>CAMQGK010000005.1:4895000-5495000 GCA_947000775.1 Pterois miles | reverse complement strand
GAGGATCTTGATGTGATGATTTGAGGCATGCTAGGGTTTGAATGTTTGAATGTTACTGATCCAAACGTGCTCATTTTCCACCCATCATGTGACACGTTTGGTGTTTTACAGCGTGCTCCACATTGTGACGTCGCCCCAAACAAAAATCCAACCACCTCAGTAACTAATTTCAGTAATTACTTTTGCCTTATGCACTTTGTTTGATTTATTCAAGGTGATTTCTTACTTTCTACACTGTAAACATTAAAAACAGTTTACATTTTCTTGTCCTTTCTGCTCCCCGCTACCTGAAAATGGCACAAGTCGACTATTATATTCTACAACCCCTTTCCTTAACCAACACTCACTTTAACTAGTTATCAAAATGTTGGCCGTCGTATGTATTTTAGATAAATATTGGACATATATACCGCCATTTTTGTCCCACCTGGAATTTTCACTCAATACCTGAATCACATTAGCAACACATAAACATATTAAAGCAGCAGCAGACAAAGTTGGAGCATATATGATTAAATAAAGTTATTTTTATAAAATAGTCACTATATCCTGACAGTAGTACATGAGACAGGTAATCTGAAAAACATCATGTGCCTCTGGTGCTCCTAGTGGCATCTGCAAGATCTCATAGACCGGAGGAAAACAACCAATCAGAGCCGAGCTGGAGTCTGCCGTCTCTGAGCAGCTGTCAGTCACTCTTGAACTGCGATCAAACGGTGAAACTAGGCAGCGCTGATCAATATGAATCAATACTCTGTTACTGTAATACCTATTTCAAGCATGAAATGTCTTCAGAAACATCTTGTAGTTACTGTTTACTGGTTACGGACCACCCACCATCCACAGTAAACTTCAGCAAACATAAATCTCATTCTACAGGTAAAACGTAACTACAAGATGTTTCTGAAAACATTTTACGTGAGAAATAGGCATTACCGTAGGAGAATATTACATAACATATAGCATATTTGATCAGCGGTGTCTAGTTTGACTGTCTGATTGGAGTTTGCGTGTGATTGACAGCTGCATCCGTTGAATGAACAGCCAATAGGGACGCTCTCTCTCTGAAATGACCTCTAATTGGCCAAAATCTCCCGTCACAAGCTAGATTATTTAAATCCTGAAAACTGAGCCATAAGGAGGTGCAGAAGTTTAGTTTCCTCTCATAGCTCTTGGATTACAATATGCTGAATGGTTATTATAAAGTTTTTTGCCCAAAGATGCCAGAAACGTTCTGCCTTCTGCCACTTTAACACCATTAATGCAAGCATTTTACCATCTACAGTGGGAAGCCCTCTTTCTTTTAGCTAAATTAATTATGTCCAAGGTTAGGGACACTTGGTGGTTAAAATGGGTTTGATGTCCTGATAATCAGTGGAAGCCCTGACATCTGGTTACAGTTAACAGTCTGAACATATTATCTAGTAGTCTGTGGTCATCCGCTGATTGTTTGGCATTTATTGGTGAGAGTTTGTCCATCCTACACAATCCAAATAGTTCTTCATGATCACAAACTGACCATAATGGTCAATTGAAGTCATTCACCACCTACTGCTATGCAGGGCGCTGTCACAAGGTCCGTGACCCCTCTTGCTTATGTAATGCTGCCGCCCACAATATGAAAAGAAAGCACAAGTTAAAAATATTGCTGAGTGCTTTTTATTTTCCTTTTCTTTAACTAGAGCCTAATTTTTTTTTTCAGTCCAGCATATCAGTATTTGAGAGTTTAAAAACAAGGACATGTTATCCAATAGTTCATTTTTAACATAAAAGCATGGATGTCTTAAATTTGGTCATTGAATAATTGCCCCCAAGATGAAAGACACAGATGAAAAAGATATCTTTGGCATTTCTGTACTGGAAATTTAAATATATTTCCACCTTTAACTCAAATCTTTATTCAAAACTGGAATAAAGTTAAGCCATGTACTGACGTGAGGTGGAGGTTTGCACCATGTCTATATACACGGAAATGAAAATCTCAGTCAGTAGCAATATTTCTCCATTTCTGGAGTTAGACAGCTACTGTAAATCAAAGGGGCCCATTGCTGTTTCACATTGTTCTTAATAAGGTCCTGCAGCACTGAAACTATTTGTGTTGCTTCTTCTAGACTCCCTCATGCGCCCTGGTTTCCCATTTATATTAAAATTAAAAGAATAAAGGGGTTTTACTTCAAGGTTGAGGTCAACACAAAATTAATTAGTTTGTAATCCACATAATTGTGAACCGGCTTGTATAAAGAGCAGAGAACGCCACATTGGGAGAAGTTTTGATGGAATAGAAAGGAGTTTCATTTTCTGTGGCTTTAATGGAAAACGCAGATTGTGCACTTTGTGGATCAGTTCAGGTCCTTGCTGTTTACTCTTCCACTATTGTTCTCAGAGCTTAGTGACGAACTTTAAAGTTGGTTGGGCCAAGCTGTGAGTGATTTTATAAACTAACCTTATACCGCATCAGTCTCAAAAGATTACAGATGGATAGTGGTGGTAGTGATGTGGTCTCTTGTCCAAAAGATTTTAGGGATTTCTTATAAATGTAGTCGAGGGCCTTCAGAGTGGTTGCTCGAGGTTCAGCTAGAGTTACAATAGGTCTTTATAGGAAGATCATGGAGTTCAAAAATATCTGGGCAGCGTCAAGGGATAAGTAATTTTGAATGTGTCTAAAGCGTAGACTGTATATAAGAAGTGGACGTAGTCACTGTGACAACACCCATTGGGACTACTGTTTTGAAGCCTGGAGGTCGGCATTTTGGCCGTCGCCATCTTGGTTTTTAGCCGTTGCCATGTTGTTTTTGCAACCAGAAGTGAGACGAGTGGGTGGAGATAAGTGCAACCGAGTGCTGTATAAGACATTTCCAGGCGAAGGTGACTGTTAACTGTCATGAACTGAAAACACACTGTGAAAGGGTTTTAAAACGAAAACATGGACAACTCCCAGACTGGACAACGGCGTTGTAGCAACTGGTCAATCATAAGGTAGCCTTACCTTGCTTTATGATCTATTTGACTCTAGATGAGACCATAACTTACCATGTTTTGAAGAAAACATGCAACTAGTGATCGAGACCATAAACTCATGTTTACAATGTTTACTGAGGTAATAAATCAAGTGAAAAGTAGACTCATTGTCTCATAGACTTCTATACAATCAGGCTTCTTTTTGCAACCAGCAGAGTCGCCCCCTGCTGGATATTAGACAGAAAGCAGGTTTAAGGGACTTCAGCTTTGGCTTCACGTCTTAGACCAGGAGGTAGCCCACTGGTTTAAAGTTTGAAATGCCAGTTTTTATGGTGATGGATTATTTTTAATGTGATTTTTAGAAGGTTGGAACTAAAGTAACTCACAAATATTTAAGCTGTTCAGCATTTCCAGTTTTTTGCCTTGAATGTAAATATCAGGATTGGATTGAATGTGCTGGCTGATGGGGAAAAAAATTAAACATGTCATCAGGTTTTCCACATTTAGGAATAACATGCTGTATGCAATAAAATGCATACAAAGAATCCCAAAAAAAAATGGAGTGTCTTGGAGGAGATTTCCGAACCTAAATGTATGGAAACTATATGAAATGTAAGGGCTGAGAAAGTAAAGCAGCCATGTTACCTTTGTGTAATGTCGCTCCAGGCTTCACTCTCAGTATGAGCGGCCCATTTCTTAAGATCTGAATGCGAACTTTGATCCAGTCCACTGCATTCTTTTTATTGCCTGGAGCACTTTTTCCAGATGTCTCAACTTATGCTGATCTGCATAAATAGATAAATCCAAACTGATCAGGTGGTTAAATTGTTGATGTCATCTTAAAATGTTGATGTATATCAAATGAATTAAACAGTCAGGGCTTAAAGTGTTCATAAGCCTTAAAAAAAAAAAAAAAAAACTTTGGCGGCACACTGACGCTCACGGCTATGCTGACTTACCTGTCTAAAAGGGAGCAATGAATAATTTGATCACATTTTTCATTTCACTCGAGTGCTGAACAAACAGGAATCTGTGATTAACAGTTTTAATTAGGATTCTAACTTGACAAATTCTTACAGCCTCGCAACGTGCCTAAGATGAATAAATCACTGGCCTGGGATCATCAAGCTGCCTCCTAAGTGAATGTGCCTCCAGATTACTTTGTGATTCCACAAACTGTGAGTCAGCCAAGGCTGAGTGTGTTTAACTAATCCTCTGCCCACCACGTCAGGTGGAGAAAGTTTATGTCTAGTCAATGAGCCGACTACCCTGCTCAGGTATTGGACCCCCGGTGTTCTGCGCTGTTTCTTCTTTGACTCTTGAGAGCTGATGTCAAAACTGAGTGGAGCCAGACTTAGTTAGCCTCACAGTATGTAAGACACCTGCACACCTGGGTTATGGGGGATGTTAAAAATAATGGCAAAACATTTGGGAAGTTTTATTCAGACGTCACGCTTTGGTGTATGTACCCAGCCCAGCTAGTGAGTGAGAACAGAAGGATATTGCCTGTTTCATAATTTATGAGGTCCGTATTGAAGTCAAACTGAAATTAAAGCTTATTTTTTACCAAGAAATATGTTTAGTATCTGCATTTGTCCTGACTTGCTGTGACAATAACACGGCGTATATAACCTGTGAGGTGCAACTCTTTTGTTTGTGACTACCCAACCTGGTATCACGCCAGAGTATGTAAGACCCGCCGTCCACCAGAGGACAGTATGTCAGTGTCACGTCTTGCCTCGCCGAGGTGTGAATGTTCATGTACCAGCAGGGGGCAACAAAACCACTCAGGTTTATGCAAGAAAGCCACTTAATTATGTTGAGGAAACACATCATGGTTGGCCTTAAAATAAGTACCTAAACTAAGCACAATACGTACAGAAACAATCTAACTAACTATGGAAATCACATCGCTAATGTAATGTAACACCAGAACCAGTCTCGAACACCAGTCTCCTGGTTCAAAGTCCTTTGTCCACGTTTTATTCTACATCACTGTCTCTGAGCGTAGCGTAGCAGACTCACTGACTAGCTCTATAGAGGCTGATTGAAAGACATAATTGATTTCCCTCAAAGTGCATGAAGGTATTTGAAACACTGAAAACTTTTTAGTTACCTAATTTTAAAGGAACAGTGTGTAACATTTTGGGGGATCAACAGTATTTGCAGAAATTTTATATAATTGTGTTTTCATTAGTGTATAATCACCTGAAACTAAGAGTTGTTGTGTTTTCATCAGCTTAGAATGAGCCCTTCACTTCTACATAGGGAGCAGGTACTCTTCACTGAGTCCACCATATTGATCAAACCAAATACCGGCTCCACAAAGAGCTTTTTGCATTTTTATGTTACCTGAAGGCCATCGTAGTTCAACTGACATGCTTGTTAAACTGTGTTCTTCTGTGTTAAACTATTGCGAGTTGCAGAGTGCAAAACCGTGGTACCGCCAGCCACTGTCTGAAGTAGTGTTATTATGGTATGGATGGCCTCTGAGCGAGACGAACAGCGTTACCACGGTTTTGCACTCAACAACTCAAGTTACCGCTGTCTTGGAAAGGGAGGAGTAAGTGGAGTGGTACTCAGTTGGTTGCAATCTGCAACCACACCACTAGATGCTGTGAAATCCTACACACTGTACCTTTAATTCAGTATATTTCTCAACAATATATTTCATTTTCGTTCATTTTAATTGCATTCATTAGTTGATGTGTATATGTATGCCATATACATACATCCATAGTATGTACACATATATGTTTATACACATATATGTGTACATACATATATGTATGTATAAGGCAGTGTCATCAGCAAATATTGTTACATTGTGGCCCCAAGCAGGTTCCCTGGGGGGACACCATTTGATTAATAAATTACAATTAAAAAAGGCTTCCTGTTACTGTTAAGAAATATTAAAATAATGTGCACTCAGCATATTCTGATAAGAGTATCATGTTTTATTAAATTAAATGCAGCACTAAAATCAAGCAAGGCGTCTCCATCCATTTTATTACTCTGTATCACTCAACCAGTGACTGGTCATCTTTATTAAAGTTGTGATAGTAATGTCACTCTTTATATGTACTAAACTAGTTTAATCCCTTATACTTACAGAATGACGAAATGCTTCTTAGAGCACTTTATTACCTCCGCCAAGGAGGTTATTTTTTTTGCTGGCGTTTATCGGATTGTTTGATGAAATGTTTGTGTTCAGGGTGTGTCGAAAACTTGTGAAAAGTTGAAGAAACGGGGTGACAAATTTTGGGGGTGATCCGGAAGAAATCCTGGATTCTGGATCACTTTGAAAATTTCGTTAACATTGGAGTCAATGGGACCCAAAACATTGTTTCTCAATATCTCTGGTAATTGTTGCCCAAAGCTCATGAAATTTGACTCAGGGATTTACAATGTGTACTTCTATTAAATCCCAATGATCCAGATCTAATCCAGATGGCGGATTTTATAGCAATTTATATAAAAAATGGGGGTACTCTTACATTTTGGCCTAATGTATTGTGAGTTTTATGTTGTGTCTTGTATATATGTTCTGTTTACCACTGATATAAAATTCTTTTTAAAACATGTAGGATTTTTATTTTGGAGTGAATTACAATATGGGGGGAAACTATGGTGCTTGGCGAAGGTCTGCGCTCCCCGAGTGCTTTTCTAGTTTCTAGTTTTTTTCCCCTTTAATCACTATAAACCTTTACTTACTGTGCATGACATGTAAATTTATAGCTACAAAAAGTACTGCACTGTAAGTTTTGTAATAAGAGTTTGGCTAGAGTTGTAGATGGAGATACGCACCATCCCTCACCCCCCTGTGACCCGCCCTAATGCCAAATTTAAACATCAGTAATGTGCACCGGGGTCTGAAATTCCATTGTGAAATGTTAGATTTAAATCTTGATGATATGCATCGTAACTATTGTAATCAGACATCCCGAGCTTCGCCTCCGTTATTAATTGTCCAAAGCGTAATGATTTATTGTAGTCCTGTAGAATGATTATTAATTTTCTGGTTGATTATACCTGTGGGCGGCAACAACACTGTTCTGCATATAAGCATCTGCTAAATGAAAAAGTATTCTTCATATGAAAAGATGTCCTTGGAGAAACAACAGCTCATTTTTGCTTTAATCAAACATATGTAAAAGTGCTGTTGATTAAGGATACTGTGGCATGCATTCAGAGGGGAAATATGTAATGAACATTATCTGATTATTTTCTTTGTTCAGACTTGTAAAGGAAAGAAAAGCTGTATTGAGCATGCCGTTAAGTCCAAGTAACTGTTGGTCCTCTGAAGTATTTGCACGCTGTAACTTGGCAAGTGCTGCACCCCAAACTGCACCTGCACCGCAACAACAGCGTGCAGCCCCAGTATATCACCGTGGGGTGACACCGGCGGTTTACATTCCAAAGGAACAGCGGAGAGTGACAGGAGTGTGTGTACAATACAAGCTGCTCTCAGTCAGGCAAGTCTGGGTACGCCTGAGCCTTAAACAGCAGGCCAAGTTCAAACTTCACTTCAAGAATCACTGGGATCTCAACACTTAGAGGAATGCACAGGTGCAGACACTCAGCAGCAGACAATCCCAGCTAACACTTGATCAGTTTGACACTTCGCAGGGCCGATGCCAATGACAAGTTCCTGTGGGACTGTGATTGGGCCTCCTGCAACAAAAGAAAGGAGTCCATTGAGCTCCCTTTTTTTTTTTTTCCCCGCCTCCGGTCTTGCAGTAACCCAGCCTAGAAAATCCCTCTACGCTCTCCTGCTCATTTGCAGCGTCGCAGCTGATGGTTGTGTAATAACACTTTTACTCTGATGAGCTTGGCATTGGTATCCAGTGGCATATTAATCTATCCGTGTCCAATTAATCAATGCTGGATCACAGGCTGCTGCTCTTACATTTACTGATATCAGATGACATGTAGTACCTAGGATCACCTTCCTATAGAGAAGAGCAGTGATTCTCAAAATAAGGTCCGGGGACCTCCAAGGGTCCAGGCTCTCTGCCAAAGGGGTCCGTGAAAAGTGTTCAGATTCATTTATTTAAATTAGGCTCCATAGTTAAAAGAATATTTTATTAAAATCTACAGTATAATCAGGAAGACATGTTGGCATTGTGAGTTTCTACAAACCATGGATACGCAGAATGTAGACGTTTTTGCATATATCTGTGTGTGTGTGTGTGTGTGTGTGTGTTTTTTCGTGATGTTGTTTCACAATGTTTTGTGTAGTTTATTTACGTAACCTTGTTTTACGTAACCTTGTTTTACGTAACCTTGTTTTACGTAACCTTGTTTAACGTAACCTTGTTTAACGTAACCTTGTTTTACGTAACCTTGTTTAACGTAACCTTGTTTAACGTAACCTTGTTTTATGTAACCTTGTTTAACGTAACCTTGTTTTACGTAACCTTGTTCTACGTAACCTTGTTTTACGTAACCTTGTTTAACGTAACCTTGTTTAACGTAACCTTGTTTTACGTAACCTTGTTTTACGTAACCTTGTTTTACGTAACCTTGTTTAACGTAACCTTGTTTTACGTAACCTTGTTTTACGTAACCTTGTTTTACGTAACCTTGTTTTATGGAGCATTATGCTCATTAACTAAAATTACGAAGTAAGTTTGCCATGGAGGGTGGTTTATTTACAGTAGTTTAGTAGTTTTTTGTTAACGTTTCACCTGACTTTTCTCGTAACGTTTTGTGTCGTTTATTTACGTAACGTCATTTTATGTTTTTTTACGTTATGTTGTTTTATGTTACATTGTTTTACATAACTGTGCTTTATGTAGCGTTTTACATAATAATTGTTTAACGTAACCTTGTTTTACAGAACGTTATGCTCATTACGTAAAATTATGAAGAAAGTTTGCTATGAGCATTTGTTGTTTATTTACAGTAGTGAGTTTCTTACGGTTATGTTCCTTTGGTAGATTATTATTTCAACACCAACCATCTTTTTCTGATCTTAACCATGTAGTTTTGTGGTGTGTTAGTGTGATATGAGGCTGATACGAAATGTATTTCTGAAACATTTTTTAGGATTCACAAACATCAACATTGAACATATCCTGTGCTGTGCAGAAACGCACAATACCAACATTTTTTTTTTTTTTCCTGGCGACTGGATTGGTATAATAGTAAACTGATTACGGCTAACAAATCTATAACTCTCCAAATAGGTGTAATACATGTCAAGATCTTTCTGATGCATTTCTTTAGTGTTGTTTTTTCACATAAATAAGACCAGACTAAACACTATAGAAGTGTAAAAACATTAAATTATTACTACTATTACTACATCTTGTAAGGGGTCTTTAGCTGTAAAAAGACTGAGAACCTCTGGAGTACAGCATAGTGCATATATTTCTATATTAGCACATTTTGCATCTGTATTTATTAATATTCTGTACTAATCAGTCAGAGGAGAGTCTCTAAAGAGCTCTATATGCAGCTTCATTGATCACAGGAGATATCACTGTCCCTCAAACAAAATTTCCCAGGACTTTCATTAGCTAAATTAGATTAAATATCCAATTAAATTGCTTCACTCATAAAATTAGAAAGGAAGGACATGATGTAGTGTTTTAATGATACTGATTAGGGATGTTGCTTAACATCACAGCAGTCTTATCCTAAATTAGCCCTGCATTTGTCTGGAATAGCACCTCTGACACACCAGTGCCAAGGAGGGAAGACGGCACTTTGTTCACCTCGTCCTCTCCGGCCACTAAGAAGGAGAGACAGATTAATTAACAGACCTTTGCAGCCAATGAAGACAGGTGGCAATAATCCTGACGAGAGACAGATCTGAAGCCTCTCATACAAAACCAATTTCAACCTCACTCCATTTTTCAAAAGCTCATCAGGGTGAAGAACGAGAGAGTTGAACCTGTGTGGCTGCAGAATTTGTTTCTCTCTGATTGCCTTGTCAGGATATCTTATCCGATGGCAGATGACCAAAACCCCACCCTTCACCGACAAACTCTCTTTCTCTCTTCTCTGACACACTAACTGGTCCACACAAAGCATTCAGTGTCTTTCCCACTCACACACATCCTCTCACACTGTCTTACACCTCCCCACAAAGGTGCACACAGCCACAATTGAGCTTTTGGCCAAGTTTCAGTCGGTGAGCTTGTCAAGCTTTCCTTTCTCACATGGCACAAATTTAGTTTACAATGATAACATAGATATGTATGTATATTTGAAACAGACAGAGGTTGACGAAAGCAAGCTGCTCCGTCCTCAGCTGTAGCCAACTAGCTTAGTAAGCTAACGGTTGTTCCATGAGGTCTTTGAAAACGATGTCTGCTCCTGACGAGTACCTCATGAAAGAGTATTAGCTAACTCTTGACCTTGGAAGTTTCACTGTATTGGGTTGCTACTATGGCCAATCTTGGTCTAACAATTTAGCCTCTGGGTCAACGGGCAATATTTTTTGGGATCCGTATATATCCAGGTAACAAAACTTCATCTTCCATGTACCAAGCATTATTTACAGTCCAATTAGCAACATATATATATTCACAAACAATACAATACACACACATCACTGCTTTTTGTAGGTGTTTTAGGTCCAGACATACTTCAGCTAATCTCTGTAAATGGATATTTGTATATGAATGCAGATTTTAAAAGAGCTAAATCATCATCAGAAGATAATGATGGGTTCAGAGATTGTATTTCAGGTTTGTGTCTAGAAGGTAACCCAGATTGTGAAAACATGCAAACATTGCAAAATTTCTTGCGAGACTCGCTAATGTACACGCTAACAGGCTAACGTAACCTAAACGATCCAAGGTCAATGCCTAACCTAAGTTTTGCAATTTGTGTTTTACCTTGAGTCTTGACCACATTTCTAGTGATGCGTTTTGGCATGCATCAAGTCTCCAGGAAGAGCTTGGGGCTTTGAGGCGACTTTTTGTAGTGGCTTAACACTGACATTACATCCTCTGGGTCGTCATCGGATGCCATTGGATCCAAAAACACTTTTTTCCCCCACAGACTTACATTAGGAAATGTAAATCAGCAGCTAAGTTTATTTTTTTTTAGTTACATCACCTTCCCAGTATGAACACTTGAATGAAAGCTCTTATTTGAATTATTAGGGCCTAAAAGTTGTAAAATGCAGTTACAGCTGAATCCAGAGTTGTTTTCCTGTGAATAAGCCCCAGACCATGGCTGGACCGAGGGCTGGGAGGCGGAGTTAAAGGAAACACTATTGTGCTTGCTCGATGGGCCCAATGGATGTGGAAAATCCAGGTACTTTATCACATGGCAGTCGAGCACTTTTGGCTTCATGCGCTGCTGAGCAACTTTCATAGTAATGAACGGCAGCCCGCCTCCCATGCTGCATTAAGTTCTCTTTATACATCCATGTTTCTTCCTCTTTTGCTCTCAAAACCGACTGTTTACCTGCGTGCAATCAGATCCCGCTCAAACGTGATTGGCCAAAACTACTCAGCTTCCGATACCTAAATCTTGTCCCGTTACCTACAGAGTCTGCATTAAACCATTCCCTATGACCCACTGCTCTTGTGTTTGGGTTTCTCTGTAGATACAGAGTATTAGTATTAGTATTAGTAGAGTATTTCACTACAGCTTCATGCACACCGCTTCAACAGTTGGAGATATCCAGGGACTTGCTAAGATCGCTATGATTTGGACAATCATTGGACAAGTTAGGCGAATGGTCGATTCTAATGCCACAACCACTGAAAAGGAAAGATTTTTTTTACTGGTGATTATTTCTTATTTACAGGATACACTGCATTGTTTTGTTGGTCTATTTCATCCAAATGTGCTGCTTCTAAATCTTTTCAGTAGACTCAGAAAATGTGTAAAATAAAAGTGAACTGGAAAACTAAATTGTCTCCACAACGGGCGTTGATTCGGACTATTTATCTTGGTTATTGTCTCCAATACAATGAGGTTATTTATCTGAACAGAATAGACCCCACGTGGTTTGCAGCGATACAATCAGCAGCACATTATAGTAATGCTACTTACCATTGGCAATTAGTACATAATAATGTGCTGCACTTGCATTAATGTGATTGAGCATGTCTGCTTTAGGGATATGCATATGTAACATTCTTTCCTTTCCACCACTCCAGCTAAGCCTCCTCAAGAGAGCCTCAGTGGTCGATGATAGGATCCACCCTGACTGTCCAAACACCGCTCCCTCAGGGACATTAATTTCCAAGCAGTCCCATGAGTGAGTCAAAAGAGAGAAAGCTCACCGAGCATGAAGAGTAGGGAGTGGAAACCACACTTCTCTGTTAAAAAAAAAAACCCTCTTTTTTTCTCAGGGAGAAAGTATAATGGCAAATTAATTTCCCAGAGATTAATGTACAAGGTAAATATTTTAGTGTGAGTACTTATCTTCTAAAAAGTCAGGGGATGGACACCTCCTCACTCCCTTCCCCCTGCTCTGCTCTCCCAGTGTGTGCGCTGAAACAGATAGATGCATGAGGAGTCTAATGAGAGAAGAGATTCCAAGCTGGTGATGGCTCTCATCAATCACCTTTCTCCTTTGGAGGTGTGATGCCGGTCGGGGGAAGGGGCCACGCAGGGTCGAGTGGGAGGGAAGGCATCAGGCTTTTAATCTCAATAAGTTAATAGACTTTCTAGTCTGGTCCTGCTAAGTAGAACTTTAGCCCTGTTGTTAGCAAACAAGCAGCACATACGCAGGAGGCTCTGGAGCGTCCTGACATTTCCACATTACACAGTTAATTTGTGTTGCAACTGAAATTAGGAGATCTAACTAAAGTTTGTCGATATGCTGATAACGGCCAGTTAAAGGCTACTAAGTACTGAGTTTAGGAAAACAAATCCAGGTCTCTACTTCAGCAGGTATGCGGTGCACTTCCTTGGTAAATATTTTAGTAGCTTATATGGAAAATGTGTAATTCTTCTTTTAGCTGAAGGCATACACAGTAATCATCCCAAACCACACAGGACATAATACCACGATTGATAATAGGACTGCATGGTATTGGGGGGAAAAAAATGGCAATGCAATATTTTTTTTCTGTGCTATATATAGCATTGTGAAAAAATACACAATTTTCACCCTAAATGTTTTCATTTTAAAGTTAAATGCATCCATCTGGTGTACTTTTGGAGCAAAATTAAGAGGCTCGATCTATAAACAATTTTGTGTCCAAGTAAACAATTTAATCATAAACTCATTGGTGGTATAGCAACTTGCAAGGTTAACCTCAGGAAACCGAGGCTAAAGTTCACCCTCCTGGGAGAATTAGTAGCCACAATGTCATCCACTGTCATGGACACATCAGCCACTCGAGTTTCCACCACATCATTTTGTTTAGCTGCGAGTTTGTCAGCTGTGTGTCTGCGTGGTGTCCTCTGTCAGGGTTTACGCCTGTGTCTCGCAACCCTGGCGTAATGTTAGCGAGTGTCCGGTCAAAGAGAGAAACAGTCCGTATGGAGAGCAATTTGTTAAAATGCAGTCATGTCTGATGATGATTTAGCTTTTATTGGTTTTAAAATTAGCTTGTAAACTGACTAGTTGTGAAACAGTTCAGTCATGCACTTCTCAACTCAATCTCCAATCTTGCATCTGTAGTTGCTAATCGGACTGTGAGCAATGTGACTTTTTTGAGCTTTTTCATGAAAACATTATATATGTATGTGGCGACTGTGGCTCAGAGGTAGCAGGCCGTCCAACAACTGGAAGGTCGGTGGTTCGATCCCCAGCTTTTCCACTCACGGTATCCTTGAGCAGGACACTTACTCCCGAAGGTGGGCGTATGAGTATTTAGATTAGATCCTGATGGGCACCTTGCATCAGTGTATGAATGTGTGTGTGAATGGGTGAATGCTATGTAAATGTAGTGTAAAGCCCTTTGAGTGGACGGTTATATAAAAGAAGTCCATTTACCAACTCACAGAGCTAGCGTTAATTATCTAGCTAGCTACAGCTGCAATTTCAGATGGCAAAAGTGAAGGCCACTTGCTAAAACGAGAAACCAGCTTTTGTCTACTTTTGTCTGAAATCATGGACACACTTTTTTTTCCCCAAAAATTACTCTGAATTTTGAGTCGTCAATCTTCTGCCACCAATATCACTGTTAACTGTGCCGTCGTGCCGTCCCAGAATTCAGTGCTTGACAGGCATAGCAATAGTAACAACAGAGGATGAAATTGAAAATTATACAGTGGTTAATCTGACCACGGTGTGCCATATCATTCCTTTTTCTGGGGAGCAGTTTGTTCCACCCTGAGCTTTGCCTCTGAGAACACCAATACCTTTATGTTATTAGCGTTTGATATTATATCAGAGATTAAATGGCAGGTCAAACATGTGTGACCATGACTTTATAAGGATAATATTGTATTTGTGCTTTTGTCCCCTTTGCTGTACCAGTGTGACAGCTCTGGTTTATTAATTATCTCCATGCTGGACAATGTGTTGTGGTTGTACTTCTGGAGGGAGAGGGGGTAATGTGGAAAATATGCAGAAAATGTATTTGGGTTGACTGTCCGGCTATTAATAATGATTGTGTTTGGATAAATAGTGCCCTACTTTCAGAATCTGTGGATCTAAATATTCCCAATGGGCTGCCTCCCTCCTGTATTGATTGATTGGTATAGTGCTTAAAGGTCATAGTCATAAAACATCAGGATGTAATTAACACACTGTGATTTTTAACCAGTGGTTAATGCATTGCATGTTGACTATTTAAGTTATAGCTTCGAAGTCTAGCATTTGGATTACCACGTGTTATTTGAATTTAAGATTAGGTCCAGAGGAGATGTAATTTGGTGTTCCTCACCAAAAAGGGGCAGGGAGGTCTGCCAGGCCTGTGATACATATCCTCATATAATGTGTCTTTAATCATGGTTTCCTTCAAGGAATAGATGGACTATTGTGTCTCCTTTTCCTCTGAGCCACTAGCCTCCAAAATACTAAACCCTGCTTATATTCAACGCAGAGTCACATGGAGACAAGACAGATGTGGTGGTTACTTTACTTCTTCACAGATAGTTAATTTGGCTGAGGGAATACAATGAACGTATTGAGCTGCTTTTAACCCGATTCAAACCGGCTCGGCCTTGATACGACTAAAAACTGATGTCCCACTGATGGATGCGAACGCTAACAGCTTCATTTAAATGTCCATTTTCAGGGTTGTCGCCAAAGTAGAAGACTGACCGCCACGTTTGGTTTCTTTTTTAATAGATTGTGTTATCAGGTTCCACGGCTACATAACAAAAGAAAGCCTTCAGTGTGTGGCAACGCGTTCGACTCTGTTGTTACCTTGGGAGTTGAGCCTATTCATATTTCCTCTATGATTGAAAACACGTGTGTTGGTTTGTGAAGACATTTATCTGAATGTCTGGGCTTTCTTTGGCAAAAAGGATGGAATAAGCTTACTTTTTTTTCCTCAGAAGAAACTAGTGTGCATTATGAAACCAGATCCATAAATTCATCATTAGCTTTTGATTTATATGTGATTAATTTAATAATTTACTTGATAGAAATCTAATTTCAAATTTAATCATTTCTGAATTATTAGTGGCCATGTTCCAAATGAATTGAAATAGATAGATGGATGGATGGATGGATGGATGGATGGATAGATAGATAGATAGATAGTCAGCCATAGGTGGGGGTGCTGAGACAAAGTCAGTCTATATAATGACGTCATTCTAAATGCTGCTCAGCATTCATGTATTTTGCTGAATAGTCAGGATCATTGTATTTAATAACAATTTACACTAATTTTCTGTGGTTTCTGTGACTGTGTTTTTAGAAGGTTTAGGTGCTGTGCATGGGTATGGGTAGTTTGTTGTCCTCCCTCAAGAAAAGTTGAAGGTTTTTGACATAAAACTATGCAATTTTACATCATTTATCATCATTATTATTTCCCAAAGACAGAACTTTCCATAGTTGAATCATTGTTTTATTATTTAAACGTAGACTACCACAGATATCTGTTGAACATTTAATTGTTGTGGCAGTTTGCCTCGTAAAATCAGATTCTGTAAATCAAAAGAGCAGATTCAGAAAACTGAGCATGGTTTTATCAGTGCGTAACATCGAGCACAAACAGCATTTTAACAGAATCAGTCCAGAATTTGCTCTAATTACCAATATCATATTCTGCTTTTGCAGGACGTGAACCGATAAATTACACCCCGCTCGTTCTCACCCTCCTCCCCCGTCCCGTCCCGTGCGTCGACTCTTCCTGATGCTGTGTTGTTTTTACGCAGCGCAACAATTCGCTGTAATGAGAGGGAAAACCCTGATTTTAGAAAAGCAAACGTGAAGGTCAACATACTGTATGTAGCAGCAGCCACAGCGACAACACCGTCAGCAGCAGAGAGAGTGAGAGCTGAGGGAAGAGGGAGTGAGGCCATAGCCAGGTTACTATGGTTTACAGTAACACAGGACCGTGAGGGTACAGCCGTTCCACACTGAAGACGAGCGAGGATCTATCGATGCTCATTCGCCCCATGGAGGTTCATAAGAGACAATATAAAAATATTTTAATAATAGGCCATTTATGTTTTAACTTCCATTGCAGTTAAACAATAGGCCTACAGGGTTGGTTTTTGGTCCGTCCATGAGTTTTAGTCTTTCATATTCGGTATGATTGATTCATACCGTGCCCCTGTACGATCCCCCTGTACGATCCCCCTGCTGCTCAGCTTTGATAATAGAAATGTTGGTCCGTACCGAGAACACCTACGTCATCATCAGTGTGTAGTTGTTTAGCCGATCTAGTGGCGGAGCATCGTGATACTTCACTCAAAGTCATCAACACCATCGTCGTTAGTCTTTCCAACTATCACCAACTCTGGTTTGGTCTAAATAAAGCCTTGTCCCACCTAGTTTGATGTGAAAATATGCCGACTCTACACCCCCTGCTGTGTCTCTCTCTGCCAGCTGAGCAGCTTTTGTTCTTCAGAAGCAGATTATTAAATTAGCTAAATAAAATAACAAACATCGCTCAACCCCAGTGCCCACTGTGGTTTATAATTTAAGGAATCTCTCGCCAGTGGCCTTGACAAAAAAATTACTCCCTGACTTCTAATGTTACTCGTGTTAAATGGTAGTCCATTTACATGTTCTGGTACACTTGGCTTTCACACCCGCGACCCATATCCGAGTACACATGAACCATACCAGACCACTTTTTGCCTTTTGCGGACGGATCGACAAACCTTGCCAAGAACGGTACGGAGTGTTCACACTAATCAAACGAACTGTGTATTTGGATCTGAGCCCAGGTCCCTGATGGTAAAGCACACTTCCTGACTTTCGTGGCTAAAATGGCTCAAACCCAACGGATCCAGTAGGACGGGATGGAATGTGACATTAACACAGGATGTGCAAAGCTGTAGCTGCACTGTTTATCTAACAGTTCTTACTATGCATTCATAAAGACAGGTCATAATCTAAAAACACAGAAAAGGTAAAAAGGTGTTTGGTTTTCATTTGGCAGCACCACTGTTCCACCGCGAGAAGGAAAAAAAATCACCACAAAAGAACCCAATATGAGTGGAAACCGCAACCTGGTAATTTAATCAGAGCGACTCGAATCAAAGGAGGCAAAAGTTCAGGATCTGAATGCAATGAAATGTATCAGTTCCTTAGAAGCTCCTGACATAGCTCACTTGTGGAGGAGCAAGCCTCGACAGAAAGGGCTGAATAATGAAGATGGATGCATTCTGTTATCAGGCAGCCACTTACTGGGGCCTGATGTAACCTTAAACATTGAGGATAGCTCAGTTGCACAAAGAATCTAATTAATGAATAGCAGCCATGAAAGAGGACAAGGCAAGTGTGCATTTGCAGATGAATTCCAGACACTAATCAAACGCTGTTCGAGTAGTTTGGTTTGTCTCCAGAGCAAGGCAATATTTGGCAAGGATTTAAAGCAATGTTTGCATGCTGGCTTGATGACTGCATGCATGCTTCAGTGTTTTTATGTATATGCCTGTTTGTTTTGTTTCTGTTTAACAGTTTTACCAGTGTTTTCTATACACTGGATGTACAGTGCCAAGGCAGAGGTAAAAAAGACAGGATGTACAGAGCAGGTGTGAGGTTGGATTAATGAGTTAATTCCAACAATAAGGGTTTGTTTACTCTCCATTATGGAATCACACTATAATTACTAGGATTGCTATACAGGGGAAATTGTGTTCTGTTTTACTTGATGCTGCTGTAGCTCAGTATATATTGATTGTTTTAAGCTGGAAACACAATTCACAATTTCAAACCCAGTGGCTGCTACACTAGATTGTGTCAGAGTAGGACAGTCAGTGTAGATCGTTGGATCACAGTGCGTCAAGTGTAAACAGGCACAAGGCAAGAATTTTGCATCTTAAACCCTACAATAACAAGACAATGTAGTGTACTGACTGAGAAAATGATTTAATGACTAAAATGTGGACAGATCTGGATGCAATCCATGTGAGGCATTCTTGCTTAGAACACAAATTTTCAAATAGGTCAGCTGTTATGGCCATTAATGTCTATTTCACACAGTTGGAGATATAGTCAGCCAAGCAGTGTTTTGTAGGCAGGATCAGGAACAGCTTGTAGCTGCTTTGTTCAGCAGTTCTTCTTCACTGCTCCACAACAGTAGCGTTGACTGTGCTCTCCCTGGAGGTATTATGGCTGCCACTGGCAACTACTGTTTTTAAAGCAGTGAAGAAGAACTGACGGCAGGTAGTTTGTCAATTATAGCCTAACAAACAATAACAGTGTGGCGCTAGTGGAGACTGCAACAATAACGGTAGTCAGAGTCATGTAAAATTAAACAAGCTGTTAAACGATGATAACTATATAGTTATCACACTGGTATTGGGTTGCGGCCGACTGCAAGTTCAGGTATCAGAATCGGTATCAGGAAGGAAAAAACGGTATTGGAAAATCTCTAATTTACAGAGCTAACCCATTGTTGTTATGAAAAAAATTAAATGAACTGCCACTAGGTTCCATGATGTTAGCGAGGTGGACGCAGCAAAATAAAACAAAACAGCCGCTCTTCTGTTCCAGAAATCAGTAACGTGAACACAATTACATGGCTAATGAATGAAGTGAAAGGAAATGGTAATTCAGGGCAAATATACGGCTAAGAGTCTACATCCATGCTAGCAGCATCCATGCTAGCACAGCTGTCATTTGAACTAAATACTAATGTCAGTATGCTAACATGCTAACGGACAATTTTAAAAATGCAGATGTTTGGCAGGTAACGCTTACCATGGTCACGATTTTAGTTTAGCATGCTGACATTTGGTATTTAGCACTGAGCATAGAGTAAAGATGTGAGTACCATTAGTTTAAAGTGAAATTTTGAGCTGATGATGGTGCTAGATGGATCCCCAAACTTTTCAAAGTTCATCCATAAAGGGGGATAGATGCCTGTACACGATTGCATGATAATCAGTTCAGATATTGAGACATTCATATAGATAGATCAATAGATTCATGCTGCCAGCGCTGCTAAATCCCTCGACAGTGTTATTTTTTTATTATTATTTTTATGCATCTAAACTGGAACCATTATGATGATTGTTGAGGTTTTCCAGCAATTAGACACAAGTGTGATTGTGTGGTGAAGTCCTGAGACTTGGTTTCCTCTCTCTCGTCCAGTACCAGCTCCAGAGGAGGTCTCCATGGCGGTCGGTGAGCTTCCAGTGGCAGACGTGGCTCGTGCTGATCACTGCGTTTGTTCTGCTGGGTCTGGTACCTTACGGTGTTTACTGCATGATGACCGCCTTCACCAGCCCTCCTCCTCCCAGCACATTCAAAATGGCAGCAGCCTCTTTTGGCTTGCTGACAGAGATCCTGCTGATCAAGTGAGTGTTTTTTGTTTTTTTCTTTTTACTCTGTATGTATTAACCCGCATGTCTGTACATTTTAGATGTGCTTGGTCCAAGATGTTTTCCCCTGCCAACAATTTTTTCAAGTAATATCTCATTTTTATGCGAGTTTCAAAACAACAAGCGGTGAGTGTTGGTGTCATCCAAATAATCATCTCTAAAAACATGCTGTTGTCTGACCCCCAACACCCCCCCACCTCTCTTGTTTTCACTTCTGCTTCTTTTCCATTTTCATATTGCTAATTGGAATGATGCCTGCGGTACTGTAAACCATTAGTAAATGAACAGTCTGTTTTTATCAACATCTAGCTTGTAAATAATGCATTAGATTCCTGGCATAAACAATATCTACTCTGTGATTAGAAAGCAACATATGGTAGATACTGTAATCAGATTACAAATACAGGTTATGTAATCTGCAGTTGTCTAAAGCAGTAGTAGCCCAGTCAGGTTGCAGATTTCTGAAGAATACCTACTGGATTACTTTGAGTTATGTTTGGAAAAAAAATAATAGTATGTTTGAAAATAATGTGACATATTGACAGCCCTGAGTCAACTGCATGCTGGGATTTAGACAAGCTTCCCTGCTTAATAACATTCATTGTAAAATATGATGGGAGTAGTAGAAGTGATGTAACCCTCCAATCACCCTGAACTGCTTTTCATGCCAGTAGCGAAATTAAAACTTTGTGTTCTACATCCGTCCTTCCTCCAGTATTTATCTTAACTAAAATAAGAGAGGCTGTTTGTAATTAACTCAACAAGGCTCGTAACTTTTTTTTTTTTTCCCCCCATTAAGCGCCTTTGCAAGGAATGTGGCTAGTGAACTGGTAATTAATAAATATGGTTGCACTGGTAATGTGCTTCTGCATCATTATGTTGCTGAAGCCCTTATCCACGCTAGTAATGAGCTGTAATTTTATGACAGGAAATTGGTTTGTTTACAACACATTCAGCGGCTTCAGACGAGCTACATTCTTGGCAGATCTCGGCTGCAGGTATTCGCTCATTGTTTGAGTTGAAAGAGGTTCAAATATGTTGTCATGCCAACGGTTATGTTGTTAAAATACTAACACTTTGTTAATGTGCATGAATCACTCAGTTGTTGTTTTGTTGTTTTGAAGCTTAACGGCCCAAATCTTAAACAAATACGGTAAAACCGTTCCTCCGATATGTTAAATCATTATTAGGGCTGTCAGTCGATTAAAATATTTATTCACTATTAATTGCATTATTGTAGTTAATCGAGATTAATCTCAAATTAATAGCACATTTTGTATCTGTTGAAAATTTACCTTCAAGGGGTATTTGTCAAGTATTTAGTAAATCTTATCAACATGGTAGTAGGTAAATATACCACTTTATGCAAATATATGTATATTTATTATTGGAAATCAATTAACAACACAAAACAATGACAGATATTGTCTAGAAACCCTCACAGGTTCTGCATTTAGCATAAAAATATGCTAAATCATAACGTGGCAAACTGCAGCCAAACAGTTAACAACAGCTGTCAGTGTGTCAGTGTGCTGACTTGACTATGACTTGATCCAAACTGTGTGATTATCATAAAGTGGGCATGTCTGTAAAGGGGAGACTGGTGGGGACCCAGAGAACCCATTTACATTCACATATGTGGAGGTCAGAGGTCAAGGCACCCCTTTGAACATGGCCATGATAGTTTGTCTTTGCCAAAATGTAGCGTAATTTTGCAGTGATATTCAGTCTCCTTCTCAACAAGCTGGTTTGACATGGTTGGTACCGGTGGATTCCTGAGGCGTGTTCACACCAGCCTTGTTCAGTCCTGAACCGATACCTGAACCGATCCCTGGAGGGTTTACCCCCTTAGTGCGGTTCGTTTGGGTTGCTGTGAACGCAGGAATCGAACCCTGATGCAGACCAAACAACCGCCCCCTGGTCCGCCCCCTGGTCTCGGTCCGCTGTCAAGTGAACTCTGGAGTGATTCATTTCTGGTGTGAACACCATTCAAACCAATCAGTCAAGTGTACCATTTTATCTGTCATTTCATTGGTTAAAAGAACGTCTCCTTTTCTTGTTTCGGTGAATGGTGCCTATTAGCACCACATTTTAGCTAGCAAAATGTCCAGTGGCAGGGGACAAACCTTGACTCGCAGATGATTACATTAATAAATTATTTAATAACTGTGCTCCAGACTAACACCAACATGAACAGAACCTGACGCTGCTCAATGATTCACGATATCCAGCTGGAAATTAGGAGCTGTTTGCTGTGTTTTTTGTTTTTATTTTTTACCTGCCATCTGTCTGACCAATAATCAAATCATATTTCCTCCACGTGAGGACTGTGAGTTTTGCCTTTATGAACACAAACCAGACCAGTTGTCGGTTTGGTTCAGGAACCGGACCTTTAGGTGTGAACCCGACGGTACAACGGTCCTCACCACAGCTTTAAACTGAGCCTGCTACAACCATTACCGCACTAAGCCCTAGTAATACCATTGTATACTGTCCATTTATCTGTCTGTTGAACATGCAGCCTATGACACTGGAGGTATCCCACTGCACTAAACAGGTTTTCTGTTCACTGATGCTTACATTATTACTGGTACAATGGGAAGGTTGGTGGGTGCCCTTATTAGCATCGGTGGGCCTCACAGATCCATGCCCCATGGTGCTCGCGCTGCCTGGGACGTGCCAGCCTCCTGCTGCCCCCTGTCAGGGTGCATCTCAGTCACTTTTCAGCCCCGAGGGTGGAAGTCCTTTTGAGGAGCGACCCCCTCGTTCTCACCCGCTACACGGCCTGGCTGTCTCAGAAAAGATAAACAAGTAAACAGAATGACCTTTTCATTGTGGTGAATCCACGTCATGTCTTCATGTGTTCATTTACTTGATGAAACGGTAACATGTCGATTGGTAGGGGGGGCGGGGGGGAGCATTTTGCTGCCCTCCCGATGAATGAGCCTATGTTTCTCTGTTACCTGTTGTCAGTTGCTATGGCTACGACACACTTTAATTTGCTACAGAGCAATGAAATTGTCCGATTTTGTCATTATAGGCCGTTCTGAATAGAATATTTGATTCAGTATGTCGGCTGACAAAGTATCTTTTCACCATAATGACAAATTATGGTCATTTTTTTTTTTTTAAATTACTGCTGTTTGTCTTTTCTCCTCTGTTCCTTTAAAGGATAAGATTTCCACATCTATTCCATTCATTCTATATTTTATTTTATTGTCAGCAAATACCATGAAAAGCAAAACCAATAATGAAGTGATCCTACTACTACTAAGTACTGTTTGTGTGGGCCCTTACTATGTAGTTTGTTTTGATTCAGTCTCACATGCATGTAGATACTCACTAGACCAAATACAGTATCTAATAATCCCAACAAATGCACAGTTTCACCCTATTTGAGTAGCATGTGCTAAAAACTACAGTACCCAGATGTTTTAGACAACTGTAGAGCATTTTTTGTAAATGAAACTATAAACTCATGGCTCATTTCTAACGATCAACATTATGCATATGAACAAGGGCTGTCAAAGTTAACACAATAATGTGTTAACGCAAATCTGTTTTAATGCCACAGTTTTTTAATGCATTAATGCAACTTAAAATTTTTGGGCTGTAGTGGACTCAGTTTTAAAGCTAGAGTGACGGTACTAGTATCATATGAAGGTAGAAAACCTGATGAATCCAGTGAAATTAACCATGTCGTACTAGCTTGTGAAGAGATAGGAGGCTGACTAATGTTCCAAGCCAAGAAAAGGCTGTTAGCCATTTTCAAAGGGGTCCCTTGACCTCTGACCTCCAGATATGTGAATGTGAATGGGTTCTCTTTCTCTTTAAGGTTCTCTCTCTCTTTAAGGTAGATTTTGAACAGATAAAACTGTGCAATTAATTTGGGATCACGATTAACTATGGACAGTAATATGATTAATTGCGATTAAATATTTTTAATCAATTTACAGCCCTGCCCATAAGCCTTTTTTTCACATTTTTGCCTCTTTTTTTAAATTATACATACATGTGCACACACACAACATGATGATACCAAGAAGGAAAGCATAAATAAATGAACGGTTACAACAAACATTTTAACTTAACACAAAAATATCCATTCCACACTGCATGTCATTACAGCATAAGCATAATTTACTTATGGACGTGGACATGGACATGCGGTGTTCAGGAGTGACCTGATCGAAGACCAAGGACCTTCGAGTCCACGGTCCAGTCTTTGACGAATCATGGCTGCTTGTTCCACTGAGACCAAGTCCAGATATTTCTTAAAGCAACTGTCCAAACTGAAACAGTTAGGTCTCCTCACTTTCCAGAGAGACATGTTAGTCCAATCAGACGTTGCATCACATTAGAGTCGATTCTGTCTACCTTAGTAAACACACTGGAGGGCGTACTGGAATATTTACACGTAAAATGAAATTTAAATTCAAGTTTATATCATCAGCTCATAATATGTTCACTGCTGGGCAGCGTACCTGTCCCCCCACAGCCATGCCACCATAAATGTGAAACATTTCAATAAATTTTGAGTTAAATATGACCTAAATAATATTTTCAACTGAATAAATTTGTACCTTACACAATTTAATAAATCATTTTTTGCATCTTTTCTCATCCATCTGTGGTAAAACATACCTCTAGATTGTTCTCCCACTATGACTTAATGGTTGTACAACAGTTAAAGGTGTTAGAGGATCATAATTTATACATTTTAGAAACCGGTCCTTTATCATTGACAGCTTCCAACAATTTCCTATCGACAAAATCATGGCATAGTCATGTAACTCTTTAATATGATTTTAAGCCGTATATATGTTTGAAAAAAGCCAGTTTAATTTGTGTGCAGAACCAATGGGCTTGTGTAATTTGTTGTAAATATATAATAATATAAACATTTAGTACAGTACAGTTTTTTCTTTAGTTCAGAAGGAAAGTAAGTTGTCCTGCTTTTATAAAGGTATTTCATATTTCTACAGAAGAAGCAGGAAAACAGCAGCTTTAAAAGGCTAAAAGCTACAAATGAATGTAAAAGTAGACCCACTGAGTTGTGCCTTATTTGTTCTTCCTCACAGTCTGCTTACACACTTCTCTCAGATGACCCCTTCTCATTTCCATCTATTGCACTCTGGCATCCTTTCAACAATCTGAACCTCCAAAACAAAAATGCGCTGCAGGTCTGTTATTGGACACATTCACAAAGTCACATGACATTTGTCAGGCTTGAACTGCCTTTCAGAAGGCCGTCACACAATCTGCGCCCTCTCCTGCCTTTACTGTCACGGCGAGCGTCGGGGCGCTGAGACAGTGCCCTGACCGTGCAGCTCTGCACTGTGAATTTTTATATGCCATTGCCTGGAGGTTAGAAACTCTCATTATGCCGTGTTAGATTTATTAAAATAGATTATGGAAATGTTAATTAAGTCATTAATTACATTATTTAAGCAGCATTGACAGATAAGGGTGTGTGTGTGTGTGTGTGTGTGTGTGTGTGTGTATGTATGTGTGTGTGTCGGGGGTGGGGGTGTCGAGCTCCCTGGGTGGTTTAAAAGGATGTGATTGGTGACAAGGGACACTGTGGAGATGGCGTCTAACCGCTAGCGCTGACATGATACAAAGTGGCCTACGCTGCTCTCTCACCTCACGCTACTGTCTACAGCAGTTTGCAGAGCTGCCTGAGGACGAGTAGCTCATCGCCCTTTTGCAGATATAAGTGTACACAAGGGTGCAAATCTCTTTTTTTGATGCAGCAGCCACACATATGTTAGGAGCATTTAACAGAGAGAGAGCAGTGCACCCATTCTCCTCTCCGCTTTACATTTTCCTTTGTGTGAGCATTTGGACGAAGCATCTGCCGTGACATTTGAGCAAAGGCCTCAAACCATTTTTCCAAGCCGCTCCAGAGGAAAACACAGCAGCACAATTGTAAGATGAATCACCCAGGAGTTGATACTATGGACTCTCTTATCTGTTGACAGTTTAGTTACCACGAAACACAAGAAATGTGTTTTCCAATTCTCTGAGAATTGAGCTTTTCTTTCCTCTGTCCCATCAAACCTATATTAAGGGAGGGAAAATTGCTCTGATCGCACTTGATAAGAACAAATGATAGATGTTGTATACAAGCAGAATGCTTCAATTGTGATCTGAGGCATTGATTTGCCTCAGCAGCCAATACTGTGTGGACTGAGGTTATGCATCCAGTCCATCTGCAGGGAGACGGCATGTTTGTTTGATGTCCAGCCCCGTTTATTAGTTTGTACCAACCAGTCCCTAAAAGTCGGATCAATTGTATATTTTCCTAGTTAAAGGTGCTCTATATGATATCCAGAGCATTGACATAGCATCAAGCAACTATAAGCTATGTAAACATATACAGTACATCAGACCAACAATCCGTCATCCAGAGTTGGTCACGTGACCACAAAATAATCCTGTGTCTCTTGTAGCTGGTAACAGTGTGAAGAGAAGTTGAAACGTCACTCCAAGCTTCTACTTTAAACAAACTGCTAATAGTAATAACGCTATGCTGAAGAGTTGCTGTGTAGTTGGTTGCACCAATAATAAATCCAAAAATGCTGATCTCTAAGCCTCGTCGTCGCCGAGGCTGCGCTTCGCTTTGAGAGAGAAAATGAAAAGCTATTGTTTAGCAGGTTAACGGAGGCTTTCACACTGAAATGATGCGTATGACAGTGACTAGCATAGCTAGCTAACGTTGGCTTGAGTGGGCGGCTGCTGCAGTAATACAGTCATACATTAGCTAACTTTATAGGAGCATCACACTGTCATCAACTAAATCATAGCCTATATCAAACAGTTGGTTATTAACAGGTTAGTAAGCCTAACGTGACTCAATCAGATGTGTAGAGATGTCCAGATAAGCAATATCTGGCTACTGTGTTGGACAGGGGAAGCCTGAAGGAACATGGCAGCAATCGACCTTAATTTACTGAGGTATCATGAACATTCAGGTTCAGGCAAGATAAATATTAGACATGAGTATAAGACAAAAGTTTTTATAACGAGGTGAATGCCTACAAAATTGTCAAAATAACAATCCAAACATGCGTCAAATTGCATTGAAGTCTTTGGGATCTTTGGTTTTCTTTCCCCCAAAATGGGCGTGGCCTTGCCTTTTTTTTTTTTTTTTTTTGCTGCTGCGACAGAGCAGTGCTGTTAGCTTGCGAACCGCTGCCATGTTGAGGGCCATGCTGAAGAAATAGAAATGCTCCCAATCTCGCATTTAGCACCTTTAAATAATGAGCATCAGTGTTGATTCCTCAGGTCCTCCATCAGGTTGCCAGGCGGTACTGGAAGGTGCATGTCTTGATATTAAGTGGCTGCTGATTGTAGGAAATGATACAGTATGAGGCTGCCCAGCCACCTCGGAGTCAAGCTATCATGATTAGCTCCTACATCAGTCACATGAACCTCATGATAACTTATTCATCGCTGTGATAGTTAGTATGCATCAACATGAACAATCACTCAATAGCACTGAGCCCCCCCCCCCAATAGCAGTACAGTACACTGAACAATGTACTACTACTACTTTACCTTCTGAAAGATCTTGATGTTTTTCTAAAAATGTAGACCTTTTAGACCTCTCAGAACAAAACGTACAGTATATGCACACATGCTCATTACTTATTATTATTACTAATATTGCCCACAGCATGACTAGGTGGAAGTCGCCTCTTGGCCAATCACCAGACAGTGATATACTGTAATATCTCTGTCTCCTATCAATACTCTCACATATATTTACATCAGCAAATATGTTTTGTAACAGGTGTCATAGTCAAGTCAGCTAGTTACATCATATCAGGAGGCCAAGCAGCACCCTGGATCTAGCAGTAATTTCCCACATACTCTAAAGACCCGGTTAATACGGAGAAGGACTCAATAATGAGATTAGGATTATCTTATTATACTAACAAAGTTATTTGGGTTGAGTCAAAGTGTGAATGTAGCTAACTGGTCTTGTGCGACAGGAATATGTGGGATGAGTCCCTGCGTCTCCTCCCTCCTAATGTTTGTACTCGGGTGGTGTTTCCTCAGGTGTCTGTCCAGCTACCTCAGCAGTCGTTACCGGCAGGCTGAGCAGAGCTCCTTTACAGTCCGGGCAAGAGGCTTTGACGAGGACAGAACGAGTCCGGGCCGCTGGCATCGGTCTGAGGCCTCAGCAGCGCCGGGTCTCGCTTCGTCGGCGGCCTCGCCCAGCCAAGTGGACGAAAGGAAAGTGAATACATTGAGTGGATGTCTCAGCTTATTCTAACAGAATACAGGGTGAGAGTAAATCCTGTGGGTATTACCCATTCAAGATATCAGTTTATCAGCGTAGCATTTATGAGATTATGCTTTAAATCCTATTTTCGAGGTGTCAGATATTCCTGTTTTCCTCAAACCCTTATGCTCTTTATTCAGTGGGAATATTCTCACCTACTGCAAATTGATCATAAGGAAGCTAATGCACGCAGCTTGCATGAGTGTGTTCAGGCTCAGGGAGGGAAAAAAAAAGCCTGGAATCACTCTCTTTCCTTAATGATGTCCACACAGAGACAATGGGGCGCCGCTCTGATTAGTGTCACCTGTCCTTGTGCATCTCATCAGTTCCATTATGGCTCCATCTCCCATGCTTCTCCTGCTAATTGAATAGCCTGTGAAGTGGTGACGAGGACGGGGGCGAGAGCAACGTCTGTCCCACTGCTGCTTCAGAAATGAGAGTGAAGCTTCCCAGCGAGACACTTCTGTGGTTCTTAAAGCATAAACCATTATCATAGAGATGGAAAAGGTGCTAATAAGTAGCCCTCATGTTATATTACCATCATATCGTCTATTATGTTCACATATAACAGCTTTTAATTAGCATCCGCTGAATTTTTTTTCAGGGCATGCAATGCTGCACTACACATTTCTTTAGTGTATCAGAGAGAGCGTTCTCATTGGACGTAGCCATGAGACACTCGCTAATGTCTCTCAGTAGCTGCACATGGCAGCCAAAGTAAGGGTAAAACAAATGTTTGACATTTTTGGAAATACTTCTTACCAAGATTTGGATAAGAAAACTGATATCTGTCCATGAAACAAAGAATCCAGTGACCATTACTGCAGAGACGTGTGGGATTTTCAGCCGAATGCGTCTGTAGTTGCTTGTAGTGACTTATGGTAATGGTCGGCGTAGATGATAAACACAGATGGGTATGTATTGAGACTGAAGAGTTTTAGGAGGACACCTACATTCTCTTCATGTTTTTAACAGCTGCGATCGCTACAAGCAGCCGCGACACGTTTTGCTGAGAGTCGCCTGTTAACACGGTCTGCAGACACTTTGAATGAGTTCTGGTTATGATGCCCACCGAATGATGTTTACTCTGGTCATTAGGTAGAGCAGCTAATGTTGTATTTCACAATAGCGGCAGAGTTGGTTGATTGAGCTGATTTATTCTGCGGGACCACTGCAGCCCCGAGGCTGTGTCTTTAGCCCGCTAACATTAGCTAACGTTAGCTAAACAGTGTTGACTTAGCTGATGTTACATGTTCTACTTGACTATTTTGATGCTTTGACAGCATTGTTTTTTGAATCTTTCACACCAATAAAGCCACTTTGAATTGAATTGAACTTAACTTACTAAAAGCAGAAAATTGTATGCTTCTTTTAGGACAGATTGCAGCTGGTTATCTTAGCTTAGCTTAGCATAAAGACTGGAAACAAGGGGAGAAAATAGCCTGAATCGGTCAAGTGGTAATAAAATCCACCTGCCAGCACCTCCTAAGCTCTTTAGTTAACATGTTATAACATTCTCAAAATGTCAAAATGTAAAGTTAAGACACTAGAAAATCTGGTGTAAGGATCAGGCTGGTATTATTCTATATTTTACATAATGTCAACAAATCCCAGGAAACTCTGATGCTAGATTATATCTCTGTGCTCACCCACCGTTTGTTTGTTTTTCTGAAGTTGCGTCTTTTGTAGTCCTTGTTTTATGTGGATTAACATATATTCAGTGGCAGTAACCATCTAACATAAAATCACAATGAATTTAGCATGACTGGAATATTGTTGCCGTTCCTGCTGACTGGAAACTTCTGCCTTGGGCCTTCACACTTTACCACTTTGCTCACACGACGGTGAAGTTTCGGACCTAAGTTATGACCCCTAAGACTGTAGAAAAAACGCTAGATGGCTTTTATTTGGAAATTGAAACAGGAAGTTTTGAGTTAAAAATACATATTTACTTTTTCATGTCTGTGGCACATTCAACAGATGTAGACACTGGAGCTGTAGCAGTGTTGCTGGAATGGTGTCAATATATGTTCAAAAGATCACGTCTTGTTTTGCAGCGAACCATGTGGCACATGGAAAAAATAGACTAGACCTTGAATCTCTAGAAGAGACGCAGCTGAGCCACGCTGCTCACGTGGGCTTTGTGGCTACTTTAATCTGTTAACATTGATGCCGAAATAAAAAGTAAGAGGTATGTGCTCTGTGTGTCCCAGCCCATGAAACAAAGACTGCGAGAATCTTCCCAAACAACAATTCCTGGGTTTCAAAAGAAAGGATGTCTTAATGAAAATAAAATGGCCTTTTGCATTGGTGACGGGGAAATCTGAGAAAGGCACACAAGCACAGGAAGGCCTACATGCACTAATGGGGGTGGCCAAAAAGGAAAATGCTCTGACAGTAGCAGTCAGTCTTTTGCTAATGAGCTAAATGTTTATTACAGTAGATTTGACTGTGTGGTGCCTGTGTGTGACTGTGAGAAGCCGTAAAAGGCCACCGGCCCAGACGGACTACAGGCACATGTCCTTAAAGACCCAATTAAAAAGAGTCTTTACAAGGTTATTCCAGTACTTGTTAAACACACACACAGTGCCTGAATCAGGGAAACTCTCAGTCATTAATTCTGTGCCCAAAAAGCCAAAAGCAAGCATGCTGAATGACTTTGGACCAATCGCCATCAGTCCCATCCTTTGTAAAAACCATGAAGAGAGTTCTAGCCAGTTAGCTAACTTCCTCTGTGGTAAAGATGATACACGGCTTTGTTTCATAGCATTACTAAACATATTTTATTTGTAGATTTTGTTTAGCTTTTAACTCTGTGAAGACATGTCTTGAGTGTATCACTCCACATCATGGTCACCTGACCTGCAGGCTTAGGAATGAGCTAGTGAGAGTAGTTGGCATTGCCAGCAAAATAATGTATATGTAGATGAGCATTCTGCCCATATACTGTATGTATATGAGCATTCTGCCCATAGACTGTGTATGTATATGAGCATTCTGCCCATAGACTGTATGTATATGAGCATTCTGCCCATAGACTGTATATGTATATGAGCATTCTGCCCATAGACTGTATATGTAGATAAGCATTCTGCCCATAGACTGTATGTAGATGAGCATTCTGCCCATAGACTGTATATGTAGATGAGCATTCTGCCCATAGACTGTATATGTAGATGAGCATTCTGCCCATAGACTGTATATGTAGATGAGCATTCTGCCCATAGACTGTATATGTAGATAAGCATTCTGCCCATAGACTGTATATGTAGATAAGCATTCTGCCCATAGACTGTATATGTAGATGAGCATTCTGCCCATAGACTGTATATGTAGATAAGCATTCTGCCCATAGACTGTATATGTAGATGAGCATTCTGCCCATAGACTGTATATGTAGTTAAGCATTCTGCCCATAGACTGTATATGTAGATAAGCATTCTGCCCATATACTGTATATGTATATGTAGATGGGTGACGGGTCACCACTACCTGCCAGCCAAAAAATCCCAGATACGGGAGCGGCCATCTTGATATTTTGATGCCATTTGGAGTCAGAGTCTGCAAAGTACTGATTGGGGGCAGGAGCTGCGGTATCGAGGTCCCGCCCACACCCCCGCCTGAGCGAATCATATTCCGAGCATGGCCATAGCCTGTAAACGCTAGCCATGTAGCTGCTACATTAGCACCACGGCAGCTGTTTGGCTAGAAAGACACAACAACTAACCCTAATGTCTCTAGAACGACATTCATCCATCTTCAACCGTTTGTGCTAACAACTGCACCACGGTGCAGCCCTCTCTAGAACGACATATTTGATCAAATTGACACGTTCCATTACAGACTGTAAGACCGTTAAAGTTACATCTCCTACTGTCGTCTTTTATTTTCATAGTTTGAGACTCTGGGAGGCGCTACAGAGTGCTTTTGGCAAAAAGAAGTTTTTCATTCCAAATACAATAAGCCTTCAGATTTGTTGTAGGTATTTTATCTGTATTTCTATATGTGCACTGTAATGTAAGTTGTTTGTCTCTCTCAGATCTTGTTGCCACATTTGTTCTGTCTGAATGCTACTCGTCAAACCCACTGGCACTGAATATGTAAATCTGAGGTCATAAATATACAGTTTTGGGTGAAAAAAATTACCCCAAACAGCTGTGCTCTGAAGTTTTTACCAAACATTACTCTAAATCTTTCTTTTTTTCCTGTTTTCAGTCGTGGATTAATAAACATTTGGTGCTGTCGTGAGTATTTGGGGCAGCAGGACGGTGTACGTGGGACCGAGTCAAAATAAACTGCAGTGTGTGTGTTTGTGGTAATGAAGGAACATGTCAGCAGCGTGGCTCTTTTTGCTTTCAGAGGAAAAAGATATATCAGGCTTTGGATACATGCAACTCCTCACTGTTGGTTTTGGCCTTTCTGTGGGATTTGTTGACAATAAGAAAAAAGGAGAACATTTCCAGCCTTACCCTTTAAACACGGCATGCCAAAGGAATTTCTGTCATACTTTTGGCAATCACTCTTGTGTCTTATGACATTTTCATTGTTAGATTAATGGCTGAGAGACAATTGTAAAATAGTCCCAACACAAACGACACCATTCAGTTTGCACCGCAGGCTTTTTTTTTTTTTTTTTTTTTAATTAATTTGCAGTCTACAAAGAGAGCTGATTCTGGATTATTTGCTCACCCTGAGCCATAGATGTTCCACTTTATGTATAATGGTCACTATAAAGGCCCAGACACACCAAGCCGACATCAGAGAACTAGCAGCGATGAAGGCCGACTGTCGTGTCGCGTCGCCTTGATTTTGCTTGGCCGACAAGTTTCATTTGAACGCACCGCAAAGACGACAGCCGACTGCCGGGTAGCACGTACGTCCTGCGCCTGCGTGAGTGGAAATAACTCCACACTAGCAGGCGGCAGTAGTCCGTTTTCATCATTCAAAAAGGGAATCTGGAAGACCGAGGACGGCGGAGCAAGCCCCCAGGAAGAGTTCCGGTCATTGATGCCAATTTTCATTGTGGCCAAACAGCGGTACTACGACTTTGTTTCCATCATGCGATGCCGTTGGGCCCTAAAAGACTTTTTCCTAACAACTTGATGAGGTGAATCAACTTCCCAGTACGAACACTCTAATAGCCCTCATTTAAGTCATGAGATCCTAGAAGTTGTAAAATGCTGCGTTCATGTGAATGAGACCCAGACCGAGGCTGGAGCGCGAGCTGAGTTAGCAAGCCGTGACGACAGCGTTGACGGCTGTGACCGAGCCCTGCGACCAATCGGACGCTACTGCGCCCGCTCGGTGTGCCCAATGGATGTGGAACATCGCCGAAAGATCTGGGTACTTTTCCAGTTGGAAGTTGAGGCATTTTGGCTTCATCCACCTCCAACGCTGTATCCAGTTCCCTTAATACAGCCATGCTGCGGCAGTACAAGCCATTGTTATGGTATGATCATGAAACAAAGCAGTGTTTGTCGACCAATTTCACACCGTTCTCACACACCACACCAGATGGCCACGTCGTTGTGAAAATATCCATGTGTTGGAATGATCAGATGAGATGAAGATGAAAAGTGAGAAGAGCCCTCCGTGTTTTTCCTCTTGACTTTACTCATTTCCATTTACCTTGTTGTGTGTTGATTCGCTTAAGCCGAACAGCCAATCAGAGTGATTTCTCTCACCAGCGAGCTCCGCTCCCGATTGAACATGCTGAAAGGACCGAAAAGCCTCCGACACGGGCAGACCAGAGCCGACGGTCTGGGAAACACAAAAACGAGGCCGGCAGACGCTCACAGACGAGCCTAAACCGCCAACCGTCAGCTCGGTGTGTCAGAGCCTTTAACCTACTGTAAATAAATGCTCCTCTATAAATATGGGAATGTTAACTGAAATTATTATGTTAAAGAACTGAATGCTGTGTAATTGCTGCAATTATTGAACTATTATGTTGTTGAAAAACTTTTTATATGGAACTAATAAAAATGGAGACATGCCTCTCTGATGTTTAAACTGAATCATTTTCAGGTCTATCTGTATTTAGTCAGAGGAAAATACATGAGATATTTTCCAGATCTGCAAAGAACCTTGAGATAAAAAAAAAAGTTTTATTTTGATTGGATAAACATTACCAGCTGTGATGCAGGGCTGTAACGTTGGTGCCTCTCTGCTAGGCAGGAGCTTTGCTGTTATCTGCATGTGCCTGAGGCACAGCTAATGTAAAAAGATCCTCCTCACTCTGCTGTGCTCGGCTAGCAGTGAGCTCTGCAGGCTTATCCTGCTCAGTCCCTCTCCGTTTCACCTCGCGGTCACAGCCAAGTGACTCTCAGCTGTGCGCCACCTCAGCTCGCGCTTTTCTATAGACAAGAACAGAAGAAGTACAGCAGTACACACACTGCTGTATCTGGCTAATGCCGCGACGATAGGACTGCTGAGGCTTCCCGTAGTGCGCCCATGCCTGTATGGTTCTGGGGCTTAATGTGTGCGTGAGGCCAGATGGACACTTTCATGAGTGTATGAGTGTGGATTATTCTGCCGGCTACATCTGGGGCTCCACATGGTACAGCAGACTGCGGTAAGACAGGCAGGTGGGCACGTGGGGAGGGCGCCCCTCCAGTGGGCTCTCTTACATCTATACCCCTCGACAGGGCATCGCCGCAAATGGCAGACCGAAAGGTTACTAGACGATCCTGCTAGACAAATGCTTCTCTAAATCTAGGAAAACATCGTGTCTGCTTCTGTCCTTAACTTCATGTCTGACAGCAATAGCTTACCATTTCTAGGTGTCAGGTGTGTCCTTTATTTGGCACCTTGGTCCAAAATGTTTTTTATCCCATATGCACACTGTGAGAACAATATAGGGTTCGGTGTCTTGCTCAAAGCCACTTTGTAATGTGGACAAGAGGAGCCAGGGATTGGGCCCCCACTCCTGTGATTAATAGCCTACCTACTTTACCACCTGAGCTGCAGCTGCCCATAACATGAACATGCCTCCACCATCAACACATTAGCACATAATATTCTGGTTCATTGTTGTCAGCGTTCATCGCTGGGTCAAACAAGCAGATCATATGATAATGTAGCAGGCAGACAATAGAAGGTAACGCTGTATGGAGAAATCACAAGTGCTGAAACAAAGTCTGTGTTCAGACTGCAGGCAAATCCAGTTTTCTCAAATCAGATCTTTAAAGGTGCTAAATATGGGATTGAGAGCAGTGCTCAACAGCTCTCTAAGGTGAGCCCGGTGTTGCGTTTTCGCCGTCATTATTGATACTGACACTCAAGGAGTTAATGAAGAGACATGACTACGACCATTTCAGAGCAACAGGGTGTTTCCGTTTAACGAGTGGCCGCGTTAACTGGTGACTGTCAGCCGAATGCATCCGCGGTTGCTCGCAGTAACTTCCAGATATGATTTGCGTAGATAATAAATACAAATGAGTATTATTTAAAATAGATTGGTGTCTTTGGCTGCAAGCTATTAAATGTGCTGGCTACCACTGGACTGGGGAAATACTCATTGCACTACTGTTCGTAATCTCAATAAAATGGAAACTGAGTCTCTTATGGTGTTTGACATTCTGGACACAACCACAGATAACGTAGTTGTAAGCATCTAGCGACATGTATGCTCATAATTTCTCACTGGTGCTCTGTTACACGCTAGGTTTGCATATATCTGGCCACTTACTATTGAATGTGGTTAATGCCTTGCATAGCTTGATAAGCTATTGCTCTCCGCTGTTCTGTTGCCAAAATGTGTGCACCTACGTACCTACGTCATCATTGTACGCAAACAGTAAAACAGTGTGTTGCCTGTTCCCTTACACTGATCAACACAACCTTTGAAGGCATGAAGAGCAGGAATAGACTCCTATCTTTGACATCTGCGTCATGTCATATGATTGAACAAAGAGCAGATCATCACTATGGCCACATTATGACACTGATTCAATATGTTACAGTCAAAAAGGTGTAATTCTGAAATTCAATTCTGCATCGAGCTTGCTCTCAAAACTCAACTTATTAATGCTGCACACTCATATTGGATTGAACTCAAGCCAAGGTCTTTGTGAAATCAGAGCTCATTAGACGAGTCCACCTCATAATGAGTGGCCAGATCCATCAGGAGAGATAAATCTCCCGCTCTGCACTGACTGAGATCCAGTTGAACAGGCCCGCAGCGCTTCAGACCACATGCGAACAAGATATTGGCTTTGAAGCACCAATACGCAGACTCGCATCGCCGTGCGAGAGAGCCAAATGTCCTAGGTTGTGAGTGACAGGGGATCTGCGATGGAGTTGGCTACCTGTTGAGGAGGATTAAACAAAATACAGATGGTGTTTACATATTAAACAATCAAAGGCAGTCTCTCCTCTGATGATGATGCCATCAAGAGAGGTCGTAGTTAAAAGTGGAAAACAACAGATGAGCTGTGATTCATCAGTCCTGTAACTTTTCATAATCATCAGTTTTCATCAAGACATTTCTCTCATGAATTCAGAGTCCCTGGCTGCAGATAGGAAGTCATGAATGGTGTTTTTCCTGGCCTGTGATAGAATCACACATGACCCTGAGATCACCTCTGAAGGACGAAGGCTGCTGAGAGTCCCGCCATGTTTTCTGGCCACGACATGAGTGCGGTCTGGTCCACCGCGGGTCGGGTTGAATAAATTAAATGAATTACCAGCTGCCTCGTGCGAGTTCGCAGGATGCAGGGTGGCATGAGCACGCCATTACAACAATGATAAGGATATCTGCATGGCCTTGTGTTAAAGAAATTACACATAGCATCCAGAGCCTTTAAGAGACTCTGACAGTTTTGCTCACACTGGCAAGTTAGTGTGACATGAAAATGTGTGTGGCTGCAGAACGGCTCGGCTGCTGCTTGGCCGTGGTCGGGGGCGCTGAGCGGTTGGCTTGCTGAGAAGTCACAAAAAAAAAAAAAAAAGTGTATGGAGTCTTATTGTGATGCAAATGGGCACAGTATTGTGCTTAAATAATGCATTAATACGTCCCTTTTGTGTAGATAACATCACAAGATGCACAATAACACAAAATGATGTCCTCCGAGGTTATTTAAAGCGATATGACATCAAATCCTGACATTGCAGGAAGTGCTTACTGCCTGTCCAACTGGTTTTGTCTCCAGCCTTGATAAAAACAGATGAAGGATAGAAGGCTGCTTTTGAGTCCTTGCCACTATATGGGGAAGGCCATTTGCATAATATTATGTATATTGTATTCTGCTTCATTCTAATGTTTGAATGTAAACTGAATTTAAGTCTTTAAGGAAGAAGTGTTGTAGCTTAAACGCGAGACACGTGGCAAGGTGTCCGATAACTTTGTCTTCCACCTGTAATCTGATGCAGTGCGGAGAGGAGGGATCGGCCTCACTTCCCCAGGGTGATTTATGATTGAGGACATGTTAATAAAAATATCAAAACAATCTGAGCTCTGGTGGGGGAGATACCGGTCCGCTACGTACATCATGCTCGACAGGCCTGTGCACGGAGTCGCCTGCTCGGTGATATTATGCTCGTGTGGATGCCCCGCTGCCCTGCTCTTGGATAGAATATGCAGCTGTTGTTGTTTTTGGGAGGGTCGGTGGGGGTAGCGCTGCTCACACAAGGTGACACTTGCGTGAACATGTGCTCCTCTGAGCCTGATAGGTGAACCGTCATGGTTTCCTTCCTTGAAACCCTATGCTACAGCTCATGAGTTGAAAGTGGGGCTGTCAGTCGATTAAAATGTTTAATTGCATGATTGTCCATAGTTAAACACGATTAATTGCAAATTAATCACATTTTTTAACTATTCAAAATGAAAGGGAGATTTGTAGTATTTAATACTTTTATCAACATGGGAGTCGGCAAATATTCTGCTTTATGCAAATGAATGTATTAGGGCTTTCAAAGTGTACCAGTTTTAAAACGAGGGAGATACTGGCATCATATGAAACTAGAAAACCTCAGGAATCCATTGGTACCAACCATGTGCTACTAGCTTGTTGCTAAGGAGGCTAAATAGCGCTCCAAACACGCTCAATTCTGGTGAGGAAAACTGTCATGGTCATTTTCAAAGGGGCCCTTGACCTCTGACCTCCAGATATGTGAATGTAAATGGGTTCTCTGGGTCCCCACCAGTCTCCCCTTTACAGACATGCCCACTTTATGATAATCACAGTCAGTTTGGATCAAGTCATAGTCAAGTCAGCACTCTGACAGCTGTTGTTGCCTGTTGGGCTGCAGTTTGCCATATTATGATGAGTATATTTTTTATACTAAATGCAGAACTTGTGAGGGTTTCTGGACAATATCTGTCATTGTTTTGTGTTGTTAATTGATTTCCAATAATAAATATATACATACATTTGCATGAAGCAGCATATTTGCCCACTGCCATGCTGATAAGACTAATAAATACTTGACAAATCTTCCTTTAAGGTTTTGAGCAGATAAAATTTAGCGCAACTTCACAACATTATTTAGTGCTCTTCCTGACATGCTAGTATGACATGGCGGACACCGTGATTCCTTAGGTTTGCCTGTTTCATAGGATGCCAGCAGGGGCGTCACACCCGTGGGTGATATGGGTTTTTATGACACCCGCACTTCCACAGAAACAGGATTTCTACTGGTCATAAAGCCAATCACAGCCATATTTAGCCAACCCACCAAACCAGGGCTGCGGTCAGAAACGGGGCTTCAAGCTGCTATGGCTGTGATTGGATAATCCAGAGGTGTGAAACGACTGGTCAGTAGTTAGTGATATAGACGCTGTCTTGTTATGTTATGTCTCAGCTAACATTATATAACGTGAAATTTGCTGTTGTTGTGCTAGCTAACTTAACGTTAGAGGATTCAGATACAGTACTGGTGTCACGATGTGGAAATACTCATCTCCACTACTAGTTAAATTCCTGCATGCAAACCTTACTTGAGTAAAAGAATATAGGCTATAAGTATTTGGATCTACATGGATCACTTTAAACTTTGTACTTTGTGCTATGATATTGTAGTGGCACAGGATTGAGGAACATGCTGCTTCTCACTAAAGGATGCATATCCCAGCTCACCTGAGAGACACACTCCAAATAGTTCATTAAATGCCTTGAATGACTGGATGAAAAGATATAGCACTGTGTTCACTTCTCACACACATTTTTTTTTTCCCTCCCTCTCGCCTTTGATGGATTTATATTGAGTATGGGCGTGGACGCAGAGTAATTTAGTATGTGTTAAAAGCCACTACAGGGATGTAGCCTGTAATGCTCGCTCAAATCCACTTCCAATATGACTGTTCCTGAAATCTCAGTGATTTTCTGTCTCCGTGTCTCTTGCCCGACACGAAATCATCACAAAGTACTCTGTCAAAAAGAAAATGTTCAGGAAGTCGGAATCTGCTCCAAACATACCTCAGTGCTTGTCGGGGAGCACACGGTGTACTGATGTTGTCAAAGTGTTACGCCGATGCTGCATTAAAGGAGCAGTGTGTAACATTTAGAGGGATCTATTGGAAATGGAATATAATATTAACATGTATGTTTAATCACCTGAGAAGAAGTATTGTTGTGGTTTATTACCGTAGAATGAGCAGTTTACATCTACACATCCAGCGGGTCACCACCATGTTTCTACAGTAGCCCCGAACGGACAAACAACGCTGGCTCTAGATAAAGCATTTCGCGGTTTCATGTTTTCAAGTCGTTTGCTTGGCACACAAGAGAAGTTTCATACGGTTTCAATCATAGAGTGTATATAAAGATGGACGACATGCCGCCACTTCCTCCCACTGTACAGCAGTGAAGCCAAAATATCCCGCATACAAGCGCTGCCATCTTACGCTTCTGACGTCATTGGGAATCTGCGTAGTAGTGAACGAAGGGGCTGGAGTCGCTGTATCGTATCACTTCATACATCAGCCTGATAGGAACTACCTAAAATGACAGAAACCATCTTTGGGAAAATTTTATTTGACTTTTTTATTTGTTTTTAGCCCTTGTCGCATCCGCTAATATGGAGGAGATGGGGTTTATGTCCTCTACTGCAGCCAGCCACCGGGGGGCAGTCATGGTGTTTTGGCTTCACTTTTCGCGAGCTGTCATGGCATCCATCTGTATATACAGTCTATGGTTTCAATCTGCAACCTCACAGCTAGATGTCACCAGATCCTACAGACTGCACTTTTAAGGCTCCAGTTGTTCTGTGAAAACTCCTTTACGTCTCGGAGGCTTTTGTGATGTCTCCACCAAAATGCTGAAGTACACTGCCACACAGGAAAGCAGTTGAAGCCGTTTGCATAAAGGCAGTGTTTAGCTAAGTTGTTTTTTTTTAGCATTTTAGAGTGAGATCAATCCGTCTTAACACAGCTACACACTGTTTCTACTTTCAAAAGTGTGGGGGGGGAGTTTCAAATTGCCTGAGTCCTATTAAACTGAAGTCAATGGAGAGAAGCTGAAAGCACAAATTTGGTTTATTACAACTCAGTTCTTACTTTTGTCTTTTATTCCTATTGGTCATGATAGAATTGTACTCAACACTTTAATTGCTGAGATGGGGGAACATGGGGATATCGCTATGACGAAGAAACACTAGTCGTAAACAAGCCAACATATTAGGCCTGTCACAGTCGGCACAGGCCATATGTTCACTTGAAGTGCATTTTTAAGTCTATTTCCTTCCATTTTCTGGATGTTAGTACAGTGAATGAGTGTTGGGCTCTGAGTGCTGCCAAAACATTAGTGACTTGCATTCAATACTGTGCCTGAACAATAGATAAGAAGTCACTGTGTATATCAGATACTCTTTGTGACATCCCCCACTGATTTGTGGACTTCCGTTTTGAAGCCTTGAGTTCAGCATTTTGGCCATCGCCATCTTGGTTTCCATTTTAGTTTTTTGCTACCAGAAGTGACACGAGAGGGTGGAGCTAAGTACGACGTTTTAGGTGACCGTACTGTCACCGTACTGTACTACTGAAAGGGTTAAAGTTCTACAACAAAAACACAGACAACTCCCAGACTGGACAACGTCACGGTAGCAACCTGTCAGTCACAAGGTAGACACACCATAAGTCAGAGAAAACACATCTTTGCATAGACTATCTATAAGAAGTGGATGTAGTCACTGTGATCTTACCCAGTGGTTTGTGGTCTTCCATTTGAAGCCTCAAGTTCAGTATCTCAAGGTCACCATCTTGGTGTATGGCCGTCGCCATCTTGGTTATTTGCAAACAGAAGTGACACAAGAGGGTGGCGCTAAGTCCAACCTGAAACATCTCCTGCTTTATGGTCTATTTGACTCTGAAGACTTGAATCTAGCGACTGAGACCATAAACTCCTGTTTACAATGTTTACTGAGGTAATAAATCAAGTGAGAAGTAGGCTCATTTTCTCATAGACTTCTATACAATCTGATTTCTTTGTGCAACCAGAAGAGTCGCCCCCTGCTGGCTGTTAGAGAGAAGACAAGTTTAAGGCTCCTCAGCACTGGCTTCACTTTTCAGACCCAAACTAGTTTGTTTTGCACGTAACCACCACCACCTTAGCGTGACTGCAGCTTTGAGTTGCATTTTGAAACATTTTTGTGACTTATTTTTCATGATGTTCCCAGATCTCACCAATTAACCAAACAGGAATGATGACCATAAGTACAATAATAAGACCGAAGTTGTAATGAACTGAAACAATCCTTTAAACAGTTGGGTGCTTTACATGAACTGGCGATTGATTTGACTTTAGCTGAAGATATGAGCTTTTTCACAACAGTCGGCTGCTGATAACTGACAGCAAACAACATGTGTGCTGTTTGAAAATGATATCAACACCCCTGCAACACGTTTCACCTTCAGCTACCATGAAAACACCAGTTCTCAGTGAGTTTCAGCAGCACTGCCTTTATTGATTTCAAACAAGGTCGTGCTTTCGAATCACTGTTTCCTAACAGTGCAGGAAAACATTCCTTCTAGATAAATTTCACCCAACATGAGCTGTTGCACCCCGACACTGGCAAACTTAGACTTGCACAAACGTCAAGAGAGATGTGTCCTCCTTTTGTTCGCCGCCGAATTTGCCAGCAGCTCATTTCCTCCAGGAACGCATTAACAAAGCAGTTAATTCTATCATTAATTAAAAGGAATCACAATTCAGTGAACACTTCAAATTAATCTTTTGAGATTTGCTCTCGCACAATGCTCGCATTCTATTGCCTTTGTCTCATTGAAGGAATTGCAGCTCGGAGAGGCATGTTTTTTATTTTTGTGTCATTTGTGTCAGTCTGGTCCTGTGTTGCTCCGTTAGCAAAGCATGTCGACAACACTGGCAGGTTTAACGGTTTGATTCCAAAGGGATCCATCCATGCAATACATGAATGCAGTGGTAGCATTAGCAGGGCGCTAACACACGAGTGGTCTGGCAAAAAACATCTTTGTAGAGACATATTATGAAGGTGGGATAAACTGATTTTAAGCATAATTCATCACAGTAATTTGCATCTTACATGTTACTTTATACATGTTATAATACTAGCGTTGTCTATCAATTAAAATATTTAATCGCCATTAATCGGAAATTAACCACATTTTCTGCTGTTAAAAATAAACAGAGATTTGTCAAGTGTTTAACACTTGTCAACATGGGCGCATGCAAACACTTATACTGTATACCGTCACTCCAGCTTTACAATTGATCTCATTGCAACTTAAAAATGACAAGCTGTGTTAATGTGTTCAAGACATTCGTGGCGTTAAAACAAATTTGTGTTTAATGCTTTATCATCACGTTACCTTTGACAGTCCTAATTCCTACATTTATGGGGTAGACTGACCTTTGGAGCAGTGAGTTCACGTGAAATTGATCTGAAAGGCACTGACCAAATATTCAGGTTTTTGTCCTTATTACAAAAAAAACAATATCCTACTAAGCTGATTACACGGCTAATGAACAATAATTTTCCACTAATATTTCTGTTTATATGCAGCTGTGCATTTTTCAATTAATGTGAAATGGTCCCATGACGTACATGCTGACCTACAAACAACCCAGCTGGCTACCTAGTTGTCTTTTTTTCTTATTCTTACCATCATCATCATCATCATCATCATCATCATCATCATCATCATAAGGTCCATTTGAGGAGCTCAGCGGGTCTTCATCACCGGGCCGGTGAATCCCACATCGATGCCCAAACATGTCGTTTATAATGTCAAAATGTAGAAAGGTGGGACAACAGGAACTGCTCGTGCCATTTTTTATTTTTTTTTTTTTTTTGCATCAAAATATGTTTTTCCACTGGTAGCCAGCCTCCCTCTTTCAGTCCTTCTTGTGACCGTTGGTGCTGCGATATTTCCACATTTCCCATGCATCTCTGCAAACTGTCAGCTAGTTGGCTTGTGCACAGCGCACTGAGCTGGCCGCAAACAAGAGGCCATGGGTCGCAAACTAAAACCCCCAATACTCTATAAAAATAAATAGTAGTAGTAAATAAAAAGTAGTGGTAATAATAATAATAATAATAGTAAAATAATAATTATAATAATAGAATGTGCTGTATATGCATCTTAAGAAGGGATGCACAGATACTGATACCAGATTGGATATCGGGCCTTTTGACCATTTTTATTATTTCAATAATTAATAACAATTCAGTGAATGTATATCTATGTATTTATTTTCTGCCTTTTGTTTTACAAAGTTGGCTTGCTTAAGTCAAGCCTGATATTTCCCTACACATCTAAAAGAATGATCCCAGTCGTTTCCACACAGTGAGGCATATAGATGATTAATTAAAGACTGGTATCAGATCAGTTGTCGGTATCGGCCGGTAACCAAAGCCCAGGCATCGATATCGGTACCCACACGACGTAATCGGAAAATGCTCCGTCCAGAATAATACCTAATTCAGAGTATCCAAAGGGAAGATGCTGTTTACATGACCTGTTTCAAATTTGAATGTTGGTGTGCGTGTAAACGTGGTCACTGTTTTCTTCAGGGATCGCACATCTCAGAATAATGCAGCGAAATACTTCAACACCAGTGAAATGTTTGATGTGGCCATTGGCCTCGCCGAGCTGTTTATCTGCTCAGTCACTGGAGTTGGGTTATAAATACCCTGCGCTTGGCGTCTCCACTTGGAGGGTGATAAGGTGCTAATTAGCAACTGTTAGCAGAAGTAAAAAAAACTACACGCTTAGAATGAAGCACGTCTCGCCGTTGCCACCGAATGTTCCGCCGATGATCCTTTCTCCTCCACTCAGACACCGAGACTTGAGAGATGTCCCTTATTAACACTGTGTACTCTTTTTTCTCCCTTCTAGGCAAGCCAGGTCTGACAAATTAAGGCTGCGGAGTCATTAGATTAAGATAAGAACTTATCTTTTACTCCGAGACAGACTTTTATCTATTGTATTTTTCTTCTCTCCCATCTCTTTCGTTCCCTCTCTCTCTCTCTGCCCCCCATTCACTGTGAGATTGTTAAAGTAATTGGGATTTTATGTGACCAGAGAGGCCAGATAAGTTTTTAACCCTGTCATGGATTAACCTTTCATGTCTGAGGTAGGTCACGAAAGGTGCAGTTGGAGACATGTTAAGACTCGTTTAAGCGAATCTTGATGTGTTTTTGTTCGAAGGAGGCATGTTTTTTTACTGCAGGTACATGTGCCGGGAGGTCTGGAGATGACTTCTGTGTGCTGTCAGGGGTTATTAAAGCATAAAATTGTATTTTTGGGGTCGCTGAGCAAGACCGGTGTGGAGTACATCATTTAGAAACCAGGTTTTATTGCGTGGTTCATGAAAGCTGCGTCAAAAAAGGGAAAAGATAAAACTATTGATAATAAAATCCTCAGCAGGATAATTAGGAAAGTAGCTCTCTGAACATCAAATCAACAGTCGCCATCAGACGCTTCGTCTTTCTCTAAAAGCTGCGTATACATTTGACCCAATCTCTGATGCCTCTGTATACTTTCTGTGTTATTAATAGAATATCACAGCCTCTGAGCAGCATGATTAGAGCATTGAGCTTTATTATTCTTCAAAGCAGAACATATGAAAAAACACCTGAAATAAATGAGTTGGACCCTCGGTAGTGCATATCTACCGTCCCAGTGTTTATAATCCTTTGTTTCAAAGGTCATTGCACCACCTCGTTGATATCTAGATGCTTCTTTGAAGCACTAATTGTGTCTACATTCTTGACCACTTTGTCAGACAACTCCGCACTAGAGCCGAGATTTCAGAGGAGTGTATGCCGCTTGTTTACTGCCATCAAGATAACAAGGACAAGTCTGTGAAATAACGAAGGCCGGGGCTGATGCAGAAAACACTATATTTTCCATTTTAATGGTGTTTAAAGCGTGGAAGCTGGAGGAGAGAGAGCTTGGAAAATGTAACTAAAGGATCGGATTCAGTGGGATCCAAATGGCAAGGGTAGCTGTTGGGCACGATGACGTTCCTTTGATGTGAGCTATAACTAGCTTTAAGCCCGGCTCGGGTGCATCATGGCTGCATCCTGACTGATGTGGGTATTCCACTTAGATGAGGGCCACTTTGTCGTGTGTGCCAGCTGTACCTTTAATTTCAAATTCTCTAATGTCTCAGATGGGATGGTATTAAAGGCCCGGGTCATTAGTGTATTGTAATGTTTGCCCGCAACTGCGTGAGCCGGACTGTCATCCCTCGGAAATTTGTCATATTTATCAATGCTCTGCATAATGGGATGAGATACTATTTACATATCGGATCAAAATTGCCAGAGGAGAGCATTAATTATTGAAAAACTGACAGAATCAAAAGAGCAGCTTTTTTTTCCTCTTCATAGTTTGTTGTCTGTGCAGACTGAAAGCCGTTCTGGGCCCAGTAAACACAATTATCTCAATTTTAAAGACATTGCAGGCTTTTTTTGAGCTCGACACAAAGGCCACAGTGACTTCTGTCACCAGAGCAAAGTGAAGGTTTGCCCTTCATGCCGCACTTCCCCAACAGGCTGTAACAAGCGTCTGAGAGGACGCGGTGCAGCCTCTGGAGAGCCACCCACTGCATCTCTGTTTGTGCGTCAGGCTGCTGATGTGGTTCGCGGGCACTGAATAATACAAAGTGCATCATATTGATAGCTTGATGGACTGACCTAATTAATGAAAGTAAAGCAGTGTGCTAACAAGGAAGTGGACGCAACACTGCAGACTGTTATGCACTTTCATTAAAAGTAGCGACGTTGTTTTCATTCATTCATTCATCGTCAACCGCTTATCCCGTTAGGGGTCGCGGAGGGGCTGGAGCCGATCCCAGCTGGCATTGGGTGAAGGCGGGGTTCACCCTGGACAGGTCGCCAGTCCATCGCAGGGCACATAGAGACAGACAACATATAGACAGACAACCATTCACACTCACATCCACACCTACGGGCAATTTAGAGTCATCAATTAACCTAAACAGCATGTCTTTGAACGGTGGGAGGAAGCCGGAGTACCCGGAGAGAACCCACGCTAACACGGGGAGAACATGCAAACTCCACACAGAAGAGCCGCAAGCTGGAATCGAACCTGCGACCCTCTTGCTGTGAGGCGACAGCGCTAACCACTACACCACCGTGCAGCCCTGCGACGTTGTTTTTCTGCATATTATCCTGTTAACATAAATACATTCAAGACACTGAGTGATAGTATTTTCCCTGTGTGACAAACATAAGACAGTTTACAGTGAGTCATATTTGAGTTATTTGTGTGAACGTAAAGGTCCCATATTGTAAAAAGTGAGATTTTCATGTTTTTTTTAATCATAAAGCAGGTCTAAGTGCTGTAAAAATTCAATCGTGGAGAAATGCCCACATCTTTAGAAACTCTGCCTTTAAACATCTGATTTCTGAGGCCCGTTGTGATTTCACAACTGTACAACGTATAGACAGTTTGAAATATAAGCATTATAAATTTTGACCAGGTTGCATCCAAAACTCCATACTAACATGATATTTAACAGTATGAACGATTTCATTTTTACTATGTTTGAAACCTTAGTATGAAACCAATAGTACGTAAATAGCATACTATTTCCGGTAAAAGACCTCAGTATACATTGCAACACTAGACACTATGACGACATAAATATCCTACAATGCAATGCAGCAGTGACAACAATTTCGGTAACAGACACTGAACAGCTCTGTACATAAATAACGCTTCTATTTAAGTGTAAGTTTAAAATTTCATTTTGGCGTAATATAAAATTTAAATTTTTTCAGATTTGTGTTTCACAAATCATTGTTTTGGTTACATGAGGTTGGTACAGGTTACCATGGTTACACGTCTCCAGCCGGCAAGGAGGCTCTCTGGAAGTGACGACGTAAATTACTGCTCAGTGCCTGGTATGTGCCGGTATGTAGTACACATAGACTGTATATAAAGATTGTTGTCTTTTATATACAGAAATCATAGTTTATAAAGATGGTCGACATAACAGCTCCCCAAAAGTGAAGCCAAAATTCTCGATCACCCCCTGGTGGCCGGTTGCAGTATAAGTCATAAATCCCGCCCCCTCCATGTTAGCAGATGGGATATGGACCAAACTAAAAAGTCAACATACACGTCAAAAAAAAAAAAAAAAATCCCAGAGATGGTTTCTGTTATTTTAGGTGGTTCTTATCACTCTGGTGTATGTTCAAGTGTTAATTTTTCTGATAAGTTTGGTTATAATTTGTTAGTTGATGCTATAAAAAGGGGTGAGACGACATGATTGATGGCTGTGAGCCCTCTCGCAGCCGTGCTCGGCTTACGATTGGTTCCGGCGGGTGCCCTCGATGCCACGGTTCCACCACTCGATCACTGCTGTGCAGACTTTGGCTCCAAACGACGTCAAGATGGCAGTTCCCGTATCGGGGATAAGATAAGATAAGATATTCCTTTATTAGTCCCACAGTGGAGAAATTTACTCTGGATTCAATTTTGCACAGTGGAAGGAAGTAGAGAGGCGTCATCCATCGATATATACAGTCTATAGTCGTGCACAGTATGCAACTTTGGATGAAGCCGCAGTGTATTTGAATGACATCAGCTGACAGGAAATAAACATAGAGCCAAACTGTTGCCTAGCAACACAGTTCTGCTGAAATGCGCTAAAACAGCGTTTTGCACATGGGTAAATACAGGTATATTATGGATGATGCATGAGAAAAGTAAAGAGGTTTGAACTTTACAGCATGTTCTAGTAGAAGCATGAACCCGAAAATGAGCATAATATATGGGCCCTTTAAATTATTATTCCTTTATTATCATTATTATAAATTGCTATTTTACTCCGGTAGTTGTGACACATTATGAACTTGTGATAAAGTATCATACCTGACTCATTGTCGTGGCACTGCACACCAGAACTTTTGGGATTTAGCCGTAATTATTTAATTTTTTATGCACTCTCCCTTTGGGGATCATTAAAATTTCATCTCGATCTTATCTTCTTAATCATAATCTTAAAATCTGTTTGAATACGTTTTAACCTGCTTTTCCACTGATGCAGTAAACTGTGTCTATTTTATGCCTGACAGTTTCCTAAAATATATAAGAATATAAGGTAAAATCGTGCCTTTGCGGACTTTTTGAACGCGTCTCACACACCAGAGTTTGAACAGGGCCATAATGGTCCATAATGAAGTTTGTTTTACAACGCTGCCCCAGTATATACAGTAAATTACATGCATCGGCAATGGAGACAGTCAGGACTTGAAAATGCAGACGGATACATTTTACTGCATCTTCCCCGTCCACAGTGTCATCCCCTTAAGCTGCCAAGAGAGTGTAGGGGGGTGAATTCATGAGGGTCTTCTGTAATAGGCTGGCACACACACAGGCACAGCCTGTGGAACCTTACAGGCTGCTGAAGCTGGTCTTGGCATTGCTTTTGGCAGCCATGTGGTTATGTGCTCTCTCGCACTACACATTCTTTCTGAAAAAAAAAAAAAAAAAAAAAACAGAAAGTTTTAACTAGCTGGTCCTGCCGCTCCTTTATAAATGAGGAAGCCTTTGGCATAAATAGATCTACATGTTCATTTGGTATATTAAGAGAGACACACAGTTAAAGAGTGTTCATTACAATTGTAAATTTCTGCCCCCGGGCCCTTAGCCTGGCGCTAGATTACATGAGGTCTATGCTCACGGACAGCGCCTGGCATCTGATTGAGGGTCCAGTGCAGCTAATTAATTTCATTAGAAAGTGAAGTCATCTTCTAGCAGGAATTAATATTTGGAGCGTCATGTTGCTAATTTATTTCCAGATTTAATTAGCTCAGAGAAGAAATGTTGCTTGGGCAAGAGGACTTTTTAATTATCAGCTTGGATAAATTTGAAAATGTTGATGCCTAAGGGTTGAGTTAATTAAAACCTGCATTATTTTAACTTTAATTAGCTCCCATCTTTGTTTTTCTTCACCATATGGCCATGTCCTGTAGTCAAATTTAGTTAATTAAGCTAATTAAGCTAATCATTTTAATTACTCAAGACAATGTGATTGGATAGAGGATGACTACAAGTTTATAGCCAAGTGCTTGTTTTTCATTAAGTTGAAGGGACAGAGTTATTTCTGATTGCAGTTGGCAAGCATAGCGGAGTAGTTTGGGAATGAGACAGCCTCTGAGATATTAAGGCTGAAGTCTAATTTCATTCCTTGATAAAAAATAATAATAATCTTGTCACCAGCGCAACTCTTTTAGAGGACGAATGGTTTACTACGTCTTTAAGCTTTCTGCTCATATGCTGATGTTGGCCCCCTGCACTCCATCAGATTAAGTAATGTCTGCGCTTACTCACATTTAAAGAGGTTCAATGTCAGAATAGATGTTCTGTTCGCTACTGGGAAGGCACAATAACAGATACCCTGATCTGCAGATGAAGTCATTGTTGGTTGGACAAACATCTCTCCCAATATTCAGGGCAGAAAACATGAAATCATGTCTGACTTGTGTCTTTTGACCACAGCAGGCTACGATATTGAATTGTAATTGGGTAATAGAGCCGTGTCTGTGGTTGCTGGTGGGGTCGGATGCTGCCCTTCCCCTTCGTGACCCTTGAGTGTGGGATGCTGGGGCGTGGGTCTATGTGAGCTGCTAGCAGCTGTGTGTCAGTCTGGACACAAGCTGGGCCCATCCAGAAGCCAGGCCTAGCTGACAGATGCAGAGGCTAAACCCAGTAATGAAATAATACCGAGAGACATCATGTCCGTGGTTTCCATCATTGTTAAAAGATTTTGGTAGCGTGTACCCCCACTTAGGTAATTTGTTTCCATGTATAATCCTATTGCTCACTATTAAATTAAACCAACTGGTCATTTCAGTTTGGAGCCTATAAATAAACTGGTTGCCATGAGCATGGGCAGTATGTGGGACGTCTCATCTGATTAGAGGGGAAGCACTTAATAATTTGAACTGAAAAAGGTGACCTTCAGTGTCAGGTGACCTCAGTGGTCTGCCACACATATGGCCCGGCAATATTACTAATGTCTGTTCCCGATGTATTTTTTCACAATCCGGATCCAGGACCACTCTCAACAAATTGTTTTGGACAAATGTTGATGTGTGGTGAGATGTGTGCAATGCTGGAGCTGTTTACGTGGTCAGGAGCAGCGATGTCAACGTGGACGACGAACGCACCGGTCAAGAGAGATGATAGGCCCTTCTCTGCTTTCACCGGCGTGAGGCTGGTTAGTCATCGGTGTGTTTGTGCTCGGGGTTCGGCCGGTGCCGGTGCCGAGGAGCCCCCGGCCTTCTTATAACTGCACTGTAACTTAGAATGCAATATGAGAGGGGAATTAGTCACCACGTCCCCACCGGGCGTTCGCCCACGTTAGGAATGTTTCTGTCACCACCTGTGTGTTGTAAATGGTACAGTCTCTCACTGCAGCTGCCCACCTGATCTGCTGCTAGTAAGATACTCATCTCACCTCTGGACCTGTGGCTGAAGACAATCAATCAATCGCTCAGTTTATACTTATTAGACTTATTAGGGCTGTTAATTGATTCAAATATTTAGTCTCAATTATAATAGCATGATTTTCCATCGTTAATTGTGATTAATTGGAAATTAATCACACATTTTGTTATCTGTTAAAAATATATCTTAAACGGTGATTTGTCGTGTATTTATTACTTTTATCAACACGTGACTGAGCAAATATGCTGCTTTATGCAAATGTATGTATAGATTTATTATTGGAAATCAGTTAACAACACAAAACAATGACAAATATTGCCCAGAAACCCTCAGGTTCTGCATTTGGCATAAAAAATATGCTCAAATCATAACATGGCAAACATGAGCCCAACGGGCAACAACAGCTGCAGGGATCCTTTGAAAAGGGCCGTGCCAGTTTTTCCTCACAAAAAATTAGCCGAAGTTTGGAGCGTGATTTAACCTCCTTTGCAGCGAGCTGGTATGACATGGTTGACCGTGGATTCCTTAGGTTTTCCAGTTTAGTTCTAGTATGATAACAGTATCTTTGGTCTAGCTTTATAACTGAGCCAGCTAAAACCAAAAAATCACATTAAAGAAAAAACGAATTTGCACTTTATTATCGCGATAAATTTGACAGCCCTACTTTTTATTACATGGCTTTCTGGAATGCTCGATTCTGATTGGTCGTTTACAGCAGTCTACGGTCTGTTGTGTCTTATTAACAGACCATTTCATCGGATGCAGTTCTGATCTCGGACTCTGGACGACCATTTTTATCTCAAATTACTGATTTCTTAATAAGTAGCTGTGTAATAAGTGAGATCATGCACAGCGCAGGTCATTGTTGTGAAATTAACACCTTCAGGGCCACGCAAGACCCCTCCGCTTCGTCCTGCATCGCCCTGTCGGGGTTTATTTCACAACAATGACCTGCTCGCTATACATTATCCTTTACTGAGAAAGCAGCTTGTGACTCATTTGGTTCAGGGCTTTTTAATAGAAACTGACCTACCTGATAATTTTACCCAAAGTGAATGAATTGTATTTGAAGTACACTGTAGGAACCTGATCTGTGTACATTAAATCTACACAATGTCATGAGCTGAGAATGTGACGTTGAGTGTCCTCATACTCAAATACCTTTAATCACTTTAAGAAGAAAAAGCTGCATGATTGTCACTCAGTTAGGCTAGGCATACTAGCATAGAGTGGTGCAGGGATTTATTTATCTATGATTAGGTATAAGTTAGCATCGCAAGATAGATCTATTCAGCAAGATAATCTCCACAAATGAACACCTCCTTGATGATTTTTGAAGCATAAATGCAGTCGCCAGAAGGGTTTACCTCTGGGATATATGACCACTTAATATACGCAGTAGTTCCCGCTTGGCCCATAGACTTTACATTGTGATGACGAAAATGCTTTTTGGGCCACAGAGGGATTTTACACTGTAATACCGCCACTGGCCACTGGACAAAAATTAGTCTTAAATATGGTCTGTGGGTCTTATACATCCACGGGGTGCTAACACTTTATTCTAACAACCATTTGTAAATGATAAATTGATAGTTAATTAAACGTAGTAATTATTTTATTATGTCACTTAAGTGACATCCCATAAATCCATAGGGTTTAATATGACGTCGTCCACGCTTTGCAGCTATAACAGCGTCGGTTTAGGGTTAGGGTTAGTCCTCCAGAAGTGGATCTATGAGGTCTCACACTGATGTTGGATGTGGAGGCCTGGCTCTCAGTCTGCGCTCTAATTCATCCCAAAGGTTTTCTGTTGGGTTGAGGTCAGAAACCGTCTGCATGCCTTTCTGCTTGATTTTATACACCTGGAACACCTGATTTCAGTTATTTGGATGGGCGAGTGAATGCTTATAGAATACAATATAGTCTATCTACTGTATATATACAGTATACTGTACTGTATATATCTATATCTATCTATCTATCTATATATATATATATATATATAGATAGATAGATATGTATGTACACATACAGTATATTTATATATGTATATACATATATAAATATAATTATTTTTGTGTTCTGTATTTTTTGTATTTTATATATACATATATATATATTCAGTATATATCATCAGCCTCATATGTGAATATGATATGATATACCTATCATCTATCACCTATCTGTACTAAATATATATCTTAATCATTAACAAATAACAAATACTAATATATACATATATATATATACAGTATATATATGTATATATGTATATATATATACACACACACATACAAAATAAAAAAAAAAATGTTATAATGTGTGCAACAATAAACAATTAAATAACAAATTATAGCTTTACTAATGATTAGTAAGTATTAATTCATTGTTTGATTGTGATCAGTAAAATAACATATAATATTAATTAAGTTTAATTAACTAAATCAATTTATCATTTTTAGATGATGCTTATTATAAAGTGTTACCTATGGATTTTTTTCCACATGGCGTGGCGAGACCCAACTATATATCTGTATCTATATACTGTATCACATGTTGTAGCACTGATATAGCGAGCATCATCGTCACCTTGCGTCATCACGTACTGTACTACAGTATCACATCACAGTAATTCTGTGGAAGTGTCCTTTAAACTCTAGCTTAATTTCATGATTCTGATCTAATCATCTTAAAAAAACAGATTAGTTTGGCCCAGGCTTGGCCCACTGTCCCATATAAGCTCCTCCACCGGCCAAGGAGAGCTCGGCGAGAAGCAGCTTAATAGATTTAGATGAAAGGAGGGAGTCATGGAGGCCTCAACCAGCAGAGAGCGAGAGCATCTGCTCAAAGGCCACCTCCCCACGCCCGGATCACCATCTCCAGAAGAACTCGGGCATGGAGCCTCCATCTCCACAGCTCCACACTAATTCCAGTGCCCCCGCCACACGCAGGCTAATTAAGGCCATGCATTTATTTATGACTGAGCTCATTAAACAGCGAAAAAGATGGTCGCCGCTCTGAAAACACATTAGTCCCCGAGGAAACTGCCTGTGAAGTCGCTCTCCTCGGGCTGTTTCAGGTCACAGATTCTGAATCTATGTGACATATGAAGAAACAGGGAGCTGTAATGCCTTAAAAAAACAAAACTTGAGTTCTGCGGCGACGCAGTGATGGTTCAGGACATTCTTCAGGGTATATTTGAAGCTGCTTGAACTGGTCCTATAATTACATGTATAGGTCATTGACCGGGGGAGGAATAGACATTTCCTTTCAGGTCTTGTGCTTTGCATTTCTGTCTTCGGGTATCTGTGAAATCTGTTGTTCTTTACATTCATGATGAACATCCTTTAATATAATATGACAACTGCAGCAAACAGAAACGACACTTTGGGCAAAAATAGCTATAGTTATTAATGGCCATAACCTAACTTTGATGAACACAAAATGCCCCCACCTTCAAACACAACCCACCACCCCCACCATCTTTTTTATATTACTGTGGTATTTAAGTTAATTTAAGACTAAGGCAGTGCAGAGAAATGAAATGAAAGACAGAGGATATCCCTCAGGTGTATTTTCTCTCTGGAGGGCTTGTCTCTCACTGTGTGTGTGTGTGTGTGTGTGTGTGTGTGTGTGCGTGTGTGTGTGTGTGTGTGTGTGTGTGTGTGTGTGTGTGTGTGTGTGTGTGTGTGTGTGTGTGTGTAAAGGGCATAGACAGAGATCTTACGCAGATCCTACTCCCTTCCTTGTAATTGCAGAGATAATGCCAAATCACACAGTCCTTTGCTGAGACAACTGGCGACTTGATTTAGTGCTCTTTAATGGCTCCAACTTTGAAGACAAAACATTCCTTGTTGCGACTTGTGCTGCTGAGCTGCTCATCTGGACTGAAAACCACTGAAAAAATGATTGTTGAAAATGAAGTTTTTTTTTAATTTCATTTAGAGAAGACTTGGGTGCAAGCGGTTATTCCAGTCACTTCTTCTTATCAACAAAAAGGTTGCAGGAGTCACCAAAAACACTTTGAATCCTACTGAGTTGTTGGAAGCTATGTGTGAAAATGTTGTATATATCAGGGTGCTCCCATGACCACGCCCCCTTTTGGTGGAAATCAAACCCACGGCCCTTACGGACGGTAATGACGTAAGGAGAGGAAGCTAAAACATGTCTCCAAACTTGACAAAACGGTAATAACGTTATGCTGACGAGTTGCTGTGTAGTTGGTTGCCTCAATAACAAATCCAAAATCACTGATCTCTGATTTATTCCTGCAATGTCCTAAAAAGATATAATAGAGGCGCTTTAAGGCTTTAAGGCTCCAGACCGGCATCACGTCATTGCCGAGGCTGCGCTCCATTTTGGGGAAAAGAAACGTGCTGTCACGGGAGAGAAAGTGGCGAAAAGCTGTTGTGTAGCAGGATAACTGAGGCTCTCACACTGAGATGTGAGGCACATACGATATGTGAATATTCACGTCAGCACGGTAACAAAAATCGCTGTAGCCTTCTCTTCATCACTGCTTGAGACCTGAATCTTCTTCCAAACTGTTGGCCAAGTTGCATTGTGGGTAATGTAGGTGCCAGGTTTTGAAAAGGAAGAAGACTACGTGGAATAAAAATAACAATATCTCATGTTCATATTATATGACTTGCCCCAAACTGCATGTGATTATCATAAAGTGTTCATGTCTGTAAAGGGGAGACTGGTGGGGACCCACAGAACCCATTTACATTCACACATCAGGAGGTCAGAGGTCAAGAGACCACTTTGAAAATGGCCGTGACTGTTTTTCCTCACCAAAATTTTGGAGCGTTACTTAACCTCCTTCACGACTAGCTAGTGAAGCATGTTGGTACCAGTGGATTCCTTTGGTTTTATAGATTCATAAGATGCCAGAATATCAGTCTGCTACAACCTAAAAATCATAAGTTGTGTTAATACATTGAAGAAATTGGTGGCATTAAAACAAATTTCCATTAATATGTTATTATTGCGTTAATTTTGACAACCCTAAAAGCAACCCTAGAAAAGGAAAAACGGACATCTAGAGAGTCTAAAAGAGAGTTTGACAATAAAGCATGTAATATATACATGTAATAAAACGTGTCACTATCGACGAAGCATTTCAGAGATGGAGAGAAAATGTTGTTGATAGTTTAGCCGTCTACTAACTGCAACCAAAGGCTCACGGCTGTGGCTCGAAACACAGTACTCTCGTAGAAATACTGCTGTACATTATAAAGACATCAGGACCATGATTGGGATGATAATAAGGCTGGTACTAGAAGCGTGTGCATATGCCCATGCTCGTCTGGTGCCCCCCCACCTTAACAGAAACCCACCTACCTCAGCTTTAGGTGGAGACATTATTTTGTTTTTTTAAGTAATTAGATTCATTTCTTTAATACTGTTTTCACATGGAGGTTGTAGTGACTGAGTCATTTAAAAACGCTGTTATATTGGAAAAAGATTACTGTGTAGTGTTATTCAGTTGACCGACTAATGATACGTTCAATGATCAATTCATGAAATTCCTTGAAATTGACATCCCTACCTCTTTTATTTGAGTATAAAGGAGATCCGTGATCATCATTATGGTGTGTTTGTGATGCTGCAGACACACAGGGGCTAAAATCAATCCACAGGGTACCCGCTCAGCACTTCATTTTGGGATGGCTGATAAACAACAGCATTTGGTGACCTTTCAGTGTTCTTATGGGGGATTTAACCCCCTGCTCAGAGCTGCACCATGCTGGTGGCAGCAGGATGTGCGCTGGAACTCAGATGGGACTTTTTATTTTGCAATAGGACGCCGGTGCAAGGAAAAAAAAAAAAATGATATCGCCGCACGCTGAAGTCCACTGATTGATCGGAGGGTGCGAGACCCGGAGTGTGACGGTGTTTTTGGCCCATCATCCGGAGTCGCAGACAGTGTGTAGGAGTGTATTGTGTGAGTGTGAGAGTGAAAGAGAGGGGTGGGGGAGCGGAGGCGAACCCTCCACTCTCTGTACGACTGTGTAAGATGCTTTCAACAGCAGACAAACTGGTTCTGCACTTACTGTGAGAGGAAGCTCTGAGTGTTCGGAGTACTCAGCCCACTTAATGCATTATTATTGTTACTACATTCTTGAGGAGAATGGAGGGAAAATGGAACAAGGAATGCTTTTCAAGAGTCGGACCAGTTAAAGGGGAGGAGATGTGTGCATGCGCGGCTGGTTAAACATCAGCGTTGACTATCTCATTCCTTTTGTATTTATGCTCATTTTTTCAATAGCGTCCCATAAAAGGCGTCTGAGCCCAGATGTCACGTTTGTAATATTCTCTAGTGAAATAAACACTAATGTCAATGGAGAACGAGTGGCTCCCATTCCTTTTCTGTATTTATTTATTCAGCGGAAATAGTTGCAGATTAAAAACCGATTAAATTTCTTTGTCTCATACTAGTTCCTGATGTCATTATGGGATGGAGGTTTCTGACTGATCAAAAAAGTTTCCTCGGAGAAAATGCGAAAAGATTTATTTGTTGTTTCTTCTTTTTTTCCCCCCAAGAATCAACACTAGATGTTAACAAATTTCTCTTTGAGTAAATGTGGCTTTAAGAAGATAAGAGTCCTGAGGGCAGGAGGTGCTTTGTTTCTCTTGTTGCATTACGAGTGCATTTCCACAGCGAAGGACATCTGAGCGTAAAGTGAGCCTCTCTCCGTCAGAAGGTAAGCCTTTTAACAGTAAAAAGCAAAGCTTTAACAGTGCTCCTTGCACCACAGTTCACAGCATACATAATGGAGAGGATAGAGTTACCTGCTACTTTCGGCCAAACACTGCTGCCAATAATTGCCTTACCAATATTTGCATGTCCCTCTCTGTGTTACTGAACACCCTGCTAAGTAACTGAGCACCTCGGCCCAGGCACTATTTTAAGTTGTTTGCTGATTCCACGGTGGGCTGAAACAAGACAATTATGAACCACATTTCACACCATTATGGTGTTTTAAGGGGCTTCAGGTTTCACTGAAAGCTTGGATTGTGGTCTACTGAATACCATGCTCATGTACCAATATCTACAGATGCTCTAGACCTGACTTTCCTGGAAAAGTACATTAAAATACATAATATATGAGAGAGAAGTAGTCAACCATTTAAACTACTGAAAATGAGGAGTACCTCCTGACTCTGGCCAACCTTTGTATCATAATATTTTAACCTATAGTCATTAGAATCTGGGGAAACTGGTGATGAGATGCATCACTTGCCCAAGTTTTGTCAAAATCTGATAAATGGTTTATGAGATACAAATGAACAAAGGAACAGACAAAACCCCTTGGACCTAATCAGTGTAATTACAGAAATGCTGGAACACAATGGTGAGATGCATAATTTTCACAGGTTTTGGCAAAATCTGATCAAGACTGGCCAAGAAAACAGATGGATGGATGAGCGAATGATGGAACAAAAAAAGAAATGAAAGTTAACTGATGGTATGGAGGAAGTTTCTAGTTAAGAAATACACCAAATGGCTGATACAGCATGTATTTACTTCACATACATCCTAGGAAACACGAGATAAGATTAGAGGGACTGTGTGTAAGTTTTTAGATGCATAAACACTTTAATTGTTTTGTTGTGGTTGTTGATGTGTGAATGAGACCGTCCACAACATTCTGGGTTCTTTCTGTCAGACGCTTTTAATGTGAAAAATCTGGGTCTTTTTTTGTTATACATGCTCCCAGGTGCCTTCACTCTCTTCAGCTGGGCCAGATGGGCAGCCACAAACTCCAGAGAAGCACAAAAAGACCAGAGTCTTGCAGAGCCTGCCTTGAAAAACAGCAGTGACCGACATTGAATACTGTGATGTTAGCAGGCTAATGTTGCTAACGTTAACCTACTTGCTAATGTGGAGCTAGCCAATAGGAATGTACATTCCAAGCAAAAATACTATTATTTGAAATTCGCCGCCACACACACACACACAGACAGCAGACACAGTGGAGGAAAATGACATTTAGCGTCTGCAGACTTTCCCATCAAACTAAATTTGCTGCGTTTTAGTTTGTTTCTGTCAGGTTTGAATGATGATACGTTCCGCTGCTCCAACAGCTGATCTTACTGCTGAAACTACGAGGGCAGCGGTGAAATCATGACCCATCCCTACTAGCTGAACTGAGGGGATATCTTTAGCTAATTATGACAGACTCTCGGGGCTGATGTGGTTGGTAAAGCTTTCCTTTTGCAAAATACTTATTCAGCCGACGTTACAAAGCACCATCGCTCGATCCATGCTATGTAGCTCAGTTACAGCTAGCTGACTAACTTTAGCTCGCTTGCTCACTTTCGCTGTTGCCATCGACTTCCCGATTAGATATCGTATGTTATTCGGCTCAACTACATTCAGTCTTGTGTGTTGCCTCATTGTTTTGACTTAACAGCCACAGGTATCAGTCAATAAGCAGTTTCTGATTCCTACATACAGCCTCTTTAAATGAACAGGTAACCCTGTAAGGGCTGGATCACACTGCAAAACCATTGTTCTTCTGTGGTATACCACGCCTGCAACGTGTTGCATTTTTCTCAGTTTTTAGACACTTAAAAGTTAAAATATTCAATCACACTACTCGTTAATGTCAAACTTTACTCAGACAGCCAATCAAATCAAGTAAGAGGCGGGCTTTATTACTTTAGCACTAATTTCCTGTTTTGATACAGGTAGCTGGTAGCTAGCTGGTTAGCTATTGGACTGTTTTGTGTCTCGCCATCATTGCGCATGTTGTTCCACTATGAGATTAAACTGGAAAATCGGAAATTGTAAGTCAGTGCTGTGAATGACGTCATGACTGTGTTCAGTTACAAGAAGTCGGAAAGCGTAATGGAGTTTTCTCCAGCCAGGTTAGCCATAGTTAGCAGTAGCAGTTGATAACGACACATCTCTGCTATTTTGCGCATAGAAACACTGTAGTAATATGTCCATGTTGGACAGTACTGTGTGTATGAATGATTTAATGAGACACAAATGAGTATATTACTACTTCTACTGTTGATTCGCAGAGCAGCCATCTTGGATTTTGAGGTTAGGGTTGGTGAGGGAAAGTATAGAAGCAGAAGTTGATTTTTTGACCAGAGCCACTGCCGCCATTTTGGAATGAAAACGCGTGTTATATTTCTAATATTTCATTGTTCATCACAGGCCACTTCAGTAGGATATGACAATAGAACAGAAATAATTTTGTTCTCCTTTTGTACGGTACTTTGTACGCAGATGTTTTACTGGCGTCCAGTAGTCACTTTCACTTCTTGGCGTTGTATTTTCTTTGGGTGAGGTTCGTCCATTTTCCAAGACGGAAATCCGACTTCAGGGCCGTTCCAGTTGAAATTTGCAACTGGGACCTCAGAAACTCAGACTTCCCAGTTCAAATGCAACGCAGCATCTGGTTTAGCTCGTGAAGTTGGAAACACTGAGGCCTGTTGCACAAGCAAGGAAAGATGTTTTAGACAAAAACACAGCCTGCTCCTTTATGTTGTCCAATAAATAATTAGCATAAAGTTGACATGATTAGCATGAAGCATCTGGAAGGTGTTATGTTTATTGTTTCTGACGCAGTTAACAAACAGAGAGAAAACTAGTTTGGCAGATTTCTGAATAAAATTCCTGGATTTCCACAACCTTCCATAAAAATCTCCCTATCACACTGAGATAAATGACAAACATGCAGCAGAACGAAGACGTAAACTAATTGCAAATAAATACAAGGTGACTAATCATAAGTAATCCAGTTGTGGTGCATCAGCAGACTCCCCAGTGAGAGCAGGAGGGAGCTGGAGTTGAGGCAAAGTGATTTCCCTCAGGCAGACATGCCATTTAAGTGTGCTCCATTGTTGTGGGTGAGATCCATTAGCCCTCGCTCTGGTTTGCCACATCGAAGCACATCCTCACATATGGATTATGTGTAAATAGTGTTTTTTTATGTATAATTTCAGTGAGTTTGGAGCTGACCTATTTGACTTGTTCAATAAGTTGAAAAGAGAGATGTATGAAATGTGCGTGTGCGTCACAAGTGTACGGCTTACGTATATTTATCCGTGCATGTGTGTGTGTGTTTGTGTGTGTTGGTGAGTAAACAGCTTAATGGAACCAAGCGGATTTCATAATGGAAAAGACCAACGTTAGTGTAGCACGAAACAGTGTTGTTATGATGTGGATTACACTTAGGAGCAAAATCAAACCCAAAATCAACTTAAAGGATAATTCATTTTTTTAAAAATCTGATACGTCTTTGGCCTGAATGTGGTTTAATAAGCAGGTGAAAGTGGGATGCGCGCTCTGCTTCTCTGGCCATCGCCTCCCCAAGCATCATCCATGGATGACGACTGGAGCATGTTTCATAATTCATGCTCAAATCATCCTAAAAGACCTTAAATCAAATCAGCAGTTAAGCTAAATGAGGATGATGTTTTTGAAGCATTTCGCAGTCATCTAAGCATTAATGCTGACAACATTTTCATGTAGCTATTCCCCCAAAATTCCCGTTAAAGTAGTTCATAAACCTCCAGCCAAAGCTCCGTCTAAATGCCACGTGAAAAAGCTGAATTATGCCTCCAGATTGTTTTATTTTTGTAAATCTGACACACTGATACTGATGTTTCCCAACCACATGTAGGGTGAGTTTGTCTGTCAAAAAACCCTTGCATTTATTAAAAAAAAAAAATGCATATAACTCCTATCTTAAATCTGCTAAATTAGTTTGCTGCCTTTTTGCACACCTTAACTCTTCATCTGCTTCATAGCGACTGCGAGTCAGGCCAGGTGTTGTCTTGGCCTCATATCTAAATATTATTAGTCCTATTTAATCAGTTCCAGCATCAGCCTTTTATCATCTAACAATATTGCCAGAGTAAGGAGACTCTTGTCCAAACATGATCTTGAAAATTGAATCCATCAATTTACCTTGAGCGAGTTCGAAAGCTCTCAGGCAACCGCAACATGTCCTTTCTTTGTATGTATGAACCTTCTCCAGCACTCAGGTCTGGTCCCTGTTTTTCTATTTATTGATCATCTCATTTTACTGTTTTAATGTACATATACAGTATGTGCAGCAGGCATTCTGACTTATAGCAGAGAAAGCACAGGTGTTATTAATAACAATGGCTCTGTTGCATTCAAGTGTCCCAGTAAGCCAGGACGGTACAACACAGTCTCACAGCAGTTCGTAAAAATAGTCACGAAATTTAATCTAATTGATACACATAAGAAACGTACTTTTTTTTTAATGACACAGACTGTCAACAACGTATTTTTCCTGCTTTTTCCTTTGAATGTAATGTCAACAACACGTGATGCGTGTATCAATTTCCGCTCCGGTCTTTTCAAAATAAAACTTGACTTAGGCAACAAAACTACTTAGGTTTAGGAAAAGTGTTTAAAGGGTTAAAATAACATAGGAAGTAACTGAAGTACAGATGTTACGTGACAAAAACGACTTATTAAGCTTCACGAAAAGGTTGTGGTTTGGGTTAAAGTACCTCTGGAAGTGCTGTAACTTCAGTACAGAAGTTATGTGACAAAAACAATGGAAGGGACAAAAACTACTTAGTTAGGTTTAGGAACAGTTTGGGTTGAATTAACTTGTGGTTTCACACGGGACATGAACACTGGTCTCCTGGGCCAAAGTCCTGCATTTTACATGAATTACACACGAAATGATTTTGTGCCGACCATCATGAAAAAATGGGAAATTCGTGTCTATGTACAAATCAATACATTAAATCATAAATCACAAACTGCTGTGCAACTGGGCTGGATACTCTAACATGTCACAGCAACACCAGGACCCTGAAACTGAAGACACTTCAGCCATCATTCATTTTTCGTATTCACTCCTGTTTTTCCTGCGTGACATGCCAAAATGTCTTCTGGGAAAAAGGCCTGTCTGGTTTACACCAGTCAGATATATATACGAGGATCTACTGTATGTTGACTCATATGTGACCTAATTGCTGCTATTTTGGCAAATATACATGGATTTCATGAGCTGTAGACAGAGCCACAGTAATTCAAAACACTCGGAGTGTCCTCTAACGCTGACAAAAAAAAAAAAAAAAAAAATGGGACTCATGTTGAAACATTTAGGACGTTACGGGTTACATTCATAACAGATTAGTTTCTCCAGGCTTTGCAAGACTTTCACAGCATTTAAATCCCATTTTAAAACACAAAAGTCTGTTTACTCTTTAGGCCCATTTCCTCTTCTATTGGAGCTGATTTTTGCATGAAAGTCTTATCCTGTACAGCAGCAGCACTGTTTCAGCCACAGCGGCGGGCTCATGAGGGGCCCAGACTCCACAGATAAGCGCATCAGCCATTACCGGGTTCCTCCTTCAGACCTATTAGGTCTTGCAAGGACTTCAAACACCAATTTGTTCTGCAAATAGCCCATTCAATTTGTGCCTGCCAAAGAGAGACACCTCTCCCCCTCTCTGCAGTAATTGAATCTTCAAAGGGACATTTTCCTCTATTTCTGTCAGGTATTAGAGTGATGAATAGCAAACGGTCATTTGAGCAGAAAGAGAGGATACATGTTTATCCATTTTCAGTTAGACGCTCATCATGCACCTTGATGATTGCTAGGCTGGAAATTGAATGGCGGCGCTGCAGGATCTTCAATAGATGGTTTTCGGTGGTTAGACAGACGAGTCACGCATTGATATCAGGCTTTTGCAAGATAAATTCTTGGGCACTTGATGAATTCAACTTGTAGTGTGTGAGGTAGAGTTCAGCAGCAGTAGGCAGATTACAGCTAATATGATTTTAAAAAGTTAGTTTTAAAAAGATGCTCCTAATGGCATCTGCAAGATTTCACAGGCCAGAGGAAAACAACCAATCAGAGCCGAGCTGGAGCAGCTGTCAACCACTCGGTCAAACTAGGCAGCGCTGATCAAATAGGAATCAATATTCTGTTACTGTAATGCCTATTTCTCATGTCAATTGTTTTCAGAAACATCTCGTCGATGCTGTTTAGCTGTAAAATGAGAACGTTTGTGACCCGACAGCCATGTTGAGATCAGCTGAGGAAACACCAAGCACCTTTCTCATTTTACAGCAACTACAAACATGAACTACAAACACTGAAAACAGTTGAGGTGATAAATAGTCACTACAGTAGCAGAATATTGATTCACATTTGATCAGCGCTGCCTAGTTTGACCGTTTGATCGAAGTTTGCGAGTGACTGACAGCTGCTTCTGTTGAAACAACAGCCAATAGGAACGCTCTCTCTGAAATGACCTGTGATTGGCAAACAAGCAAGACGTTTTTTTAAATGCCTGAAAACAGAGCCATGAGGAGGAGCAAAAGTGTAGTTACAATATGCTGAAAAAATCTATAAACCCAACTTTTGCAAATTGCAACTTTGAATGCAGATTCGGAGGCTTTACAATGAATTTAAGGAGGCTTTTAAATCTTCAATATTTTTATTAATTAAATACACCATACTGGAGCAAATGTCTCGGAAAATATCACAAATAAATTTCTCTTTCATTCAGCATTTATATGTTGGTGATGATCTCTACATTACTGACAATGAGCAAATTTCTTCCGTTTGCCGTGGGTCGAGGTTCGGAGGGGCGGCGGGAGGACTGGGAGTGCGGAGGGTCAGATGTACTGTAGCCACGCCTGGACAACGACATTTACATGCATACTGTACATACATGGTAGTTTTACAAATACACCAAGAGAGTGTTCATGATTTGTTTTCCACAAAAAGCCACAGATTTTTTTTTTTTTAAAACCCCATCTTTTTTCTATATATACCACCAAAGAAAAAAAAAAACACATTCCCCTTTGACAACACTTAAAATATATAAAGTGAAAACACCATGTTGTTGGGAAATGAGGATAGAAAAGGAAGAGACGAAAAAAAAGGTCCCAGGTTTTCCCCCCAAATGTCTTTAAACAAATATGCAGCGTTGAAAAGCCTGCATCTCTTAGTCTTTTTCTCTTCCCCTCACTTCGGTCGCAACATCCTCTCTTTAATTTTCTCTTCCTGAAGAGTCCCCTTCTGATCGGTCCCCCTTTCTTTTTTGTTTTGTTTTTTAATTCCAAGGTTGTGGAGTCCTCGGCGTCCCGATTCAGGTGCATTAAGTGCAAGTATCCGCCCATATTTGGGGAAAAGCCGAGGTTGAAGGCTGAGCGTCGGGGATGGGGTTGCGGTTGAAATAAAAGTCAGGTAACTGGTTGGATGGGTAGAGGATTCCTTTGGGGGCAAAGGGCCTGGGAGCACAGCTAAAAGGCTGGGGTGCTGCTGATCCACGCTGTCTCGGGTGACAATGAGTAAGGGCTAAAATGAAGGCACACATCCTGCTTCCTGCACGGCTCCCGCCTAACACACCTGAATAGTGAGAGATGGGAAAAAAAAATTGAATAATTTGGGCCATCATTAAGAGCATCAGCTCACAAAATGCCATACATGTTTCACCCTGATAAATCAACTTCCCAGCAGCTCTCGTGTTTAATTTATTGATCAGCCAGGCTTTGAAACCCATCTGGTGTCCCATTTACTTTGCATTAACTTAAAAGTGCATCCATGAAGCGATTCTCTTTGGTATAATTATAACCACGCTCCGACATATCTGCAGGAGGTGTTCAGTCCTGTGAAACAGAAAAATGTTTTTTTTTTTTACCCTCCCTTTTTCTTCTTCTTTATGATTCTTAGAGGCGATTTACTTTTCCCTTCATCCCTCAAATCACTAGGAGGGCTTCAGTCTATTAGTAATTGCAAACTCCTACTTGGGGGCTAATTAAAGTGACTGACGCTGGGAGGGTCTCGCTCCCCTGGGTCAAAGCAGCTCCGTATGAGAGAGGTAATTTGTCTGTTCTGAACAAAGAGATTAGGAAGAAGCTAGGAAGAAGGCTTAATAAATGAGCATCAAAACGTCCCGCGCCGTGAATGCGAGCAACGCCAATTATGTCGCTGCAAAATCGCACATAATCAAAACAATGGTCAGTAGATAACTCCGTGTTTCTGCGCGAGTGCCGGTGACTGCTTCATTTTCTCTCTGCCTGTGTTTCTATACTGAATCTACGCTGTGATACATGCGGTATATCGACTTTGACTGCTCTTATCCTACTGCGAGTTATTTTGAGGCCGTACAAATTCTGTTTTAGCAGAAGAAACGAGAGCGTTAGTGTGATGAAGTGCTTCAGCAGCGGGCTAATTCTCCTTGTTTCACTCGCGGAGATAACAAAAGCATCCGGAGACTGCTCCCACTGAGCGATGTGTCTCTGTTTATTTAATAATTCTCTCTCTGCTATAATTAAAGCACCAGGGCCAATATTCAGATTGCATTTTAGCATCAATAATTCAGCAGTTTTCACTACAATTGATGTTAGCGCATAAATAAACAATGAGGCCTCATATTTACTACACCAGCCATGCTGCAAGAGACGTTGAGAGTGGGGGGTGGGGGGGGTGGGTAAGGACTTAAACAGACATTTAAAATTAAGCTAGATAATGCAACGGCTTTCAATTTAAATGTGAGGAGCTCTAAGAGCTCTAAGAGCTGATTTGTAGAAGTGACAAGCCCTTAAAAGGCCTGTGACGTGGAGGGGAGGGAGGGGAAGTGGGGGGGCTTAATGGAGTTCTACCTCTCCTCTACTCACAAAACCACTCAAGGTGAAATGCATGCTCCCAACAATATAATTCCTCTTTCAGTCAGACTCTGACACACTCCAAACACCCCCATATCTCTCTGTGTGTGCTGTGTGTGCAGACAAGGTATCAATAAAGCTCCTTGTTGTGAGGCAAAAATGATTATATCTCCTGCGGGCAGAATGAAGCTATCCTGAAGAATGAAGTTATCCTTCGTATATGATTAGGCCTTCTGTTTTGCTTTCACTGGAGGCCTCAAGATCAAATCAGGGAAAGCCATGATGACAGCTTTCATGATATACTGGCTGCTGCAGCTCGCTGTCTGTGTTCAACCTCTGGGCCCTGGATACATATTTTTGGCCTTGGAGTAATAACTTAGCCCAGGTGATCGCGGTCTTGTTGATACAGTAGTCAAATGCTGTTTTAAACACTCGGTATTAATGGCGGCGCGCGTCATTTTTCAGCGTGCGGCTCGGGACGGCCAAATAAATTCAAGATGAGTCAAATATGCATCTGCTCGTAACAAACCGAGTGCGAGGACGGCAGTACAAAAAAAAAAAAAAAACAAAAAAATCCTTTTCACATGTTTTGTGCTGACGGTTAATACAGATTTTCTGAGTGAGTGTCCTCCAACAAGAATGATGGAAAAATCCATTGGCTGTCTAAAAATAAAATTCATCTCTGCTCTGTAAGATTTAGTATCTGCTGCGTGCCTCGCAGTCAATCGACGACACCAATGTAAACAGAGTGAAAAATGTTGCCGGGAAAATTACAGATGTTTTTTCCTTCCCTGCTAATGACTCCAGCTGACTGATGGCGAGCTTTTACTGACTTGTCCTTTGCTTTTAAGTTATCGGCCCATTTTAATACTTTGAAATGAGACCACAAAGAACCTCCGTAGCGCCCCCCTTACCCCCGTTATGCAGGGGTCTTACCTTCTGGTCGGGCAGTAGTGGGTTCGTCTGCAGCGAACTCAAATGGCCGTTGATGAGTGCTGTGGGTCTGTCGTGTTCGCAGAACAGGCTGCCGTTGATGTAGTGGAACCGATCCCCGGGGACGAGCCGGTTCCGGCAGGTGGAACATGTGAAACACTGAGGGGAGAAACAACCGTTCACAACCAGGACCGAGGACTAGGAGCTAGTGCTCAGTCCTATTATGTAACAGCACCTTGGAGACGGGCATATATGCACTTCTGTGTGTGCAGGTGTCAGTGGTGGTTCAAGGTGGAGAGTACAGGAAAACTAATAAACACCAATTTAGGGCTTCTCTTGACTGATGTTAATGGTTTAGTCTGTAAAAGTGTCATGAAATAATGAAAAACGCCAATCGCAATTTTCTACGTTGATGTTATCAGATGTCCGACCAACAGTCCAAAACCCAATGTGTTAAATTTACCATCACATAAGACAAGGAAGAGCAGTGTTTCTCACAAGGAGCAAAGTAATGCTTATCAATGCTTTAAAAATGACTAACGATTACTCAAATATCAAAATAAATAGCGATGAAATGTCTGTAGTTGTTTTGTTGATTGTTAATTAACTGTTGGCCCTTCAGCGATGACATTATATTCTTCCCTGTTTTAGCTGCTGCAGGTACAACCATTACTGCTTCAAATCTAAACTTTTCACATTAATGTTTTGGTCTTTATTTTTAACACTGCGACTACATATATGGGACAACATTTGAAACAATAAGTTCATCATGGTGAATTTCCATTATCGGGATAACTGGGAATATTGTAGCTATCATGAAGAGGAGTGAAAAACAGAGCCTTATTTTTAAGAAATACAATTTTCATGTAAGAAAGAGGAGATTTTTTATATTTTATTTATCCTTTATTTATGCAGGGGGACCTTATGATTTATGATTACCTTGTTTACCTTATTTTGTTAATGAAGTTTTATTTTTCTCTAAGTGTGAGTTTTAAACATATGTTAATGATTATTGTCAGGATAACACTGATCGGTATCGTCAATATTGTGTATCTGATCGTAACTTGGTATCGGCCGATACCCAAAGCCCAGTTATCTAGCTATCGGTATCAGGACTGAAAACGACGGACCAGTGCATCCATAGCAAGTACACTGAATACAGCTTAAAAACGTTCCCATCTTTTTTTGGTCCTTATTAGTCGATCAATAACTATTTTGATAATAGATTAATCATTTAAGTAATTTTTCATGCAGAAATGTTAGTAAATGCTGTTTTCAGCCTCTCAGATATGGCGATTTCCTGCTTTTCTCTGTCTGACAAAACGAGACATTTAAAGACATCAATTCGGACTCGGGTGGACATTTTTCACTGTTTTCTGAAATTTTATGGATCAAATGATTAAATCTAGAAAATAATCAGCAGATTCATCGATACTAAAAATGATAATTAGTTGCAGCCCTTGTCCTTATTTCAAACTGCTTCAGTCTCATTAACTCTGCTCGTCATACAAAGTAGCACAATAAAGCTGCAATCTTCAGATTCAAAGACTAACTTTTCAACATTTACTGACCACATAAGACATCGTGATCCAAACATGTTACGAAATTATCAATGATGATAATTAATATGATCAATTCAGTACAACTTAAATCATCCCACTGTAAAAAAAAAAAAACGCTGTTAATCACAAGTGTGCGTCTCTTTCTGCCGTCGTCCAGTTCAAAGCTTCAGCGAGGAAACTTGAGTTTACCTTGAGGTGGTACACGTTGCCCTGCGCCCTCATCACCAGTTCGCTGGCTGGAATGGACTGACCACAAGCGCTGCAAGCTCCACTGTTTCCAAATAATCTGATGGAGAAGACGAAGACGAAGTGTTACCGTGGAACCACTGTAGGCATCTTCGTAGGTTGAGTCTTGTGTAATGGACTGTGGCATCCACACTTCCTGTGTCTGAATGAAAACTACGCTCAGCGCTAACTTCGCTATTCAGCTTCATATCTAACTTGAAGGGAACACATACAGGAGAGTAACAGGATGAAGAAATAGAAAATCGTCGCAATATCGACAGAGAAATGAATCCTCCTGCTCTCCAAAAGCGTCCAGCACTGAAACTGCATATTACTTTTGGTGCACATTTTTTTGCAGCCTAATAATAACCTGGAACATAAGCAATCAGGACCTAAGAGGATTTGATTGTACATCCAGGCGGAGACATAGTGCTTTTGCCATTAGGACTCCTGTGAATGCTCTGTCAGTGCCGTGTTTCCATTAGAAGCCAGTAGCTACTCGGGTTGATATATAATGTGCATGGGTTAACCTTTTCAATCATGGTGTCAACACTTTAGATTTGCTTCTGCTCATCTCTTTCGTCCCTAACCTTCTCTCTCTCTCTCCCTCTCTCTCGTTCCCTCTGCCTCTTGATAATGAAATGCTTGCTCCAGCTTCCCTTCTATCTTCCTTCTGAGTCCACAATTTAGATTACTTCATCTCGGTGAGCAGCAAACTGAATGAAATTTCGATTTGAGCAGAAAGTAATTTACTGGGATCTGGACCCATTTGTCATCATATCTCACCGGGTGTTTGCTCTATCACTGCACTTTTCCTAAGCAATCAAATAAGACCACGGCATCTGACATGCTCCGCAGAGAAGGGGGGAGAGAGAGAGGGATGGAGAAAGAAAGGGATAGGGGGAGTGGTTAACACTGGTGTGTGTGCATCAGATAAAGTTGTTTGGCGCAAGAACAAAAAAATTAACAAGAAAAAGAAACAGGGAAAGTGTTGTATGAATTACATTTTTTTTTTTCTTGAGGACAATTTTACAGAAAGTATTTAACAAATTCGTGCAGCGAGGGAATAAATGCTTCTACCATCCCCACCATAACCCAAGCGGTTGTTGGATATATTGACGAACAAACAAGCCAGAGCTCTTTGCAAAGGGACACAGAAATGGCTTTCAATAAGACAGCCCAGGCAGAAGCAAATTTTGTCTTAGCATCATTTGGAAAGGCTCCATCAAAACTCAATTTCAGAAACTAATTAACTGGAGACTGTCGTCACAACACTGCCAACTCCCCGCTTTCACTGGGACAAACATGATAGTGGGAAATGAACATATAGGCCTCGTTTTAAGACTCTTGTGCAATCTGTGGAAGAGCAAAAAAAAAAAACACACTTCTCGCGTAAAGACGACTAAAATTTAGCTCAAATTGGAAATATGTTGCTCGTGTACTTGTCAAACTTTTCCCTCGAGGAGTTTCCGCCGTGTGAACACTTTTGAGGTGACAAAGACTACAGGACGTTTTCACTGCAGCCTTTTATATTTTACCAGAGTGGAACTCATAGCAGGTTAATTATTTTATCGAGGGGATAGCTCTTGATAGCATTTGATTTAAGGAGCCAGAGCCTTTAGGTGCTAAATTAAGCTGCTATATGGGTTTGAACTTGGGCTCTAATGGCCTTCTCTGCCAGTGACCTACAGCGCTGAGGTGAAGTAGACACCCCAGGTCAGTATAATTAAGGCCAAGGGACTCTTTAATCGCAGTGACACATCTGGTTTTTCCACCTAAAAAAAAAGGCTCTTACTATGTTTCAGGAGGATCTTGATTCATCTGTTTTCTCCCCCCTGGTGCATCTGACTTTGCTACGACCAACGTGTTTGATTAAATTAAATCACAAAAAACATTTGGAGCTGTCTGTTGTCTATATAGGCAACGACTATTGGATTTCATTTCAGCACTGACTGCCAGGTGAAATATAGCGTGGCTTGCTGCTAGGCTGTCTGGTAAATGCAGACCTCATTCACCAAGGCCTTTGAGTAGGGTAAAATTACCCCACAACAATGATTTCTGCAACACAGTCCATTAAAAATGCCTCTCTACATCAGCAGCCAAAGCACCTTAAAAGCACTAGGCCATATTGATACTGAAGCGGGGCTTTGCATAATGGCAAGAGCTGCATTAGAGGAAAAGGGTGGAGGGGCCGGGGTGGGTGGGGTGGGTGGGGGAGATTGCTCGGGTGAGGGAGGGTGCGCGTGGATCTGTGTTGTGTATGTGTTTTGGGAACAGGGGGATGGGGATGTGTGTGGAGGGTGGGTGGGTGGGTGGTGGAGGGGGGGGATCAGCCAAATTACACTTGGTTAATTCAGAGTAACAGATCTGGCCCCAAGTGAATTGAAGGCCTTGAATTAATTCTGTTATGACAAATCAAGATAAACGTTTCCCCTAAATTGCATGCGATTTAATTAATTTCTGAGATCCCGGGTTTTTTTCTCTCCCTGGCTTAATAGTTCACATTCTCTCATGCTGTCATAGTGCTTGAGTGGGCAGACTTCAAAGTGATATTAAATAACCCAACTATTAGATTTACCTCACACGTTCTATTGGAAAAGTGCCATTTAATTACCTAGGCTTATTCAATTAAGGGGACAGCATTCTCGCTGAATCCGGCAGCCACAAGTAAATTAATTCTCCCTCTACTAGCAGCCCACAGAAATAATATCACCTCCAGCTTAAAACAACATGATCCCCCCACAGCGAACACAACTTTGGCTTAAAGTTTGACATTAAAGCAGCGCTGCATGAAAAACACAGACGGGCCTTGTGTGTGAATCCTCCTGCTTGATTGATGGGAGATGGGTGTCATCCCAGGCCATCCCATTATAGCTGTGATGTGAAGCGTTTCCACTCCTGATCAATCAGATGAGTCTTTTCTTATCAGCTGAATTAATATAAGTTTGCAGCTTAAAACGTGCCTTGTATGAGCAGTCGATTACAAAAATGAGGCTGTCCCTTTAAGATGAGGAGGGGGGGGGGGAAACAGCGGCAAATGGCCTTCGCAATAATCCCTCTTCTCTATCTGTCTTTCTCTCTTGCTCTCTCTCAAAAGCCAATTTGGTTAATTAAATGTTTTGTTTGCAGTGTGGCTCTCATTCATTTCGGACACGTCATTGGGAGCGGATACAAGCCAGGGACCAGATCTCATTAGATAAAACCCATCAGGACTAAAGGAAATGGAGGGGGACTATAATTAAAGCATTTAATTGTGTAGACTCACTGTCAGATGTTTTTTTTTCTTCCCCCTCCGCTCCTATCTTTATCTCTGCAGAGATCTCATGGTTCCATAATATGCATTTTAGCTCTTCCACCAAGCATGCTCTCATTACAAGTGGATAGGTGTAGCCACGTCCCCCCCCCCCTTCCAATTTTAATTACGTTATAGTCCCATTATGAATGAAGTACCCCATTGACTTCCTCATCCTCTTTATGAGGTGGGTGTGAGAGCGTGCAGGCACACTTTAGATTTTGAATTATCCATGCAGATTTAATAGCAGCGTTGCATGTTCATGTTGACTCTAGTTCAATGCCATCTTTTAGATTATTAATGCAAAAGAAATTAACTGTACCCCACTCGGATAACGCACATGTGTGTTGACAATCACGGATGCACCGATCCAACTTTTTCAGTCTCGATAGCGAAGCCCGGGCTTTGGGTATCGGTCGATACCGAGTACCGATCCGATACCAGTGTTAAGTTAATGAGCTGTATGCCTCACTGTGTGGAGGTGACTGGGATCATTTGACTTAAAAATTGCTTCACATAGATATAAATTACTGAACTGATATTTATTTTAAAAATAATAAATTGTACACCAGCAACTTGGTAGAACATCTTTATAATTAACAGGAATCACAATTCCAGTGTAAACCTTTTTAAAGGCAGCAACAAATTGCTAAAATACCCGTATATAAAATATACATAAACATATACTTAAATTGACTAGATTGGCCCCATTGTCACCGATACCCGATCCAGCTATTTGTATCAGTGTCTGCCCGATATCTGATCCGGTATCGGTGCGTCCTTGTTAACAAAACAGAAAAATCCCATCAAAAATCTTGCACTGATACAAGAGTGAACTGACACGCTAGAGAATAATAGTCAATAATAGTCAAAACAGTTAATTAATAAGGTCAAAATCAGTACCCTTCTCGCACCCCGGGGTGATTCAAGAAGTATTTGAACTTTCAGTAAACTGTGCCCTGTGCCGTCACATCAGACGGCTCTACATTACCAGAAGGAGAGTGTCATCAATAAGCTCTGGTTGGGTGTCTGGCTCACCTACTAGAATATTTAAAAAGGCTCTCTTTGCTAATTAAATGGTGTTTTTCTCTTATAGAAAAAAGGACAACAAATACGACGATATTAATCTCTGCCCAATACGAGCACTGTGCATATGTCTCGCAGAGCAAACATAAATCCTACAATCCTACAAGTCTAATTTTCTGTCCTTCGGTTGACCATGAACAGCAAACAGGACAGACATGCAGATGGCCTGCAGAGCAACTCTTTTGCTTTTGTGCTCTGTCAACATGCCGGCGTGTTTGACCTCTTTCTGAGTAGACCAGGGAGACTTCAACCACGATACTTTAATGAACACTGATGACAATTTGAGACACATGTTCTGCAGAAATACACCCGACCTTGCTGAAAACAGCAAGACTAGTCCCATTGTTGTCTGTTTAAAACTTGACTTAATAGTATTTCTTAATATATTCCAAGACTTTAAAAGTAAACTTGTCTGGTTTCTGAGCAAAACAAATCTATTTAAAAATCGTGCAAGATGTGAAATGAATTATCAAACTTATACTGTATTATTACAACAGCAGTGAAAGTCTTAACAACAGCATGTGTTACCAAGTTTTTCTCACCTGATATAGTCGTTTCTACAGAGGATCATGCCACTTTTTGTGTAGCACGACGTGCCGATTTCGCCCAGCTGGGCCTGGCAGCAGGAGCACTTGAGGCATCGGCTGTGCCAGTAGCTGTCCATGGTGTAGAGGAGGAAGCGGTCCGCGATTTTGCCCCCGCAACCTGCGCACCGCTTCCAGGACAGAGAACCTGTGCCCACCGGTGGTGGCTGGTTGCTGCCTCCGGGATTCACCATTGTCCCTGAAAACACACACACAGAGGAGGCGATGTCAACACTGCGCTGGCTGCACGAGTCACACCCAGAATGTTCAGGCAAGTGTTGTTTTGTACACAACTGGGTCAGAACCAGAGACGGGTCACAGGCCTACGTTGTGTGTAATAAGCTCATGCATAGGCGCCACAAGTGAATTTATCAATTATCAAACGAACATCTCTTTCCCTCCTTTGAATCGTATCTAAAACACAATAGCTGATCTCATAAAGGGACCAGCTCAGAGTCCTGCTCTGCTACGACAGAGCTCATTTCGTGAACTAATCTGCCCTTGATCTCCGTCTCATCCCTGTGCTGTTGCTTCACTGGACCTCTCCTGATGAATGTCTGTTAACTGTTAACCCCGCGAGCCAAGAGGAACAATTATGCAGCACGGGCTTTTGTTGAGCTGCTCTAAGAAATCCTAAATAGCGCAGTACTTCACACAGTTCCTCACTCTATTGCAGTCAGAAACGCTGGCAGGCGGTGGCAAAAAAACAAAGAAATACTGTGCTGAAAACAGAACTGGTTTCAAACTAACATGGGAGATAGTTTGGCTCTGTGTTTACCAACACTTGATGCTTGCAGGCCTTTTGACCTGAGGGATGAAGATGCAACTAAAATCCAATATTTACCAGCCCCGATACACCACAGGCCTCCTGTAATGATGCTCTAATTTAATGCAATGCAGGCATTTGTTTCACCCACAACATTAATGTGGGTTCTTTCAAACTGTAATCCTCTCCAATTTGGTCAGGCAGACTACATGCCTGGATAAAGCCAAATCTTTGTTGAAAGGCAGGTAGGCTAATTAGAGTTGGTGGGGAGAGGAGGGGTGGGGGGTGCACACAGAAAAGCATTCAGTAAGCCCATTAGCGATGGCTCTTAGGGACAAACCACAGCGTACCTTAGTGCTGATTAAATCTAAAAGGAGATGAATCAAAAAGGCGACCTGAAAGTGACTCCCTGGATAAACAAGACAGACCATCGTCAAGTTTCATTCAGAGAGGAGTTTCTTTTTTTCCGCTGAGAGATGGAGGGGAAGGGGAGGAAGAGGAGGAGGAGGGGGGTGGCTTTTAACTTAAATGGGCTAACTCAAGTAATTACACGGGCAGGCAATTTGGGCGCAAGTCATGGAAACAGAAAGAGAGAGGGAGAGGAAAAAAACATATCAGGCAGCCATGTGCTAAAAGGTCCTGTCTGCTGGCTGCTGCGTTTTAATGGAAAATAAAGGAAATGTAGCATCACATTGGTGTTATTGCGGGGTAAATAGGGGATATGGAGGAGACTGGCGAGAATAAAACAGGCGATCACATATCACCGCTAGCATTCTTGAAAGGAAAACACGACTAGAGGCGACGACGAGGCCAGTTTCCTGCGTAAACTAGCTTAAACTAGAGAGAATAAAAACAGACATTTTACCATGAAACTCAGCGGTAATGTGGACGAGCACCTACCTCGTTTGTGTCTTTTTAGAGTAATGGCTGTAAAGTTAATGGCTTGCTGGGGTACGAGGGTAAACAGGTAGGCTACAAACAGTCCCAAAAAGTACAGGTAAAAAGCGGATAGACTAACGCGCGCGGTCGGCCTCCAGCTCCGCGCGGACCTCGGCGAGGGCTCGAGCTCTTCTCGGTGTGTTCACTTGCAACCAGCGGAGCGCCGAGCAAATGGAGTTATCAGATAGTATTTCCACCGGATGGCTCCCGCTTCACTGTTGCTGCTTTACTGTTCTCTGTTTTTACGCTGGAACAAAAGGAGTCCATTGCAGTGCGTAATTACGCGTCTACGCATGCCGTAACGTCCCCAGACCGAGAAAAGTGCGTGTTTTGGCAAAAGAAACGCCGAAGCTGGCACACGGGATGTAATTGACTGTCCTCCGGTCTCTGCTCTCTCCGAGTCCCGTTAGCTGCTTGTTCTACATGTGTCGCTGACAGGAAGAAACCTCCAGTAAAAACCCCTTTTAGCCGCGTGACGAAGGTGCCGCCGCAGCCAATCCACGCGCAGTCCATTTAGCAGAAATAACAAATCCAGCCAATCAGAGGGAGGCGACATGGGCTTGGACACGGAGAGGAGGATGGAAACGGAGGTGAATGGTAGAGATGGACCGGAGAGGTGCGAAAGAAACGGAGCAGTGTCAAATGTACACACTTAAAAACACTGACAGGGAGAGGAGAGGCTGCTAGGCACCAACAAAACACCTTATAAAACACCTTAGCGTGCGTCACGTTCAATTAGTCGCAACAATAAATTGTTTATAATATCTATAAAGGGGGTGATATCTTAATAGTATCCCAATAACATTAATGGATCTCCTTTTTGACGACTTTCATATAAGCTCAGACAATATTTTTCTAATTACCAGCAGCATCCAGTGAGCTGTATTCATCTCACGCCTGAGTTTAATTAGTTGACATTCAATAACTACTTAGTTTACCGAGGGTGACTCCAACCTATCAAGGCCTAATAGCTGCGTAGTGGCGCCATCGTCTGTCACTGGAAATAATCGCAAGGCCTGCTGTCGTGCACAACCTCATTAAGCCTCAGGTCATTGGTTTCAACACCTATTAAGGCTAATCTGCAAGACCTCGATTTGGCTGAGATCCTTTAATTCATTCAGTCTTCCAGTTCTCCACCGTCATGTGAGACTTCAAAGACGAGATGAACTAGAAGCAATTGCAACACCTTTTAATAAAAATAATGCGGCGCTGACATGTTTTCCGAACATGTTTGAAAGAGAAGGGAATTCCTCCTCTTTACATGAGGCTTTTGGAGTCCTGCAGTGTAGCAGCCGATGTGAAAAACAAGTGACGTCTTCTAAAAAAACAAAAAACAAAAAAAAGCTATTGGAGAAAAGTTGCCTCAGAGAAAAGTTGTTTGAGATTCACCGGGTTGACCGGTTTTACATGACAAAACAGCTTCATTATAAGATGCCCCTGGTTTCATTAGAAAGACATCAGATGTATAAAGATTATCTTTTTCTTGACTTTAATTGTTTAATTATTCCTGCAGCTCCAAAGAGATTGCGCAGCATCAAGCTGATTTCCCTTTGGCAAAGCCAAAGCTACTCCACCTTGGTTTGAGGCACATTCTCTTGACATCCTCATCAAGCCTCTCACTCACTAGAACAAAAACCGCAGAAGATGGGCAAAGAATGTCTTTTCCACCAAGGAATGATTAATTGATATAAATGATTAAAACAGAGGGAAATTATGAAATGAATTTGAAAAGGGGCCTCACAGGAAATGCTTTGTTTGTTCCAGACCTATTTTAATGAGCTTTTCATAACTGGGCAAGAGAAATTACTCTGCGTGTTCTTGTTCTGGAGCTCTTTTGCAAAAATAATTATGGTTGTGGAGTTGGAGAGAGGAGGAGATGGAGGGGTCAGGGAGCATGTGTGGGGGAGAAGGTTTAGAGATGAGGAGAAAAGAGAGAGGGGGGGTGTTCCCTCAGAAATTGATCATCTCCTTTCTCCGCTGAGATCTTTCAGTCCTGTGGCAGTTTCCAAGCAGCTGCATTATGAAGCACACCAGATTAAAAAAAAAAACAGCAGCACACAACAATGTGGCGTAACACTATTTCAATGTTTAAACAGCGTCAGACGTGGCTCGCTGTGTTGATACTCCCCACAGGGGTGATCTCACCGAGATGAAAAGGAGACCACGGTGCTTCATAATGAAGCTGTTTGCCCTGTGGGAAAGAAAGCAAGAGAGTCACATTCAACATGGTGGTTAACTTCAGATCGGGATTCACTCTGTGTTATATTCCATTAACGTGACACTGAGCCGCAAAGAGGCCGGTTTCAATCTGCAGGTTCGCTCGCCACGCAGGCAATCTTCAAATTAAGCAACACGCGGGTCACCGTAACTTTCTCTCACGCTCATCTCATGGGATCACATGGCGTTGTTCACCACAGCAAAGTGGCGTTTGTGAAATAGCATCACTCTCGCTTTACTGCATGTGTGTGTGTGATGTCTTTGAGAGAGAATGATATTCAGTTAGCTGAGCCAACTGATGAGGGAAGATTAGGGTTCAGATTATCTACAGATAGAGAGCCCACTCCATGACTGAACAGAGAACGGCGGACTCTGCAGAAAGATCTCCAAATGAAATCTAAATGAGTAATTGGCTACTTACCTGCAAAATACATTAGGAATAGTTTGACATTTTGGGAAATGCACTTACTTGCTTTCTTGCCCAGAGTTAGATGAGAAGATCAATACCACTTTTATGACTGAGTTAAATATGAGGGTAAACCCAGCTGCCGGTTAGCTCAGTTTAGCATAACAAGCGGAAACGAGGAAACAGACGCTAGAAAAAATGGGTAAACAAGTTCGATATCAGTAAAGTGCTTCAAGGACGACATATTTTTGTAGGCCACCCAGGAAGTTAGGACTCTAAATTGCCTGTAAGTGTGAATGTGAGCGTGAATGGTTGTCTGTCTCTATGTGCGATGTGATGGTCTGGCGACCTGTCCAGGTGAACCCCGCCTTCGCCCAGTGTCAGCTGGGATCGGCTTCAGCTGCCCCGCGACCCCGAACGGGATAAGCGGTTGCAGGTGGATGGACCCAGGACCTTAGCATCGCCCTGGTTCCCTCAACAAAAAGCCAATGGGATTGTTCCATTGGCTTTTTGGTTTATTGCAGTAAAGAATCTATGTTGCGTGATGGCGTTTAGTAGCCTCATTTAGTCACTTGTTGGCAACCGCCTTTTTAAAGACACATAAAGGCCTCAGAATTTATAAGTGGGATATTTATTTATGTATTTTGTGTCGTAGAACAAAACATTGAAATCTCTTCAGCTTGTGTTAACCAGAGACCCTATTTCAGGCATCTAACTAAAAACCCATTAAAAAAACATTTTCTAGACGACGGAACCAGAAGTGCTAAAATGCTAACTCATGTCTGGGTTTTAGGACTCATGCTTATAGTAGTCTGTTTCATGCCTGTGTGTTGAGTTGCAGGCTGTAGTCAGGACATGGTTAGCCTAGCTTAGCATTAGCCTGACTCTGTCCAAAGGTTACACTTGAGGTTTTGTTGTACGGATTAAACAAACGAGACACAACATGTTTAGCGGAGAGCTTTAGAGTTGCTGGTAGGTGGCATTTCAGTTTTCTTTGACGGTGGCTCTGAGTGGTCAAAAGACCCTCTTTTGCTTTTTGACGGATGGAAAAAGATGCAAGAAATCCAAAACTTTAATAATGGATGAACGTTTCAGAGTCGATGTGAAACACAAGGTTGTATTTGTTAATGTTATTAATAAATTATATTAAATGTGCGACAATTTTAGATGAAAAATACGGACTTGGCGTGCAAAGGCCATTAATTAGTGAGCGTCAGAGTAGCAGGACTTTTGGACAAAATCAGGTTAGCTGTTTCCTCCTGTGTCCAGCCTTTATGCTAAGCTAAGCTAGCCATCTGCTGGCCGTTGGTTGAATCAATCCTCTAGTCCAACTCTTGGTAACTTGGCAAGAAGGCACATAAGAAAATTCCCTAAAATGTAAGACTATTTATTTATATCATTCAGCAACATTTGGACAAAGGCATCGTTCAGCTCCTTCAAGCAGTGACGGTTTTTATACAAAAGTCTGCTGGTAAATTAGAAAACAAACATTTCTGGTGTATTTGGGTGTGGGATACTATAAGACCACATTCAGCTGAAAACATGGCAAATCAATACACCAGTGTGATGTGATGTGTAGTTGAAATGGCATGGAAATAAGCACATTCAGAATGACTAAATTAGTGTAATCAAACCCTTCAATCGGAGTTCATGGCAGTGTTGCTTTCTCTTGTGGTATGTGCTCTGTACTCTTGCCACTTTCCCATGTGGTTCCAGCTCGACTTGGGTCACGAAACAGTGAAGCAGCCAGAAGTGTTTTGCTCAATATTCCCTTCTCAAAATATGTCTTACCTCATTTATTTGGTGGTATTGATCTTGTTCATTTATCTTTTTTTGTAATTAAACAGAGAACAAGTGAGCTTAAGTAAATAGAAATCAACAACTCAATCAATACCCCTTGTATGGCAGTGGCTCTTTTCAAAACCTGTGTTGATGATTTCACTTCTTTGGGCAGTGCAACAACTCTAAAAAAATAAAAATGTGTCAGGACCAATACAGTGGACTGAAGATCAAGAGATAAAGTCTGGATCTAGAACAGCTTATGGTTCCCAGTGTTTAAGTCACAAGCACACACAACACAAATTAGTCAGGAGAGGAAGGAAGTATTCGTAGTATTTGTTGGACTTAAAGGTATTTTTCAACTTTTGGGCATTACACCTGTTTGCATTCTTTCTGAGAGTGAGATAAGAAGATTCATATGTGTGCATTAAATATTAGGTTGAAGTTAGGATATCTTTAGCCTAGCTTTGCACAATGACTGGAAACGGAGAAAAAGCTAGCTTGACTCCGAAGCTCAAAAATACACCCGCAAACACCTCGAAAGATGTCTTATTCAAATGGTGTGTTACAGTTGTTAAACCTGCACATACATAGAAATGTAAAAATGATCATTTGTGATTTTAAGGGGAGTTACGGGCAGGAGATATTTCTCTATAAATAGTTATAGATACAGTTATAACACAGGGTTTGGCTTTGGTGTACAAGCACAATAGAGTGCTTCAGGGATGACGGATGTTTGTAGGCCAGCCAGGAAGTTATATCGCCCGGGTTTCCCTCAACAAAAAGCCAACCGGATTTTTCCATTGGGTTATGGATTATTGTAGAAAAAATGCTCTATGACAAACAAACATTTGTGATGTTTACTCACAGTTTGTTCGGCAAGATAATCTTCACAAATGAACACCACTTTTCTGATTTTTGAAGTGTTAATTCAATCGGCAGAGGTATACGAGGCTGTAAAGGTGGACGAGTTGGTGTGATGATAGTACTCTAATTTAGACGGGGGGTTTTAAGACACAAAGACTTCAAAATACAGGAATGAGGTATTTATTGATGTATTTTATGTCGTAGAACAAAACAAATTCTCTTCAGCTTGTGTTAAATACAGACTTTATATCAGGCATCTAACTAAAAACCCATTGAAAAAGCCCATTGACTTCCAGACGAGGGAACCGGAAGTGCTAAAATGCTAACTCATTTCCAGGTTTAGGACTCATTCCTGTAGCACTCTATGGGACCAAACCTGAAAACTCAAGTCGACAAAAGTCAAAGTTGCTATAATCAATATTTTTGTATTAAAATGGATTAAATAAGTGTAAAGTGAAAGTTGTCACTCATAGCGGTGAACCCATCAGCTCTGTGGGGCGTTTTAGCATCTTTCAGCTAATTGTTTTAGGTTTTAGGGCAACTTTACTGTTTTGGTTCAGTTTTTTGCCACAGCAGGCAGCTATTTTCGTCAAAAAAGCAAAAAAAAAGCTAAATCCACACATGTACACTGCCTGCCCAGCAGCGAATGTCAGTCAGAGTTAGCGACTAACTGGTGAACACAGTGGAGCATGTGGAAGCAGGACGTTTCCCTCAGAAATTGGTGGAAATTAAAATAGAGCTAAAGGAAATTGAATACTGGACTTACCGGTACATTAATAATACAAACACTATTCCAAATGAAGGCTAATGTTTATCTGGATGTGTAAACTGCCAACTTAAAAGGCCAAAAAAATGGCAAGAAGCGTCCAAAAATCAGTTAATGAAGGTTTTGAATAATGTTCGCATGCTGATTCAAGAATGACACTTTAGATGTAGCATGGCAAGGCAGTTCTCCCTGCAACCGGTCTTTATGCTAAGCTAGGTTAACCATCTCCAGCTCTATACTGAACACACAGACAGGGGATTGAAACTATCTTCTTAACTCACTGTCTGAAACAAAGCAAATAAGTTTATCTCCTGAAGTGTTGAACTATTCCTTTAAGGCCACAGTGCTCTGCAGTGTTACCTGCTTGAAGTGTCATCTTAAAGCAGGTAGCAGGTGTCTTTATTATTTACATATTTTCCCATATGTTTTTACATAGCACGTCACTGCAGTGTGGAACAAGATATGCTGTGTTTGGAGCTGATTTTCAAACGTGTTTATTAGTGCAACAGGACTAACAACTCGCCATATTTTCACATCAGACTCAGTGAAATGAATCATTCTCAGGCACCTTGGTGGAGGTCTGTGCTCTCCGAGTGCTTCTAGTTTAAAATGCACCCGCTTTGAATGTCATCAGCCGATTCAATTGGCGTTATCAGCGGTTATCAGCCTCATAGGTATGGGTTAGAAGGGGCTTGCTACACCTACTAGTAGGTTCAGAAAATGTTCACAAAGTTGATCACCGTTACAGATACAAGAAGATGATGCTGACCTCTAGTGGCCGTAGTAATTATGACAGTAGCAAAGGATGAAGTCAGATGACACAGTATTAAGAGCAAGTAAGTCTGTTTCGGTGGCCAGACTGCCATTTTGTTATATGACTTACTGTACATACTTCACTAACCCCAAAACATATAACAAACATACTTATTTTACCCCAAACCATGATCTTTTCCTAAACCTAATCAAGTAGTTTTTTTCTCTTTTGTTTCAATTCACAACATTAAGTTTCACTTTCACAATGTGGTAGTTTGACTCATCTGAAGCATCGGTAGCAATAGTTACTGATAACGCCCATTCAATCAGCTGCTAACATTCAAAATTGGTGAAAAAAAGCACAAAGCTTTTCTCATTTGATACCACTCTAAACAACTTTTGTTCCCCCAAATTAACCACTTTAAGCTCATGTCTGCACAGGATTTGGGCTTCAGAAGCAAACTTTCCCTGTAAAGCCAGGCCTATATAATGAACCCATCGAGTCTGTCGTGACATTTTCATATAAATGTAATGGATTTTGTAGGTTTTTGATGGATCAGGGTGCACATTTTCAAACAAACCAGAAGCCCTTCACAGTAATGAATGTGCGCAGCAGAGCCAGAAAACATCTCAGCGAAAGGAAATGATGGAATTCAGAAACTAAATGACAGAGAAGCAAAAACAGCCCTTCCTTTAAGTGCTTTAATCGTTGGATAATTACATCTACACACTATCTCAGACTCTCTGCGTGTGCAGACGTACAAACACAAACAGAACACCATGCGCTGCCTCTAACAACATTGCTTTAATGAAATGTCGTGAATCCTTAATGAGTCCCGATGTCTTGTGATAAATTTCATAATTATTCAACCCCACACAGCTGGAGAGGGAAATTCATCAGTCAAAGCAAATTAGTTGGGATCCATTAGGGTTCAGTGTCTTGTAGGGACATTCACTTTATTAGCTCCTTACACCCATTGCCATAATTGGGAGCATATTTCATTTGGCTCTAACCCCACTTTACTGAATGACTGCTCTTTTCCTTTTTTATTTACAACGACATGCTGCATACTACAGTCGCTGTTAAACAATACACCAGTGTGGGAGATGATGCTCCTTTGTTTATTTCAGAAATGGCATTCCTTCAACTTTGCTCATTTTTCTGTCAGTGTCAGTGTCAAATCTATCCGGCCCATCTTCATTGATTCATCTAAAACTTCAAATGAAGCAAGTGGTACGAAGCAGTGATACCCGCTCCCTTTAATGTAGATTAAAACAAGCCAATAATGAAAGAGGGTTCTGTCTTTTTGCAAGGAGGCCACGGTCTGAGCACGAAGCTCCTTGTTGATCAGTGGCACACAGCAGAGGGGATAATTTCTTTAGGATGACTGATGATGGCTTCCAATCACAGATGCCTCTCTTGTTTGTCGTGGGGCTGCCTCGGGCTTCGCCTCACCCTCGCGTCTCTCCTTCTTGCTCTGACAACCTGCAGACATCTCAGATGAGCAGCATTCTTCCCACAGAGACACCAAGTCTCAGACGTGGAAGAATGAACAGGAAAGCCTTTCTGTTTTGCGTTGAGGCCGTGAGAAAGTGGTGGCGGAGAGTGGCACTCGGTGGTGGTTCGGGAGTTGGTTGAGCTTCAAACAAATGCAAACTGGTAGCGGTAAAACTGCTGTGCTCATTCCTTCTACACTGTAATTTGAAAACTTAATTTGTAAGAAATGGCTTCTGTCTGCACTGCGTGCACGAACATCTCAGAACAATTTCGGCAAAGTAATGCTCCTTGTACGTTTTTTGGAAATGTTTTAGATGCTTCGATAAGTCTTGGTTTGAGAGCAATGAAACTATCTTTTCAGAAAATTACAGCATTGGTTGTTTGTTCAAATGCCTAAAGGCCCCGACACACCGAGCCAACGGTCGGCCGTCGGACAGTTTGGGGCCATCGGTGAGCGTCCGGCGGCTTAGTTTTTGCAGTGTGTCCTGTGTCGTCCACTGTTGGCTCTCGTCTCTCTGTGTTGGAGTTTTTTCGGCTTAATCAGCATGTTGAATGGGCAGCAGTGCTCGTCTGCGAGAGAAATTACTCTGACTGACTGTTCAGCTTTAACGAATCAGTGTATTACAAGAGAAATGGAAGTAAGGAAAGCAACGAGTATAATGAAGAGGGCAAACGCAGAAGGCTCCTCTCGTTCATATACTGATATTTTCACAACGACATGGCCATCTAGAATGAAGCTAAGCGGTGAGTTAGAGAGGTGTGAAAATGGTCTGCAAACGTCTCTTCGTTTCATGTACGTAACATATCCACAGTCCTTGGTTTACTGGTTTCTCTCTGAATGACGATTACAGACTACCACTACCTGCTGGTGTGGAGTTATTTCACCTCAGGCAGGTGTAGAATATACATGCCGGCCGTTGGCTATAGTCTTTGCGGTGTGTTCAAATGCAACCTTTTGGCCATGACAAAGGCCTCATGAGGTGGCTCAACGGTCTGATGTCGGGTCAGTGTGTCTGTGCATCAATGCTCCTATTTTCTTTTACAGTTTTTTGTCTTCACAAGTCTTGGTTTGGGAGTAGTTGTGACTATTTTTTCAGAAAAATTACAGCATTGGTTGTTTGTTCAAATGCGTAAAGAACAACCGACAGTATGTTTAGCTAACAAAGGTGTTTTTGTGGCTCAGCAAATTATGACTGTGACCAAATACAAATCACATTCTTTCCTTAACCAAGTAGTTTTTCTGCCTCACCTTAACAAACAACAAACTATGACTTTTTTTATTGATGAAATGTTTTGACCTACAGTGTTTTTGCACACCTTTCATCTTCTTTTGCCCTAAACCTAACCAAACCTTGACTTTAGACAATTTAGTTATTCATTGATTTAGTATGAAGGACCTGTTACTATATGTGAGCTGATGTAAAACAAACAAATCAAATACACATTTGTAATGCAACCTTCACCAGGTAGTTGGCTATTTTATGCGTGTGTTGGGTATTTCCATGGCGGCATACATGCCTGTTTGCACCAGGGTAGATTGACCAAGGTGACTAGCTGAATTTATTCAGACCAGGTGTTGCAGTGCAATTTTGGTTACCCACCGTGGCTCAACACTTTGCTTGCATTAGTGCATTAGTGCACAGTTTCAAGACAATTGGGGCCTTATTACTGGGCATCCAGCCCTTTATATATATATATATATATATATATATATATATATATATATATATATATATATATATATATATATATATATATATATGGGCTGCGTTAATGGTGGCATGGTATTAAATATGACAGATTCAGAATCTGAGGGCTTATCAGGAATTTATAACTGCTAACAGGTATTAAGCTGACAACTATTTTATCTGTTGTTGTCACGATCACAAGGTAAACAGTATCAATATGGCGTTGATGTTACAGAGTAATCTACCTGATATTAGAGTGGCATAAGAAGTACTTTGCCAGATGATATTGCATTTCATTGAACCAGATTCAACTCTTTGTTGGGCGACATTGTGTTATTTTGTGGAGTGGCCTCATTCGAGTAAATGAGGAGGCAACTTTTTTCCCCTCAGGGCTAAAGTGAGTCTGAACATGGCCTCAAAACTCTCACAAACAGAAGCACTCATACTTAATTTTAATATAAATGTTGCACATCTAATATCAAGGACTAACCCACACACTGTATATAACGATGGACGACAGGACAACTCCCCAAAAGCGAAGCTAAAACATCTGGATCGCCCCCTGGTGGCTGGCTGCAGTAGAGGTAATAAATCCTGCCCCCTCCATGTTAGCAGATTGGCCAAACTAAAAAGTCAAAGTACACGTCAAATACATTTTTCCCAAAGATGGTTTCTGTTATTTCAGGTAGCTGTTATCATGCTGATGTTCAATAGTTCATTTTTCTGAGAAGTTTAGTTTTAATTCATTATTTGATCCTATCAAAAGGAAGTGAGACATCATGATTGAAAGCTGCTCTGAGTGAAGTAGTTGTGGAGCCAGAGGCTCAGGCATTGTACGAGAGAGGAGATGGAACTTTAACTTTCTATAACCATAAGATAAGATAAGATAAGATGAACCTTTATTAATTCGTGTAATAATGAGTCTGTGTAATAGACCAGGTCAATTTGATCACATCAATTTGATCATAAATGTAATAGAGAGATTATGGTTAGTTGTTGTGTGTCTTTCTAGCCAAACAGCTACCGAGGTGCTAACGTAGCAGCTAGGTGGCTCACGCTAACATGCTGCGGCCGTGCTTGGCTCGTGATTGGCTTGGGCGGGTGTGTGGGCGGGACCATGATACTACTGCAGACTCTGGCTCCAAAGGACATCAAAATCTCAAGATGGCAGCTCCCATGTCCGGGATGTTTTGGCTTCACTTTTATTCAGTGGGAGGAAGTGGAGACGTCCATCTATAAATCCTGTCTATGAACTAACCACATGGGCTAATTGTGATGAAATGTTATATATACTACTATATTACATATATATATTTTTCATTAGTTTCCTGATGAGATTCAATAAAGGCACATTACACTGACCAAGTATTTTAGGACATCTGGTCGTGTTTTTGTGATACAATAATGGTGGCAGATTGACATTATATATGCTTAAATTTGAAGGGCAAACTCACAAAGTGTCCAATGAAGCATTTTCTGAGCTATCCGAGGACACTGAATTGAACAGCAGGCTCTTCGCTGAAGCCTTGCTTCAGTGTCTTAATCTCATTCTGCCCACATCATGGCCGTGTTTGTCCAAAAAGCCTTGGCGTTGGAGCTGACCTGATTGGAAGGTAATAAAAATCTAAGTCGAACAAAGGAAAGAAATAAGCTACATTCAGGCACGCACACACACACACACACAGAAAATAGCACCCTTATCATCCCTGTTTCATTTAGAGTTGATTGCTGTCGGATTATAATGCAATCACCACGCTGTGTGAGCCGTAACTATGGGAACTGGTTTTAACTGTTTATCTTGCCAGAGATCTTAATTTAAGTTTGAACACTCTGGATCACTTAGATGTGAGAGACATGGGAAATTGACAAAAAGGGGACAACAAAGAGAAGGGAGGGAACGGGACGGCAGCCCGGGAAGAAAATGGAGAAACAGACACTTTCTTGTTCTTTCTGTTGTATTTCATATGCAATTTAATTTGTCTTTCAGAGAGAAAATCAATTTATGATGACAATCCACGGGGCGGTAATGAAAGCAGCGCAGCTCCTTTGCCATGGGAAAGTTTCTGCCGGAGAATGCCACTAATCTTGGCAAAATGAATCATTCACACTTTATTTGGACATCTGTGTTAACCCGCGACCCCCCCTCCTCCCGACTTTCATTCATTTGTGACAGTTTTATTACAAGTTGTGCAGGTGGCTGGAGACTCAGGAGCCGAAAAGAATGCAGCGTGGAGATGGTCCAAAATGTTGAGGAGTTGTCGAGTTCATAATGGTGTTTCCTCCATACAGTATGTCTGCAACTGTACGTAGGACGTTGTCAACTTTCTACCTGAAAAGTCACACTGGACAAAACAAGTTCATGTGCTCCTACGTACTGTATGCCTCCCACGTCGCTGCAATCGGCTCGACAAAGATGTTTGACTTTAAGGTGTGAACAAATCCAGATTAAATGCTCCGAGGCTACGACTTTGTGTAAGCCTGAACTAACTCCATCCTAAATACAGGAAATTGCACATGCTGCCACAGTGTCTGCGGTGTAGTTTGGGACTCACAGCAAGCGGCTTTATCACCTTTTTGGCATTCCAAGAATTTCTAAAAACACATCCACAAGCTGCCCTCGTCTTGAAATTTGCTAGAAAAGTGATACTACCATATATACTACCATTTCATCAACTTGTATTTTAAGGTTTAATACTTATGGTACAGGCGTCATCTTAAAGCTGCACCAGTCAGTGATTTTATTAGGGTTGTGTTAACGTGATAAGGCGCGAACGGAAATTTGTTTTACCGCCACTAATTTCTTTATCTTAATGCAACTTGCAATTTTGAGGTTCTAGTGGGCTCAGTTTTAATGCTATAGTAAAGATACAGGCATCATATGAAACTACAAAACCCAAAGAATCCAATGTCATACCAGCTTGTCATGAAGGAGGATAAATAACGCTCCAAACTTACAATAAATTTTGGTGAGGAAAAAAATAGCACACTGACACGCTGACAGCTGTTGTTGCCTGTTGGGCTGCAGTTTGCCCTGTTATGAGCTGAGTATATTTTTTATGCTAAAAACAGTACCTGTGAGGGTTTCTGGACAATAATTGTCATTGTTTTGTGTTGTTAATTGATTTCAAGTAATAAATATATACATAGATTTGCATAAATCACCATATTTGCCCACTCTCATGTTGATAAGAGTATTAAAGACTTGACAAATCTCCCTTAAAGGTACATTTTTAACAGATAAAAAAATGTGTTCGTGTGTTAAGTTTGTGTGTAAGTTTGGACCATTATTTGGCCTGAACAAACTAGTATGACGTGGTTTTGTACCAATGGATTTGTTAAGTTTTCTAGTTTCATATGATGCCAGCTTAGCTGAGCCCACTATAACCTAAAAACTGCAAGTTAATCGCAATTTGCATTAACACGTTATTATCATGTTAACAGCCGCAGTACGTATGTATATCGGATTACCTGAGAATCTATGTACTTCCCAGATTTCTGCTTTAACAGAACTCAACATTTTGGCGTGAAAACTGAGCTCTGATCCAGCGTGAATAAGCACAGACAATGTCAACCCTGCAAAGTATTCATAGTGTCCTCCAGTGTCTTCATCTTGCTGCTGGTTGGGTGCTTGACTCAAGTCTAAAGCCTGCAGTTTGAATTTCTTAAAAATCCATTATCAACAACAGCTTTAATGAAAACAAGAATTTTGTCCAAATGGGAGATGGGACTGGCTAAACTTATATTATCCTGAACATAATGACATTAAATTCTCCTCCACTTGGCCTCACCACTTTCTCATACTCACGCGCTGTATTTCACCGGAGCACAAATTGACTGAATTGTAAGCTGAAGTGTGAAATGGAAATAAGTTGAAGTGGCAAGGTCAGCGATCAATAGGAAGTTAATTAATGAGGAGAGTGCCATGTTGTGAAGTATGGATTTCCGAATGCTTATGATTGTTACAATCATTGAAATGTCACAAGCATTACATCTAAAAAAAAGAGACAAAAATCAACCTACCTTTAATTTACCTTCAATTTATAATCTAATAAAGGAAATCATTTGCCTTCAACCAACCACTCATACTGAATATATGTTTTCTTTTTGACTTGGGAGTGAAGAAATTATTGAATCAATGAATGAGGTTGCAATGTGTCATGACTAAAATTGGTTGTATTAAGTCTATGATTGAGGACTGGACTTCATTTTTGACGTTTTAAATACATTTAATTACAAAATTCTTTTCAAAGGACTAAAGATGGCATCTCCTTTATTTAGCAATCATTTTCATTCGTGACATTTAAACAGCTTTGATCCAAATGGCAGAAAGGCCAAGAAGAGGTTCAGGATTTGATAAATGCTTCAAAATGCAAAACGAAGTGAGAAAGGCCAGGAACATCTCCAGTACATATGATTAAAGTTATATATTTAAACAGTGGAGAAGAAGCTAATGAATTCATTATGTGCCATGTTTAAGATGGAGCTATGCACACACTGAATATAATGAGTGTCCGTTGTCACCGACCAGTGTCGAAGTCACTTTGAAAATGGACTGTAGTCTATTTTTGGTTATTGTATGTAGCACATAGCTGCAGTATTGTTCAAGCTTAAAACTTTGTGTGAGAAAAGTTGTGCCGTGAAAGAGAACAAGGATAAAAAATTAAGTTCTGATTACAATTACGGGACGTGACACTTAGCTGATTTCAAATCAGCGAGGCCAAATTTCACAAAGCCTGTCAATGGTGGCAGCAAGCTCGCCAGATCCCTCCCCAATCAAAAGTTTGCTCTATATAATTTTACGCAATCAGATTTCTCCACAGTCATCCAGTGCAATCAGGTAATCAGAGGGGAGCATTAACAAGACAAATGGGGTTTAAAAAGTGGGTGCACTCTGTTTGCAGGAAATTCCTATGGAGAAGCCCCCTCCCCTCCTTGATTACTCCCATCACCCTCATACAGCGCAACATCCCCGCTGAACAGCTTTCTACTACAGTACAGGCAGTATGTTCGGTAGTGATTGACTTTACACATAGGATTCGACAGGTAAATTATTACTCTTAAAACTATTTCTGTCAAGTGATTAACTGCTCCAGCTAACGGTTTCTCTGAATGAGTCTCATTGTGTACAGTAATGGCACTGCGGCCTCTTTCACACCTTTCATTAAATGTGGTATTCTGTGATCCAAATTGCACATTCAGCGTCTATATATACCTGCATGCAGTTTCATTCCATGTATGCAGATATAGCATGTACGTGACTGGATTTGAGCTGAATGCTGTCTGTCTTCTTGTGAACAGTTTCGCCTAAATAAGCGTTTGTGTACTGTTACACGTTAATAGACCTTTTCAGACTTTAGATAAATACTCTAAATTGTATTTGCAGGGTGGAGATGGTCCAAATTTGTATTGCGGTACTTGTTAATGCTGTAGCTGGCGGGAAGTAAACTCCGACTAAAGCCGTTTCCCTTGCAGCGGCATAGCAATGAACAGGGCTGCGTCCAAAATCTCATGCCATGCACTACACAGGTACAGCTCAAAAAATTTGAATATCATGAAAAAGCTCAGTACTGTTTGTCAGTTATTTAAGAAAGTGAAATTTTAATATATTCTGGACTCAATAAGCTGAAATATTTCAAGTATTTTTTCAAGTATTTTAATTTTGATAAGCCTATAGCCCAGAAAAGAAAGCAAAAGGTATTTAATAATAATAATAATAATATATTAATAATAATAATATTAGAATATTTCAGTAAGAGTTTGAGTAAATTACTAATCATACAGTATAAATAGTGTACCTCTAGTTCAGTACACACAATCACAATCATGGGGAAGACTGCTGACTTGACAGTAGTCCAGAAGATGATTGACTCCCTCCACAAGGAGAAGGTCGTCGCTGAAAGGGCTGGCTGTTCACAGAGGGGTGTATCGAAGCATATTTATGGAAAGTTCACTGGAAAGGAGCGGCGTGGTAGGAAAAGGTGTGCAAACACCAAGGATGACCGAAGCCTTGAGAAGATTGTCAAGCAGAGCCGATTCAAGAGCTTAGGAGTGCTTCACCAGGAGTAGACTGAGGCTGGAGTTAGTACACCGAGAGCCAGCACTCAGGCGTCTTCAGGAAATGGACTACAGCTGTGGCATTCCTGGTATCAAGCCACTCCTGAACCAGAGACAACATCAGGAGCCTCGTACCGTAGATAAGGAGACGAACTGGACCACTGCTCAGTGTCACTGCTCAAAGTCTTCTTCAGATGAAAATAAATTTTGCATTTTATTTGGAAACCCAGGTCCCAGATTCAAGCTGCTTGAAGTCCAGTGTGAAGTTTCCTCAGTCATGATGATTTGTGCGGTGCCATGTCATCTGCTGGTGTTGGTCCACTGTGTTTTATCAAGTCCAAAGTCAACACAGCCGCCTACCAGGACATTTTAGAGCACTTCATTCTTCCTTCAGTCGACAAGCAGGACTTACCACCTGCCCACTGTGTCTAAACTACTGCTAACTGGTTTGCTGACCATGATATTACTGTGCTTGACTGACCAGCCAACTGACCTGACCTGAACCCCACAGAGAATCTATTGTATGTGGTGGAGGAAGATGAGAAACACCCGAACCAGAAATACAGATGAGCTGAAGGCCGCTATCAAAGCAACCTGGGCTTTAATTCAGCACAGCCACTGGCTGATCGCCTCCATGCCACATCGCATTGATGCAGTAATTTATGCTACAGAATCCCGAAGTACTGAATGAATAAATGCACATACTTTTCAGAAGGTGGACATTTCTATACTGTAAATCAATTTAATCATTTTTAATTGATTTTAATATTAACAGATATTATGTATGAGTACATGACTGGTTTGTTTTTTGCCACTGTTTGAAGGTATAGTAGTGGTCACAGTCCCTGATATGTGCTGGTAATTTGCTCCAATAATGTGTACCTCGAACTGACACCACCATTTGACTAAATTTAGCTCTAGTTTATGCTCTGGTTTATCATATTATTGTGTACTATCGTTCAACGTGCTTATGTGAGAATAAACAGTAGTATGTATTGTTTCATGGGGGGCGGCAGTAGCTCAGTGGGGGCGGCAGTAGCTCAGTCTGTAGGGAGTTGGCTTGGGAACCGGAGGGTCACCAGTTCAAGTCCCGACATGGACCAAAAACTGAGTGTGAACTGGTAGCTGGAGAGGTGCCAGTTTACCTCTTGGGCACTGCCGAGGTGCCCCTGAGCAAGGCACCAAACCCCCAACTGCTCGGGGCGCTTGTCTGGAGCAGCCCCCTCACTCTGACATCTCTCCATTAATGCATGTATGTGTGTTTCAGGTCTGCATGTACCATGTATGAGTTAAACAGAGTGTAAATTGAATTTCCCCATTGTGGGACTAATAAAGGCTGATCTTCTTCTTCTTCTTCAAACAAACTGAGCAGTCATTTATGTCGTCACTTCTGGAGAGACTCCTCGTCGGTTGCAGCAGCTACTCTTAAATCCATTAGTTTACACGTTGAGTCCTTCCTTAGGTCATCTTAGTAGGCTAATTATTAGCTAGTTTAGAGCTAGCTAGAGGTTATGGGTTACAAACTTACATAAATTAAAAAATATCTTGTGGGTATATTAGTTGCTATGAAATGTCGATAGCACCTCCAACCAAAAGCAATCACATTTTGCGATGTAACGGTAAGGTCTTTGTACACCAAGTCCATATTCTTCACATTTGTTTTTTTAGTTCGTCATCCAATAAAAGAGTGTTGTTTACAGGAACCTTGAGTCCAGTGCATTTTATTATTGTATGTACTGTGAAATACAAGATTAAGCTGAATTAATTGGGGTGCAATGGATAGTGCTAGTCCCAAACGAGGCTAATGAATGAATGACATTAGCACAAAGCTATCGGTTAGCTGCCTGGAGCACAATCACTACTGTCTGATCTTTAACAGCCATCCCCGATTCCAAGCTGCGATCACCTGCCACAATTTGTCTTTAAATTTCTCCTCTCCAAAGTCTTGTATTTCTTTATTGTAAAGTGCTTTGTGCTGGATGATGACGTTTGCACTGACGGGGCTTTTTGACGCTTTTTGACAATTAAACCTGCTCTGAAAACTTTAATAATGGATGAAAGTTTCAGAGTTGTCTATAAATGTTATTGACAATGTTAGGTCGTATTGATTTTTATACATTTCAGATGAAAAATACAGACTTGGTGTGCAAACACGTGTAATTACTGAGCTTCAGAGGTGTTAGAAGGTGGATTTGTTACCTTTGCACAGAGCCAGTTTAACTGTTCACCCCTATTTTCAGTCTTTATCCAAAGGTATGCTAACTAGCTGTTGGTTGTAGCGTCATATTTACTGTACAGAAATGAGAGTGGTATCAGTCTGTTGATGAGAAAGCCAATAAGTGGATTACCCAAAATGTCAGACTGTTTCTTCAGCCACATGAATCCTTGATAAAATTAATATACTGGCTAAAAGCTCTATTGGTTGGACTGTGACACAAATCAAAGATCAAAACTTACAAATGTATGATTATATATGACGAATATACTGTACATATATTCTATAGGCTTCTATTCCTTGTTGGATTTTGAGTTTTACCCCCAAAACTTTACTTCTCTCTCACTTCTAATGATATATTTCTGGGTAATCTAACAGATTGACCTCTTCACGCATTTACCCAATCCTTCGAGCAGATTTCTTTGGCTCCGAAATAATTAGGGAAGACGATGTGAGGATGACAAAAGGCAACAAGAAAATGAAATAGGCCTTCTCTCCAGCCCTTAGGGTCTTTGCAGCAATTCTAATTAAGCCCATCCAGAAACAGAGGAGCTGGATTGGGGCAGTTTCTCATCAGGGTCCCTCCATGAGCCTCTTTTGTCATGAACACACAGCCAATTACAAAGCTCAACAATAGAGCGGGGGAGTCTTATACCCTCCACAAAGACGAGAGACTATGGAGATCTCAAAATATCCATAAGCATGGAGTGACTTTGCGAAAACACTCTCACCTTCCTAAGAAGTTAAATTAAAGATGCTTTTTTTTAGTGGACATTAGACTCAGAACAAGCTTTCCGGTTCAGTTTCCTTAACGCATCATTTTATGTTTCCAGGGGAACTCTATACAGATCCAGTAATAGAGTGGTTTTCAAAATATGTGTCCCACTAATTAAAAGAAAATATATTTCAGTGTAAAATAAATCTGAACAGTTCCCACTGTATATCAAGACAAGCCAAAGATAACCTCACTTGTTTATCATCTTTGCATATTAGTCCTGGCGAATAATATGAGTGGCTGTGTAATCTCCGAGCTCTCCAGACCCCAGATTATGGCGCGGCCTCTCATTTTATTCATTGTGCACAGAGGGTAATTACCCAGAGATAAGTGATCCTCTATCGGGGTCCAGTCACAGCGCTCCGAAAGCAATCTCCTCAGACACGGGTCCCGTCCCAGGCTATTTGGGCGACACAGAGTGGGTAGCGGGTGCTGGAGGACGCCGTCTGAGCTTTGTGGTTGCCTGCGTTCGGATGAGGCCTCCTGACAGTCACGGCCAGGTGGGCCAATCTTTCAATCAGACACCCTATTTACCATTGCAAAGCTCTACTGCCCAGCCTCATTTATAGCTTGTGATGAAAAGCAGATAACAGTGTACATTCACCCTTCCACCTCTTTCCTCTGATGGAGGGAAAACATCCTCTGGGGGCTTTGGACTATTATTTTTTATGTCACATCAAAAATGAACGCTCCATCGGATTTGTAGGAAAATCAGACGACGTGTCAGAAAGTGCAATTAGTCACTGAGAGAGGATTCTATTGTCTGTGTGATTTCTGATGGGGATAAGTGAGGCAAGATTAATGCGTCTAAGAAAAATCAATGAGTGGAAGAAAAACATCTTTTTGTGTTGTGGATTTGTTTCCAAGATGCTGGAGCTGGTCTCTCTCTCACACACACACACAAATAAAAACAATAACCCTCCCAGACAGACTTATATGATTAAAACTACCAAAACAAATGTATGACTTCCAAGCAAAAAGGAAAAACTTGAAATAACATTGTTCAACATAACTGGTCCAAAAACAGACTGATGTTCATACATTGGATATGAAGGCATTTCTGACTATCTGTGAGGGTGAAGTGGTCATGCTTGACTTATAGGCCCAATCAGTAATATTTACGGTCATGTAAATTACAGATAATTAACGCGATGATTCAAAATAAACCCATTTGTTTCCTGCAGCATCAGAAAATGTGTCTCGTGTTAGTCCATGCATGCAAAGACCTGTTAATCCGTTTAGGTATCATAGCTGGACTGGATTACAGATTGTTGAATTCAGATCAACCAATCAGCTTGTTTGACACGTCAGCACATTGTGTTGCTGTGATTTGGTAGGTGTGGGCGTCTCTGTGACTACTAAGTGCTCAGATCCTTTGCTTGAGCAAAGGTTGTAATAGGATACTACCGTGTGGTATTGGTAATGCTTTAGAATAAAGCCCACAATGTACACCATAATTCTTCCCAATTGACAATATAATTTTTCATGGTGTACCAGTTCTGTATGTAGCCTACCGATGAGCACAAGGGAACAAGATATAAATTTATGGGGTAACAATCTGGGAATTTATTAATAATTAATAACCTATACCTATTCTAATGTTAATGACGGGGGGGGGGGGGGTACATTAGATTTTAACCAATTTTAATAAGCATCAAAATGTACTTGAGTATCAAAAGTTTTATTTTGGATGGCCCCTTACAGAGTGTTATATATTATTATTAGATTATTATATCTCATGAATTAACATGCAAGCAACATTTCAATTTTGTAACTGGTTGAGGTAGCGCTAACTTCCTCATCCTACCTCATATCATTTTGTTCGTTTGTTCAGTTGATAAACATACTACACATACTCAAATGCTTTGTATGCTTTAACATAGAAATAGTTTGGTATTTTGTGAAATATCCTTATTCACGTTCTTGTCAAGATTTAGGTGAGAAGATTGATACCATACTTGTATAGTAAATATTAAGTTACAGCCAGCAGTTGGTTAGCTTAGCTTAGCTTAGCTTAGCATAAAGATTGAAAACAGGGGTAAGCAGCTAGCCTGTCCAAAAGTAGCCTAACAAAATCAACCTACTAGCACCTCTAAATCTCACATTATATCTTGTTTGTTTGGCGCTCTTAGGTGGATTTTGTTACTTATAGGATAGAGCCACACCAGCTATCTTTCACATTACCATCTATGTGCTGAGCTAAGCTAACTAGCTAGTAGAAGTAGCTTATTTTTTTACTATAAAGACACAAGATATCAATGTTGTCACAGAGCTCTCCACAAGAAAGTGAATGTGCGTATCCCAAAATGTACTAGTCCTTTAAATTTAGAATAACTAGTGTGCTTAACTATAGCTTTCAAATACATTTAGGGGAGTAAAGAGTACTTTATCTTCTTTTGAAATGTCATTAAGTAGTCATTAAGTAGAAGTATTAATCTGCCAATGCAATGAAATTTTTGCAAATGAAAAAAAAAGTGCAGCAAATTTGTACAAAAAACATACAGAGCCTGAGTAGATATATTTAATTAGTAATATCTGTGACTTGTGGTTACCCAGACACCCTGCTCTGAGCAGAGCTACAGAGATTTGTATTTGCATGTATCTTCTCAGTACTGCAGTATTCCAGCTTCATTCTGAACTCTACTATATTTAAAACAGCCCTGTGTGTACTGCAAATCTTTAGTATGTCGAGTTTTTTTTTCCCCTGAGCTGAATAACCTCCTCTACATGTGTTCAAGGGACATAAGGAGACCTCATGTCTGCCTCGTCACAGTCACAAAAGGATTTCTACAATGAGACTCTTAATGAATCGCACTGACTGAAAGTTTTTCATTATAGAAAATAAACATCTTACTTCAACGCACCAAATGGAGCCACTCTATAGGTCAAACCACTTCTCCTCCCGATGCACGTAATGTAAAATTAGGTAAAGCTGCATCACATACACACACACATTTAACCCTCTACATGAACAAGATCACCATGGTCAACATCTCTAATGGGAATATAAAGAAAACACCTGGTTTGATGTGCTTGTTACTGATTGAAAATACTTTCATCATGTTGTTGCAGTGGTTGTGTATATGCACTCACCACTCCTAGTGCTCTTGTTAAGATCCATAAACTTGACTATCTGACCTTCTGTTAAAGGGAATGTTGAAATGAAAATGCATGAAAACCTCGGGTGAAGAGAGACCATTTTAGCTCAAATGGAGACTGACAGTAACTGTTGCTCATTACAACTTGCACTTTATTTTCATAATTCCAGGCATTGGGTCTGGATTATGGTAATGTTGTACTGGGAACACCATTATTAGAGAGTGAAAAGTCTGTAAAATTCTTTACAGGACACCTACAACTGCAAACAAGGTCACACACTTTTGTAGTATGACTTATTAATTTATGGAGGTTTTACATTTGTAAATCTTTTCCAGAGATGTATTTAACCTATACTATAATTGCTGTAGATGTAATGTGCAATGAAGAATTGCATTACATTACAGATACATTCACTTTCAGTTTTACGTTTTGATAAACTGGTAACTAATCTGGCTGGTCTGTTTTATTTTCAGCCTGTCTGAGTGCCAGATTGCTCATGCTTGTTGCCATTTTGGTCCAATTTTTAGGCATTTCGTGAGTCCAGTGTTCGATCACAGAAGCAAAACCCAAACGATGCAGACTGATGAAGTAAGTTAATGATCGTGTTTTCGTTAATGATTTCATTTTGTTAATGATCGTGACAATTTAAGTTTTTGTAAATGCTTTAAGTGAAATTAAAGGTGCTAAATATGAATTTTTCTGCATATCTACAGTATGTATCATGGCGATGGCTGAGCCAGCAGCTCACAGCTAACGACTGCAGCGCAGACAAAGCCAGCGGTGTTTACCTGAGCTGTTCACTCTGAAGTGTAGGTTCAACCTCAAGATGTCCAAAGTAGTAGTGGTAGTAGTAGTAGTTGGGCACCAGACAGGAGCATAATCACAATTTCAACCCTCTCACTTAAAAAAAACAAACACACTGGGAATCACTGAGAGTTAGCCCAGATAGCCTGTTACCCCCCCTACAAAAGACACTAGATAAAGAAAACACAAACCGTCATTTCATTTTTATCAACTAAAATCTGGCTATATTTAACCCAAATAGTATGTAATCAAATGAAAAAAAGTACAGTTCACACACACGATTTTACATGAAATGCCCAAGAAATGAGAAAAACAAATATCCTTCAAATCATAAATCATAATCATATATATATATATTTCTTAACTTAAGATTTCTCTAACTTCTTTAGTTACAAAGATGTCCTCCATGCTGCTTTTGTTAGCTGATTACCTTTCCCCCAGCTCACAGGTATGTCTCATTTATCTCCTCACATTTCCCACCTTCTTGTCCTGTCAGGGTGGAAAAGGACTATTCTGTGTTTTTTCTCTCTTTTCCACTTTTCTGCTACACTACACTCTTCTAAGTGCCAAAGATAGTCCTCATATATCAGCACCAACACACACACTGTGGAAGCTGCACTAAACTTAAAATCACTTGTCTTCAAATGTGAACTTTACAGCAAAGTCGAAAGAAGGACGTTTCCATGCCATTTAATTTCCCCCATACCTCTTGCCTCAAATGATCCCAGTGAAACAAGCCCCTCGTCTCTGGGGCACCCATGAGCAAACACAGACAGGGCAACTGTCCCCGCAGCTGTTGATGTTTTGCCTTTATTCATCATGGGAAAGGTTTTGCTAAGCGTGCATGTTCTTTTCTTGCTCTTGTAACCGCAGACATCTAGATTTTGGCCTTTGAGCAGCATTAGCGGAACAAATGGGAGCAAAAGTGGTTGTTTTTGGAGGCGAGCACATTACTCATTCCTTTTCAGCATCGAGCTTTTCCCAGCTGGTGTGGGGAGTCCAACAGATACAAACCTACTTCTCTCACTTTTAGGCTACTGCTGCTGTGGTAAAAGTTCACTTAACTCATCCAAAATACACTGAAGATGAAACCATTATTGCTCTTACTAGTGGGATATACATTATAAGATAAATATTACATCTTTAGTAAGTTCTCCAAGCAGCACGTTGTCTTCCTCCCCTGCTGACTCCATTCAGTCCAACCAGTTTTCTGAGTAGCATCATCGCGTATCCGTCTTGCCAAAAAAATACACTCCTTCTCACAGACAAGAGAGTAACAGCACCAAACCATTTCCTGGTGTCACATGTTTCAACTCTTTGAGGCTGAAACAATTCTTTCTTTCATTATAATGAAACATGAGATGCCAGATAATCTCATAAATATGTGTTGTATTTCTTTTTCTGCACTCCCGCTGGTCGGGAGAAAGAGGCAGGCCTTTGTTTGGGGCTTCCTGGCTCACAGGAAGTGATTGCAGTGGGACAGTGAGGGACACTCATCTCTTGGAGAGGGGGAATGCTGGAAGACGTATCCCTTTTTGATCAAGGCTTGCTGACGGATTGCCCGGAGAAAGGCAAATGGGGATCATACCGGGGCCTGTTGACAAGAGGCCAATTTTGATGTCCCTTTTCTCTCATTGCGGTGCTTCTCTTTCAAGCCCAAATCTGGTTGAGTGGCCTGGGAAAATAGCCTTTTACCCACCTTCCTTGTCACAGAGCTGACAGGACAACTAAGAGCTAAATTGAATTTAGATGAATGTTGAGACGAAATAAACTGCTTGCGTCTTAATTCTAGTTGCAATGAATAGGCTCTTGAGCGCTTTATAGATATATTTTTCATCTATTTTTATTCAAACCAAAGTCAGCCACAAAAAGCACGCAGAGAAAGAGGAGATTTCAGGTCCCGACATTCCATAAAAACCGGACAAAGTGCTGAATAAAAGCTGTGTGCGAGCAAAAACAAGGGCACCGCTTCGTTTCATCCCGGATTGTTTAATTGAAAAATGTTGACCCATGTGAGAAACATTATATCTGAGCAACATCAAGCTCCATATTCAGTGTAACTATAACCTCAAAGGCCACATGTTCTCACCGTGTTTATAATGCATTAGTGGAACAAACTCTACACTGTACTCTCTTTACAAATCCCACCTGGCCGTGTATTAGTTGCAGATGTGGCTCTCTAATTCATGATGAACTAATAATGGTTTTGTTAGTGCAAGATTGTTTTCCTTTCCCCCTCGCACACACGTAGATGGAGATAATCTGTACTGGAGGTGTGGCAGCGCAGGGGAAGATATTGCACCCTGCATGAAACATAGACTTTGGAATGTGTTGTTGTGAGATAGCAGGCTTTGAGTTGTCTAGATGTGACTCACTCATCATGAATTGAATGAATCTGGATCGTTAAATAGCTTCTTTTTTTTTTTTTTTTTCCTTTAGGGAGTCACCTTTCTGTATCCGCCAAGATTATAATGACTTATTGTGAAGGAGAAAAAAATCCACACGAGCATACACAAGAGAAACCGCAGAAGTTCAGCACCTTGTTTAATTGAATGTCTTTGAGTGTATTTGCCGCAAATGAAACCACATGACACAGAAGTGCAAATTAATGACTCCATATTTTGATGGTGCACTGATATAAAGGAGAGCTCAAGGACTAGACATACAAGATAAAGTAGCCTAGAACGAAAGACGGAGATCTGAGGGCGTCAATTAACGGCCTGATCCAGCTTTTATGTCAAAGAGACTACGGTATTAAAAAAAAACGGTTTCTGAGTCATACTGACTATATTAATGCATAGAAATCTCACTTTTATATTATGTGCAGACTACATATTGGTAAGTTCATCTCAAAAGATGTTCCTAATGAAAGTTATATATTCTTATACAACATATGAATGTGCTCTGTTGTTTAGTATTAAAGCTGCAGTAGGCAGCATGCTTTTGGTATCGTGGGTAAAAAAAAAATCCATAATAACCTTTCAGCATATTGTAATTCAAGTGCTTTGAGAGAAAACTAGACTTCTGTACCTCGTCTTGGCTCTGTTTTCAGCTTTAAATAATCTAGCTTGTGATAGAGACTTTGGCCAATCACAGGTCATTTCAGAGAGAGAGCGTTCCTACTGGCTGTTCATTCAATGGAGGCAGCTGTCAATCACTCGTGAACTCCAATCAAACGGTCAAACAAGGCGGCGCTGATCAAATATGAATCAATATTCTGTTGTAAGTGTACTGTTTAGCTGTAAAATGAGAAAGTTAGTTTTCAACACGTTGCATGTTGGACAGTAATGGCGAGAACACACCAGAGCAGCAGTGTTCTGCTGTTCAGACAAAGGGTAAATACTACACAGTAAATGTCCCGGTCCAGAGAGGAGCTTTTTCTATGTTCACCTTACCCCCCAGATAACGTAGTTAGCTAATGCTATGCCACTTGGCTGTGTACATAAAGATGGACGACATGACAGCTCCCCAAAAGTGAAGCTAAAATATCTTGATGGCCCCCTGGTGGCTAGCTGCATAATAGGTCATAAATAGGTCATGTGTGCCGATGGGACATGGGCCAAATTAAAATGTCAAAGTACACGTGTGTTCCTGTCCAGGTTGTACCCCGCCTTCGCCCAATGCCAGCTGGGATCGGCTCCAGCCCTCCACGACCCCTAGTGGGATAAGCGGTTACAGATGGATGAATGGTTGGTTTTAGGTAGTTCTTATCACTTTGGTGTATGATGAGTGTTCATTTGTTGATACGTTTGGTTTCAATTAGTTATTTGATGTTATATAAACAAGGTGAGACGTCATGATTGACAAGGGTGATTGACAGCCACTCTGAATGAAGTAGTTGCGACGCAGGAGGCTCGGCAATTGTATGAGAGAGGAGATGTAACTTTAACTTCCCATAACCGCCATGAGTCTGTGTAATCAAATTTGTGTTCGTTTGATCATAAATGTATTTATGGAGATATTATGGCTGGTTGTTTTGTCTTTCTAACCAAACAGCTACTGTGGTGCTAAGTGGCTCACCCTAACAAGCATGCTGGGTTTATGATTGGCTCAGGCCGGTGTGTGGGCGGGACCTCAACGCTGCGGCTCCAGCCCCTCAATCACTACGACTCAGACTCTGGCTCCAGATTACCGGTAAGTAAAAATGTCAAGATGGCTGCTCCCGTATCTTGGATATTTTGGCTTCACTATTGTACAGTGGGAGGAAGTGGAGACACATCATCCATCTATATAGTCAGTCTATTGTCTGGACATAACGCTACTTTAGCTCAACACGCTAATATTTGCAGCTTATGCTAGAGCACCAAGCCACATCGGCTTGTGGAAAAATCTTGACAGACCTGCTTTAAGTTACAGTTGCTCTCTAGCGAATAGTCAATTTATGTGAATTTCAAGCTTAACTATCAACATCAAAATCCCTCCTGCTGTAGCTACACGCTGCCAAATTTAAAATCAGCCCATAACTCCTTAAAAAAAAAATCTGCTTATGATTTTAAAATACCACAGACGGTGCCAAACACATAATATGTATTGAGCAGCTTATTTTTATGATTTATCTGTATGGATTTGGCCAATCGCCTCTGCTCAAATCAAGCTCAGAGGAAAATGGAGGAAAAGAGACATTTGGAAGTAAAAGGTCTGACTGTGGATCATGTTTTTAATTTATATCTAGTGTGTCTATGCAGAATGACCTCTCATGTATTGGAGAGCGGTGCTGTACTTAGAAATAGAGCCTGACGTGTCTACTATAGAGGTAATACTTGGTGCCAGGTGCTTTAGAAACCTCTCAGATTTCCATTATTTTGCAAAGTAGGCTGTGCCTGCAAGCACACAGTTGTTCACCCAGAATAAGTGCACTTTGACAAAGAGATACCATATTATACTGAGGAGTGTGTCATCCTGCTTTCTGTTGCAAAGCATGTTGATGACGTGCAAAGAGCAAAGCTGTAACACGTGCGGTGTGAAGTATTAAATTAAAACTTCCTGTTCCTTCCCTCGTAGATTTCACCTCGCCGCCTTGATGTCTGACCTGTGAGGAAGAAGAGAATGAGGCTGCATGCTCTGTGTTATTGCAGCATGTGTGTGAGTGTGAGTATATATAGTAGAGTCTCATTAGGGAATTTTACCCCTGCGAAAGATTTCGCAATAAGGAAAACAAGGATGATAAAGAAAATGAAAGAAGGAGAGAAAGCAGGAGGAAATCCAGAGGAAAAGAGGAGTGGGGATATTGTAATTAGTTGCACCTGTTTCCTTTAACCCAGCTCCAGTTTCCCTCTACAAACGCATGCAGATTACCCATCAAAGCCCCTCGTCGCTGCCTCTGCTCAATGGATCCTTTGTTGCCAGTTGTCAGGGAGGCGGCCCACAAAAGTATGTAACACAAGCAGGCCACACTGCTCTGGAAGTTACAGTACATGCAAGCCTCCACTGGCCACAACAAGAATAATAGGGAGTGTTTGCAGACATGGTGTCTACATCACTACGGTCTGCATGTGAGACACTATTGGCTGCTTTTTTTTTTTTTTTTCGGGATGTGACCACAGTAGTTGAGCCTTCTGTCGACGCTGTAAATTGGGCCTGTATTAGCTGTCAGGGAAGAGGAATAAGTTCTGCCACACAGGCCTCATATCAGCTGTGCAAAGATGAATTTGCTTGTTTGCATGCTCACAATCATATATGCAATTGTCTATACAAGGGACTGTGCTACTACTTGTGCTGATACTACTAATAATTAGACCAGTAGTCTTACTTAGAGTGGCAGTAGGCAGACTGTTTTTGGCATCATTGGGCAAAAAAATCTATAAAACCTTTCAGCATATTGTATTTCAAGTGTTCTGAGAGAAAACTAGATTTCTGCACCTCATCGTGGCTGTTTTCAGGCTTTAAAAAGTCTGTCCTGTGACGGGAGCTGGAGCCGATCCCAGCTGGCATTGGGCGAAGGCAGGGTACACCCTGGTCGCCAGTCCATCGGAGAGGCTGTATTAATTAATATTCTGTTACTGAAATGCCTATTTTTCACCTCGAGGTAAGAGATGTGGCTGCTGGATAACGTGAATGAGTTGCGTGTAAGTTTGGACGGATGAAAGTATGGATGTGAAAGCTGAGTCAAGGGGAAATGTATGAATCAGCTGTGCTTTAATAATTTAGCTGTGGAAATGGAATAAGTAAAAGGCATGGTCGTTGTTTCATATGACGTTTTTGTCAACATACAATACAATGACCTTTTTCATTGCTCTTTATTCAACATAATATACTATAACTTATTGTCAACACACTTTATTAAGACATAGTGTACTATACTTATTTAGACATATGACATTTTTATGACTTTTCGTTCATCACACTATACTTTCACAATTACATAGCTCTTTTTCCACATACTATTAGCGTAACTTTTATCAAAAGTACTATAATATGACTATTGACATAGTATGCCATATTTTTGCTTTAGACATACTGTACTATGACTTTTTTCGAGATACTATGACTTTATGTTTGACATGCTATAGATCGGGTTGGCTTGCCATACTATACAATTTCTTCCGATCATTTGGGTACTATAAACTATGACTTTTTTCAACATACGATGCTATAACTTTTGTTATAAACTGACTTTTTTAAAACTTTTTTCGAAATACCATATTATGACTGACTTTTTACTACTATACTATGACTTTCTTTGACTATAGTGACTTTTTTGAGCATACTGTACTATGACTTTTTATACTGTACTATGACTTTTTTGCAGCATACTGTACTTTGAAATTTTTGTCAAGATATTAAAAAAGTCATAGTATAGGATATCGAAAAGGAGTCATATAAAAGTAACAGTATAGTACTGTATATTAAGAAAGTCATAGTATAGTACAATGAAAAAAATAATGCCATAGTATGTTGAAAAATGGTATTGTATGGTATGTCAAAAAAGGTCAAAAACTCAGTATAAAATGTTGAAGAAAGTCAGAAGGTCAGTATAGTATGTATAGCACTGTACTGTATGTTGGGGGGAAAAAATCATAGTATAGTATGTTGGAAAAAAAAAAGTCATAATATAGTATGCTGGAAAAAAAATCAAAGTATAGCATGTTGAAAAGAAGTCATAGTAGAGTATGTTGAAAAAAGTCATACGATTGTATGTTGAAATAAAGTCATAATATAATATGCTGAAAGAAGCAGTAGTATGATGAATAAAATAATGGTATAGAATGTTGAAAACAGTCATTGTATAGTATGTCAAAAAAAGGTCAAATACTCATAGTATAAACTGTTGAAGAAAGTCATAGGTGAGTATAGTATGTATATCATTGTGCTGTAGGTTGGGGAAAAAAGTCAGTATAGTGTGTTGAAAGGAAGTCATAGTATAGTATATTGAAAAGGCATAAAATAGTATGTTGAAAAAAATCATAGTATAGGGTGTCAAAAAACTTCATAGTGTAGTATGTTGAAAATAAGTCATAGTAAATTATGTTTAAAAAAATCATTCTGTAGTATGTTGAAAAAAGTCATAGTATAGTATGCTGAAAAAAAATCCCAGTGTAGTATATCGAAAATATCAAACAAAAGTCATAGTATGTTGAGAAATAGTATGTTGAGAAAAAGTCATAGTATAGTATGCTGAAAAAAGTCATAGTATAGTATCTTAAAAAGTCATACTGTAGTATGTTGTAAAAAAAAGTCATAGTATAGTACACTGAAAAAAGTCATACTGTAGTATGTTCTAAAAAAAGTTATAGTATAGTACACTGAAAAAAGTCATTGTATAGTATGTTGAGAAAAATTCTTAGTACATTAAATCAAAAACAGTCATATGAATGTCATACTACAGTACTATAAATCATCAGTATATAGTATGTTGAAAAAAGTCATAGTGTAGTATGTTGAAAAAAGTCTTAGTGTAGTATGTTGAAAGAAAGTCATAGTATAGTATGTTGTAAAGTCATACTATTGTATGTTGGAAAAAAAAGTCATAGTATAGCATGCTGAAAAAAGTCATAGTATAGTATATTGAAAAAAAAAGTCCTTGTATAGTATGCTGAAAAAAGTCATAACATAGCATGTTGAGAAAAATTCTTAGTATATTATATCAAAAACAGTCATATAGAAGTCATAGCATGGTAGTGTAAATCAAAAACGTCAGTATATACTATTTTGAATTTTTTTTGAAAGTATAGTATGGTAAAAAAAAAAAAAAGGTCATAGTATAGTATGTTGAAGACAATGTTGGGTGTATGTTGAAAGAAAGTCATTGCATACCATGTTGTAAAGACATACTATAGTATGTTGAAAAAAGTCATAGTATGGTATGCTGAAAAAAGTCATAGTATAGTGTGCTGAAAAAAGTCATTGGATAGTATGCTTAAAAAAGTCATAGTATAGTATGGTGAAAAATATTATAGGATCATATGTTGAAAATAGTCACAGTATAGCGCGTTGAAAAAAGTCATAGTATAGTAAGTTTTAAAAAAGTTATAGTATGTCGATAAAAATTGAATTTCCCCTTGTGGGACTAATAAAGGACTATCTTCTTCTTCTTCTTCTTCTAAAAGTCATAATATAGTATGTTGATAAAAAGTCATAGTACAGCATGTTGAAAACAGTCATCATATAGTATGTAGAAAAGTCATCCGATGGTATTTTGAAAAAAAGTCATAGTATAGTATGCGGAAAAAGTCATATTATAGTACGTTGAAAAAAGGTCATCATATAGTATGCTGAAAAAAAGTCATAGTATAGTATGTGGAAAAAGTCATAGTATAGTATGTTGAAAAAAGTGATAGTATAGTATGCTGAAAAAAGTCATAGTATAGTTTTTTGAAAAAAAAACATAGTATAGGATGTTGACAAAAGTCATAGTATAGGATGTTGAAAGAAAGTCATGATATATTATGTTATAAGTCATACTATAGTATGTTGAAAGAAAGTCATAATTTAATATGTTATAAAGTCATACTATAGCATGTTGAAACAAAAGTCATAGTATAGTGTGCTGAAAAAATATCACTGTATAGCATACTGAAAAAGGTCATAGTATAGTATGCTCAAAAAAGTCAGTATTGTATGTTGAAAAAAAATCATAGTATAGTATTTTGAAAAAAGTCATAGTATAATATGTTGAAAAATCATACTATAGAATGTTGAAACAGTCATAGTATAGTCTGCTGAAAAGTCATCCTATGGTATATTGAAAAAAATGTCATAGTATAATATGTTGAAAAATCATACTATAGTATGTTGAAAAAATTCATAGTATTGTATGTTGAAAAAAACGTCATAGCATATGTTGAAAAAAGTCATAGCATAGTATGCGGAAAAAAGTCATAGTATAGCATATTGACAAAAAGCCATAGTATAGTATACTTACAAATGTCATTGTGTAGTATGTTGAAAAAGTCATATTATAGTATGTTGAAAAAAGGTCATCATATAGTATGCTGAAAAAAGTCATAGTATAGTATGTTACAAAAAGTTCTAGTATAGTATGCTGAAAAAAGTAATAGTATAGTATACTGAGAAAAAGTCATAGTATAGTATGTTGAAAAAAGTCATAGTATTGTATGTTGAAAAAAATCATAGTATAGTATTTTGAAAAAATTCATAGTATAATATGTTGAAAAATCATACTATAGAATGTTGAAACAGTCATAGTATAGTCTGCTGAAAAGTCATCCTATGGTATATTGAAAAAAATGTCATAGTATAGTATGTTGAAAAATCATACTATAGTATGTTGAAAAAATTCACAGTATTGTATGTTGAAAAAAAGTCATAGCATATGTTGAAAAAAGTCATAGTATAACATGTTGAAAACAGTCATCGTATAGTATGTTGAAAAAAGTCATAGTATAACATGTTGAAAACAGTCATCGTATAGTATGTTGAAAAGTCATCTGATGGTATTTTGAAAAAAGTCATAGTATAGTATGTTGAAAATCATATTATAGTATGTTGAAAAAAGTCATAGTGTAGCATATTGACAAAAAGTCATTGTATAGTATACTTACAAATGTCATTGTGTAGTATGTTGAAAAAGTCATATTATAGTATGTTGAAAAATGTCATAATATGTTGGAAAAAAGTTATACTATAGTATGTTGAAAAAAGTCATAGTATTGTATGTTGAAAAAAAAAATTATAGTATAATATTTTTAAAAAAGTCATAGTATAGTATGTTGAAAAATCACACTATAGAATGTTGAAACAATCATAGTATAGTATGCTGAAAAGTCATCCTATGGTATATTGAAAAAACGTCATAGTATAGTATGTTGAAAAAATCCATAGTATTATATGTTGAAAAAAAAGTCATAGCATATGTTGAAAAAAGTCATAGCATATGTTGAAAAAAGTCATAGTATAGTTTGCTTACAAATGTCATTGTGTAGTATGTTGAAAAAAAGGTCATAGTATAGTATGCTCAAAAAAGTCAGTATTGTATGTTGAAAAAAATCATAGTATAGTATTTTGAAAAAAGTCATAGTATAATATGTTGAAAAATCATACTATAGAATGTTGAAACAGTCATAGTATAGTCTGCTGAAAAGTCATCCTATGGTATATTGAAAAAAATGTCATAGTATAATATGTTGAAAAATCATACTATAGTATGTTGAAAAAATTCATAGTATTGTATGTTGAAAAAAACGTCATAGCATATGTTGAAAAAAGTCATAGCATAGTATGCGGAAAAAAGTCATAGTATAGCATATTGACAAAAAGCCATAGTATAGTATACTTACAAATGTCATTGTGTAGTATGTTGAAAAAGTCATATTATAGTATGTTGAAAAAAGGTCATCATATAGTATGCTGAAAAAAGTCATAGTATAGTATGTTACAAAAAGTTCTAGTATAATATGCTGAAAAAAGTAATAGTGTAGTATACTGAGAAAAAGTCATAGTATAGTATGTTGAAAAATGTCATAATATGTTGGAAAAAAGTTATACTATAGTATGTTGAAAAAAGTCATAGTATTGTATGTTGAAAAAAAAAATTATAGTATAATATTTTAAAAAAAGTCATAGTATAGTATGTTGAAAAATCACACTATAGAATGTTGAAACAGTCATAGTATAGTATGCTGAAAAGTCATCCTATGGTATATTGAAAAAACGTCATAGTATAGTATGTTGAAAAAATCCATAGCATATGTTGAAAAAAGTCATAGTATAGTTTGCTTACAAATGTTATTGTGTAGTATGTTGAAAAAAAGTCATAATATAGAATGCTGAAAAACGTCATAGTATAGTATGCTTAAAAACATATAGTATGGTATGTTGAAAAAAGTTATAATATGTTGGAAAAAAGTCAGAGTATAGAATGCTGAAAAAAGTCATTTTATAGTATATTTTAAAACAGTAATAGTATATTATGCTGAAAAAAGTAATAGTATATTATTTTGAAAAAATTCATAGTATAGTTTGTTGATAAAAGTAATAGTATAGTATGTTGAAAAAGATATACTATAGTATGTTGAAAAAAATCATAGTATAGTATGTTGAAAAAATCATAGTATAGTATGTTGAAAAAAGTCATAGTGTAGTATGTTGAAAAACAAACTACAGTATGCTGAATAAAGTCATATTATAATATTTTTGAAAAAAAGCCATAGTATAGTATGCTGAAAAACGTAATAGTATAGTAAGTTTAAAAAAAGTTTTATGATAGTATGTTGATAAAAAGTCACTTTAAAATATGTTTGAAACAACGCCATAGTATAGTTTCCTGAAAAAAGTCATACTGTAGTATGTTGAGAAATGTCATAGTATAGTGTGTTGAAAACAATTCATAATATGCTGAAAAATGTCATAGTATAATATGTTGAATAACACCATAGTATACTGTATTGAAAAAAGTCATAGTATACTGTGTTGAAAAATCACACTATAGTATCTTGACAAAAGTCATAGAATAGTATGCTGAAAAAGGTCAAAGTATAGTATATTGAAAAAAAAGTTATAGTATCGTATGCTTACAAATGTCATTGTGTATGTTGAAAAAAGTCATAGTATAGTGTGTTGAACAAAAGTCATAGTATAGTATGTTTAAAAGTCATACTTGTTTGTTGAAAAAAGTCATAGTATAGTATGTTGAAAAAAGTCATACTATCGTATGCTCATAAAAGTCATATTATAGTAGGATGAAAAAAATTATATTATATTAAAAAAATAATATTATGTTGAAAAAAGTCATAGTATGTTATGCTGAAAAAAGCGTAGTATGTTGAAAAAAAGTTATAGTATAAAATGTTGAAAAACGTTATATTATGTTGAAATAAGTCATAGTATAGTATGTTGAGAAAAAAATTATAGTATAACATGCTGAAAAAAAGTAATCATATAGTATGTTAAAAAATATTCATAGCATAGTATGTTGAAAAATCTCACAGTATAGTATCCTGAAAAATGTCATTGTATAATATGGTGAAAAATATTATAGTATTGTATGTTGAAAATAGTCATAGTATAGTGTGTTGAAAAAAGTCATAGTATAGTAAGTTTAAAAAAGTTATAGTATGTTGAAAAAAAAGTCATAATATAGTATGCTGCAAAAAGTCATTGTGTAGTATGCTGACAAGTCACGGTATAGTATTTGGAAAGAAAGTCATAGCATAGTATGTTGAAAAATCATACTATAGAATGTTGAAACAGTCATAGTATAGTATGCTGAAAAGTCATCCTATGGTATATTGAAAAAATTCATAGTATTGTATGTTGAAAAAAAGTCAGCATATGTTTAAAAAAGTCAGCATATGTTGAAAAAAGTCATAGTATAGTTTGCTTACAAATGTCATTGTGTAGTATGTTGAAAAAAAGTCCAAATATAGAATGCTGAAAAATGTCATAGTATAGTATGTTTAAAAAAACATTTAGTATTGTATGTTGAAAAAAGTCATATTATAATATGTTGGAAAAAAGTTCTACTACAGTATGTTAAAAAAGTCATAGTATAGTATGCTGAAAAAGTCATAGTATAGTATTTTGATAAAAAGTCATAGTATAGTATGTTGAAAAAAAGTCATAGTATAGTATGCTGAAAAAAGTCATAGTATAGTATGCTGAAAAAAGTCATACTATAGTATTTAAAAAAAAGCCAGAGTACAGTATGCTGAGAAAAAGTCACAGTATGTTTGAAAAGTACAGTATAATATGCTGATTAAATCATAATATAGTATGTTGAAAAAAAGTCATATTATGGTGAAAAATATTATAGTATTGTATGTTGAAAATAGTCATAGTATAGTGTGTTGAAAAAAGTCATCGTATAGTAAGTTTAAAAAAGTTATAGTATGTTGAAAAAAAAGTCATACTATAGTATGTTGAAACAGTCATCGTATAGTATGTTGAAACAGTCATCGTATAGTATGATGAAAAGTCATCCTATGGTATATTGAAAAAACGTCATAGTATAGTATGTTGAAAAATCATTTTAGTTTTTTAAAAAAATCCCTAGTATTATATGCTGAAAAAAAGTCATAGCATATGTTGAAACAAGTCATAGTATAGTTTGCTTACAAATGTCATTGTGTAGTATGTTGAAAAAAAAGTCATAATATAGAATGCTGAAAAACTTCATAGTATGGTATGCTGAAATAAGTCATAGTATAGTATGTTAAAAAAAATCATAGTATAGTATGCTGAAAAAAGTCATAGTACAGTATGCTGAAAAAAGTCATAGTATAGTATTTTGAAAAAGAATCATAGTATAGTATGTTGAAAAAAGTCATAATAAAGTATGTTGAAAAGTCAAACTATAGTATTTTGAAAACAAGTCACAGTATAGTTTGCTGAAAAAATCATAGTATAATAGTAATAGTATAAAAGACTTTTTAAAACATACTGTATACTATGCCTTTTTAATGACATACTATGCTATGGCTTTTTTATGACTCATTTTCACCAACTTTACCATGTTTAATTCATGACAGTATAGCTACTATGTTTTATAGTTAAAAACATACATACTATGACTGGCCCACTATGGCTGTTTATGACTTTTTAATAAAATCCTATACTGTTGATTTTTTGTGACTTTTATTATTTTATTATTATTTTTGACATATTACATTATGACTTTTTCATTCCTTTTTTTGACATAGAATACTATTTCTTTTTCATAGTATACTATGGCTTTTCATGAAATACTGTACTGGACTATGAACTTTGTTATGACATGCTGAGTCATACTGTACATTGAGCCCTGACTGATGGCCTCCATAATGTACAGATTTTCTGTGTTTCAGTGTGTTTGTTTGTAGCATCTATCAGCTTCCCTATTTCCTCCATATGGTCACCACATTAAAAGAAAAACACTTCGGAGGACTGACGTTTTGGTCACCGTGTCCCTGATCCCAGATCAGCCAGTCCTCTGCATCGCTGTTACAGCCTAATAACATTCATTTGAAGTGTCCTTGATTAGGTTATTATCAAGACCATTTAGTGTTTCAATAAGAGAAGAACATGGAGGAGTGACAGCGTTGTGGTGGTACAGTGGTATTCTGCCACTGAATTGGACGCTGATAGGTTCACAGGCTCACCTCATGGAACGTATCTGACAATGAACGCTGCGGTGGAGGCAGAGGGTAAAGGGGGAGAGAACGTTCTGCATTCAAGCGCTAATTAGAAAAATTAGATCTATGAAAGGCAGCAAGTGATCTAGGCCTTCAACCTACGTCTGTGTACCGCTGTAGCAGCACAAAGAGGAGGCAACAATAAGCAGTGAGGAGGAGGGGGGGGGGGATAAATAATTTAATCCATTATCTACTCTGCAAAGCTCATCAGTACTGCTACACAATGGCCACGATTGAATTGCTGATTGCATTTCTCTCCTACCCTCCAGGAGAAAATGCCCATGCTCCACTATGTGCTCTCAGCCTGCCAGCACAACCAAGAGCAAGAGAAAGACAGAGAGAAAGAGAGGGAGAGACAGAGCAGTGTAGAGTGTCTCCCACCAAGGTCAAACTACAATACAGCAATCTAATTAAGAGTATCAGAGAGTTTCCTGTACAGGGTCAACCTCCCTGTTGTGCTCACAGGCTCGTATTGTCCATTATGTATTACATCATGTACTGCTACATGTAAATGATGGATGTGATGCTGTGATCTCCCTGTCCTCATTCGTTTTAATTGATAAGAGTGTATGAGGATGTATGCATGGATTACTGCTCAGGTAAAGTGCTGTCTGTGATTTGTGTTGTCGACTACCACTTTGGTCCAAATTAGGGATGCAGCGATGCCGGAGTGGATATCAGGCCGATACTGACTCAGATATTTGGATTGGATGTTGGTGGCAATGGAGTTGATTTATTCAGTTTAACTTTATGTTTATTAGGCATGCTAATTTTGAAAAAGTTTTAACTGGAACTTGTTAATCGATTATTAACCGGTAACTGGCAAGATTTGCGCCTCATATGCAGCGATGTGCCAGCTGCAGTGTATGAGCACAGCAGACAACTGAGCCAGCAACTCACCGTCAGGACAGCTACTGTGGTAGCCACGGTGCTGCGTTCACTGTCCCCTGTTCACTGTCAGGAGAGCTACTGTAGCAGCCATGGTGCTGCATTCACTGTCCCTAGTTCACTGTCAGGAGAGCTACTGTAGCAGCCACGGTGCTGCATTCACTGTCCCTAGTTCATTGTCAGGAGAGCTACTGTAGCAGCCACGGTGCTGCATTCACTGTCCCTAGTTCACTGTCAGGAGAGCTACTGTGGCAGCCGCGGTGCTGCATTCACGGTGCTGAGTTCACTGTCAGGAGAGCTACTGTGGCAGCCACGGTGCTGCGTTCACTGTCACAGTTCACCATCTGGGAGCATTAGCTGCAATGGTGCTGCGTTCACAGTCTCCAGTTCACTGTCAGGAGACCTACTGTAGCAGCCACGGTGCTGCATTCACTGTCCCTAGTTCACTGTCAGGAGAGCTACTGTAGCAGCCATGGTGCTGCATTCACTGTCCTCAGCTCACTGTAAGGAGAGCTACTGTAGCGGCCATGGTGCTGCATTCACTGTCCCTAGTTCACCGTCATGGGAGCCACCGTAGCAGCCATGGTGCTGCATTCACTGTCCCCAGTTCACCATCAGGAGAATTACTGGAGCAGCCATGTTGCTGTGTGTAGTGTCGCGGACATGCAGCCATTTTCTCAGGAAAAGTCTCCACAGCACATTTAGTTTAGTTTAGCAGGTTGTCAGCAGTGTGTCTGCCCAGATTACCGATTGTCCGATAGTGGCTGAACCATAACTTCAGTGAGTATCCAACAGGCTGTGTGTGTGGCGGCGGATTTTGCTGCATTGAAAGGTTTACAGTTGAATTGTAATTAATGTAAATACAGTAATTCCTGTTAATTTTTTGTTTTACATTAGGAAAGCAATGTTTAAATGAAGCGTGATGTTGCCCAAAGCCCAGGTATCGCTATCGGTACATCCCTGGTCCAAACTGAATATACAGTATATTCGACTATTTGCCACGACATTTTGTACAGACAATGATACCCTGACTTTTCCTCTTGCACCAACATGAGGCTGACGTTGTTGTTTAGGGAAATTTCTCAACAGTTATTGAATGGATTGTCATGAAAATTTGCATATATATATGTGAGAATTGGGTACTTAGTCATGTGTCTCCAATGTAGCGCCGATACTTGAGAGGCACAGAAGTACAGCTTCACCGAGCTGCTAGCATGGCAATAGACTGTTAGTTATGATTAACTATCCTTCTTACATCATCAAATGTCAATGCGTAACAGGCTAGAAGACAAGAAACCATTAATGGACGAATCTGGCAATGTTTTATGATGCCGATTGCTTCCATCACTCCCCCCACACCATCAACTACAATCTATCACCTGCATCAGGCTCCAGTAAAACAGGAATATCAGGAACACTTGAAGTTTTCTTGGCGCAGTGCCTCTGACATGCTGGCTTAATTTTACCTTCCATTTCAGTGTGGTGCATTTACATAAAACACAGCGAAAAGTAGTACACATAATGGTCCCCTTTGGCTAAGCGCTTTAAGGTCCTGTCCACAGTCCCAGTGAGGGGCAGTCAAGCTGCCTCTGCTCTGCTCTGCTCTGTTTGTTTTATGGAGCAGTAGTGAAACCACTTTGAGGTCAGCTAGCTGCAAAAACTGTGCTGGGTCTCCGATGATACACGGAAAAAGGGTCCAAAAGCGATCCAGCGGGCCATTTCTAGTAATCCAGCCAACTTTCATTGACAAAAACAGGTCATTACTCATTGCACGGCTTCATTAATAGCAGCGTCAAATGCTGCGGATGGGCTGTAACAGAGACATTTTACTTATGTTAAAGCTGCTCGTCCCGCTGATCAGTCCCTCTTGCAAAAAAAATGGTTGTGCGGGAAGAGGCACATCATTAAAAAAAAAAAGCCCAAAATGTCCCCTTTCACAACATGCAGCAATATGGGTACTCCATATCCTATCCCTGAATTAATTTGAGTGCTGTCATTATGCAAGTACAGCACAAATTGTCCAAGACCAAGTGAAACTATTTATAGCTATCACAAGGCCTGAGAGCCAAGTGTGCCTAATGGTGTAATTTGTATTGTTAATGGTAATGCACTATTAGTTTGTTCCATTTGGCTTTGCACAGGTGCAATAATGGGGGCTTGGTGAACCGTTTCAGGCAGCCCAAGCGCCCATGCTGCTCCGTGGAGGCTTTCAGAAGGACCACAGCTCCCTCTAGTGGCTCAGAGCAGAACAGCGAGACAGAAACTGATGCCAAAACTGTACACTTTGGAGTCAAGGTTAAGAGAGAAGCATGCTGTTTTGCTGAAACAAAAGACAAACCTTTAGTTGAATAGATAAACTCGAGTGGTCTTATTGTGGCAGGGAGACCTGCAGAGTCCTTTAAAACTGCACAAAAGCGAAACAACAAACAGTTCACGCAACCGTCAAACAACAACAAAGCAGGATAGACTTCTGAAATATTGTGTTCCTAATTAACCTTCAAGCTCATCAGCCACAATCAATATAGAGTGTAGCCTTTTTTTTTCTAAATGAGATGAAGTAATTATCAGATTGTATTCATCTCGTTAATGAAACAATGTTCCAATATGCCTGCAGCTAAACTGTTAATTGAGTTCTATTTTCTGAGACGGGCGGCCTCTCCTTGTGTCCATGGCCACAAAGCGTCAAATATGGGTTGGGGCCTTTGTGCTCGTCTCTGTGTAGACACAAGAACAGGCTGTGGACTGGTGGAGCATGCTAGTGCTTCTCCCTGCAGACACACTCCCTCCCTACTGTCTGTTCTCCCATCACAGAGGAGGCAGGAGTTGGTAATACCGCTGACTTCAGCAGATCATCCCATCCCAGTCTGTTATTTCACGGTTTCAGTGGTTAAGTACTCCCTGTTGAGTAAGATATAGCGAGGCAATTATTCTGTAATTATGGAGTCAAAAGACGAGAAATTGAGGCAAGAGTCACTGGCTAAGTTACTGCGAGAGACCCCAAAAGGGTGCAAGAACAAGCCTGATTGTTCCCATGTGGGAGTACTCATTGACCCCCGCGTACTGTATGAAATCAGATCTCCTATCCTGACATGATCAACTTTAAAAACCAGGAGGGAATAAGGCTAAAATTATTTGAAAATATTCGCCCTCCACTGAAACATCCCTAATCTAATAAAAACTAGACAGTCTAATATAAACAATTAAAATTAAAGGGGTGCTGCACCAATTTTGTATATCAAAAACAGTTCTGGAGAAGCATTGTTAAACCTGCAGTAAGCAGCATATTTTTGGCATCATTGAGCAAAAATTGTTCTGAGAGAAAACTAAACTTCTGCACCTCCTCGTAGCTGTTTTCACATTTCCCGGTGATGGGAGACTTTGACCAGTCACGGGTCATTTTAAAGAGAGCATTCCTATTGGCTGTTCATTAAATGGAGAGAGCTTTCCATCACTTGTAAACTCAGCTCACACAGTTAAACATGGCTGCCGGGTCACAAACTTTACAGCTGAACAACAACTACTAGATGTTTTTGAAAATATTTGAGGCAAGAAATAGGCATTACAATAGCAAAATATTGATTCATATTTGATCAGCGCTGCCTAGTTTGACTGTTTGATCAGAGTTTGTGAGTGATTGACAGCTGCCCAGACACTGCAAGGCTCCAGCTCGGCTCTGATTGGTTGTTTTCCTCAAGTCTGTGAAATCTTGTAGATGCCATCAGGAGCACTGGAGGACACAGAGGAGCATGAATTTTTTTCAGATTACCTGTTTCTGTTACATAGTTTTAACAGAAACTCTGCATTACAAACAATCAACAATTGCCGACTGACAGAAAATTTATTGACCACTTGGACAATCGGTATATTGTTGAGGTAATATTTTCAAGCAAAAACGGACAAAACATTCCTTGCTTCCAGCTTCTGAAACGTGAGGATGCTTTTCATTTCATATCATTGTAAACTGGAAATCTTTAGGTTTGAGACTGTTGGATGGACAAAACAAGCAATCTGAAGACAGACTTTAGGACACTGACAGGCTTCACTTATTGGAGAAAATAATCCTTAGTTACAGCTGTAGTGTGTGAAACTGGCCAATCACAAAGCTGCATTATGGGAAATGTAGGCTCCAGGGTGTTTGGAGCTTGACCTATTTTAAGGACTGAAAGTCAGTGTGTTTTGTGGTAGTGGCTAGAAAGGAGCCCACAAACTGGGGAAACTCTCACAAGATTGTTAATGTAAGGCATCGATCTTAAAGTTAAGATGAGGACCTTGAATGGTTGTTTGGACAGGTCACCGAACAACAAGTCACGAGAGTTTTTGCAGATCTCAGATCAAATTATGCAATTTGCTAACCTTCTAGACACAGACATGTTTTGCCCTGACAAGACTGAAATACCAACTGAAAAAACTGAATGAATGAATAGTCATGGTCCCCAGATGATGCATCCAAATGCTGATCCCCTTTTCTTCTAGTGCCACCATGACGTTCACATTTGTAGTTTTGAGTGAGATGTTTCAACAACTATTAGATGGATTACCATGGTGATTCGTGCTCCCCTCAGGATGTAATTACTTTGGGTATCTCACACCATCAGCAGGTCAAACCCGATACTTTGGTTTATGACTAAATACCTGCAAAAAAAAAAAGACTGAGCTCTGGTTTGTGTTTAGCGCTAATTATCAATGTTAGCATGCAACAAGCTACATTAACATGGTTTACATATTTACCTTTAGATCTGCTTAGCATCAGCATGTTAGCCTTGTGAGCATGTTACTATACCATGCTGACATTAGCATTTAGCTAGAAGCATCACTGCACTTTAGTCCAAACTCAGGTCCAACCACACAGTGTTACGACTCCAATTAAATGACAGTAACCAAAATAATAAAGACAAAGTTAGTTATCTGAGAGTTATGAGCCTGCTGTACATCGAAAATTTGTTTTGAAGGTGGCAACATATTTCTGGAAGAGAAAAGAACATATGGGATGACATTTAATGGTCGTGTAAATTTTTCTCAGTCTCATCAAGAGATTTTCTATAATTGAGTGATAGCCATCTGTGCCAGAACTGCTCATTCTTTGGAGTTGGTATAATAATATTCATGCTGAACAAACATCATAAACATCAACTTACAGGCAAAGAAGGTCTGACAAAAGATGCTGTCAAATTGCATTATGGGAAATATACAAAGTAGGGCTGTCAAAGTTAATAATAACGCGTTGATGAAAATTTGTTTTAATGCCACTAGTTTTAAAGCTAGAGTGAAGATACTGGCATCGTATGACACTAGAAAACCTAAGGAATCCATCCACCATGTCCTACTAGCTTGTTGGAGGCTAAATAACCAAAATTTTGGCGAGTAAAAACTGGTTATTTTCACAACTAATACAACAACACACTTACACATGCAGCTGTTGTTGCCTGTTGGGCTGCAGTTTGCCATGTTATGATATGAGAATATTATTTTATGCTAAATTCAGTACCTACGAGGGTTTCTGGATAATATTTGTCATTGCGTTGTTGTAAGTTTATTTTCAATAACAAATACACTCACTGGCCACATAATTAGGTACACATGTTCAATTGCTTATTTACACAAATAGCTAATCAGCCAATCACATGGCTGCAACTCAGTGCATTTAGGCATGTAGACGTGGTCGAGACAACTTGCTGAAGTTCAAACCGAGCATCAGAATGGGGAAGAAAGGGGATTTAAGTGACTTTGAATGTGGCATCCTTGTTGGTGCCAGACGGGCTGGTCTGAGTGTTTCAGAAACTGCTGATCTACGGGGATTTTCACAGACCCATCTCTAGGGTTTACAGAGGACGATCCGAAAAAGAGAAAATATCCAGCGAGTGGCAGTTGTGTGGATGAAAATGCCTTGTTGATGTGAGAGGTCAGAGGAGAATGGACAGCCTGGTTGGAGATGAGAGAAAGGCAACAGTAACTCAAATAACCATCGTTACAACCAAGGAAAGCAGAACACCATCTCTGAATGTACAACACGTGGAACCTTGAAGAAGATGAACTACAGCAGCAGAAGACCACACGGTGCCTCCTGTCAGCTAACAGCAGGAAACTGAGACTACAATTCACTCAGGTTCACTAAAACTGGACAATAGCAGATTGGAAAAATGCTGCCTGGTCTGACGAGTCTCGATTTCAGCTGCTACATTCCGACGCGGGGTCACTATTTGGCGTAAACAACATGAAAGCTGGATCCATCCCGCCTTGTATCAACGGTTCAGGCTGCTGCTGGTGATGTAATGGTGTGGAGGATATTTTTGGCATACTTTGGGTCCCTTAGTACCAACTGAGCATGGTTTAAATGCTACAGCCTACCTGAGTATTGTTGCTGACCATGTCCATCCCTTTATAACCACAGTGTACCATCTTCTGATGGCTACTTCCAGCAGGATAATGCACCAGGTCACAAAGCTCATATCAAAAACTGGTTTCTTGAACATGACAATGAGTTCACTGTCCTCCAGTGGCCTCCACAGTCACCAGATCTCAATCCAACAGAGCACCTTTGGGATGTGGTGGATCGGGAGATTTGCATCATAGATGTGCAGCCGATAAATCTGCAGCAACTGTGTGATGCTGTCATGTCAATATGGACCAAAATCTCTGAGGAGTGTTTCCAACACCTTGTTAAAAGTATGACATGAAGAATTAAGGCAGTTCTGAAGGCAAAAGGGGGTCCAACCTTTTACTAGCAAGGTGTACCTAATTATGTGGCTGGTGAGTGTATATACAGACATTTGCATAAAGTAGCATATTTGGCCACTCCCATGTTGATAAGAGTATTAAATACGTGACAAATCTCCCTTTAAAGGTATATTTAGAACAGATAAATAACTGTGATTAATTTGTGATTAATCACGATTAATGGACAATCAAGCAATTAATCGGGATTAAATATTTGAATCAATTGACAGCCCTAGTAGAAAGCAGAAATTTTAAAGCTTGATCATTTTCATATATAGTCTCTGTGCTTGATCTGTAAGGAGTAAGGAATAAAAGTCTCTGCTGCTACAGTTTTATATGGAAGTAAAATACAAAATAGTTGGAGCACCCCTTTAAAGCCTAGTAAAAACTAATGCAGGACATAAATGGTCCAAGTTACTTCCTGCCTATCAGTGTCATGAGTATCATGATGCGTTAGACACGACCACCAACTCTTAGAAGGGAAAACAGTTAGAATAAAATGACCCAAGAAAGTTGCAGTATGTATTTATGTTCAGGTTGTTAATGGGTGTGAAACAGGAACTGCAGTTGTACAAAAGAAACATGATTGTGGGAACACTGGAAAATGAGTGTAAAAAACATTGTTGTAAAAAAGGCACTATCAGCTCTACCTCTACTCCTGTCTGCCGCAAATGACCCTGTGACCATGTCAAAGCTCCCGTAAACCCTGTACTCAACACTACTCCTTTTTTTAGTTTAACACCTTTCTCCTGCTCCAGCTGTGGTCAGTTCACAGGCTAAAACAGCAGCTATCACAGCTATCACATCAAAGATGTACACCAGTCTTTGTGATAAAATACTGATATGATGTGTTAAACATGTCTATAAATTGAGAACATCTCAGAGGGATAAAAAAAACATTACTAGTCACGCACCAAAGGATGCAATGGTCCAATGTATTTCATTTGCTACCATTTGGTCCCAAACCAGGCTCCCTGCATGTTAATACACTATGTACAAATGCACCTCTGATTTTTTTTTTTTGTAATAGTTTTAACTTTCTGATGTAGTAAAATGTAGTGTGCAAAAAATAAGAGTACGACATGGAGCTGAACAGCTTTGTGAGCTTACGTCCTTTTGAAATCTGTCAGAAAAATATGGTTTGAAACTTGTTGAACTTGGTTGAGGTTTGCTACTTTTATCTCGACGCTCCACCCAAAAACCAAACACAGAACTTTATAAATCAAAGGCTGCTTGTGTTTGGGTTTTTGGATGCATCACAACCAGTAAGCAGTTCACCCTGCTCTGGGTTTGAATTAATCCTCACCGCTCAGACTGACGGTTTATAGCCGCGTTAAGTTCTCTCAACAGCTGCACACGCAATAAAAAAATTAGAAAGTCCACTGTACAGTTTGTAACAGGGTCAGAAAAAGCATTTGCGCATTCCCCAGCATCACTTGATGAACTTCCTCCCAGTGTAAATGACTTCTAATAGAGTCCCAGAAAAGTCCCCGAACACCTCGTCTCTCTTTTCTGGCTACGCCTTCAGTTCACTTTGGGGTAGATCTTTTCATAGAAGAAGCTTTGAGCCAGGATATAAAGTTCTCCATCTTTTTCTCTGACAGCGTGAGCACGCACAAATTGAAATTGTTCGAGTGCGAACTCGTAAAACTCGTTTTCGATTTTCCAGATGTCAGACTGCTGCAGCTTGGCTGTTGTCTCTTTGGTGGGAGGCTTCTTTTCGCTGGTCTTTCGCAGATGGGACTTCTTTCCTGGAGGAACATGAGAGGGTTTAATGTCAGTCTAGACTACACAGGGTTACTGCAGAAGCTTAGTGACATCTAGGGCTGTCCCAAATACTATTTTTTTGGCTTTGGAGCCTCGGTGACAAATATTCAAAGGTACTCGAAGCTTCGCGGTGCAGCAGGCTGACATGTTGTGTCTGTCTGTCTGTCTCCATGTCCACTGTTTCATAGCCAGGGACAGAGCCACTGCCGTGCTACCGCACACACACACACACCTCTACACACAACAAACAGTGCTATCCCTCTGAGAATAACTAATAATAATTCATGTGGAATATGAATAATGTGGGATTATTAATTATTTCATGGGCAATTTTGGGATCTATACTTAATTATTACATACTTTTATGAAAAAAAAAACCCAAAAAGCTAAGCATTCGAGTACTGATTTAGAGGTGGATTAACATGGCAATGGCCAAAGTTTCGCAGCATTCAGGTCAACGCTAGTAACAAAGCTTCACTACCAAGCTCACTAGTAGTGAACTAAAAATATTAAAAAGGTATAGCAATACCCTGCCTTTTAAAATGGTAAAATACCCCATTCAGTACATTAAAACGACTGCCGTAGGCTATTTTGTGTGAGCTGCATCTATCTGCAGCGTTCTGCTTTACAGGAAAGCATTGAGAGGAGCGGGCGGTTTTAACTTCGCTCTAGATGGTCAAAAAAATTAACTGTATCAATAACTGGAAGGATGGAGTCAACAAATGTAGTTGAAGAGGATTAAAGCAGGTGATGAACCGATCACCGGCTGCACAGTCCGCTCTGAGCTGATGTCGGAAACAGCAGAACTCTGTTAGGAAAAATAAGGAAAATAAGATCGCGGCTGTATTTACCGATCAAATGGACAGATAAAATTAGATTCACCATCTTTTCTGAATCTCTCCAAGCATCTCCTGCAATTCTGTAAACATATAATCCACCAAAAAGCATGTCAAAGTATAATTTTATTATGTTTCTCAGTAATGTGAAATGGGCAGTCCAGCAAGAGTGACTCGCCACAAACTCCACTTCAACACAACACAGCGCTTTCTACACTTACTCTGGTGTCTTCCTGATTTTAGCAGCTTTTCTCTCATCAACTTCTCCCAGAACTTCATCTGAATTTATTGTTTAATGATACAGTATTGATCATTTTGTGTGGTTTTGTTTTGGAAGCCTTTCACCGTCTTCTGTGCTGCTGTACCACTTTCTGCCTGAACTCTTAGTGATGGCACTGTTTTACAAAAAAAAAGCCTTCAGTGGTATCTGCTTGCAAAAATAAAGTTAACTATCAAAGAAATCACGTAAACTCATGTAAAAGGGACATCAGATAACTGCATACTATGTACTTTTTTGTCTATTATTATCCCATTACTTTTCCTGATGTTTTGGGCTTTTGCCATGGTATCCTTTCAGTATCGGTATCGAGGTATTTAGGCAGGGTATCGTATCAAAGTCAGAATTTTGGTACTGTGACAACACTATTTGCTAATGGACACCACAAACTGAAGGAAATGTTCAACAGAAGCACTGCAGTAGCGAGGCTGTAAGGCGTGTGTTGTGTTGGTACCTGTTCTGTAGAGCTCTGTGGCTCCCTTGAAGAAGCGTGGCACCGCTGCCTCCAGGATCATGATGAAGTCCTCCAGCTCCTCAGTCACTCCGACTAGCAGGTACTCGTTCACCAGGTTGTACTTGGCCTGCTCCAGGGCCCACCGACTGCCTGCAGTCCTGCAATCAGTACAGCACATCAAATATTATCTATGAATCCCTAATGTAAACTAATGAAACTTCCACGGTAATTTTCACTACGCGCTGTAGGGCTGAACTATTTGATCATATATTCTTTATAGAAAAAGACCTGCCGCTTCGTTGGCCTTTTATGAACAGCAAAAACATACAAAGATATTCCTTAGTTTTTTTCAAACATCAAAAATACTGTAATACAGAGAGGCGTTTCTTCTTCCACAAAACTATCTTTGGCCAAACGTAAATGTATAGACACAGATGTTGTTATCTAACTAAATAACTAACGTATCCCCATACAGTGGTTTGTATGATATCTTACGAAAAGTTATTCCTCGTTTATCAAATGTTTTCCTACAACTGCCCAGTAACATGTGACACACGTCAATTTTTGCTCTCGTCTTTTCAAAGTAAACTTCCGTCTTCACAGGAAACAACTTATTTAGGTTTAGGGAGCAAAACTACTTAGTTAGGTTCAGGAAAAGATTGTGTTTTGGGTTAAAATAACTCTTGAAGTGGCTTAAAAATGGAAGTTGCGCCACAAATAAATCAACGGTGACTTCTGGTTTCACACAGGGTACGAACACCGGCCTCGTGGGGAAACAGCTGGTGTTTTTTGACCCCAAACATCCACCCCAACATCCAACCTATGCAGTGTTTGTCACTCTTTATACATCCTGGTTAACATTACGTGGATTACATACAAATTCATTTTGTGGGACACGTATATGAATTACAGTGCTTTACTTTTCCTCGGTATAGTTACAACTAGTCTATGAGAACAGCCTGAATCAACAGTTACCTGCCTAAACTTTTAGTTGCTGCAGCTTGTACAGACACTGTTAACTGTGTTATTCTTAAACGTGCTAAACTCGAAATTAAAGCACGGCTCTCAACATGGCTAATGGTGCTAGCAGCACTAACAAACAAATGCAACAGTCCTGACAGAGCTAGCAGTGTTTACCTGAGGGGGACCCAGAGGGTGGGACAGTGTTATCAGCGGTAACTACTGAAAAAGACTAAAAACATGCCTGGTCTTTATTCTCTGTTCAGGCAGACATTAGTCCACTATATCTTTACATAGCCAATAATTGTCTGCTGCTATATTAATGCTCTGAATATTGTATACAGAACCTTTAACACTGAGGCTCTTGTGATTTGAAAATTGCCATCAATTAACTAAAAACAACTATTTGTTCAGCCTTGATGTGCTGTGTCATATAAGGCTTCTGGCGTCCTGCACTCATTTCCACAGACTGCTCTGTTTGTGACGTGGCAGGTGCAGCCCACTCACCAGCACTCTGAATGGTGGCCACAGAAGAAGGGGATCTGCAGCCAGAGTTTCTCGGGAGCACAGTCAGACCCGCCTGACGACACACACTCATCAAAGGTCTGAAAGACAACAGAAAAACTTCATCATGCATTTCTGTGCAGACAAACAACAGGCCTTGAGTAAGACTGATGACCTCTAAATAAAAGACCTTTTTATCTCCTTGTTTCCTTCGTCGAAGACCTGGTCTGTAATCGTCTCCAAAACGTAAGAAGTAGTAGTACGACACCAGGCGCTCTATGGGGTCCCTCACCACATTTATGTACATGGGCTTCCCCTTCGCCCCATATCTAAATAAAAAAAAAGGGGTTGACATATTTTATTTGCATTGAAGAGACAAACAGACAGAGCATGAAGCTGCCACCTAATTAATAGTGTTTATTGCACTATACTGATCAGCCATAACATTAACACCATTGTGACCACTCACAGGTGACACGAATAACATTGATTATGTCATTACAGCGGCAGCTGGCAGTGGGTAGGATATATTAGGCAGGAAGTGAACATTTTGTCCTTGTAATGGATGTGTTGGAAGCAGAAAAAATGAGCAAGTGTAAGGATGCGAGAAACTTTGACCAAGGGCCAAACTGTGATGGGTAGACGACGGGGTCAGAGCATCTCCAAAATGGCAGCTCTTGTGGGATGTTCCCGGTCGACAGAGGTCAGGACCTACCAAAAGTGGTCTCAGGAAGGAAAACTGGTGAACCGCCGACAGGGTCATGGGCGGCCATGACCCCGCTGATGCACGTGGAGAGCAAAGGGTGGCCTGTGTTGTCTGATCCAATAGCTTCTGTTTACAGAAAACGTTAATGCTGGGTCTGATAGAAAGGTGTCAGAACACACAGTGAATTTTAGTTTGTTTTGTATGGGTTTGTGTAGCCGCAGACCAGTCAGGGTACCCGTGCTGTCCTAATGTTATGGCTGATCGGTGTAGAAACAGCTCTTCCATTAGTGAAAGGGTGGCAGCATCACAGAGAACTCAACTTAACAGGCTCTCTCTCACTGAAGAACACTTACACCATTACGATAATTACCTGTGATCACTGAAATGATAGTGTCAGGGGGAGATAAGGACAACAATGCTATTAATCAACATTAAAGCACACGTTCGCAATCAATACATGACCTCCCTTTATCTGCTCTGTTTGTAACTAATCTGGATATTAATGGTATTACAGGAAATGAAGGGCTTTACTTTGAGAAGTCCAGATAAGCTACATGTCCGTGGTAGAAACCGGGCTTCATCTCTCTCCACGAGGTGACATTCCTGACAAAGCGCACCTGTAGCCAAAGATAATGGAAACTAATTATGGGAGCAGCAGGGAAACTTTAGCAAATGGAAAAACACAGCAACAACAAAATACACTGGGACAGAGAAGTGGAAATGGCTGGCTTTGCTGAGGGCTGATACATTTGTATGAAATAACATATGTTACCAAGAAGTGGTCAATTGTTTGTTCCATTAAATATGAGCACCCAGCAGCAGAGCTACACTTTGGACTGAAAGCGACTATGGGTTGCCAGTAAAACATTAACCTAAAAAAAAGCCATACAAAAGTTACACAAAATAATCTCTATTCTACTGTCGTATTCTACCTCTGTGTTGAACAATAAATTATAAATATAACAAAACAAAACACCAGAGTTTCGTCTCTTTGCTTCTTTACTCTTTGTATTTCTGCTCCAAAGACATGTGAATTTCTCCACTGTGGGACTAATAAAGGAATATCTTATCTTATCTTATCCAAAGACTCTTTCTCACATTTTAAAGGCTCTTTGCAGTTGACACTGTAAGATGGTTTTAGCAAGAAATCAATACATGGAAATGACACTGGCTTGCAAAAAGAGGCTGTTGTGTCTAGCAGATGATCTCAATAGGAAGCCAATCGGCTGACTGAATGGGTCACAGACTTCCTGTGTTCAGAAATGCGGGGCAAATTAATTAGATCTGCTTCAGCAAAACATTACGAAAGACAAACACACTGATCATATGTTAGCAATCCACACATAAGCATTCATTTCTTCTCCTTATTATTATTATTATTTTTTATTAGTTTCTCTTTTTAATTTAACACAAGATGCCTACTTTCAGCATTTTATTTAAATCACATAGGCTATTTTTTCCTCAAAAAAAAAAAGTTTGGATTGTGGTGACAGGATGTTGTAGCAAAAGTAGAGACGGTGCAAAATCACCCCTCACCTCTATTTTCCCCCCGGGGGCGGCAGTAGCTCAGTCTGTAGGGAGTTGGCTTGGAAACTGGAGGGTCACCGGTTCAAGTCCCGACATGGACCAAAAACTGAGTGTGAACTGGTAGCTGGAGAGGTGCCAGTTTACCTCTTGGGCACTGCCGAGGTGCCCCTGAGCAAGGCACCAAACCCCCAACTGCTCGGGGCGCTTGTCAGGAGCAGCCCCCTCACTCTGACACCTCTCCAATTGTTGCATGTATATGGACCTGTTTGTGCATGTGTGTGTATTAGTTAACAGAGTGAAAAAAATTGAATTTCCCCTAGCGGGACTAATAAAGGACTATCTTCTTCTTCTTCTTCTTCTTAAAGGTTCATCTTATCTTATCTTAGCTGCTGCAACAGGCTGCTGATACTTTATGATCCGTGGGCAACCTCCGGGTCTGAGAAGTGAAGCCAAAGCTGAAGAGCCTTAAACCTGCATTCTCTCTAATATCCAGCAGGGGGCGACTCCTCTGGTTGAAAAACAAGTCTGATTGGAAAGAAGTCTATGAGAAAACTTCTCACTTGATTATTACCTCAGTAAACATTGTAAACATGAGTTAATGGTCTCAATCACTAGTTTCAAGTTTTATTGAATGCAGTATGATGTTCATTTATTAAATTATGGTCCCATATAGAGTCAAATAGACTATAAAGCAGGGGATGCTGTAGGGCGTGGCCACCTTGTGACTGACTAGCTGCTAACACAGCATTGTCCGGTCTACGAGTTGTCTGTGTTTTCGTCTTACAACTTTAACCCTTGCACAGTGTGTTTTCAGTTCATGCAAGTTATTTGTAACTTTTTGGTCACCTAAAATGTCTTATTCGGCGTTCGGCTGTACTTAGCTCCACCCTCTCATGTCATTTATGGTTCCAAAAAACCAAGATGGCAACGGCCAAAATACCAAACTTGAGTCTATGGTTATGAGAGATATTACTGCATTTGTACATTTACTACAAAGAGTGGTGTACTTTACTGCCTTATATTTGATGCTGAATGCTTTCAGAATATTGGCTATACTTGATAAAGATACAGATCAATATGCAGACACAAACAGATCCTTTTTCCATCCTTTTTTGGGCTTTGAGTAGTGCCTGCAGTGTTAATCTCAAGCTGCATACAACAATGTCCATCAAAAGGCTGGGTGGACTGTATGAAGCCTTAAAGGCAAATCCTGGTGCAAAAAACACTGCATCACTCATTGCTGCTGGGAACCTTGTTGCTTTAAGTGCACGGCAACAATAGAGGGCATCTCAACAAGTGACTCAACATTCTTTTCGACAAAGAGCATCATTTATCCGGATTATGGCAGAAACACAATAAGCGGAAAATGTTCAGAGACATTTTAGTAAGTAAGGATAAAGTTATGAAAGAAGGATAAGTTAAAGGGACCTCACCCCATGGTCTACAGTAGACCACCATTACACCATTGGTCAATGGTATAAAACCAAAATTACACTACTTCAATTTACAAAATGTTCTTAATGCTGTAATTTTTACGTCAACATAATCTGTATAATGCCTCACATAAATACGACAAGAACAAGTACCAATTTTATTAGATCACATCTAACAGCTCTAACTTCCTTTCCTATACCACCTCCATTTATTACCGTTATCTTCAACACACACTCTGTGATGTGAAAGAGTAAAAATACGACAAAGTCAAACACTCTGTTTTGGCTACGATAAATGCTATTACTGGATACAAATGTCAATGTTCCTGCTGTAAAATGAGCTGGGCTCCGATGTGCCAGCAGACTGATTCTTTCCCCTCGTCTCTGTTTTATCATGTGCAGAGGAAACAGACTGTGTGATGGGGCGGAGAAGGGGGGTTAGGATATTACCTTGGCACTAGCAGCCAAAAATAACAGCAGCATAGCTTTGAGGCATTTACACTATGTGTCCTGAGCTGCATTGCCAGCAATACAAATGCACCCAGTGTTAACAGGCTGTAATATGTGCTGATGCCATGTGTATTCTCTGGAGTTTTTAAAGCATGCAGTCTATATACTTACTAAGAGGGGCACAAACTACTAACTAACCCCAGCTACAGCAATATTCACTTGTTATGGGTCCTTAAACTTCTGCCTTCGTGACTGTGGTGTCTTTAAGCCGGTATACTTAATCTAATTAACAGGTACGGTTGGTAGTGCTTCTCAATTGCATTTTCAGTTGAAATTCTCATCACATCAATCAAATACTATTAAAGATTAATTTAAATACTCTGACAAAAAAAATAAATAAATAAAAATATTATCTGCTATCACATGACTTGTAACAACCCCATTGGGCTTGGTCGGTATGGTATCTTTTTTTCCATACCTTCATGCCTTCCTTATATTCCTACAGGGTAGACGGTACAGTATATTACAGTATATAACAGTATGGCAGTATATGGCGGTATTTAACAGCCCGGGGAGGAGGGAGCTAACATTGTTGCTTCAGGGCTAATGGGCACCTTTAGACTTCAATCACTTACAGCATTTAAAGGCCATTTAAAGCAAAAGTAAACAGACATTCTGGGTTTGTCACACCACAGAAAAATGTGTTACTAACCACCCAGCCAAATCTGAATGATTGAAATAATCTCCAAGTATATAAAATTGGCTTTTCAATCAGGGAAGAATAAGCAGTTCTCTGCTCTGAGATGCTGGGGGCGTGTTTGCTGAGGGTGATGAAACCACGCCCACAGGAAGGGGAAGGTGCAGCCTGTCAGGATTCCCTCAGTAGCGGCAAGCACAGAGTAAAGAGCCCAGAGCTGAATCCCATCAGACGGGCGGATAGGGGAAATGTAGCGTACAGAAGACCACTTGCAGAGCACTGTGTCGCTCGAGGGACTGAGTCCTTGTGATCGCGGCTCAGCCCGTGAACGGTCTGGGCCGGTAACGAGCCCTGTTGTGCCGGGGTCTCGAAGTCGGGTTGTTTGGGAATGCAGCCCAAAGTTGGACCTCTCCCCGGTGCACATTTCCTCCGAAGCGGTGCGCCGCGACCGGTTGGCTTGGAAATGTTCGGGGTGAAGCCACTTCCCAGACAAAATGCTTGCTTTTGTGGTCCTGGTAGACTCTAAGACATTCGTGGGGAAGATGCATTTGTGGGGTGGTGTCTATGAAGGTATAGCTAGTTAGCATCTGCAAGTTGTAGTTCACAATGGAGCAGGAGCTAGCACTGATACTAATGCACTCTAGTTTTATATAGTGCTATGGGAGGGGTTATGTTATGGAGGCTCAGTGCGTCATCGAGCCATGCTCTCAGCCCCTCCTAAAATAACCTGAACACTAAACTGGAGGAAAGCAGTTCAGTCTAACTCAACAATCCAGTACTACAATGTTTGCAGTCTTTGCACGTTTTCAGTAACTATTTTCCAACATTTATAATGTGTTTAGAAACAAATCTCTGAATTTCCTTCACATGGCCTTTAATAATGGCACTTTAATTACATTTCCACATCCAATTACATCCCATCACCTGTATGAAAAGTATGAGTGCATGAAACAGGCTAGTGGGTGTTTTTGAGAGGTGCATGAGGTAGTTACCGGTATATATAGTCAGTGTAGTACCTACACTAGATGATGATGGTCGGTATGTCACAGTTTAGAGCAGACAGGAGTTACCACGTGGAACCAAAGCAATGTGCTGCTGGACGGGGCCGCCAGCAACACAGATTTTAGTCACTGAAACGAAAGGGTTGCCTCAAACAATCTATATCATCTAAAATATTTTCAACACTTTACCTTGCCATCAGACAGTCTTTTCTGATGGGGAACTGAAGCTGTTGTATCCATCAAATTACAGCTTTTTTCCAGTGGAGTGTGGTTGCTGGCGAGAGCACAGATAACAGCTTTGGTTCCCCGTCTGAAACATGGACTGTCTTACAGCAAGGTAAACCGGCAAAATACTCTACATATATCATATAACACTTACACTGATAGAGATTTGTTTAGGTGAGCCTTTAGTTTAGGTGACTAAAATACATTTTGCTGCTGGCCCGTCCACAGCAGTACATTTCTTTGGTTCTGTGCAGTAACTCCTGTCTGCTTCTCTAAACTGGGGTCAACTAGTTAATACACTGACTATGAATAACTGCCTGCCTCATACACTCCAACTTCAAAACACCCAAACTATCCCTTTAGAGATAAAAGTCAGTACTACAACCCCACAGTTATTATTTAATTTGCCATCCAAAGAAATGAAATAGTGACTATCTGACTGCACTTTCTGTGATCTACTACTGAAAACCTGACCTTCAGTGGATGATGATATTATTGACTTGTGTGCTAACCATGTAGCCTTTAAGAAATTGTACCATTTCAGGAAAAAATGCAGCACTATTAAACTGCCATCCTTTTATTCTTCTGCATAACTCAATGACCGATCTGAATGATAAGCAGATTCAAAACATTACAGAAATAAAATCTACTGCCTGAGACTTAACTAACAAACTTTACTGGTGCAGTTTTACATTGCATAGGAGTGATATGAGGCTGGTAACCGAGCAGGGCTCAAAGCCTCTAGATATTTGTCAGAGTATTACAGGCACATACATGTGAATATGTTTCATGTGACAACAAGTACAACTCTGGCCACAACAATGGCCTATTTTTAATTCCCCATTTTCAGTTGTGATGATAAAAGAGCCCACAAGCCTGTCGTAAGTGGAGCATCTGTTATGCCAACAAAGGACTCCTCTGTCTTTGTTTCTTTGTTGTATTAAGTACAGAATTAGTAGTATAATGACAGAAATGTGTTCATGTGAGAGTCGAGTTTCTGTCTAGCAGCTTTTATTGGCTGGAAATCTGTATACTGAAGGACTACTTTGTAGTTAAAGTAAAATATTACAACTGATGTAATAAATGCCCTTTTCGTGTTTTAAATGGGAATTTGAGCTCTGGTTTAATGCATCTACATTAGGGCTGTCAAGGTTAAACGTGATAATAACATGTTCATTTAAATTTATTTTAACACCACTAATCAAATTACTACTAAATTACTACTGTTTTACTTATTTATTTTATTGCCAATTTCCTTCATTGCACCTTCTCTTTTACTTTTTACTATATTGTATTCATCTGTACTGTTGTTGCTGCTGCTTTGACACCCGAATTTCCCTCCGGGGATTAATAAAGGTTCATCTTATCTTATCTTATCTATTTTAACACAACTTGTGATTTTTAGGTTGTAGTGGGCTCAGTTTTAAACAGAGTTATTTACTGTACTGGCGTCATATGAAACTAGAAAACCTAAAGAATCCATTGGTACCAACCATGTGACCAACATGACCAAAGAGGTCTCTTGACCTCAAGATGTGTGAATGTAAATGGGTTCTCTGGGTACCCACCAGTCTCCCCTTTACAGACATGCCCACTTTATGATAATCACAGTCAGTCTGGATCAAGTCATAGTCAAGTCAGCAATTTGTTGTCAATTGATTTGTAATAATACATACATTTGCATAAAGCACCATATTTGTCCATTCCCATGCTGATAGAAGTACTAGATACTTGACAAATCTCCCTTTAAAGGTATATTTTGTACAGACAAAAGATGTGCAATTAATTTGCGATTAATTGTGATTAACTATGAACAATAATGCAATTAATCCTCAGTGGTCAGAGGTCTTACTTGGTCTTGGAGAGACATGACAGGATTGTTTTTGGTTGTATTGATGTGCAGGACGTGGAAGCGGTTCTTCCCACACAGATCATAGGCGATGTTAGTGAAGGACGTGCTGGCCGTCTTGGGCACTCTGTTGTAGATGATGATCATGTCGTCTTTTTCTGCCAGTGGAGACGATTCCCTCCAAGCATCTTCACTGTGGCGCTGCTCTACTTCGGCCACTTCGTGTCTGGCAATGGTACGTTCTGTGCAGGCACAAAATATCACATTTACCATCAATTATACATATATGCCTTTGAAAAGACTGAGCATTTTCACTGTCGGCGGCAAATGTTAACTGAATCAATAACATCTTTAATTTTTATGATTATGAGCTGGCTGACATTCTCTGCTGCCTGGATTTTAATGAGCCACAAGTCAGGTGATGCTTATTGTTATTCTCATTTGGCAGCACTCACAGTACACTGCTGTGAGGCCACCAGCACAGCAGTACAGACAAAAGTACATCTGTTGTAAAAATGTACACAATGAAAACAACATGAACAAGTAGTTTTAAGATGAAGTCTTATCTTAATTAACGTTGACACAATCCAAATACAATAACATCAAAACAAGTAATTATGCTTTTGGCTATAATATTGACAGGAGGTATAATTAAAAGTGTTTTCTCCCACTTCTTGTCTCCACTGCAATGTTAATTAAAGTCAATTACAGGAATGGCCTTGTGAGAAGCTCTTGGATCGGCTGTGTGTTGCTCAATGTAATGCAGGCATCATGCTGTTCAGCCAGCCAGCACTTCAGTGCCTGACACCAAGAGGAGAGAGGAGCCATGTGTCTGCAGGATGTTTGCATTTGAAGGCAGATGGATGGTCTCTTGGCCCCTGTAATTTCCCATCTCTTAAAAACATTATACAGTAAGTGTGTAGGCAGTTAGTTTCTCTCATTCCACTCAATGTTCAGCTGTACTGAAGTGCAATATGGCAGCTGTTATGATACGAAGTCTAACTTTTTTCAGTCTAGCAGGTGCCTACTTCTAACAAGTACCGTGCTGCTGTACAGTAAGATAAGACTTTATTTATCCCAGGGGAAATCGCTGTGCAGCAGTTGAAATACAAAGTGGGAGGCGTGCAAATATATAATATAGAGGTCTAAGAAAGGGGTGTCGCGATATACTGGTATTTCCAATAACTGTGATATTTAAAAATGAAATACTGATACCATATAAATAGTACACATATGATAATATTGTGTAAATAATCCTGCACCTCTAAAAGGGAATAGTGTCTAACATTTCAGGGGATCTATTATCAGAAATGGAATACAGTATTCATAGTTATGCTTTCATTAGTGTATAATCACCTGAACCAAACACTGGCTCTAGAAAGAACCTGTAGTTACCTGAAGGCCACCATAGTTCTCTGACACGCTTGTGAAACAGCGGTAACGTGAGCCGCAGAGTACAAAACTGTGATACCGTCAGCCGCTGTCTGACTTCCATTGCTCTTAAACTAGTGTTATTACGGTAAGGATGGCCTCTGAGTAAGGCGAATGGCGTTACCATGATTTTGCACTTGGCAGCTCACGTTACCACAGTCTTGGAAAGGGAGGAGTGAGGAGAGGGGTACTCTTGGTTTCAATCTGCATCCACACCACTAGATACATACATACATACATACATACATCCTAGGGTTGGTTAAACATGCGTCTCATTTATTTGGCAAATTAAGTCAACAACTGTTTGTCTACAAAGCAGTAGACTAACATCAGGAACAAAACACTGGCTGGACTTCTGATCTAAAAGAAAAGTGCCACTGAATTAATAAATAAAAACAAATCATCAACAAGATGGTCAGCATCAGGTCAGCCAGCACTAGAGCTTTTTAAACAACAGTAACATCTACTAGGCAGCATCATATGAGGAAAATCTGCCATGTGCAATAACACTGCTCAATACTACAATGATGATATGACTTGTGATAAATAAACAAATATTGAAATGTGCATATTAGATAGCTGATACACCTGGCAATAAATAAAGATTCTGATTCTGAGGATAATATATTAATAACACAGAGGCTCTGTAGTTTGGACCCTTGTCAATAACAGCGCATCACCACTTCACTGCTGCTGTTCCTCCCTTCACAATAAACTCCCCAAACAACCACTGAACCCTGCTGACTAGAAGGAACTACAGTCATTTACTTACATGTTAACCTTTCGCTGTTAGCCAGTGCACTAACGTACGGTGGCGAGTTAGTAGCTGTGGTGGTGTGAACACAGTGGCGGTGTTGAGAGACATTGCACGGTAAAATCTGGTCCACCCTCTCCAAAACTGAGCCAATCACAACGCACAACCTCAGCTTCAGTTACACTGCACGTGTTATACCCCATACCCCTGTCCGCCGTGTCCCAGCCTCTTTACATAGACCTTGATGTCAAGTGTGACAATAAACGCAACGAAAAAACACACAATCGGCCTCATAACCTATTTCAAATGAACCGAACGGTACATACACAAACTGAACCGTGACTGGTGAACCGAACGGTTTGTTTATTTACCTGAACCGTTCTCATCCCTAATACATACAGTATACCGTATTTTCACGACTATAAGGCACACTTAAAAGTCTTAGATTTTCTTCAAAATGTGCGGTGCGCCCTATAGTGCGGTGCGCCTTGTGTGTGTGTGTGTGTGTGTTGTTGTAAGGCGGACGTAGTAGAGGACACCATGAGAACGTTAAAGTAGGAAGTGTGGGCATGGATTGTACTGTATACAAACGAACAGGTATGTGCATTATGCAGAACATTGTTGTTTTAACAACCCTGAAAATGGCAAAGAGACACGCTTATGAAGCACAGTTTAAACTGAAGGCCATCAGCTACGCGGAGGAACATGGAAATCGAGCAGCCGCGAGAGAATTTGAGATTAATGAATCGATGGTTCGCAAGTGGAGGAAGCTGGAAAACGAGCTCCGACAGGTCAAGAAGACGCAGCTGAGTTTCCGCGGACATAAGGCGAGGTGGCCCGAGTTGGAGGAAAGACTCGAGCAGTGGATCAGCGAGCAAAGAACGAGTGGGAGAAGCGTTTTGACGGTCACCATTCGACTAAAAGCAGCAACGCTAGCAGAAGAAATGAAAATTGAACATTTCCAAGGAGGTCCGTCTTGGTGCTTTCATTTCATGAAACAGTGCCACTTTTCCATCCGGACACGGACTACAGTAGCGCAGCAACTTCCAGCGGATGACGAAGGAACTCTAACCGCTGGACATCGGGGTGAACCGGCCGTTCAAAGTAAGGCTGCGAGCGGCGTGGGAGCGATGGATGACAGATGGAGACCACAGTTTCACTAAGACTGGGAGGCAGCGCCGGGCGAGTTACGCCACAATTTGTGAATGGATTGTGGATGCTTGGGCTAACGTGTCTGCTGGCTCTGTTGTTCGAGCTTTCGTAAAAGCCGGCATCATTTCCGAGGAGCCGCACGGCACGGAAAGTGACTCTGACAGTGAAGAAAGTGAACCTGGCATGTCTGATGGAGATTTAGCGCAGCTGTTCAACTCAGAAACAGAGGATGAGGACTTTGATGGGTTTGATTGATGATTAAAAAAATGTGCGTACCAAACTCAGTTCTGCCCCCGCACTATTTTTAAATATGCACAATTGTATGCTTGTTTTACCCGTGTGTTTTACCATGCCCGTGCCTGTTGATGTTTGATTGATGATTAAAAAATGTTAGTACTTTGTAATTAATACTTAAATAAAGCACAACCAAACTCAGTTTTGCTCCCGCTCTATTTTTAAAAACGCACACTTGTATGCTTGATTTCCCCGTGTGTTTTACCATACCCGCGCCCTATAGTGCGGTGCGCCTTATGTATGTGTTAAATACAGTAATGACACACATAACTGAGACTGCGCCTTATAGTACGGTGCGCCTTATGGTCGTGAAAATACGGTACATACAGTTTATACATGCATACATACTGTACAGTGATGGTTACAAATTCTTTCCCTAAACCTCTCACTCATTTTGAGTGTAATTCATTCACCAAAAAAGCAATAATGCAATAAACAAAGTTAAAGATGATTCTGACTGATAATGAAAAGTATCAAATTTTCTATAGATATTGGGAATATAATATATATCATGTAGTGTAAATCTAATATTGTGATTGCCCTAGTCTGTGGTAATGTTGTTTAATGTATTAGATTAATTTAAGGAGATTTGTGACATAGTATTTCCTCAACACTACAGGTCTGCTATATAGTTGGTGTCCACATCTTCAAATGGGGACAAAAGCTAGAGGTGTGAATAAGTTATGTTTTGGTTTGAAATCACTCACAATAACTCAGTACAATACTGTGGGCTTGATATGCCTGTTTTGACTTAAACCGGCAGGAGGCAGTATATGTTTGGCATCACTGGGCAAAAAGTCCATAATAAGCTTTCAGCATTGTAGTTCATCAATCGTCATGGCTGTTTTCAGGCTTTAAAAAAATATAGCCTGTGATGGGAGACTTTGGGAAATCACAGATCATTTCAGAAAGAGCGTTTCTATTGTTCATTTAACAGAGGCAGCTGTCAATCACACGCTAACTCTGACCAAACAGTCAAACTGGGCAGCGCTGATCAAATATGAATTAATATTCTGTTACGGTCACTGCCATTTCTCGCATGAAATGTTTTCAGAAACTGTTTTAGCGATAAAATGAGAAAGTTTACTCCAGCTCAGAGACAGCAGACTCCAGCTCGGCTCTGACTGGTTGGCTTCCTCCGGTCTGTGAAATCTTGCAGATGCTATCAGGAGCACCGGAGGACACATGGTTGTTTTTGTTAGCTTACCTATCTCATGCACTACTGTCAGGATATAATGACATTTTATAAATATATTTATATTTTAACCATATTTGCTCAAATTCTACCCACTGCTGCTTTAATGGATATTTTGAGTCAATACAGTTTTCACATTTGACTTACATTTGTAGGACAATGTATTGTACCGCAAAGAGCTATTATTTGGGCCAAAATTGTTTGACTTTATTCTGTAAGTCTTCACATATGCACTCATTTGCTGCATGATTTATATGCTCTATTTTATTGCTTGATCAACATGAATTGTGTTACAATATGACCGCATTTTATTCAATCGACTGCAACTGATTACAATAACAATATCAAATATTTATAGGTGAAGAGAAGAATTTTACAAAAAAAAAATAATTGAGTCACAGAAATAGTCTAAGTTGTTATATACAACTGAGCAATTTTGTTTGTTTGCTCAAAATTAATCAGCACAACAACAGAACAGTTTCGTCTGGATTACTATTTAAAGACTTTTCATGGACACAACAATTAAGCAATAATATATGTTAAAAAAGGTGATGCAGCTTAGTCTTGGTCTTACCTAGTCTGGCTCTGGACTCCTCCAGTTTCTGGATCTGGTTCTCAATAAACAGCATCGCCACTGCGAATGCCAGAACGGCCAAAAGCTGGAACTTCGCCGGCATCATGATCCTTAAAAGCCCCATCAAACCACCAGATGAATCATACCGCGGATACGATTACACAGTGAAATGTCTCGGCTCCACTGCTAACGGCTAATACAGCAAAGAAGCTACTATGTTATACTGCTAACCGACTAGCAGGTGACTCCAAGCGGACTGACTCGACGCTAGCTGTTAGCTGTTTAGCGCCATTAGTTGATACTCGACGTTAGCCAAACAAACTAGCATTAGCATTAGCTAGCCTCTCCGCTAACCACGATTACAAAGCCACGTAAAGCTCACGCTACCGTCATCTTTAAAAACCAAGACGGTAGTTACTCCGCATTTGTAATTCGGGCTTGCTTTCTTTTAACCCCGCTGACAGCACGCAGAGTCCATTAAGCTCCATTTAAATGCGACTTGGGGCTGGAGGAAAACAAATGCAGCTACTCCCAACTACAGTTATGTACAGCAGCGGACTGAGGCTTGTTGCTACAAGTAGCATCACCGGAGGGTAACTGCTGCTGCCGCTGCCGCTTCTTTGTGTTTACTGGACGATGACCAACCAACGGGCTTACCGCCACCTACTGGACCGGGGTGTTAGTACCACTGCAAAACAGAGGGAAAGCAGAATAAAATAGACATTTATTAATCCCACAGTGGGGAAATTTGGTTGTTACAGCAGCCCATTTACAATAAAAACCCCAAGCGTACATAAAAATATACGAAAAATATAGAAAAATATACAAGACTATAAAGAAATATACAGGGATATAAAGAAATATACTGGAGTATAAACAAATATACAGGGATATAAACAAATATACAGGACTATAAACAAATATACAGGAGTATAAAGAAATATACAGCAGTATAAACAAATATACAGGGATATAAACAAATATACAGGACTATAAACAAATATACAGGAGTATAAACAAATATACAGGGATATAAACAAATATACAGGACTATAAAAAATATACAGGGATATAAACAAATATACAGGGTAATAAACAAATATACAGGAGTATAAACAAATATACAGGAGTATAAACAAATATACAGGGATATAAACAAATATAGAGGACTATAAAGAAATATACAGGAGTATGAACAAATATACAGGAGTATAAACAAATATACAGGGATATAACAATTATACAGGAGTATAAAGAAATATACAGGAGTATAAAGAAATATACAGGGATATAAAGAAATATACAGGAGTATAAAGAAATATACAGGACTATAAACAAATATACAGGAGTATAAACAAATATACAGGAGTATAAACAAATATACAGGGATCTAAACAAATATACAGGAGTATAAACAAATATACAGGAGTATAAACAAATATACAGGGATATAAACAAATATACAGGAGTATAAACAAATATACAGGAGTATAAACAAATATACAGGAGTATAAACAAATATACAGGGATATAAACAAATATACAGGGATATAAACAAATATACAGGAGATAACAAATATCAGGAGTATAAACAAATATACCGGAATAAGATACCTATTAAAAGGAAATAGAATAAAATAAAATAAAGTAAGATGGATCAGAAATCTTGGAAATTGTAAATTCACAGAAGGATGGAGTAAAAAAGAGAAAAACCACAAAGTATACATTTTACACATGTAACACAGTATGTCGGTGTCAGTAGGGTGTCCCACTACGAGGGGCTGCACAGCATTTTTATCCCTTGTCCCACATCCACACACTGAGACAATGTCCTACATTTTCATCGGCTCTAGTTTTTAAAAGCCAAACCACTCCGGGACAGGTGTGTTTTTAAAATCTGGCTTGTATCCATTGGCTGTGAAGAAAGCAGGGAAGTCTGTCATCAAGGGGCTGTCAAGCTGCACGTGGGTCAAGTGCATGCTAACATTTCACCGGCTTTGCTCCTCTATGCCCAATGGAGAAAATTGCGAGTCACCTTAAAGTCATAAACTATGCAGATCTAGGCAGAATATGATGGAAACTAGCGCAAAGAAAACAAGGAGCAGCGACAACAAAAGCTGTGAATCTACTTACAAGTATTTCTATGAAAAAGTAGTCAGTTATTTTTCAATTTCACACAGGGGGGATATGAAACGAAGCGACACAGTTCATGTTAGTCTCACAAGTAAAGTTTGGCTCAAAAAAGATGTGCTGATTTAAATGGATGCATTTGGGCAAAGCATAGAGATGTTACAAGATAAGGGGCAGCATAGAAATTATTATTTAAGTTAGATAGACATTATACCAAAATACAAAAATATTTATATAATATACTACTTCTCAGCCTTGGTAACGTCCCACTTTGTCCCACACAAACATACCCTTTGTCCCACATTGGTTTGTTGGGATTTGGTTGGTGTCAGTGGACTATTATAAGGCAGATATGTACAGGTAATACAGCAACATAAATAGCTATAAATGTCATTTTTTTTAATCATGGCATCATGCCGCTTGGACATATTCATAATTTTTGAAGAACTATTTAAGAATTACTTCATGGTATTTCTGCATTATCAGTTTGCAAAAAAAGACCACAAAAGATGTCAGAAAGAGCTTGAGAGTGAGCACTCAGGTGTAATGATCCACATACATATCCAGCTTTCCCACACCGTCACTGCCTGCCATTAAGAGTCCAAAGCATTCACCACACGCTTTGGAGCTTGTACTGGTGCAGGGTTGTCTTCAACACCACTCTTTGGTTTCAAGAACCGCTCCATTTTGTGACATGTTATGTCTGTAAAGGGGAGACTCGTGGGTACCCATAGAACCCATTTTTATTCACATATCTTGAGGTCAGAGGTCAATGGCCGTGCCTGTTTTTCCTCACCAACATTTAGCCTAACTTTGGAGCGTTATTTAGCCTCCTTCCTGACAAGCTAGCATGAATTCCTTAGGTGTTGTAGTTTCATATGATACCACTCACTCTGAGCCTGTTACAACCTTTGACAGACAGAATAGCAGCTGCCAGATTATGAAGAGGTCCAAAAAACAACTAACCATGTGGCTGTACCTCCATGGCCCACTAGGTGGTGCTCTGAGGCCCACCAGTGGGCCCCACCCGCTGGTCACTCTCTCTGGTCGACACTTCCTAATTGTCTGAATAGAGGTAACAGATAAGTCCATCCATCGTCAACTGCTTATCCCGTTAGGGGTCGCGGGAGGGCTGGAGCTGATGCCAGCTGGCATTGGGTGAAGGCGGGGTTCACCCTGGACAGGTCACCAGTCCATCGCAGGGCACATAGAGACAGACAACATATAGACAGACAACCATTCACACTCACATCCACACCTACGGGCAATTTAGAGTCATCAATTAACCTAAACAGCATGTCTTTGGACTGTGGGAGGAAGCCGGAGTACCCGGAGAAAACCCACGCTAACACGGGGAGAACATGCAAACACTACATACAGGCCGGAATCGAACCTGCAACACTCTTGCTGTGAGGCAACAGCACTAACCACTGCACCACCGTGCAGCCCTTGAACAGATAAGTAAGAAATGTTATCAAAGCTGTTTGAATTTTTTATTTCTGATCTATCACTGGCTCTCAGCAGTCCTTTAAGCTCCACTCCTCCCCTGCCTCATTAATCTTATCTCACATCTCCATCTCTATATTTTATTAAAATGCTGAACATGTGCTCAGTCTCCCAGTGCATTACACTGACACACATTTGAAGGTCTCTCTCCAGTTAAACACAGTGTGGTGTGAAACAGGCCCAAGCCCAGCACTTAAATAATGATGTTTGTGTAAGTAATCTGGTCAAAAAGCACAGTCTCTGGTGCTCAGCATGACATACTTTGAAGAAATTACAAGTGTAACTGTGGTTCTTTGAATTTCAGATGACAGCAGAAGTGTCCATTGCGCTGAATATTTATTAAATCTTTGTGAGAAGACTAACAGTACCTGTGCACTGAGGCCTGTTATAGCGGTCTATGCCATAGGTCACTCAGGTTACCTCTGATTCTCTCGTCACATAGAGAGATATCTCAACTTATAATAGAGCAGCTGATCAAAACCTCCAGTGTCCAATCCCAGCAAAGACCAGTAACAAGAAGAAGAGAAGCCTGAACTCTGCTATCTACACCACTGATTACAGCAATGCTATATCAGCTATGTTTGCTTCCTCATCCACTGTGACGAGGGAAGTGTGTTGAGATACCTAACAATATTATCAGAAAATTGGGGATATATCAGGTAACCACAAGTTCTCCAGTTTCTGGATCTCAGATTATGATAGCCTCTGCTTTTTGAACACAACTCAGTGTGTGACAGGATGATCATGGAGGTAGAAATATGCAATGAAACTCAGCTGACATCTAACACTAATGTCACTCTCTGTCCATACTGTACATGCAATGAGCTCTAATGCCCAATGGAGGAGAGTATGGGATATTTTATGCCATATCTATTTTTCTGTTTTTCATTATCAAGTGATCCATTACAAATTTACTTATGGATTTTACTTACAAGAACACTTTTCGCCTTAAGCTTTGCCCCATACCTACAGTACTGAGCTCCTGTGTAACAATACAACGCCTTCTCATTCCACCTCGTCGTCAATTTTCGATTGCAGCAAACACAAAAAACAACATGGTTGGGCTTAAATCTAATACGTTTGTACAGTGAATGTACAGCAAATGTTTATATTGACGCGGATGGGTTTACATTGTAGTTAATGGAGAGTCTAGTTCATGTAATAAGGAGATAGGAACATACTTGCGCTATGTAAACTAGGTCCCAGGTCAACTGTTATTGGATCACTGAAATATATAGCATATTGCTATAACAACAAATTATTTGCTTTTAACTTGTGAAAAATCAGTTAATCTTTTTCACAATGTAGTAATGGGAAGGTCCACTGACCATATCAGCCAGTGGACTCAAGGCATCATCTCTCTGCTACTTTCTTTAGCCCAGACCATTGTACTGTACTGGCAATGGTGCAAGTACAAGTGACTCCTTATGGTGAACGTCAAATCTGCAAATAAATGTAGAATTCACACACACAAATCTAGCCCTCTCACATGGATATGCTAGGCAGCCAGTAGGATGGACACATCGGTCTATCAGTGTGAGGAAATAAACCACTTCATATATATTGCATGGTAGAAGTCAGATTCACATACCACCTCGCAGTTGTATGCCTCGCCAACCCAGGGCCGGCTCAAGGCATAGGCTATGTAGGCGGTGCCTTGGGTGGTGGTCGCCCTTCCTCATTTTCTATATTGAGGGAACAGATGAATAAATAAATAAAGAGAGATAGAAATACACTTTTCAAACCCGTAACTCGTTTTCTCACACTTTTTCATCTGCCCAGCTGCACATAATTTCAAATTTCGTCCACGGCACCAAATGAGCTCGAGCCAGCCCTGCGCCAAGCAGTCAAGTTGCAGTTTACTGTACATCCACGTCTGTCTAAGATGCCATAACTTTACCATTTTATCCCGTTAGACATTGTGAAATTGTTGTAATCAACATATGAATTCATATGAAAATGTCTTCTGTGAGTTCACTGTGACCTTGACCTTTGACCACCAAAATCTATTCAGTTCATCTTTGAGTCCAAGTGGATGGTTGTGACCAATATGAAGAAATTCCCTCCAGGCGTTCCTTAGATATCACGTTCACAACAGTGATAGACGAGAGGTCACAGTGACCTTGACCTTTGAGCACCAAAATCTAAGCTGGTGCCTCAAGAAATTTGCTTGAGGTGAATGGGATGGACGTACAAGACGAAAAGCGGCCATGGCTGTCGCCGGCGCAAAGGCATTGAAACCAGGAAAATAAACTCGGCCTGTTAGAAAGACTATTTGATGGATCGGTTCTCTTGGTTTTTGACCAAGACAGTTTTGAATTACACTAACACTGTACTTCTTCCTCCTCCTATGCTCTTTAATGTGCATATTGTTACTGGTGCGATTAATGTGGTTTAGATTGATGCAGTGTGTCCAAGCTTCCACCCACTGCTGTCCAGCTCCTTTGTTTCACTACTTACCTTCAGGGTCTGTTCTGCCTTGGCTGGATCACATCTGTCTGCTGAGTTCGAGTCATTTTCCATTGACAACAGCACCTATAACTGTGCAGTAGCTCCACTAATCCTGTGTCACTTTCACTTGGCCCTTGCTGCTGCTAAGACCTGATACTTTGCTACTGGAGATCATGTCAGAACCTCCTCTGCATTTTGACTTATCCACTAGTAATATCGCAGAAGTTTGAAACCATCTTGTCATAATCTCATATCACGTTTCAACTCCACAATCTGTATGTAAGAAATCTGCCTCTAATTATTTGGGGCTAAAGTGGTAAGTGGCGGTGATCGTCAGGCCTCTGAATTTAGGGCAAATAAATTAGACCAAAAAAGTAACCTAAATAGTTTCCCCCTGGGGATCAATAATGTATTTCTGATCCTGATTTTTACGATTCTGTGTAACACCATCAGAGCAGTGATGCAGCTGTCAGCCAGTAGGTGGTGCCACACTACCAAGGATGAGGACATATTAGTTGGATGTACAGTAAATGGTCCAACCTTGCAAAGAAAAAGTGATTTTCATCTGAGTAAACTGGAACTAAAAGTCAGCAGAAAACTAAAGTTTAGAAAATGTTCATGGAAGCCAAATCTTAGAGGGATGAGTTAAAAATGTGGCCACAATTAATACATATTATACCGGTAGAGCTTGTCTTTCTCAGCATCTTTTATAATCACTGAAAATACTAATAGACAAACTACACTACTTAATTTTTGTGAGACTAAGAACAGTGAAAAGGAGATGGACTCTGTGATTGCTACTGTATATGCCCACTTCCTTCTTGAGCTAAAAGAAGCTTCATAGCTACATGATGGTGTAAAACCACCAAAAAACCCACCTTTTTTGAGATAAGTATGTCAAAATTAAAGTTAATACCTGAAGATCAGCCTCCTGAGGACTGTCCACATCATCACCCCCAACAAGACCACTTCTTCCTGATAATCAGGCAGGACGGGGTCATCGTCCAAAAGGAGCCACCTGAGGAGGAGAAAACATTTTAAAGTCACATTCTCCACATCCATAAAACAGACTTAAACAGGTAAATTGTTTTTGACCAGATACATTACAAGCACTTTTTAGAAATGCCCCCAACAAACAGAGTGCCACCTCTAAACGTGATGTCAAATACAGTTCAGCTCTGACTGATCTGATCTGATCTGATTTATTGATTGCAGTTGGGATGTAATGAAAAGTTTAACAAATATAACAAAACAAAAATCTTAATCCTGCCTTTAAAATAAGAGCCAATGTTGTAAATGCTGTTTTGATGTGAGACCATGGACATGGTTTAATAGAAAAAGGACAGTGACCTGGATTCAGAAGACGTCATTCACAGCCGCTGGAACATAATCAGTACAAACACAACTTGACAAACTATTTTTCACTCACTTGTAGAGATATGTTGATAAAATCTGTCACAGTATCACCCACACCTGATGGGAACCACTCCTGTGCTGTACACGCTGCACAATATCACACAAAAACACCCATCATGATCTCATACGTCATTATATTCATTTAAGGAACATGCTGACTGGGCTGCTGTTTGACAGTCTAGTTCTTCTGGAGTCAATCAAATATAAATCACACAGTACATTTGTGAATCCTTCTGTGTGCATTCATCAGTATTGAGACTGATCTGACTCCATAGATGAATCAGTCAATTTAATCCTTGTTTGCATAACACAAGTCCACATAATAACCCTGTTGACATTCCTGTTTTTGCCTCTGAAGACACATTTTGTTTCTTACAACCACAATAACAGTCAGACTAGTATAACAGCAGTCAGGTTGCATCACATTTCAGTCATATTGAAAAGGTGGTAACAGCTGGTTCTGACTCTTAACAGGCCAAATCCAACAATTTAACATTATTAAAAGCACACTGAAATTCAATTTTAAAGAATCTAAGGAACATTAATAAATATATTTATCATGACATCAAAAGACGTCGTACTTGCAAAAGAAGCGATCCAGCGCCTGAGTCTGGTCAGCAGGCCAAGCTCCTCCACAGGGGGTCCGTGAGACGCCATCTTCTCCGGCTGTAGATGTTTCTTCAGTTCAGTAATCCAACAGCTTCTTCTCCAGAAGTTGCTCTCCAGGTGATCCGGTCTCAGCGATTTCAGCTCTCCAGGTTTTCACAGGTCAACGTGTGTCCAAGTCCAAGTGACGCACGAGCGTGAGCGAGTCGGATCCACTAGTAGAAGATGCAATGTGGAGTGTCTGGACTCTTTAGTGTGTGTACAGTAGGTGTTTCCATCAATAAGTGATGTGTATGATAATCTGTTGTCTCTACACTTCAAACCATCTTGACCCAGAGCTCAGTGAACCAGCTCAGCTTCATTTTGTTGTTGTATTTTTAGATATAAAATAATGTCAGCAATGTGAATCAATGCATGACAAGACTGTATAATTAATTAATCTCCAATTTATAGCCTAGTGGCCTTTATTGGTTTTCATGTGTCTTTGCTGATCCTCGTGCACCCTGTGGTGCTTTCATTTTGTTTTGCCACAGGATGATACAGAGGAGTCCAGGAGCTCCAGGTCCACTGTGGGACACAAAAAGGACTTGAAGCTATAAGTGGAAAATCACAGTTTTGGAATATATACAAATAAAATATGTTTTTAAACAATCAGTATCTGTCACTGTGTCACGTATGGCTCTGTTTCCTAACAGTATCTGTGAATGGTACCGAGGACATCATATAAAGCAACAGAAACTAAAAGAAATGCCCGTAAACTTAACAAAAAATGATTTTCTATGGATTTTTTTTAAGATTGTACTTATTACTTCCATTAATTGTACTATCAAGACATGTGAGTTCATGTAAACCACCTAAACCCTTCTCTGCGTGTTTCTTGGGAAATAAAGACAATACCCCAGCGGACCAGTCCTGATACATCCAGCACACAGTGTCTGACCAATGAACAAGGCTTACATCAAACATGCAGTGTCTATCTGAAGGGGACCATTTACGTTATTCAATTACCCCAAAACGATTTGACAATTATTTTATTTATCGTATGGTGCTGGAGGGCTGGAGATAACAGGTAACTGGCGTGGATAAACTGATGACCTCTGTATTTTCTATAGATAACACTAATAGGATAAACAACAACACAATAATCAATAGGGTTATGTGTTTCAGATGTGTTGATGCTCTCTTTTATGGCAGGATATGCACAAATTAAATTTACTTCTTTCCTGGTGAACAGTGAATGTTTCATTTTCTATTATATATCATTCATATGTGAAATATTTCCACCTATTTAAAATGTGTTAAGTCTTTCACGTTAAATGATTTAATTACATTCTGAAACAGTCAGTATATGCATACATCTAGTTATATTAATACATTTTTAGAGACTATATATAAGGATCTATTATACGGCAGGCAATGCATTCTTAAACCACCAAGTGGCCAATTCTCAACACAGTCAAGTAAACAATAAAACAAACTGCCTCCTTTCAAGCTAGTAATGTGAAACAACGAAAGAAAATTAACTTCTAATCAACAGCAATCAGCTATGTAGCTATAACTTTAGCATCATAATCTGTAACAGAACTGATCCGGACAGTCCTTTGTTAGAGTAGGTACAGCTCTGTTTTATTTCTACGAGGGCTGTCACAGTTATTTTTGAGTTGTAGAGAGCTCAGTTCTAAAGCTAGAGTGAAGATATCGGCGTCATGTAAAAATACAAAACCTAATCCTGGAAAAACTAATCCATTGGTACCAACCACATCATACTAGCTTGTCTCGAAGGAGGTTAAATAACACTCCAAATTTGAAATTTTGGTGAGAAAAAACTGTCATGGTCATTTTCAAAGGGGTCTCTTGACCTCTGACCTCTAGATATGTGAATGTAAATGGGTTCTCTGGGTTCCCACCAGTCTCCCCTTTACAGACATGCCCACTTTATGATAGTCCCAGTCAGTCTGGATCAAGTCATAGTCAAGTCAGCACTCTGACACACTGACAGCTGTTGTTGCCTGTTGAGCTGCAGTTTGCCATGTTATGATTTGAGCAGATTTTTTATGCTAAATGCAGAACCTGTGAGGGTTTCTGGACAATATCAGTCAATTTTGTGTTGTTAATAAATAAATATACATTTGTATAAAGCAGCATATTTGCCCACTCCCATGTTGATAAGAGTATTAAATACTTGACAAATCTCTCTTTAAGGTACATTTTGAACAGATAGAAAAATGTGCAGTTGATTTGTGATTAATCACGATTAACTACGGACAATCATGCAATTAATAACAATAAAATATTTTAATGGATTGACAACTCTGTATACGTTGAAATACATGGAGACGTGCTTGTATCCGACTAGGCTAACCACACCAACATTATATGATTTGACATAGGTTGGGTTTATTTTTGTGAAATGTAATTTCACAAAAGTTTACATCATTAATAAACAGCATTTTCATCAAGTGTAAGATAAGATATTGACCATATATCACCTCTTTTCCTCTCCCTTTTAAGAATGACACTGCAGTTACTGGGTGTTAATATCTAGTAACTAGAATTAGTTTGTGTAGTGTGACTGTTTTTACTTCAGTTATGCATAAATCATGGTGAAATACACACAGATAAATGCTTGAATCCAGTAAGGCTAACCTAACCAATGCTCTTTGATTAGGTTAGCCTCCAGGTTTCTAATCAGTCTGCCAGTATCTTTATTTTATGTTATACTGTATGCAGTAGTGAATATTGAATTAAACAAAATAAGAATCACTGTTTGTTTTTTATTTGACACAAAAATATCACAATATGAATCACAATTAGGATTATGAGATGTCATTAAAAAGTAATACAAAAAAATACTTAAATCTTTAGGAGTTCAGCCTAAAGTAGAGTAAAATAAAGTAGAGAGAAATAAAAAACTAACCACTCTTGCCATGCCAAAGTAAAACTCACAGATCATCACAGAGCAGCAGAAGATAAGAGTGAAATGACTCTACACGTAGTCAAATCTCTGGTTGGACTGCCGTCCCTCCACACTCTGGGCCTTGTAGGAGTCGTTGTAGGCTGGACGGGGTCGGGGCTCAGACTTGTAGATGGTGTGGTGAGAGGCGGCTTTGTAGGCCATCCCATCGTACCTGGAGAATTACAAAATAAGCAACTTTAAACAAAAGACAGACAAGAATACAGAGCCTAGTTTAACATCTTTTGCTTCTGCTGCAGTGAATTATAACATCCAGACTCACACTTGCTTGTCATCAGGCAAGCATTGGCTTTCGTAAGTGATGTTAAAATAAAAAAACAATAGGCCTGAAAACAGATTTATAAGGAGCAGTGTGACCCAAAGAAGAATATAAGATCTTTTGCATATTATTTTGCAAGCAGCCTCGAAAGCATTTGCAACTCTGCATTATATATGCAGAGAAAAACCTCCATTTACATTTTGCTGAGTATGTGTCCTTAACTTTCAAAGGAACTAAGATTTTTTTTACTGCCCCACAGCAAAACAGAATAGATCCAGGGGTTGCTTTATATTGTTGTTCAGCTTTGTCAGAAGCCAAGACTTCATTTTACAGCAGCGAACATACAATCTGCACCAATATTTTGCATGTAGCAGCTGCTTACTAGACATTTCTGTCGGATCTTTCCTGCATTTAGCAGCTTACTCTTCTCTGTTACTTTACTGTACAGGAGGAGAGAAGTTTCGTTCAAAGTTGCTGCCGTCCACACCGGCTCTGTTAAAGGTCAGAGAAAGTCGCACATGACGAAACACACCTTTGCTTTCTATCTGAAGTCATTCCACGGCAGGCCAGACACATCATGACGCCTCCAATGACCAAGATAGCTGCGCCGATCCAGCCCACGAAAAGAGCGGGGCCAAAAGTGTACCTGAGTGAAAACAATGGGTTCAGCAAAACATACTGTACATCTACAGTACACCTTTGAGCCAAATGAGGGAGCCTGAATGTTCGTATTATTCTGATAATTATAGCCTGCTTGTAGAGTTAGTTAGTATCACTCTGGTTCCCTTTACAAAAAAGCCAATGAGATTTTTCCGTTGGGTTTTGGATTATTGCAGAGAATACACACACATTTGTACAACAAGATAATCTTCACAACACCACTTTTATGATTTCTGAAGCATAAATGGGATCGGCAGAAGTAAAAAGTTAATGTTAGGCTATGAATGAACTACGCGACAGTCACATGAGTGTGAATGTACACGACGAGGCTGTAAAGGACAAGTCGGTGTGACAACATTTAGTAGTTTAACTTAGCCACTTGTTAGCAACCGCCTTTTTAAGATGCATAAAAGCTTAAAAATACATGAGTGGGATATTTAGTGATGCATTTTATGTCTTAGAGCAATGTCTTGTGTTAACCAGAGACTTTATTTCAGGCATCTAACTAAAAACCCACTGACTTTGCTATGAGGCACTAGAAGTGCTAGAATGCTAACTCATTTACAGGTTTTAGGCCTCGTTCCTGTAGCACTCTGTTACAGTGAATCCAAAGGCTAGTGTTCACAGAGAAATGCATTCATTTGGTCTCCTAAACTGTTTAACGTGTGTATATTTTTTCGATAACATGCATAAAATGCATTTGGGATTTATCAAACAGATATCTCTTGTTACTCATTTACCTATTGAAGATAATATAAGGTGGTGTAGAAATAGCAATAAAAACTCTTCTCACGATTTATAGACAAGGCCTATTCAGGACTGGCTTAAAGCTTAGACCCACCACCTTCTGGAGGCGTTGCACTCACACTTTTCATCTGCCTGATCACACTTATGTATTTTTTAATAAAAGTGTAAATTGTAGTAAAACCAGTTAAACACTTTTAAGCCAACAATATCAGGGAGCAGTTGTTTATTTATATTATAATAAATACAGATATTTATGAAAATATGCATCTTAATTTTTGTCTTAAAACCAGTGTGGTGTCTGATGTGTGGTTTATGGGGCTAGGGTTAAGGTTCTGGGGGTTGAACCTTAACCTCAGCCCTAGTTGGGAGCTCTAAGCCTGAATTACACCCAGGGCACCAAAAGGGCTAGAGCTGGCACTGGACCTATTGTGAGGTGGGTCACAGTGGTTTGTCATTTTTAAAAAGTGGGTTTAACCAGAAAAAAAGTGAGGAAACACTGCTGTAGCAGATAAAATGTCATCTTAATTAGACTTTACCTTGGAGTCAGAGCTCCTGAGAGTCCGCCAATACCCACTCCTCCATACATGCTGAACCCACCATCGGCGTATGTTGTGAACCGAAAGCTTTGCACAATCAAGTTAGCGAAGGCCGACACCCCAGCGACGCCACAGATGCCTACAAATCAAGAGCAAACGGTGGCATTCGTGCACAACGGTTTAGTAGTAACAGAATTGTGAACATTACTGCACCTGCAAGAAGAAACATGATCCCTGACGTCAGAGTCATGGTGGCTTTAATGTTGTCCTCCATGTTCCCCATTTTCAAGCACTTCAGTGCGAATATGGCGACCAGGCAGCCGACGGCGCCGAGGACGATACCGACAATCATCAAGGCCCGCACGGCTTGGAGCAGAGCTGAAGGACAACGTTATACCATTCAGAACATTTCTCATCACGTCATTTGCTCAAAAAATGGATCTGCAAGCCGTCAATGTAGAGAAAATAGGAAAATAACACAAGTATCCATCTTAATTAACTTTACTGTTTCACTTTAGAGGAAAATACTTTACTTGACAGTTACTAATTACTTTGCAGGTTTTCCATACACAAGCATATGATCAACAGATAAATTATCATACTTTTTTTGTTTTTACAAAAAAATGAAGTCGTTCTGAAACTTCCCAACAGGATATAATTAAAGATGCACCAATGATAGCGATACCGATATCAGATCAGATATCATGCTGATACTGACTCAAATAGCTGGATCAGATATCAGTGACAACAGGGCCGATTTATTAGATTCAGTTCTAGGTTTGTATACTAATATAATAATAATGTATGTGCGTATTTATGGGTACATTTTGTGTTTTATAATGTTGGGAAAGTAATGTTAAGTCAAACCTGACATTTCCTTACACAAAAAGAATGAACCCAGTCACTTCCACACAGTGAGGCATATTATTAATTATCAATGAAACAGTGGTTTCAGATCGGTATGCGATGTCAGCCGACACCTAAAGCCCAGGTATTGCTATCAGGACTGAAAAAATCAGATCCTTGGATATAACCATCTAAATCAACTAAAACACAAAATTCTGCTTATCCGCTAATGTATCAAAAATCCTTTATATAAAATATCTAATAATTTAACACAAAACTTTTCAGTGTGTGTTTGTTTGTGTTGTGTTGTGTTGTGTGTTTTCCTGTTTATTCTGTAGTTGAATTCACAAACAGAGCAGCATTTTCAAGTACTCCCCTGAAGATATTATCTGACTTACATCCTCTTTTTAAAAAAAGAAACTGTCATATCATCGTTGATATGAGCGAAAAACTCATTACTGTGTTTCTAGCAGCATTTCATACAACGGCATTCTCCAGAGTGGAACTACACTGAGACACATTTACACAGGCATACATACATAAATCCTTACATATACTGCACATACTGAACATACTGTATATACATAATATCAGCAGATACATTACATTGGGGGGTGCTAAAAGGTCTTTAGGTCCTTCTTAAATTAACTACTTGTAAAGGTGTTGAGTCAAAATCTCCTAAAATGTCTGTTTTTTCAAACAAATAAAGTTCTACTGATGCACGTGTATATCAAGAATATATTATAAAAGACACTTAGAGAGCTCACCACTCATGGCGTATTTTTTTTTAAATTAAAATAAATGAAATGTCAACTTGAGACAGAAATAGTTGTTTTTTTAGCAGCAGCAGTATAAAAAAAAAAAAATCATAAATCAAGGCACCACGTAGTAAAAACTATTGATCCGAATGCCGTCTTTCAGTGGCCTGAGACATTGTACCTGTATTATTCTACACTTAAGCCTTTAAGACCTTATGTACAATATGCTCTACACTACATTCAGCCGTTAAGCACAGAGTGTGGAAATGTACTTTACATTGTGTGACACTCCGGTAAAGCTTGTGCTTGCTCAGCTAAGCTTTGGATGTCTCATCAAATTTCCATTTGATTCCGGAGAGACACCATCTTTTCTGCAGTCCACTGCGTTTTTATGCAGGAGGGAAATGGAGAAAATCTGCCCTCAAATACCTTCCAGGGTCCTTTGGAAAATGTTCTCCTTAATCCAACATGTGGAGAAATGTTCGATAAATGCCTTTTCTTTCTCTCTAAGAGTGATTCTCTTACCTGGCAGTCCTAGTATGGTAAAATAAGGCCTGCACTGCGTTGTACCGTATGATGTCCCCACACACGTGTTCCACAAGCCAGAATAGGTGAAAACATTAGTTACAACTGTAAAAGATCGGTCTTGCAAGCTCCACATGTCCAGTGCTGTTGCGGCTGATATTAAGAATAACCCCAGCGCGGACAACATGAATCCTATTAACTGAATCATCGAGACCGCCATTTTAGATGTCCCGCTCAAACGCAGTTGCCAACCGTGTCACGGAGTCGTGAAATGGCAGGTTCGGAGCTCCCGCTTATCTTATGTATGTTTCAACAAGGAACAGGCTTTATCAGATGTTTACCTAATTTTCAGTCTTTGTCCAAGTTTCGGGAAACAGTGGCGATGATAATTCCCACCCCTTATTAATAACACAGGGTGTGGTTTGACCTTTCATCAATCTACGGAAACACTGAGCTGACATGGTTTGATTTTATTCCTCTCACTGTATCCAATATTCACTTTACCAATATATATCTCTTTGATAATTAATCAATATTCTAGTGTAAAACAAACAAGTAACGCAACCATTTTGACTTGCTTACCTTTTTGTAGCTGTCAGCCAACAAATAAATACATTTATTTATTGTTTCATGTATTTTGTGGTTCCCTGAATAATTTCCGTCCATGCTGGTTCAGTGTTGCTAATGTAAAATGAAAGCGTACCTGGCAGTCCCAGAATGGTGAAGTACGGTCGGCACTCTGTGAAGCCGGAGCTCTGCCGGACACATGAATTCCACAGGCCTGAGTACGAGTACACGGCCGTCACAGGGTTGTCGAAGAGGTCTTCGGTCGCCCACTGGTCCATCCCCGTCGCTGCGATTATTCCCGCCAACCCTAACAAACTCAGAAGGAAGCCCATCACCTGACAGAGAGTGGCTGCCATGGTGCTGTCTTTTCTCTGCCACGGGTAAATAAAAGTGTAGCACTCTGGATTCAAACACTAACGGCCTCTTCCTCAGCGCTGCGGCTGTGTTTGAATATGATATCGGCTGGTGTGAAGTCAAGAAGGACTTCACCAGTGACCCTGCTTGTTTGCACACAGCCCAGTCATGTACAGAAGCTGGGTGGAGCGTATATGTAAAATAAGATTAATTCTGGTCAGTAGAGGGTGAGTCACTTCAATGTTTTTGAATACAAATGGTGTTTGTCAAAAACCTGTACAGCTGCTGTTAATGGATTCTGTTGGCAGACTTACTGCTTACTTATTTCTACTTTAAATTCAAACTCTTATTGGTAGAAGCTGTTCTGAAGTTAAGCCATCAAGCGTAAAGGCCCTGAAAACCTATTTTCTCAATCAGCTTCTATGAGCGGTGGGGTTCCACCAGTTTCTGTTATTCCCCCTCTGACTACCATATAGAGCATATTTGCATTTCAGCTCTTTTCTTGGATGATTTCAGCCTTGCTAATATTTGAATCAAAAAGTCAAAATCCTTTTACTTTTTGGAGGAAATCAAAAGAAGTGGCTCTGGGAAAAATGTATATAATATGAGAGTACAATATAGGCGTGTGTGTGTTTACATATATAGTTTTTTTCTTTTTATTATTTTTTTACTGTTAATACGAGGATCATATGGAGGTAATCAATTAGTTTGAACACACAAAGAAGCATTCAGCATTTTGGCTGTCGCCATCTTGTTTTTTTGGAACCAGAGGCGACACAAGAGGGTGGAGCTAAGAACAAAATGTTACAATTAACTTTCATGAACTGAAAAAGACTGTGAAAGGGTTAAAATTTTAAGAGTAAAACACAGACATCTCCCAGACCAGACAATGCTGTGTTAGCAACCTGTCAATCATAAGTTAGCCACGCCCTAAATCATACTGGACCATAATTTACTAAATGAACATCATGCTGTATGTGAAGAAGACTTGAAACTAGCGACTGAGACCATAAACTCAACTTGACAGTGTTTACTGAGGTAATAAAGTAGGCTCATTTTCTCATAGACTTCTATTAAATCAGACTTGTTTTTGCAACCAGAGAAGTCGCCCCCTGCTGGCCGATAAAAAGATTGCCCACTGATGTACACCACCAAAACAAGAGTCCGCCATGTTGCACTACTATGTTTCTACAGTAGTCCAGAACAGACTGTTAGCGAATTGTTATTTCTGCACTTCAGTTTTTGTGTGGATTAAATAAATGAGTTAAAGGTACTGATGTGGATTTTGTTACCTTTGTGTTAGGCAAACCATCTGGTAGCTGTAGCCCTACATGTATCGGACGGGTTTGATATTTTTCAGATACGACCTCATCTAACTCTCTACTCATGTGACCAAAGTGTTGAGCTTTTAAGATGGCATCTCTGCACAGATTTATGAAGTCTGGAGAAGCTGTGTGCGTTTTTCATTGCTCTCTTCTGCTGGTTGAGCACCGGCCTATTGCGCTTTTGGATGTACTTGACCACCTTACATTCGTTGTCTCATCTGACTCTCTGCCAGGAAGTGATGAAGCATTTCCTCCAAAATGTAGAACTACTGCTTTACAGTATCAGTAACAGTATCTAGGGTAAAACAAGGGTCTTTTTTTTCTTACTTGTTACTTATTTAGTCATGAATATTTAACATTTTAGAGAAATATGTCAGGGACTTTAAAAGAGCCGTTCTAGTCTGAATATCCTAATGTTGGCTGCCATTCATGTTTCTCTATCTCCTGACGTTCAACATTCAGTCTCGTATTTTAACGGATGACAAAACAGCCAGCACACTGGTTCCTGTTGACAGCTCCTTGGTTGAGTCACATCCTAATGATGGGAAACCTGAATGTGATGGGATTGGCCGCTATGCAGCAATACCAGGCAGGATACTCAAATATTTTCTCCCATTTAAAGCCGTCTGTCTAGTTTACAAATTCCAAGGTAACACTGATGCTGTTGTGATACAAGATAAGATGTGTGGAAATAACCTGAAATCAGGCTTGATCATGCCTCTCGACGTCTTGTTAAATGAAACATAAAGTCATAAAGTTTCTTTAGTGTTATTGTGTATAAATGTGTATCTTAAACTACATGGTTATTGTTCGACTGAATGTCTCAGCCAGGCTGTGTTAAGCGATACTAGATGACACTGTTGTTGGGGTGGGTGCTCTGTATCGTTGGACCAGCAGCCAGTCAGGCAAAAGTAAATACTGATATGATTGTAGTGAACTGAAACCAATTTGCCTGCAGCTGATATGTCGAGGAGAACTTGGGACACCAGTACTGTATCGAAACTGGGTTGAGCCGAAGTAAAAAATACAGCCGATATTATTCTAGTATATACATATACTGTATAGTAAACGTACATTATTAAACCTTTGCTAAACTCAAGCAAGTCAGGTGTCTCAGGTTTGGATATCTTTACCACTCAATATAATTATTTGAAATGTATTATTTTAAAATTATGATAGACTACTGGTGGTTAAAGAAGCACTGCCAGACATTATTATTATTATTATTATTATTATTATTATTATTATTATTATTATCATTATTATGATTATTATTATTATCAATTCATTATCAAATTATTATTTAGTAATTTTGAGAATAAAATGATCAATTAAGCTGCTATGAGTAAAATCCACATGAGCTTAAGATAATATGTTTACATGCAGACTTGACCTCTGCACAGTAGATCTCTAATGAAAGTATAGTAAAAGTAGTTCAAACAACCCACCCAGTGAAGCATACACTACTCTCTCCCACACAGACGACCTGATTTGATCACTGTCAATAGTAATAACAGTAGCACGCCACGCTAATGGTTTTTGCAGTCTGCTGTGCAGAGCCATTCGTCCCCCAGCAGGCTGAACCTTAAGCAAACAACTTCTCCAGCATCTGTAGGAGCCACTGTTTGCTTATCATGAGCTGCCCGTACAAATATACATGAAAAGGAGAACTTCACACGTGTATTTGCCAAGGAGCTCCGATCACAAGACGTTTTCATTGTGAAGATGTTGGTTTAAATAAAAATGCTTTCTGAAGTAGTGTAAGAAGCAGCAAATCAATGCTGAGTGCTGAGCTCTTCACCCACATTTTGGTTAAACCCAAATAACTTTATTGCTGAAAATAGATTTGGGGGAAATTAAATCTGGAAAATCTCCTCCTAAGGAGTAGTGCTGCCATAAAAACAAAACAAAACAAAACATCAGCAACATTATGGCATAAGATCATTTTAACAATCTTAATCCTATAGTCACCGTTTCTTTTGTGTCCACTTGGTGGCAGCGCAACAAGCAGTTAACCATAGACTGTATTAGGAGTTCACATTCGGTGCCTTCAAACAGGACTCGTGAACCCGTGTTTAGGAGATGGGAAGTTGTGAACATGACACGTGTTGCGTTCAGGTAGTTATGAGTCGTGAGGAACACCGCTGCTAAGCAACAGCAATATTAATATTACTGAGGCTAACAAGGTAGCCAGCAAGCAAGTGGGTAACATAATGAAGGAAATGCAAAGGTATCATGACAGAGGAGAAAGATGAAGTCATTGAGAATATCAACATTTTCATCAGACATATTATAAAGTACCAAGAAAAAATAAAATTACAATATACTGGACAATATTAACTTGTTATGCCCCGATAAATGAACTTCCATGGGCTCCACCATTTCTCACAACATCAACAAACACGCCACAAGTCGTGAACTCGGAGCTTTCAGAAACTTTACACTTACGCTGTCGTGAATACGACATGAGGGGCGCGTTCAGATGGACCCAACTCGTAAACACGACCCCGTTAGTCACTGTGATGTCACCCTCTGGTTTGTGAAATGCTGTTTTGAAGTCTCAGATTTGGCATTTTGTCTGTTGCCATTTTGGTGTTTTGCAACCAGATGTGACACATGTGAGAGGGTGGAACTAATAAAACCAAATGTTGAATAAGACATTTGAAGGCGATCAAAATGTTCTGTTAACTTTCATGAACTAAAAAAAACATTGTGAAAGTGTTAAAGACGACAAATACAGTCAACCAGAGGAGTCGCCTCCTGCTGGCTAGTAGAAAAAATGCAAGTTTAATGCACTTATGCAGGCTTCACTTTTCAGAAACGGTAGTTTCATCTTATAAAAATGACATAGGAAATGTGTTAGACAGATAAATGTACAATATCAACCCTCCTTTTAACACCAATTCCTGAGGGAGATATACAGTATGTGACACTTTTGCAGACTGGTATGACCTGCAAGATGAAGTCCAAAAATTACATCCTGGCGTATTTTTCTAATCACGTCACCTTGACCTCGATGGAAACGTCATGAGGTCAAGGAAAGATGTGAAGGATAATTCATAAGGACTTAGGGAAAGACAACGGTGGAGTTCAGAGAATCCAACTGCAGTTAAACTAAGCTCCATAATCATAATACGGCCGATGTGTGACGAAGAAGAAGAAGAAGATATTCCTTTATTAGTCCCACGAGGGGAAATTCAATTTTTTCACTCTGTTGTTAACTTATACACGGTACATGCAGACCCGAACACACACATGCACAAACATGCAACAATGGAGAGATGTCAGAGTGATGGGGCTGCTCCTGACAAGCGCCCCGAGCAGTTGGGGGTTTGGTGCCTTGCTCAGGGGCACCTCGGCAGTGCCCAAGAGGTAACTGGCACCTCTCCAGCTACCAGTTCACACTCAGTTCTTGGTCCATGTCGGGACTTGAACCGGTGACCCTCCGGTTCCCAAGCCAACTCCCTACAGACTAGCTACTCCGCCCCAACGTGAACCTGAAACTACAATTTTCGGAATCTAGACTACAAAAAGGGTATCTTTGTCTAATATTAACATTTGTTTGATGATCTGAAACATCTAAGTGTGACAAATATGCAAAAATATAAGAAATCAGGAAGGGGGCAAATACTTTTTCACAGCACTGCATATGATAAATACTGATAAGATGAATATGCAATGACAGATCAATATTTCAGCCTCTATTTCTGGGTATTTATATCAAGATATGTTGCAAAGCTTAGAAGATAGCACCTTTTGTTTGAACCCACCCATTTTTCAAGTGAGTAAAATTATGTGAACATGTGACTGACAGGTGTTTTTTGTTGCCCAGGTGAGTCCTGTTACATTGATCATTCAAACAATAAATAGAGCTGAATGTCTGCTCTCAGCTTCAGCTTTGGGTTTTGCCTGTGCAGACTGCATTTATAGTTAAAAAGGTGATGAAGACCAGAGTTCTGTCTCTGGGAGAAAAGCTGAGAGAAGATGGACGATCAATCAGAGCTGTTGCACAAACATTATCCATAGTCAGTACAACCATCTGGAACGTCCTGAAGAAGAAAGAAACCACTGGTGTACTGAGCAACACTGTTGAACCGGTAGACCAAAGAAAACATCAGCAGCTGATGACAGAAACACTGTGAGAGCTGTAAAGAAAAACCCTAAAACAACCGTCAGTGACGTCACCAACAACCTCCAGAGGGAGGAGAGAAGGAATCAATCCACCGATCACAGAAGACTTCAGGGACTAAAGGACAGAGGCTCCACCAGAAGATGACAACCACCCATTAGCAATAAGAAGAGGAAGGACAGACTGGAACCAGACTAAAAGTACAGAGACCAGGCTCAAAGGTTCTGGGACAAAGTTTTCTGGACTGATGAGACAAAGATGAACCTTTAACAAAGTAATGGAGAAAGAAAAGATCTGCTTATGACCCCAAACACAGCAGCTCATCTGTGAAACATGGTGGAGGTAACGTCACGGTTGGGCTCATGTGGCTACTGATAACGTAACACATGGTTAAAGCTCAACAACTGAAAGAAGCTGCGGTGAAGCCTGAAGAAACATCACAAAGGAAGAACGCTAAAGTTTGGAGATGTCAGTGGTCGCAGGCTTGATGCAGATACTACAACTAAATATTAAGTATTATTCACTTGAATCTATTTTAAGTCTATGTTCATGCACTTTTGCTCTGTTACAAACTTTCTAAGTTGACCTTTATAAGTAAACCTGGAAATATTCATAATTCATAATATTTATTATTTTTATTAATATTTTTATTTTTATTTTCATAATATTTATCTTGTGATATCAAACCCAAATGTTTTCAGTGTACAGCAAAGTTAAAGGTATTGGCCTCCCTGTTCCAGTAGTAGGAGGGGACTGTAGTGTAGGCTGTACTTCTTACAACTCCTTTTTGGATGTAAAATTTATTTATGTTGATTATTTGTTCATTGACAGTTTTCTAAATTTTTGGTTTTTTTTGTTAATCTAGTTTTGTTTTTGATTTACGTATATACTACCTGTTCTAAATAAATAATGAAAAATAAAGTGAAATTAATTTTTTTTTATCACTGTCCACTCATATTAAACATGAATCCCAATTTGTATATGCATGTATGGAAATAATGTGCAAAATAAGCATATTGTTCGTGATTATGAATATTGCATCACTTAAAATTCTGCAGCTGCAAGGCATTGTGGGATGTTTTTTACTTATTTCCTTTGGTAAAGGAAGCTCCAGTGTATCCTATGCTAAAGGAGATAATAAAGGAAGCACTGAAGCACCTTTCCTCAGCATTTAGAGGATTCAAACTGCTCTTATCATGGCTGCTACTGAGATACTTCCAGGTCATTTCATGTCGTTAGGAACCTTCTTAAGCAAAAAGCACTTTTTGCCCACAGCTCAGAGCTAGTATGACTGCTAGTAAGCTAAGCTGCCAGCATGTTTACTGGCTGTTGTCAAAGAAGCACCAGAGTTTCATCTTTTTGCTGCTACACGGCTAAAAATATTCAAGCAGCTTTGAAGCTGATTCAGTGGAAACAGTATATTAAGGGGTTAAAACTGTCTGATGCAGTCCCACAAACAGTATGCCATACAGCAGGGTGTGTGTAGCATAATCTGCTGTCATTTTCTCCGACTTTGTTAAAAAAAAAAAAAGTTTGGGTGACAGATCTTGAAAGAAAATTTCCACAAAAACTTCTATTTTGAACTCCAGTCAGGAGCTCCATTACCACTCAGGCTACAATAAGAAAACACTAGAAAGAGATGTGCTGAAATGATGAAAGGATGTCTCGGAAAATGGTAGAAAAATGTCCCATTTACTTTCTTCCACCCTTTGGGTGTCTAAATGGATTTTTATTCAGTAATCAGTGCACTGCTGGCTGGCGGACACTAGAGGGCAGAGTGGGTGCAGACAACCCAGCCGGCTGTCGCAGCAGGGAGCAAACTTGCTGGGAGTGTGATAAGAAGTCCTTTCACGTAACATGGCCTGGAGTGAATGTGCTGTTTCTCTGAGGGCATCAGGAACTTCTGCAAAATATGAGCAGGTCAAGAGGAGGACAATCAGGATTTCAGTACATATTTCCTTCAGTGCACGAGGCTGCATATGACAGAAATCAGTAGGAACTAGCACTGTTGGAGCAGTTTGGTTGAAAAAACAGGCTTGATGTGAGCCAGAAGGCAGACCAAGTGATCTAGTTGTGCTAAACGAGTCGCAGGAGTTCCAGCTCTTGCCCACTTCAAACAATAAACGCTACCTGGGCAGCCAGGGAGACGGACGCACCCCCCCACAAGTCTGTTGCATTTGAAGAATGAGGGAAAACTTCAAAAATCCCTGAGCAATTAACCAATCACAGTCCGGCAGGACAGTGTGACAGAGTGCACACATCATTGGTCGACAGGCTCGCATCCGTTATGCTTTCAGTGGGGCGAGATCTAAATTAGAGAGCCAATTAACTCTGCTAATAGCCCTCTCCTATTTAATCTGGAAGACAATGGGGATTGAAGAAGAAGCTTTTACAATATCCTCTTTCTGCCACGATTCCGAGGGTCTGCGTTTGCCTCCTTGTTTTCACTTCAATTAGCTCAGTGCTTTCTATGATTAAGTACCTATAATTATTTTTCAATTAAGGCTTTGATCTGGTGTGTACTGTATACAGCTCCTCGGCGTGCCTGGAAGAATGAGGATGAAACAGTAAATTTGTTCCCTTCTGTGTTGTGTTGATGAGGGTGCAAGTGAGATTAAGCTCGCCGAGCTGCTGGGAGAGCTGCTGCAGCCACAGAACTTCATCAGACATCCACCAGATTTGTTTTCGTGCTCTTCCCACCATCAAACTTTTTTTTTTTTGGTTTGTTTTCTTACGTTGGTCAGAGCTACTTAAGTGCAGTGCATCAGTGATGCTGATGACCTGACCAGTGTGTAGCATTTTCTTTTTCCATAAGTGTCCTGTTTTTTTTTTATGCATTTCTAAGATGATCAACCAGCATAATATGCCACAATTTGTTGGCCTGGAAAACATTTAATAATCAATATGAAAGGAGCAAAGTTTCATTGCCTTGAAGTTTGATTTTAGATCCTTTTTTATTCATTTGCAATTTTTCAAATTTATTTGTTTATAAGTAGGGATGCACTGATGCTAGATAGGATATTGGGCCAACAGTCACTCAAATAGCTGGATGAACAGTCGCTGACAATGGGGTCAATCTATTAAATACAGATCTACTCTATGTTTATGCTATATACATTATAGACTGTAATTTTAATTTCAGTTTTGACAAATATGTTGCTGCATTAAAAAGGTTTAGACCTGAATTGTAATCCCTGTTAATTCTGAAGAGTTTTTACTGAGATGTTTGTGCGATTTATTTTTTTTTAATAAAAAATAATAATTCAGTAAATGTATAGCCACGCTTTTATTAGTTACATTTTGTCTTACAAAGTTAGGAAAGCATCCGTCAATGATCCCAGTTACTTCCACACAGTGAAACATACAGCTTATTGATTAAATACTGGCATTGGATCGGTACTCTGTATCGGCCGATAGCCAAAGCCCAGGTATCGTCACCACTATGGGGACTGAAAAAAGTCGGAGTGTGGCTTCCTATTCATGTGTATGTGTTGCGTTTGTAAGTGAGGGAGTGTGTGTTTCTGTGTGGTTTTGACCTGGGTGGCAAGCTGCTGCATAAAACTGGCCTTGCACAGATAAATGTTGCATTGAATCAAATTGAAACAAGTTGAACTGACATTCATCAGTGTACATATTGCGTCATATATATATATATATATATATATAAAGGTACAGTATTTCTCAAATGTAGTGGAGTAGAAGGATAAAAAAACATCAAAAAGAAATGTACTTCAGTACCATGACTGAATGGAGGCAGCAGGCAGTTTGTTCATGTTTAACTGGAGTGATGGACCCGGTTTGTTTCGTTCAACCACAACTAGAGAACTGGCCCATGAACTGCTCTTATCTAATACTCCTCTAGCTATATAGTTAAGATAATGTTATAGATCCAGGATCAAATGGGACAGTACTCATCACACATCACTTGTCACTTTACCATTGCCACGTTACATATACTTTACATACTGTTTTACCAGCTGTTACACCTGTGTGTGTGTGTATATACACTATACTATACTATACATACTGCATTGCTGTACCTCTGAGTATATATTTTTTGTACTTCTCATTATTACATACTGTATGTTCCTGTTTACACCAATGGTCACACATTATTTCTCACCATGCATGTACTGTACATAATACATCCAGTTTACATTCAGTTTTCCCATCTTAAGAATTTTACATTTACTTTACTATTTTATATTTACTTATGTTTATATTTATTTTAACTGCATCATTTTTATGCCTTAGATTATCACTTTGCTTTTAAAGATTTTCATTGCCAATGACTGCTTTGCTGGAACTGACATATGACAAATAAAGAAACTTGAACCGGCCGTTGCTTAAGCACCATTTATCAATACACACCATTTATCAATACAGAAGGAGGAGAAGAAAATATTCCTTTTTTATTCCCCCGAGGGGAAATTCAATTTTTTCACCCACTTGTTAACTTATACACGGTACATTCAGACCCGAACACACACATGCACAAACATGCAACAATGGAGAGATGTCAGAGTGATGGGGCTGCTCCTGACAAGCGCCCCGAGCAGTTGGGGGTTTGGTGCCTTGCTCAGGGGCACCTCGGCAGTCCCAAGAGGTAAACTGGCACCTCTCCAACTACCAGTTCACACTCAGTTCTTGGTCCATGTCGGGACTTGAACCGGTGACCCTCCGGTTTCTAACAACTCCCTCCAGACTGAGCTACTGCTCCCCCCAATACACACCACTTACTGATATTTCAGAGCAATGGTTGGGGCCATAGTTTCTAACTTACTGATATTTCAGAGCCATGGTTGGGGCCGTAGTTTCTAACTTACTGATATTTCAGAGCCATGGTTGGGGCCATAGTTTCTAACTTACTGATATTTCAGAGCCATGGTTGGGGCCGTAGTTTCTAACTTACTGATATTTCAGAGCCATGGTTGGGGCCATAGTTTCTAACATACTGATATTTCAGAGCCATGGTTGGGGCCATAGTTTCTAACTTACTGATATTTCAGAGCCATGGTTGGGGCCGTAGTTTCTAACTTACTGATATTTCAGAGCCATGGTTGGGGCCATAGTTTCTAACATACTGATATTTCAGAGCCATGGTTGGGGCCGTAGTTTCTAACTAACTGATATTTCAGAGCCATGGTTGGGGCCGTAGTTTCTAACTAACTGATATTTCAGAGCCATGGTTGGGGCCATAGTTTCTAACTAACTGATATTTCAGAGCCATGGTTGGGGCCATAGTTTCTAACTAACTGATATTTCAGAGCCATGGCTGAGGCCATAGATTCTCACTTACTGATATTTCAGAGCCATGGTCAGGGCCATAGATTGTAACTTACTGATATTTCAGAGCCATGGTCGGGGCCATACATTGTAACTTACTGATATTTCAGAGCCATGGTCGGGACAATAGATTCTCACTTACTGATATTTCAGAGCCATGGTCAGGGCCATAGTTTCTAACTAACTGATATTTCAGAGCCATGGTTGGGGCCATAGTTTCTAACTAACTGATATTTCAGAGCCATGGTTGGGGCCGTAGATTCTTACTTACTGACATTTCAGAGCCATGGCTGAGGCCATAGATTCTCACTTACTGATAATTCAGAGCCATAGATTGTAACTAACTGATATTTCAGAGCCATGGTCAGGGTCATAGATTGTAACTTACTGACATTTCAGAGCCATGGTCGGGACAATAGATTCTCACTTACTGATATTTCAGAGCCATGGTCAGGGCCATAGATTGTAACTTACTGATATTTCAGAGCCATGGTCAGGGCCATACATTGTAACTTACTGATATTTCAGAGCCATGGTTGGGGCCATAGTTTCTAACTAACTGATATTTCAGAGCCATGGTCGGGGCCATACATTGTAACTTACTGATATTTCAGAGCCATGGTCAGGGCCATACATTGTAACTTACTGATATTTCAGAGCCATGGTCAGGGCCATACATTGTAACTTACTGATATTTCAGAGCCATGGTCGGGACAATAGATTCTCACTTACCGGTACTTACTCACTTGAACTAAACACCCCCTGCTGAATCCCCTGCAGTCTCTGCTACAAGAGCCGCCCTCAAAACGTCTTATTTACTTTCCACTTATTTACGTTCCACCATTGATTATCAAGGTCAAGCTTACATTGCATGACATGCACTGACATTTCACATACAGTATAACACTTTATTGTGCAGCTTGCGCTGTGTTACCACACCTAGTGTATAAGTTGACAACAGAGTGAAAAAATTGAATTTCCCCTCGTGGGACTAATAAAGGACTATCTTCTTCTTCTTAGTTTGGTCACATTTGTACTCTCACTTTGACTTAATACTTTCCTAAAACACCACAGTACACTACTGAGTGATGCACCAACGCAGAAGTAAAGATCAATCAGCAAAACAAAACAAAATGAACCAGTAAAACAAACAAAACAAGCAAAAGTGCTTGATCCTCTCATGCACAACGAGGTACTTAATAACACTTACAGGCTATTATAATTCCTCTGTTTACCCAGCTACCTGACCTGGGAGGCAGATCAAAAGCGCCGTGATGTGCAGGGTAAAATGACAGTCTGGGTTAATTATCTGTAAAGCTGCAAGGATTAGAGGAATTCAGAATAAAATGCAACTCGGAGGGTGGTGGAGAGGTAAAACATGCTTTCTAAAAGGGGAAAGCCTGCAATTTAATACTAACAGAAAAGGAACTATGTTAAAAGTCAAACCGTGTGTACGTAAATATAAAAATAAATCAATAAATAAAAATATATATATAGATACAGAGAGAGAGAGAGAGAGAGGGTCATATTTAGTTTAGTCTGATTTTACAGTAAACTAAGTATCCATTGTGGCTAATAGGGTGATGCATCTGCAAGAATCTGGCCATACAATAGGTATCATGATACAAGGGTTACAATTCAATTAGGGCTGTCAATCAATTAAATATTCAATCGTGATTAATTGGCATGTATGTATATATTTATTACTGGAAATCAATTAACAACACAAAGCAATGACAAATATTGTCCAGAAACGCTCACATTACAGCATTTAGCATAAAAATATGACTTGTGTGATTATCGTGTCACACATCTTGAGGTCAGAGGTCAAGGAAACCTTTGAAAATGGCCGACAGTTTTCCCCCCCAAATGTGGTGCAACTTTGGGGCGTTACTTAAGCTCCTTCACGACAAGTTAGTATGACATAGTTGGTGCCAATGGATTCCTTAGGTTTTCTAGTTTCATATGATAACAGTATCTTTGCTTCAATTATACTTTAGCTAGTATGAACTATTGATTAAACTTCAGTATAGTTTTTGTGAGAATCAATACACAATTACAAAACATAATCACGATATTCAGTTTATTCAATATTTTCTTACATCCCTACACCTGGCTAATACATGCCCTCTGATGATAAATGGTTTCTAATGCAGTAAAAGTTACTTTAAAATATTATTCATCAATAAGAATAACAATAGAGTAAAAGCTATATCGATTCACACCCACCCCATCTGCAAATGTTAATAAAAGTTTTCAACAAAAAAGTACATTGCTGTACATTGTGTGCGAGCACGTCAGCGTCTTTCTCCCTGTTATTTTTAGGCTCACTTCCTGTATTTGAAACTTGGACTCTATAGCGAGCAGAGGGTGAGAAACAGAAATCCATTGAGAGGCCAGTAATTAACTCTTTTACTGTAATTAAAACACTAGAGTCTCTTAAGGGTGTCAGGCTCCTAATGAGTTGTGACATTTTAGAGGCTCCGTGTACCCAAAACTGTACTGTCACTGTGCGCTACCTGCTCGCAGACAGTTCTGCACTGCAGCGCAAAGGAGGCGTTCGCAGCTGGAAAAAAATAAAAGGAGAGGGGAAGAAAGAAGAAGATGGGACGCTTTCATTGCCCCAGAAGGGTAGAGAGAGGAGGAAATAATGAAATATCAGTGCTTTGTGAAAAATAGAAAAATAAAAATGGGGGGTGCAGGTAGGGGTGCGGTTGGGAGGAGGTGGAGGAGGAGGAGGAGGAGGAGGAGGGTGGGGGGTTAGGAATTGTGTCTGAAACATTTTGTATGACCTCCTCCCTCGCCCATCCATCAGGCAGGCTGGCTCATTATTCTAACTAGCCAGTTCTTTTCTTCTGTTGCGGGACGCCATCAGCTGCAATCTGCATGCCAATTATCGGCCAGACCCCCTGATACCCCTGCATGGAAAATGATCTGTCAAGGAAAAAAAAAAAAAAAAAAAAAACAGAAAAGCGAGAAGGCTTGTGCACTGTAGCCCCAATCCCCCCCCCCCCCCCCCCCCCCCCCCCCCCTTTTACACTCTATTCCTCTCTCTCCGCTTTCCTGTACAGCAGTGACAGGGCTTCCTAGAAAATTAATCTATGGAAAGAGAAGAAAAAAATTATAAATGTAGCTATTCTCCCACTCCGGCCGCTCAGTTCTCCGGGCTCCGGAGGGCAGGGGAAGTGGAGTTTGTGATAATTGCCAGGGAGAGGGGGGCGATAACAAAGGGACACTCTTCCCCTGAATGTTACACTGAGGGCAAGAGAAGCGGTCATGAAGCAACCATCATGCTTTTCTTTCGCTCCCAGGTACGCTCCCTTTTTCTCCTTTCATTTCCATCTATTTTATCATCAAATTACAGATGAGATGAGCTGCCATTTCTGATCACACTCTTGATCTCTTAACTGTGCCGGATAGGCGGTGGCAGGAATAAAGAAATATAATGTCAGCGGGCCATCTGGTAATCGCCACATGAACATGTGCCCGGTGATCATAAACAAAGCCTGAATACATTTAAAAGTCACAACTGACCATTTGCTAAGTCTCACCTCCCCTAGTAACGGTTGCTTAGCCTGTCAAGCCTTCTGGTCTTGCATGGCATATATGCAGTTTGCAGTGATCATGGTGCACCACTCAAAAATTCGTAGGCATTTTGAAACAATGGGTCCTTGATTAGAGGTACAGGCAAAAATAGGCTTCTCATTTCTGGCCATTTTGATCAGGTATAACCAGATAGCTAATTAAGCTAGCTCCAGGAGTTGGTTGAAAATGCTGTCTTTGACCAACTTTTTTTTATTCCCAATAAGTAATCTGCAACAGGGGTCTTAATAGTGCACTTGATGGCCACAGACTGTATATTGTGCTAAAAGTTTGAGACTGAAGCTGTTAGTACTATACCTATGATAAGTAAAAATGCAATAATAACGTCAAATATCCATTCAAGTGCACATTTATTACATTTATTACAGTGTTTTGGTGCCTTCAATTGGCGTTGTGTTTCCCGTGTTTAAGACTTGGGCCCATATGAACGCAACCCTCATGTAGTATTCACAACCTTCTAAGCGGTAAGTTTCTGAAAGGCTGATGACTTCAGCGTATTTTAGAGCAGACAACCGGTGTTTAATCCATTCCTCAAATTTTTGCTCTTGTTTTTTGGTTTTGGAAAGGCTAAAATAAAAGACGATAGGCCTCACCTTTAAACTGGTTCCACTCAGCACCAGAGTTTGCCTTTTATGATGGCCATTTCATTTCATTATGAAAGTAATTTATATTTATTTTAGACTGAGAAAGGTTAAGAAACGTGTGGTAATTTGTAAATAATAGTAATAATCCACAATTAAAACCCTGCAAGTCACTGCGTATTATACAACAGTGTCCAGCAAATGTTTCAGAATAAAAGCCTTGTGTTATTTTGAAATGGAAGCATGAAGTGTTGATTTAAAAATTAATCTTTACTTTTTCATGCCTGTGACATTTACTACAGATACAGACATCGAAAGTGTAGTAATGTAGTTGCTGATGTGATGTCAGTATACAGTTGAACGATCATTTTCATCGTCTGCTGCTGTTGTAAACTGTGAGCAGCTTTGGTTAGAAATAGGCGAGACCTCAAATCTCTGGAAGAGATGCAGCTGACATGCTCGGCTGGGCTGCGACACACGCCTCAAGAATAGCCAGAACACCCAGAAAAATTTGAGTTTCAGAGACTCTGTTTCCTGAATTCTGGTGACTTTAAAAAAAGTGAAAATAACAAAATAATAAGTATACAGCAACAGCATTTTTATGTTAAAACTTAATTCTACCTTTAACTTTCCCCTCTGGCATAAACTTGGCATGTGAATCTTTTGCATAAACTAATATTCATAAGTTTTTATTCTTTTTTGTCCAATTGAGTATTTCTTTCAGTGAGCTCTTTCCATCTCTCTCTCACTGAAGGTCATTTCAGACACAATGTGACAACAGCACTGAATTATTATTATTTCCACTATATTATATTACACTGTATCATACTATGCTTGCGCCAAGCCACAATGACTTTTTGCTACGTCAAGTGAAACCCAACTTTGAGCGCTACTCGCTGTGATGTGCACTGAACCCAGCAGCGAGTACAGCTCGTAAGCATGGACTGCTCTCCTCCGCCGGGAAACGACAGTTGATGCAGCTCTATTGTCGTCAGAATGTAAACTGTAGGGATTATACACACTGTACAGAGCCAGAAACAGGGTAAGATAACAAAAAGGAAAGAAAGGTGTGAAAATTTGCCATAAATCGGGAGAAATATGGGAGAATTGTGACCCCTGTCAGCCTCCAGAGAAAATCGGAAGGGTTGGCGAGTACAGTTACGATCGCTAAGCTGTGAATGGACAGTCACTGTTCAGAGAGGTTTACTGTAGCTAATGGTCAATTTAATTTTAATTTTGACAGTATTTCCTTTTCATTCCAGCTACTTTTTGTGACATGAGGCGTAAGTTAAATAGGTGGCCGTCAAATTCGGACTTCTGAGTGGATCACGCAATCTAACAATGGGATATAATCATGACAACACATACACAAAGTTACACTTTGCTGTCCGGTGTTAAAGCCAAATCCCTGTTGTCCCTTCCTTAAGAGATGAGGCAATGAATCTACGTGTGAATGACAGCGGAGAAAGAAACCCCACAAAGCCAACCTGATCCTGATTTCTAACACAGAGAGGAGAAGCACTGAAGCCAGAAGAAGAACAGTCACTCGGCAGAAGCAGCGGAGAATTGGGTTTGCTCTGTTTGCCTTTGTGCTGCATGTGTGTGAGCTTTGATTAAAGACAGAAGATTCTTTAAGCACATTAGGGCCATTTTGTCCAATTGTTTCACGCCCTCTTCCATATCCACCCGCACAAAAGATACAGACTGCAGCACAAAGCGATGCTCACCCTCTTTACTCTGCTCTATCACACTGAGCAGGCCCAGTGCAGGCACAAACAGGCAAAGACCAGAGGAATTATGCTCTTGTGTAGTACTAGTAGCAGCAGAAGCGTCAGTGTAATGTCTTATCACTGGAGGGGCAGATGAAGAAGTGACACACAAAGGCAAAGGAAACAAAAGGCACCATGTAGTCTCATGTTTGGAGCCTAAAAATATATATATTTTTAACTAATAGTCAATCAAACGTATATCAGATGAATAAAAGGACAACTGTAATATCTTGTAAATACACTGGGTTGTAGCAGCACTGATAGGGTCAGTAATTGATACGGTTGTAGTGCCAGAGACCCATTTCTGTAGCCTGCAGTGCACTTGTGTAAAATCTGTGCAGCATTAAACTAACAGCACATGCATTTCATTTGCAATCATCCCCTAAATTCAAAGTCTCGGGGTCTGACGCGGAAATGCAGCGAACAAAACTGCATTTCGATATTCACAGAGAAGAAGAAAATGACTCTGTTAGCATACTCAGTAAGAGAGCTGAACCCAGGCCAGCCAGCCACCATACCCTAGAGTAATAATTAAGAATCCTGTCGCTGAGTTGTCAGTAGTCAATTACACCTCCTGTTCACTCGGGCGCACGATCTGACTGCAAGCAATGCGAAGACACTGGAGCTGTCATCAGAGATGGAAAAAGAAGGAAAATGACTGAAATGAAGATTACTGTGGAGTGGGGATTTTGAGCAGGGTTTAACAGTCTCTGTCAGGAGGTGAGTGCTGAATGCGAGTGACCAAACGCCCTCCCAAACATGAAACCATTATTGCCGATTACACAGAACGGGGACTTTGGTGGTGCATTAATTGAAGCTTTGGCTTGCATCAGTTTCCAATTACTTTTATGCTAGCCTACGGTTAATGCGGTGACAATGGATGGTGGGAACGCGCTCCGCAGACGGAGGACTGGGTATGAAGTGAGGGAGGTTCTTGTTGTCACTGAGCGTGGATATAGTCAGATGTGGGCGGCAGAAAGGCTGCAGAGCTGTTCCTCTGAGCACGACTGTGGAAATATTAAACAAACAGAACTGGTTTAGGCCAGACACCAACACAATAAATACACAGTTGATGATGGTCCACCATCCTGCAGGATAAATCCACTTAAAAATAATCTGTTTGCCACTGAGCACCTAAAACCAGTTGCACCATCAGTTGTCTAATTATTAGGACTGGGCTGATCGGTACTGTGGTATTGATAATTTGATACTCACTGTAACATGCTCCTCCCCCTTCTGATCATGCTGATCCTGATGTCTTATTCCTGTCTTTGTTTTTCTCTCCAGGTGTGGCTGCTCAGGTGATTAAGAAGCAATAAAGGGGGGAGAAAACATGTGCTCACTCGCTCTTCCACTCTTTGGCTTGGCAGCAGCGTCAGTGGTAATGTGACCACTTGTAGTTTGTTGTTTTATGGTTCTTTATCTTTCCTGGTGAGTCCGGTAGTCTAGTTTTTGCGCTTTGTTTCTGTTTGTTAGGGTTTAGTTTGGAAATATGTTGTGTAGGCGTAGAGGGAAGCACCTGGAACAGCCACCCCTGGAAGGGCTGGGCTGAGGTGGATCCCCATCTTTTGGTTACTACAAATGTAAGTTGTAATGTAATGTAAGCAAGTGTTAGTTTTTTTTTTTTTTTACTTAAACAGTTGTTGTGTTAACTATAGTCGCATTTCAGTTGATTTCTGGAAATAAAAACATGTTTTCTCTGCACACTCTTGAGTCACGTGGTTATGTCCGGCCTCATCAACGAGCGTTTCCTGGGGTCGTAACATAATTTGGGGGCTGGTCCTAACTGCTTGAAAACTTGGTTTTGTGACATCTCTCTGTGGTGGCTTAGTGGCAGTAGGCCTGTGTTAGTCTGGATGTTTTGTGGAAATTTGTGGTTGTAGCCTGTTGTACTGTGTTGCCTTTGTGTTTTGGTAACTTTGCGGACACAGTCTGGTTGGCTTTGTGGTGGGTAGTACTTGTTGCCGTACTGTGGGTGCAGTTTATTGTTAGTCAGGAGTTTACAGTTGTGTTGAGGCTGTTTAGTGTGGCAGTGTTTTATGTAGGGTGAGTTGTGTTGATGCCAAGAAAATGGAGTTTAAGTTGGTTGAGTTTCTTGAGTCTCCTTCCCTGGATGTGTTTGATCGGTGTACTAAGGATAATCTGGTATTAATTGCTGATTATTATGACATACAGTAGCTCTTTCAAAGCAAGGTATGAAGCAAGCCAGTAAGGCAGAGTTGTATGCTGCTCTAGTGGATAAAGAGATTTTGCCCTAGTTACAGACCACTCCAGAAAGTCCTGAGAAGTCAAGGCAGTCTGTTGAAGAGGCAGTAAGATTTAAGGAGCCAGAAGGTGAGTTGAAGCGTTTGGCTTCGAGAGAGAAAGAGTTGCACTACATGAATTATCTTGAACCTTAAAAGCTTGAACAGCAAACTAAGATCCACATGAGTGAATTAGAGCTCGTGTTGCATCTCGAGTTGCTGGTAGATCCACTGATGTTGATGTGAGTAAAAACATCCGCTTGGTTCCTCATTTTAATGAGAAAGACGTTGATAAATATTTCATATTGTTTGAACGGGTGGCATCTACACTGAAGTGGCCGAAAGGTGTGTGGACGTTGTTGTTGCAATGTGTTTTGAGTGGTAAGGCACAGACAGTTTAGATGTAACTTCCAGCAGAAGACAGTTTTGATTTTGACAAAGTAAAAGCTGCTGTCCTCGGAGCCTATGAGCTGGTACCAGAGGTGTACCGTCAAAGGACGCAGGATTATCAGACTTATGTTGAATTTCCTCAAGAAAAAGAATCTCTTTTTGATCGGTGGTGTATATCCAATAGGGTTGAACATTTTTTTATCAGTTTTTAAGGCTGCTGCTGTAGCGGATGAATATGTTCTCACTCATAAGACCGTTTTTGTGGATCACCCTTTTGGTAATAAGTTTGTTGAGAGCCTAAATGGTACTGCAAGGAATAGTACAAGTGGACTGTCTGTGGGGTCTGAGTGGGGCAGAAGTGCTGGTCCGTTAGGACTTGAGGTTCAGGCTGGAGAGGTGAAGGGAAAATATGACGTGATGTGCCTCTACTGTAAGAAAAAGGGCATTGTGTGGCAAATTGCCCTGTGTTGGAAAAAAAACTGAATGTAAAGCCAGTAGTGTTGGTAAACTCTTGAGTTGTGGTTATGTTCGACCTCACTGTTAAAGGGCATTTCCCGCAATTGTAACACTCACAAACTACTCAATTCCTTTAAAAAAGGCTATTACAATTATATTAACAAAAATATGGGTGGCTGCATCACTTCCAAATGTTTTCACTACTTGTATATAGTTTTTATGCAAAAACACTCTGACTGATATTTAGCTGGCACATGTCACATGACTATGGAAACCATGTGGCATCAGAACCTGGCGCACAGCGGCGGCACACTTCCACATCAAACGTAAGACAAGCTTATTATTTAATTACAGTATTTCTGTAAAATACCAGATTTTTTTTGTTACACTTAGTGCCACAAGCATTTTAATTCAATTATGCTCACATCTGCTTTTGTAATAAATTTGTTATTAATGGCTGTTATGTGTCACATGATTTCATACCCATTTCAGATGATTAGTATGAATATCAGTGTCGGTATCTCTAAATTTGTAACAAAAAGCATTGGTATGGCATTGAATTAAAACATTTAGGTATCACCTTCCCAAATAGCTATAGCTTAAATGTTTAAGTGGAGATTTACACATAACTAAATTAAAATAGGTTGCACCACATGAACTAGTTGAATAATTTAACCCAGTAACTAGCAGGGGTGGCTGTTGCTAACTAAGCTTACTGATGAAAGTATTAAACATTAGCTTAGTAATATAGGGCCCCTTAAGATTAAAGAGTAAGTATTATGACATAGGGCTTACATATTTCTTCACTTCATAAAATGCTGTAATGATGTGAACCTTTTTCATTTATATTTCATAAAAATAGTACACCTTGAGACAAAACATAATGGCAATAATGTTAAATGACCAAACAGTTTTGGCTAGGTTAGCATCATCAGATGTTTTCCACTCATTCTAAACCATGAAAATTACTAATTTGGAAACCTATTTCTCCATGTTTGCATGAAAAAAAACATGTAATGCTTATAATTAAAAGGGACAAGCAGTTATGTTACAACTCCCAGCTAGGTGACATAATGGCGTATGAATGACACAGTAATTTGCAAGTCATTTCACATGCATTGAGAATGCATTTGAGTCATTTGTATACCATGTAGTCTGTATCGACTGCAAAGTAAATGCATCAGTGTAAATATGCTACACTCAGAGCTAGTGACGCAGAATGAAAACTTATGGTGGGAAGGACGGGAGGTGGACGGGTCCAACAAATGCGGGACTTCCAACCAGGAGGCCCGTGTTCGCGATCTGTGTTTTGTTTTATAATTTGCGACATTCGTGACGTGTTTTTTAGTGACGTTTGTGAAGTGTTTTCCATACGTATTACTTGCATCCATGGAAAGAATGGCTGCTTAGGGTGGGCAGGAGAGGAGGTGGACAGGTCCAACAAACACAGGGTTTTCAACCAGGAGACTGCAGTTTGACACTGCTGACAGATATTCATGTCCCAAAGTGTTGTTGAGTTAATTTGAAGTTATGCAAGTGATGTAAGTGGCATGTTTTTTGTACTGCTACCTTGTTTCCATATGTATTTTATTTATTTTACATACTTATTTTAAGCTCAAACATGTTAATTATACTGATTGTTAATGGTTTTTGCTAAACCTAACAATGTGTTTTTGTTGCCTAAACCTAACTGGGGATGTTACTGTTATTTTGGGTTGATGCTACAGTGTTGTAACTCTTATAGTTGATTAATCACATTGCTTACGTTTTTACTAGCTAAGACATTTCTTTATTTTTTCATGGTAACACTTGATTTAACATATTACTAACTACAAACTAAACTAGTTCATAGTTATTAAAAATGTCAAACTTTGGTACAGCCCAATCCTGATCAGATTAATATGACCAGTCATGTCACTGGATCATGTGGTATGAAGACGCCAAAAATCAAATAAAGCTCGGTAAAACTGATTTTTACTTTCTTTCTTTCTTTCTTTTGTACTTTCTTTTGTATCTATAGTACTTTCCCTTCCTCCTATCTTGTATCTGTCAATAAATAAAACATTTTTTTCAGCTTTAAACGTCAACATGGTCATGATCGTGCTATATGGTCAGCTACTAAGTGAACCTTGTGGTCAAACTGCTTTGTCAAAATCATTTTCTACTTAAACATTTATTTGAATTTCGTACCAGTCTCTCACATTAGTGAGACATTACTTCATCATTTTGACAATCTAAAAAAGTCTTTTAGAAGATATATATGATTTATGACAATATGCATAGTATACATGTACATACTGTAGCTGACAGGTAAATCAGGTAGCATATAATGACTGGGGGCTACTGCATAAGGCTGGAATATTTCTATTTATTGTAGTGCAAAGGGACTTTTTGAAGGTTATGTGTCTTCCTTAAGGGCACATTTATGTTGATAGAGTTATAAGCAGCTCTCATTTACTTTCCTCTGCCGGCAAAATTCCACCAAACACCAGAGAGGCCGAGACCTGTCAGAGAAGTTGTGTTTCAGCCGAGTTTTCACGCTGACCTAGTTTTGTTCATTCTTTTTCCTTTCATTGAAAACTGAGGCTACTGTAATTAGTACCTCTTTAGAGGCCCACGTTTCGTACCCTCATGTATTATTAGCTGGATTTGCTACAAACAGATTAAATAGGAGCAAGAAAGGCTTAGGTAATTTGATAATTGCTTTCGGCACCTGCGCTTTGTGCTCCCCTCCCGGTAGCCGAGCAGAAAGGATCCCTGAGCAGAGTTTTCTAGCTTCATAGTGAAGGCGGCGAAGGCTGAGGAGCAGCTCAGCACCCCGCTGTGTGACGCTCTGAAAAGGCTACGCTCTCACATCTGCTCCACATTGCCCCTGCTCAGCATGTCTTAGATTCAACCACATCCAGATTTTTATCACAACACGAATTAAACCTTGATTTTCTGTCCACTCAGCAAGAGAGCTCCGCCAGTGGTGCTGGGGATACATCATTTCACACTGTGGACAGGCAATTCGCAAAGGTATGCAAAGGAACACAAACTGACTTTTTTTTTTTTTTTTTTTTTTTTTTGGTGATGGCCTCAAAATTGCAATAAAGGCTCTTGACACTGATTTGTATTTATTTATTTCATTTTTCACCTATCCTCGTATTCAAACCCTTTCTGTTTCGACCCAGTCTCTGAGGATTCCTGCTTGCAGGAGGGGGAAAAAAAAAGAAAATTAAAATCCATCAGCTAATGTGTCGCCTGGTAATGAAATAAGAATCTGACACTCTCTCGCATTGAAATGCAAAAGAGGTGTCCTGGCGTTACCCTGGCAATTTATCATAAAAGCCAGTGAATTTCTACTTAATATACATGAGGTACAGTGAATTATTACAGGGCTTGCCATTATAACAAACTTCTCAAAGTGCACAGACAAAAGGGTCAAGTATATTATTTTCCCTTACGTCACTCGGATGGATGATCTAAATGGCTTTCTGAAGTTGGGGAATTTCATACTTTCTTTGAATATGTTTTATACTTTGTCCCATTTTGCACAATGCAACCCTTTTTACCCTCTGTTCCCTTTTTTCGCTGGAGAGAAAATGGAAGAGAGCGGGAACAGAGAGGCAGGGCGAAAAATGTCACCTGCTAGTATCAGAGTGCTTTTCCACAGCTCTAATTCATCTCTGCCAGCAGCATGTCTCTACTTTCCCTTTCTTCCTGACTACACTAAAATGAGGCCCATAAGTCCACTGATTCATCCAGTCATCAGCGTCTTGGCTTAAAGGTAACATTAACCACAACAAGAAAAAAAAAAAAAAAATCAGCATTGGACCGGTGAGACAACAACTAGAAAAATCATGATTAATCATTCCTTCTTAATCTTGTGATTCCGCCTGGTTAAAATAATCAATAGTTAACAATTCACGTGATTGATATATGAGTCTACGATGTCCAAAAAGTGTACTCACTGAGGGACAATGGTGGATAATGCCCAATAATATCAAGTGTGCTGCACTGTATCATTTGATTGATGAGTTTTGTCAAGCGACAGCCTCAAACAGTTTATGCATCTGTCAAATTAATGATTAATGCAAAGAAAGCTAATATCACCTCAAACAGGATCATGTTTATGTTACCAACAACCTCCAAAACTTAATGCATCATTGTTGTCAATATGTCTGCCACATAATAGTGAAATTATGATTGTGTATCACTTGGAACGCAGGAGAAATCCTGTACACTGCTTGATAAAATCCAACTATGTCACTTCTTGAAGCCTATTATTTCACATCTTTTAGCATTGTTTAGCTACGCTGAGTTTTATACATTCTTCAGTGAATAAATACGAACAGTCCGTGTGATTTATAATCAAAGACCACGCTTGATAGGTGACCTAACTGAAGCCCAGGGATCGTGAAAATGCATTATAAGCGACACATCCAAGTGTTTTGCCACAGAATGAGGACTGTCATATCAACATATGATGCATGTAGTCACTGATAATGTATAATTTATATGACACATTTTCACTGAGGCGGGCATAATGCCATTATCATATTGGAGAATGTTTTTAGTTCTCCCAGGGGACATCCCAACAAATCACCATGTCTCAAGCAAACCAGGGCCAAAGATTAATGATAAACATGACAAGGACAAATTAGAATACGTTGAAGTTAGCATGTGCGGGCCACGCCAAATATCCCGGAGCTAAATAAATAGACATGCATTCTGATCTGTTCCCTGTTGTCCAATTTTATAAATAGTCCTGTCGGCCTGTTTATGAACTTCTAGGATATGTGTTTTTATGCGGACAAAGGCTTCAGCTGTCATGTGTAATAATACTGCAGACATGGAGTGAATGATTAGCATTACACATCCAGTCGGCAGCACTGCTAAACTGAGCTAGCGGCGAGTACTCGGTTCCCATACTTGAGTAAAAGTAGCAGGCTTGCTGCTTTGGAAATGTACTTTGACTTTAATATTTGGAATTATATTTGTAAAATGTTAAAAATAAAAATGAGGACCCTCTTATGCCTGTCCATCAAATATGAAGCGATAGCCAGGAGACGTTAGCTTAGCTTAGCAACACTGGGAGCAGGAGACATCTAGCCTGGCTCTGTCCAAACAAAATCTACCTAAGAGCAGCTCTAAAGCTCTTGTATTAACACATTATGTCTTATTGGTTTAATCCGTACAAAAAATTCAATTTAAAACAACACCTTCTTCTTTCCTGGGGCTTATGGTCCGATTTTGGCCAAGTGCAATGACTTCCAGGAGTCTTGTCATCAAGTCAGCCATGTTGTTTTTTTGCCTTTTTTATGCTGTCAATATGCATTTGCATTTCCTACATTATGCTACCCACTTGCTAGCTTGCTAAATTGTTAGCGTCTGTGGTTTCTAGACTCAGACCGTAACAATAATATTGCTGTTGCTTAGCAGCGACTTAACCACTTGAACGCAACGCATATCGTGTTCATGAGTTCCCCTCTTGTAAAAACACAAGTTCACGAATTTGTGCCTGAAATAAGGTCTGTGGTTAACACAATTTTAAGATTTTGTTCTACAATATAAAATACATCAATAAATACCACACTTGTGAATTCTGAAGCTATTACGTGTTAAAATAGGCAGTTGCTAACAAGGTGCTGAATGAAAACAAGACGTTATCACGCCGACTTGTCGGCCTTTACATTGTATTGTGTTTATAGCCTAAAGTTAAGTTTTTACATCGAGTTGTAAAAGTGGTGTTCATTTGTGGAGATTATCTTGCTAGTATCATAAATGTGTTTGCAACACAGCATATTTTCTGCAACAATCCAAAATCCAGTAGAAAAATCCCATTGGCATTTTGATGAGGGAACCCAGAGCGATGCAAACTTCCTGGTTGCCCAACAAAAGCATGTCCTACCTGGAGCTCTCAGTTTTACTGGAAAGCCATTGCTGATCCATTAATTTATCTAACATCCTTTAAATACTGTTGAGTTGTTCAATCTCTGACAATACATCATATTTTATGAGCTGACATCAAGTTTTGTTTCTAAAATCTTCAGTAACTATAGCTGTTAAATAAACGTCATTGTGTAAAAAGTACATTAACACAACAGAAAATGGAATATTTCATGAAGTACCTCAAAAATTTATTTGAGTACAGCACTTAGATCAGTGGTAGGCAGGTTGAAGCAAATACTGTATGACTAAAAATAGTTATTTTCATTAAGTTTCATTATATATCCTGACAGTAGTGCATGAGATATCTGTAAAAAAATCATGTCTCTGATGTCCTCTGGCGCTCCTAATATCAGCTGTCAGATTTCACAGACCAGAGGAAAACAGCCAATCAGAGCCGAGCTGCAGCCTGCCGTCTCTGAGCGGCTGTCAATCACTCAACGACTCTGGTCAAACAGTCAAACTAGGCACCGCTGATCAAATATGAATCAATATTCTGTTACTGTAATGCCTATTTTTTTTGCATAAAATGTCTTCAGAAAGATCTTGTAGTTACCGTTTAGCTGTAAAATTAGAAATTTTGCGACCCGGCAGCCATGATGAGATCACTTAAGGAAACACAAATAAAACGAAGCCATGAGGAGGAGCAGAAGTCTAGTTTTCTCTCAGACCACTTGAATTACAATATGCTGAAAGGCTATTATGGAAATCATTTTTGCTCAGTGATGCCAAAAACATTCTGCCTCCCGCCACTTTACATACTGTTGATTAGTTTAATCTCTAACAATGAATTGTATTTCATGAGCTGACCTCACGTTTGTTTCTGAAATCTTAACTATAGCTGTTAAATAAATGTAGCTGAGAATGAATGATAGAGTAACACAGTAGAAAATGGAAATATTTCATGATGCCAAAGTACCACAAAAGCATATTTAGGTCCAGTGCTTAATAATAGTAGTAACACTGCATGACTGGGTGGCATTAGCGCAACAGTAACCTTTTGTGTCTCACCGTGACAACCTCTCTGATTGCTGCCCGTGCTGAATCAGAGAGGTAACTTTATTGTTTTTGATGGGGAGCATAAATCCCAATAACCATCAGTTGTGAGTGCTGAGCCATTAGCCCCCCTGAGTGACTGTCACATCCAATGGAGAAGCCACTCCTCCATCTCCACCTGAGGCTCTGGAGATGGATGGCCTGCCGCTCCATGGTGCGCTGGCTCATTTCTGCCCCGGTACAGAAGTCAGTGCTGATTAAAATATCCACACTGGGTCCTTATTTCTATTACCAATTCACTCAGCCAGTCCAGACCCTCTCAATTAAAGCGCTGGGGCCTAGACGAATGGAGATGAGGGGGTGAATGGTAGCTGACAGAATTACAAACGCTCACAGTCACAATTTATCCTCCTGACAATTAGGAGCAATTTGTTTCATGCTAACTCATCCTTAAGGTTTCAGAAGGTCTTATTTGATATCAACAGGAGTGGCTGCAGCTGTCACAATCCCCCAAGTGCCACTCTCCATTTTGATTATACACAGCTGACTGCACTTTACAGTACTAAGAAAGTAATGGTTTCCTCAGTTCTTCCCTTACACATAAATGAAATACATGTTTATACAGGCCATGGATAAAGTCAATTTATGAGGAAAAATAACCTGGAGGACAGTCATCCATCCATCACAGGGCTTACACATAGAGACAGACAACCATTCATGCTCACATTAACACCTTCGGGACATTTGGAGTCAACAGTTAACCTAACCTGCATGTCTTTGGACTGTGGGAGGAAGCCGGAGAACTCGGAGAACACCCACGCTAACACAGGGAGAACATGCAAACTCCACACAGAAGAGCCCGAAGCGGGATTCGAACCTACGACCCTCTTGCTGTGAGGCGATTCAGCCTTGTGCAGAACTTACCTTGAAAATCTGTCCTTCTTCTTTATACACCAGATCTAATTCTGCTGCACACCGATGCTCCACACAATTAGATTCACAATGGTAATTATTGTAGCAAGTTATAAGGCAACAAGGAAATATGTAAGCTTTTTTTGACAACCTTTTAACTCCAGCCGCAGCTATGAAAACTGAAAAACGATGGCGACTTTTCAGCGAAAATGTCTTAGGCTCGGGCACAATGGAGTACAGCTCTCAATGACTGAGCCACTTTCTTTAGCGGAACCACTAAAACTTCTATGGCGATATTCTATTGTGCTTTGAAAAAGGGCTTTAGAAATGCATTAGCACTACACACTTTCTGAAGAAAGACCAAGCACGGCTTTGATACATAGAGACGGAACCAAAAAAAAAAAAAAAAACAGAAAATAAATAAATAAATAAATAAGAGCAGGATGCAATCATTTTTTTTTAAAAGATTTGCCCAGCCCCCTTGAGATCTCTCCGTCATTGTTTGCTGACGACTTGATACTGCAAAGTTCTATCTATTTTTTCTTCTTCTTTTTCTCCTGCCGTAGCAAATTTGTTTTCAGGCTCCATAAAATAGCCTTTTCTTATTTCAAGCAGCAGTGTATGCAGTGGAAAATCTTTCACATAATATATCCTTAAAAGCACATTACTCTGTCCCATACACCGTTAAGAGTTAAGAACACAGTTAATATTTACAGTTGAAAAAAAATGGGAGAAAAGGAAAAGGATTTTGCCAGGGAATAAAACACCCCCACCCACGTATACACACTCACTCTCAGTGCAGCAGTTGAACAATTGCTATTCACAATCCTATCCTTAATGCCTAAGACCAACATAAAAGAGGGGAGTTTAAGAATATAGGGATAAGCCCTTTCAGCTTTTCTAAGTCTTAAGGCTGGTTTATGCTCCATGAATACTGAGCATCGGCAGCCAGTGCTGTTGCCACTCTAAATAGATATTACAATGATTTGGGAACAATGCATTCGACTGATTCCCTCAGACACAAAAATACATATATGTGTATATATAGTGAATAGGAGGCAAACATTAGCGCTCCCTGACAATACAAGCATTTTTGATGTAGAAGGGTAGAGCAAGATTAATGTCTGAGCGAGAGAAAAGGCGAGATACCACTTTGGGTGTTTGCTGGGAAAGCTGCAGCGGGAAGATGCTTTGAGAGTCTAAATCCCCCCTGAGTACAATGCAGGGCTGCTGATACAACCAACAGACACGGGGTCACCTCCCCTCAGGGAGACAATGGAGGCACAACAACAAACTGGAGTGAGGAAGCACCGGGGACTGTGGCGGCACAAAGGCGTCGACAGGAAGGCAAAGGGGGGGAAATAAAGTCGGGGGAAAAATGCAATTTGCCAGCATTTTCCATCATCATTATTATTGCTAATAAGCATCAAGGGCTGCTGAATGTCAGCAGAAGCATAAAATGCAGAAGAAGAAAATGACCATACTCATACTTTCCACAGGGCCGGTTTAAGGCATAGGTCATGTTAGGGCTGTGTATTGGCAAGAATCTGGTGATACAATACATACCATGATACAGGGGTTAAAATTCAATAGACTGCCATATATTGCAATTCTTTAAATCAAGAAAAACACCATCATAGCCATATAAGTAAAAAAAAAAAATCATTGTTTTAATGCAGTCAGAACATTGGGATCTGCATTTACATGAATAACAGTTCCCGTAATGTCCAACATCAACAAGTACTGGCTGAGTTTGTGTTTGCATATGTTGAAAATATATTCATTACACAATATAATTGCAAAATATAATATAGATATATTCATTTTTTTCAATATTTTCTTACACCCCTGGGCCGTATAGGTGGTCACCAAGGGCGAAATAAATAAATACATATATATGCCCTGTAACACTTGTAACACGATTAACCCTTTGTCTGTGTTACTGATATATTTATTGTTATTATACTATATATATCTTGTTCTAATTGTTTGTCATCACTATTATGTTGTCATAATATTTTTGTTTATTAATGTTGTATTCTCTATAGCATTGTGAAAATTTTAAAACTGTTTACGTGGAGGCTTCAAATGAGTCCATTTCTTTTGCCTCTTATTCATTTTTTTATGTTGGTGTAGTTTTAATTTGAGCAAAATAAAAAAAAAAAAACAATAACAAATATAGGTGCTTGCCTAAGGTGTCACCTTCTTAGAGGGTGCTGGTATAGAAAGAAAGAGAGAAAGAGAGAAAGAAAGGAAGAAAAATAATGTTCACCCTCCTTTTACTTTCCTTGACACTTTTTCATCTGCCCGGCCGTACTTATTTGTTGATTAAAGTGTAAATTGTAGTGAAACCAACAAAATTATATCTGGGACTATAATTTATATCATAATAAATTCAGTTTTATGAGAATAAAAATCTTAATTGTTAAAAACATTGTGATGTTTGATGTGCGTTGCGGACTACGGGCCCCAAATCTGAATTCCACCCAGGGCATCAAAAGGGCCAGAGCCGGCCCTGCCTTTCCTTTGCGTTAGCAACTCGAGAAGCAAGAAAATTAGACGTGCGTGCACGTCTGCTTCTATCATACTAAATGACAACATTTGGGAGCATTTAATATGCTAAAAGATGATTTTGAAGAGGGCCGTCTTGCAGCACAAGAGAGGTATGGATAAACAGTCCCCTTTTTTTGCCACTTAAGCTTTCCAAACGGCCTCGGGGCTCCAGAACAACTCCGACCCTTGTGTCTCCTTTCCCAATCCAAGATTAGCCTGTCTTCTTGTCTTAATCCAGCAGAAACGCTGCATCCTGACTCCAACACCTCTCCACAATTACTGCACTCCATAATCCCCTGCCTGCCTCCATTTTCCCTACTGCTTTAAGAGGGGTAAAGATCAGGGGTGAGCACTCATCCCCGAGCCCTCCCCTGCCTCTCACCATGGCAGTTAAGTGTCTGTGGAAATCATAGAATGAGTAAGCCTTGTGACAGCTTATTAATACTTCTCTCTTCTCTAGGGTTTACCAATGGTCAGTCCTTAAGTATACTGTACTGGATTAAAAGGATTTGCTTGTAGCTCAGGTTCTGCAAAGAGGTATTTCAGCGCATTTCTCCCTCTCTGTTCGTACTAAGATGTCACTTGAAGGGTCTTGAGTCGCATTGTGCGCCAGGCTGATGGTCTATGAGATATAATGTGGAACACGAGGCTAAGGTCTTTTTTCATGGTCAGTACCTCCTACGATTCCAAGTGGCATTTCATCCTCTGTGGGAGCAAAAGCACTCAAGCCTGGGTCTGAAATACAGTAACCACATGAACTGAGCGAGCGGCTCTTTATTCAGCAAACTTTGATAGTTTTTACTGCTGTTCCGTAAAATGACCACCGCAGTTCTCCTCCACTTAAAGCTGTTGTTCACTGCAGTGTACACAGCCGAGCAACAATGACTGTGGCGCTTACAGAGACGAGAGATGTGCTTAAATGAATCATCCTGCTGGCTTAGCATAGCTTGGCTGCCTCTGTACTCTGGATGTCTTTAATGCGTTTGTTTGCCTGCAGGCCCTCCGATTCTTTCTTCCCGCTTTCTCTGCTTTCTAGCCCGGATAGATTATACGTATTTTTTTATATTTATTTTCAAAACCTAAATGGACTTGAATCGATCAATACCTCATTGTGTGTGTGACGAAAGCTGCAAGGGAGGGGGGCAACCGATATGACAGATGTTACAATTCAGATTTTCTTTTCATTCTTTTTCAAGTAAGCACAATGGCATATCGAAAGGCATTTCAAAAGCTGTTTTAAATTGATTTAAGTTAGCTCCTTGTCATAAAGCTGTGTGTTCACAAGTATCACAAAGATGACTGGGAATGGAGAAAGAGAGTAAAAGAAAGCTGCCTCCTCCAAGGACTCTAAGCCATTGTAGGCTTCTACCCAAGCCTTAGATTTAAAAAGGGACCAAGCCTGGACAGATTTGCTCAGAAGTCTTTTCAGAAGATATTTTTTTGAGCCGGAGATAGTCATCATGGAGAATAAACAACTTACTTTCAGAGAAGGGAGGGACATGAAAGAATATGGAGGCAAAAATGTCCCACTGGTAACGAAATCAAGGAAAATAGAAGGGCATCAGAATCCTCTGAGCCTCCATATCAAATGTCCCACCCGATCTGGAATTCACAATAAAAAAGACAGCACTTGTGCATAATATAACGATTGACATGACATATCACTACAGCGGGGGAAATAAAATGGGGAAAGGAGAGAGCCTTTTATGTGCAGAACATATGATGTGATTAGGGCTTTTGATGCTGGAAGCTACTCATATTTTTTCTCTCCGCATCAAAAGGTGAGATCTTAAGTTTTTCATATTTCCAGTTCTCCATCATATCGTTCAATATCTTCAAAAAATTATTACTGCTGCATAACTGAATTAATCGACAGAGGCACGATTGCGTTGGAACCTCCGTTGCCCTAGCTACAGGGACAATACCGGGGTTTTCATCCAGTCTCATCTGTTCCATTTAGTTGACACGATTTTTTGGGAGCCTCTAATCTGCCATGCCTCATTCCGACAGAACGGTTGACCACAAATATGCTGCGTCCTCAAACTGTGATAGATGGCTGAGGCGGAGGGAGAGAAAAGACAGGAAGTTAGAGAGCGATAGCGGCTCACTTTCTTGGAAGGGAAGGAGAGAGATGTCTTCCACTCTGCAGCGCCGGAGCCTCGGCGAGAACAAAACATGCAATTAGAGCGGCAATACACTGTGAAGTGGTCATTACTAGAGCTAATGAGCGCGCTATCTGTCCGCACATTAAAGTGCTCGCTAACGAGGGCTTGTTCATCATCGGCAAACACAAGTCATCGCATAATCCTATCTCCTGTCCTCTCATCCCCATAGCAGGGGGAGAGGCTCATTTAGGCAGGCGGTGGACAAAAGAAGCCAAACAAGGCTCGAGGCTTTTGGCTCGGAGAGACTTTAAACTTGACCAGAACACCCAGCTCTTGCTAGTTCTGCTCAGAGATATAAACCAGTAGATGTGACGTGTTCTAATGACTTGCCAATCCAGGATGGCACCATAGGGCGGCCATCTTACCTGGGTCCATATGGTGCCTTCAAACGGGGTCGTGTTTACCGTGTTCACCAGAAAAGTCCACATGAACGCCCCTGTCTTGTGGCATTCACAACTTCATAAGGGGAAAGTTTCTGAAAGCTCAGAAAGTTGAGCTTGTTGAAATTGTCAGTTGAAATTGTCAGAAATGGTTCATTTTTCAGCACACAATTAGTTAATATATTGTAATTTTAGTTTTCTTTAGTTCTTCACAATTATATATGTCTGCAGAAAATATTGATAATCTAAAATATCATCTTTTTCCTCTGTCACTGTGTCTTTGCATTTCGTGCATTATGTTACCTACTTGCTAGCTTGCTAAAATGTTAGCCTTTTTTTTTTGCCTGGCTTCTAGATGTTGACGGTAATGTTAATATTGCCGTTGCTCAGCAGCGGTGTTCACACAACTTAACCACTTGAACGGCAAGCATATTGTGTACATGACTTCCCATGTTGAAAGCAGTAGATGTGGCATGTTATAACAACTCTCCAGCATGAAACCATATGACGGCCATCTTACCTGGTCCAGTTTTAAACTTGCTGGAATAGGAACCTATGGTGTCCTTGTAATCCTTGAATTTTTCTGCCAATACATCAATACTTTATTCAAAGTAATGAGTGTAACACAACTGTGTCTGTCTAAAATTAAACAAACTTTACATACAACTGACATAAAATCAGCTGCTTAGCGAGCAAATGTTAATGTTAACGTTACTAAACGTTACCGTTGAGCTAAGTAAATGTAGCTGACGTTAAAACAATATCTGTTTAGCTAAGTTATCAATGCTGTTGAGCCAACAGTTGGCAATAACTTTGATATGGTGCCTTCAAATGGGTTCGTGTTTACGGGATGGGAAGTCGTGTACACGATATACTTGTTCAGGTGGTGAAGTTGTGAAGAACATCTCGGCTAAGCAACAGCAATATTAACGTTACTGTCCCAGTCTAGAAGCTAACAATTTATAACTGAATAAATGAATGATAAATGATAAATGAACTTCCATGGGCTTCACCATTTCTTACGTCAACAAACACGTCACAAGTCGTGAACTCGGAGCTTTCAGAAACTTTCCTCTTACAATGTCGTGAATACGACATGAGGGGGCGTTCAGATGGACCCAACTCGTAAACACAGTAAACACAACCACATCTGAAGGCAATTTTTATATTATAATTTTATATTTATAACATGGGTCGTTGTGTACATAATATGCTTGGTTAAGCTGTGAGAACACCACTGCTAAGCAACAGCAATATTAACGTTACTGTCGGTGTATAGAAGCCATCAAGGCTAACAATTTAGTAAGCTAGCAAGTGGGTAACATCATGGAGGAAATGCAAAGGCATAATGACAGAGGAGAAAGATGAGGCTGTTGGGAATATCAACATTTTCATCAGACATGTTATATAGTTATGACGAAACGCAATTTACAACTAAAATAACTTAAAATGAACTTCCATAGCCTCCGCCATTTCTCACAATGTCAAAAAACGCGTCACAACTCGTGAATTCTGCGCTTTCAGAAACTTTCCACTTACAAGGTTGTGAATATTACAAGTAGGGCAGCGTTCATGTGGACACTTCATGTGGTAAACACAACCCCATTTGAAGGCACCATAAATCTCTCATCTACTCTATACCGATGAGTGGAAAGTGATGCCAGCCTCCTCCGGTCTCTTTGGTCCTTTTGGTGACAATTAGGTGCTGAACAGATGATAACCAGTTACTGCCTATAGGTGGCAATTGTAAACAATACCTAGGTAAGATGGCAGATGCTTATCCCATTAGTTATGACACATCTACTGTTTTATATCTATGGCTCTGCTGCTTCTTGCCATGCCAGCATCAGGGTGAATCATATTCCACAAGACATTACTAGAAAATGTGCTTTTTAAATGTATGTTTCTGTGTCTTTGCAGAACACAACAGAGATTTTTTATCCTGGTTGACTTCAGGCATCTCTGTCTTTGAGGACTTCTCCCAAATTTCCACAACACAAATGCTACCAGCCGCCACAAGAGGGCACTGCAGCCAAGCAATTTCCCCTCCAACATGTGCTCTCGTTGCTGCTGCTGTGTGGCATCCTGTACTGTAAGCTGATAAAAGACAAGACAGCCGATAGTTGCATCAGATAAATGGGAAGGGAACACGCTCCATAGGGTTCACAGATTCTTAAACACTTATTATCTATTTGATTCATTCCTGATTGCAAAATATTTCCATGGGCAAATCCTCCCACAGGGCGAGCAACCTCTCGCACTTCCCCCCTCACGCTTTGTGTCCTTGTGTTTCTATTTACCAGAGAAAAGAAGGGGTTGGGGGAGTCTGAAAGTTTAGTCTGCCACTGTCTCCATGCAGCAGGAAAACTGTCACAATAAGACGGAATCTTTGGCATTCAAACAGTAAATACAGCTTTACTGTAAAAAAGTCAAGACGAGCATTTTTAAAAGAGTGACAGACACAGGACTGAATACATCTGTATTCACATAAAAGAATGAAAGAATAAGGAGATGAATTTGGATTTATTTTTTTTTTTTTCCTGCATGCGTGTGTGTTTGTTTCCCTCCTGTCTCCACGGGGCAATGTTCTGGCAGTCACAATCGGATGAACAAGTTTTTTCTCCGCCATTGTTGAGTCTCTAACACTCTGCTATGACTCATTCCATACCCTGTAATTATGTTTGGGAAGATGAAAAAAAAAAAACAGACTTTAATTCTCTTTAATTGTGCAAAGCTGAGCAAACTGCTGGCTGAACGCAGACATAATGTGTTTAACCTTGGGCACCGAATATCCTCACATATACCACAAACTGCATGAGACCTCAAGATAAACAACGGAAAAATGGGAATAGAAATAAACTGGTTTTTTTTTCTATAGTGTTTTGTACAATTTCTCGATTTTGAATTTCAATAGAAGAATAAAGTAAAGTGATGACAAAAAATATATATATATATATTTTTATTAAGATACATTTTAATGGAAATAATACTATTAACCATCCTGCAGTCTAATTGTTATATGGCCCTGTAGCAGACCCTGTGGAAGCAGCGTATCTGTGGTGCATCTCAAGAGTGCTTCTGATTACTTCCTCTCTATTCATCATTTTGTCGTCTGGCCCCAAGGCATCAATAAACAACTGTCATGGATCCAAGTGATGGCAAATCAGTCAGCTTTCACATCACAAAGCCACTAATGCAATTTTATTGTTCATTACTTTATCATAATATTATATCTATAATATCTAACAGCCAGAATAAGAAGTCTCGTGTTTGATTATCTCGCGAGTTTCAGGTAAAAACTGTGTTTCCACGAAGGAGATTAGCATCATACAAACCAGGTGCTATCTCAGTCTTTTTTGTGGTGTAATAGGGTGTGATATAGTCTATCAACTGTACCTTCAGTGTGTGTGTGCCGGTGTGTATGCATAGATAGATAAACACACACACACACACACACACACACACACACACACAGGCAGACGCAGAGTGATGTGCGATCAGAAGCATCAGAGGGTTGAGCTGTGGTAGCATTGCCCCCAAGGGACTGCTGCTGTGCCTGTGCAAACATGTGGACCTCGCTCTGCCACCTGGGAGCGAAAAGGGGAAGACAATCAAGATCAGCAGTCCAGATAATCTCTGTTTAGGACACTACATGCATTTAGGCTGAAATGTGAGACTACATGGGAGTTGTTTTTTTTGATCTGGACATGTTTGTTCAGCATCTGTATCAGACAGCGGGCCGGTTCCTGGGATGAAGTAGTGAACACGGTGGTTGGAGAGAAAAAAAAAAAAAAAAAAAAACGGAGTAGGGAAAAAAACAGAAGTAGCTGAAATATTTTAGCATGCACACTTGGTCGATTGAGCTCAAATAAATTCACAATTTAATAGGACTCCAGACAAAATCTGTGCTCAGAACCAATTTCAAAAGCGCCCATTTCCGGGGTCAGTCTCATCTCAGCTGTGCTGGGTGGCAATCACAGAGCGTGCACACAAATGATGCTTAACCACAATTAACCTGGAGGGTGTGCCATGTACTCTAGGACCATTCAATCTCACTTTCACATCACCAAGAAGTTAGAAGTTAAAAGATTGTCTTGGCTCCTCTCTCATCAAGCATCAATAATTGATTGAGGCTTCTGGGACACATTGTGCATTGTGTCTTCGGGGGGTGATCAGCGAGCGGACCCCTTCGTGTGGGAGGAGAGGGAACCTGGTGGTGCTTTGCTTGACCCAACCGATCCTCTATTATTTATTACAGCAAAAAGGATCCTGGTGGATGGGTTAAGGAGGTCAGTCCACATTTAGTGCTTCCCTCGACAGACGTCCCTGTGGTTTAGATTGAGCATTTCGCGCTACGCTGCCTCTCCCACACATGCCCTGATTTGATATTAATATCAATCTTCTTTTTACCCTTCTCTTCATTGAGATTAGCACCTCTCTTTTTACCCCCAATCTGACATCCATTTTGGTCTAAGGAGGACAGTGTGAAACATACTTTGCTGTAGAAGAATAAAATCCTAAATTGGTATTTTTGTGAGCACGCACGTCTAAGTTAAGCTCACATAAGTTTATGCATTGCAAATCAACTCTCCCCCATGCATTCATACACACACACACACACACATATTTAAAACTGGCACATTTCCAATATTACTTCTTGTAGCACTCAGCTGAAAGAGAGTTTATTACATTGGGAAATAACGCATAGTTGAACAATGGCTTTGTTTGAATTTTTCATCCCAAAACTGTTAAAATGAAATAAAAATGCAAACCAAGGCTGACTTAAAGCAGCAGTAGGCAGAATGTTTTTAGCATTTGGGGGCAAAAATGTCATAATAACCTTTAAGCATGTTGTAATTCAAGTGTTCTGATAGGAAACTAGACCTCTGCACCTCCTCATGGCTGTTTTCAGGCTTTAAAAATCTAGCCCCTGAAGGTAGATTTTGGCCAATCACAGGTCATTTCAGAGAGCGTTCCACTTGGCATATTGCCATTCAGTGGTGGCAGCTGTCAATCACTTGCAAACTTTGATCAAACAGTCAAACTAGGCAGCGCTGATCAAATATGAATCAATATTCTGTTACTATAATGCCTATTTCTTGACTCAACTCTTGCCTCAAATAGGCATTATAGTAACATAATATTGATTCATATTTGATCAGTGCTGCCTAGTTTGACTGTTTGATTGGCGTTTGCTTGTGATTGACAGCTGCTCAGAGATGGGGTTGGCTCCAGCTTGGCTCTGATTGGTTGTTTTCATCCATTATGTCATTAGGAGCAACAGAGGACAACAGAGAAGAAGGAGGCGCATGATTTTTTCAGATTTCTTTCTTGAACTGTTATATAAAGATTACTTTTTAAAATCATATTTGCTCCAATTCTACCTACTGCTGCTTTAAAAGAAAGCTTCAGGCTCGCATTTTACTGCGGCAACAGAACCGCTGGCCAAGCGTTAGCCTAAAGGCCTGAGGCAACGTCCTGGACAACACCACATCAGTGTGTCCTGTCACCCTGCCATTGTTCAACGCTGACACCAGCATCCCACTCAGACATAAGCGAGGTCAAAGTTCAGCCCTCCAACACTTAACGCTAACAAATGGCATCTAAACGTGACCTTGGGGGCCTCAAGGCTAAGACAGAGGTGAAACAACATGGCCTCTGCCGGGTCCCTTGCACACACTGAGTGTGACAATAACTCTGTATGAAAAGTTACCCTGTGAAATAATGACATAAAAACCATCCATCAAAGGCTAACAAAGCTGAGGCCAAAGCACTGGGAGGAAGATGGCGAGAACAAACCTTTAAGTCCCTTATCAGCTGATGAAGGAAATTACACGGCTGCAACCCTGAAACATTTAATTAGCAGTTTATGTACTATCATGCTATATCACATCTCAGGCACCGCTTCCCTACAATTGCACTAAACGCCTCGGGCAGTTTGCAGCTGGCTTGATACTGAGCACTTCTTTCAGGCCTTTTGTTTCTGTCGGCGTCTGGGTCCTGCCTCTGCCTGACTGTCAAGTCTCACCTGAAGTTGATTCTCGTATCAGATATCCTCATTTCAGAATACACAAGAAATCATAACTGCTACAACAACCAAGAGGGCGCGACAAATCAAATTCATCTCCAACAATGTGACAGATTTGGAACATTTTCAGAAAGGAAGATCCCTCCTTTACAGAACAGCTTTTGCTAGCGATCACAATCAAAGTGTGTCTTTGTGTCTCCTCCACGCGAGTGTGTGCGCGAGTGTGTGGTTGGTACATTTGTGTTGCCGGGTCACCTTGAGCATTTTGGTGCACATGGCATGAGGGTCCCGCCGCTGTCTCTGGCGCGCTTCGCTGAGTACTTCCTCAAGCGCGACACTCCCTCTCCAGCAGGGATTTCCACACACCAATGGCTGAATCTTCCTCTGGGCCTCCATTGCTAACCATTAGCGGCGGATTAGGAGAGCGGGTAAACGGAAGAGGAAGGGCTCGGGGGGCTAGCTATCAGGTGGATTTCATAACTGACGTCCTCGGATGACCATCCAGGGTTATAAAACCAGCTCAGCTCTTGGTTTGAACTTGCTTATCAAACAAGATATGCAGACAAAATGTATGCTAAAAGCTCAGAAAACAACAAAAAGTGGTCTTCATTATTTTCTTTCAAAGGCTGTCATAGCCTTGAACTCCTCAGTCTGAGAGTGAACAGCTTTGCCTTGTGGCTGTCTTCCACCTCTGCATTAACTTCAATCCCGGCATTGACAGCGCCAATACATTACCAGAGCATAAAGGCAAAGTGGGTGGCTGAATTGATGGTCACAGCATCGCCCCATTTAACAAGTTCAGACTCTTCACTGACTTCACTGGCAGTTGCACTGGCACCTAACACCCCTGGCTTCCTCTTAATAAAAAAGCAGCTGGGACAGTGCCATGAGATTCCATCACCACCAGCTGGTAAACAAGCCAATAATGCTCAAATATATTTCTCAGACGTTTAATCACGAGATTAATTGAAAGCGTTATGAAAGAACCCATTTGCAATAGTATAAGTAATAAGTGTTTCCTTAAATTATTTGAGGAGCTGCCAAAAGAAGTAAGCACAATGAAGTAGGTGCAATGACACTCTTAAAGTTCCCGTGAAAACAGCAGTAAGAGCAGGGCCGGCTCCAGCCCTTTTGGTGCCCTAGGCAAAATTCGGATTTGGATCCCCCCCTAACCCCCCAGAACCCTAACCCTGTAAACTGCAACACACGTCAGACATATCGCAGTGGATTTAAGACACAAATTAAGATATTTATTTTCATTAATAACTGTATTTATTATAATATAAATAAACAATTCCCTAATAGTCCCTAACATTGTTGACTTAAAAGTTTAGTTAGTTTCATATAATTTACACTTTTATTAACAAATAAGTGCAGCCAGCTTGTATTAGCTTTTCTGGCACCTGGTGAACATAAATGCAAAATTCAGTCTCATTTTAACCACAGACTTATATAAGAAGTAGACGCAGTCACAGTGACGTCACCCGTTGTTTGTGTACTCCTGTTTTGAAGCCTTGAGTTTGGCATTTTGGCTGTTGCCATCTTGCTTTTTTGAACCCAGAAGTGACATGAGAGGGTGGAGCTAAGAACAATCGCACCTTTTTATAATTATATTTCTTGAACTGAAAACACACTGTGAACATGGTAGCAACCTCTCAATCACAAGACAGCCATGCCCTAAAGCATATCCTGCATTAGGGTCTGTTTGACTGTAAATGGGACCATAATTTACTAAATGAACATCATGCTGTATTGAAGAGGACTTGAAACTAGCGATTGAGACCAAAAACTCATGTTTACAATGTTTACTGTGGTAATAATTCAAGCTAGAAGTAGGCTCATTTTCTCATAGACTTCTATACAATCAGACTAAATTTTGCAACCAGAGGAGTCCCCCCCTGCTGGATATTAGACAGACAGCATGTGGCTTCACTTTTCAGACCGTAGAGTTACCCACTGATTTTAGCTCTGTTTTTGGTCTCCACCAAATACTTTTGGTCTTGCTCTTTTAGCAGCTAAGTGCTTCACTATGTTCACCCGCTAGCAGTAGCAAGTAGCATTATCTAAAATAGGTAAAATTAGCTCTTTGCTGCATCTGGACATAATTCTGCTGAGAGCTATGAGACTGAACCCAACACATTAACGTTGTAGGCTGTAAAACCGTAACAATGAGCTAAAGGATGCTAGCTCCATAGCTTAGGGGGGCCGCAGAGTTGGGTGTTAATTCTCTGTACATACATCAGTATGAGCAAAATGTGTTACTTTAGACATAAGCAACCCCATCTCCCACAAAATTACATTCCCATACAACTAAATTGCATTCTCAATTACGTTTTGAGGGAAATGTATTTTCTCTCGTATTAAGGTCGCAGTTTTAAACCATTTTTATTAGCTTTAAACACGTGATTAGTGTTGAAAATTGAGACAAAACAAAACAAATGCAACAACTCTACCTGTTAGGTTCAGGCAATGAAACTACTTGGTTACGTTTAGTCAAAAAAACATTATGGTTTGGCTTAAAACTAAACAATGAGAATGAGCGATTGTTGGTGTCCTAAAACACTGTTAGGAGACAGGGCTGCACATACTTAACTGATCCAATGACGATATAAAAATATTAGAGCGGTAAATGCATAGTTGTGATTAATCGCAAATTGAGCACACATTTTTTAATTGTTCAAAATGTACCTTAACGGTTGATTTGTCAAATATTTAATAACCTTATTGACATGGGAGTGAGCATATATGCTACTTTATGCAAATGTATGTATATATTTAACAACAAACAACTCAAAACAATGGCAAATATTGTCCAGAAACCCTCACAGGTACTGAGTTTAGCATAAACAATATGCTCAAATCATAACATGGCAAACAACAGGCAACAGCTGTCAGTGTGTCAGTGTGCTGACTTGACTATGACTTGCCCCAAACTGAATGTGATTATCATAAAGTGGGCATGACTGTAAAGGGGAGACTGGTGGGTACCCAGAGAACCCATTTACATTCATTTATCTTGAGGTCAGAGGTCAAGGGACCTCTTTGAAAATGGACATGCCAGTTTTGCCTCTCCAAAATTTAACGTAAATTTGGAGTTGTTGTTTAGCCTAGTATGACATGGTTGTTACCAGTGGATTCATTAGGTTTTCTTTAAAACAATTTTGCATTAATGCAATATCTTGTAAACTTTGGCAGCCCTACAAAAAAAAAAATATTATAGCACCTTTAAATAATCTTCCAGACTCAAACACAGGGTCAAACACTTACATGTATACATGGGTTTCATGGTATACTGCTAGAACCTGTAAACCTGATTGAAAGATCCAGGTATATCTTCAGCAGAGGCTAACATTGTGACCACATCAGGAGCCCGCAGGCCTCGCAGCTAGGAGCCACTGAGGTGTAACCAAGCGAGTCTGAACGTTGAGCCTCTATTTGTCAAGGAGACAATGGTCTGTTTTTCACACCGAGGTCACAGTTGCATGGAGAAGAAAGCAGGACCCCGCCAGGTAAATAGGATGTCATTGTCCCGCAACAAAAGCATAGTCTTAACCCTGTGACCTCATCAGCTTTGGGAAATGCTTCTCTATTCTCAGTCAGTCATCAGGAGAGGGAGCCTGGCTCTTTTGAAGACACTGCCTAGACACCACAGGTATTAGTTCCCTCAGGGCCTACCGGTGCACTTGCAGAACAGGATACAAGCAACTGCAACTTGTGGTAACATTGGCACTTGCTTTAATGGCCTTCAACAGAAGCAGTTATGACACAAAGAAATCTGTAACCTTTTGTGAAGAAAATGCATGTGCTTGTGATTTTATATGGAGATAATCAGATCATCTAAATAGGTCATAAGACATGAGTAAATGTGCAACTGGGATACCATTTCACCTTACTATCAGATTAGTACAAAGACACGCTCTGACAGAGAAGCAGCACCGAGAAACTTTCAGCTGCCCGTCTGCTTTCCTGTTCCATTACTGCCCCACATTTCCTTCAAAACCCATCAAAATGACTTTCAGAAAAATGCAGTATCGCTTGTTCTGTGATCACGCTAATCTGAACGCTTTAGCAGATTGAGAGCTTCGAGTGCTGAAAGCAAAGGCAACTCAATCTTAGAATTTAAAAGGCTTTTTTTTTTTTGCCTCATACAGCCTGCAGCCAAATGGCACTTGTGTTCTGACACGGCACATAAACACACACAAAAGAAGTTATTAGCGTAGATGCAAATCAAATTACTAGCAGTGTAAACTGCTATTCCTCTCTGCACTTGGGCCTGTAATTACTCTGGCTTATAGGACTATAATGAATGCTAATGACACACTACTGCAAGGCCATCAGCCTAACACTTGTGTGAGGTTGGGTGATTTTCACTTAAGTTGTGAAAGCCCCATTTTGGTCTGCGTAGCTTTCCCTTCATTCCATACTCTGCGCAAGATTAAAGAGAACACAAATTTTAGCAAGGAACACTTGCCTGGAATATGTTTCAAGAGCAAATCATTTAAAAATTAAAGGCCATAATTGGATGCATTCAACCATATCATATATAAAGCATATTTCTGCATTTCAAAAGGGATTACAAATTCGACTACACAATGAGTCCTTGTGGAAATGACAACAGCTGCACATGCCTCAGAACAAGAGTCTGTCAGTGTTCCTCTCTGAATCTAATTTCATTGAACCAACAATCATTTTTGCAGTTGGGAAATCAATATACAAACAAATTCTAATACTTTTAATACACAGCAGTGACTGGCCTTGAAACTTCTGCATGTTAACTGAAAAAGATGGTCAGGGTGTTTGATCTGACACATAGCAAACAGCTGGCACAAACAAGTAGGAACAACAATTATAAAATTGGCAAATGAAGTCGTCAGCACTCACAAATAAGCGTGTAACACTTTTAATGGTGCACAGCAGCAGACGGAAACATTTCAGCTTTTCAACAATTGTTTATACAGTTCATTGTGTTGTTTAATAGACAAAGTCAACATGGTATTAAGCCAGTAGTGGCTCTGTCAGTATGTTATGTTAGTGTCCAAATGAAGGAAGGAAGGCAATAAAACACTGATTTTTTTCTATTTTTATCAAACTTAACGCGATAATAACCTGTTAGTGCACATCCGTTTTAATGCCACTAATTTCTTTAACACATTAATGCAACTTGCAATTTTTAGGTTGTAGGGGGCTCAGTTTTAAAGCTGGAGTGAAGATATGAGTGATACCAAACTAGAAAACCCAGTGAATCCAACCACGTCATACTAGCTTGTTGCAAAGGAGGTTAAATAACGCTCCAAATTTATGCGAAATGTTGGTGAGGAAAAACTGTCATGGCCATTTTCAAAGGGCTCTCTTGACCTCTGACCTCAAAATATGTGAATGAAAATGGGTTCTATGAGTACCCACGAGTCTCCCCTTTACAATGATATCCTGGGTGACAGTCCTGCGCTGGTTTGACCTGTCCAACCAAAAAACAGACTTTGTCTTTATACTACATCAGTTGTTCTGACCCTCTAATAACGACAAGCATGGGTTTACATTGGAGTTAGTTGAAAGCCTGGTGCTTCGCATTCAAACGTAGACGGCCACTGACCAAGCGGTAGTGTTTGGCGAGTTGGGTGTAAGAACGGGTTGACTTGGTAGCTGTTCTGGAGCGCTTTTTTTTTTTTTTTTTTTTTATCATATCACTTGATCTTCAGAGACATGAAAATATGTAAAGGCTAAGGGTTGGAAGTCCTGAATGGCCCATAATAAGCACCAGGCCTAATAACTGGCTCTGCTGTTCAACCTGTCCTGTCTCCTTCCAGACAGTCAGAAAACAATCTCTCATTCTCATTCTTTCCTTCGTGTTGAAATTTTCTACTTTGTATTCTGTTTAATTGTTGTCTCCACATCACTGAAAATGAGGGCATGCCCTCAACGATTCCTTGAGATTTAAACAAAGGTTGAATGAACGAAACTTCAGCATTTTACAATACCAGCTTAAAACTATGTGGACCACTAAATAAAGCTGTAATAGTGGAATACAAAGCCAAGAGCTACATTTGCAATTTCACGTCATAAAATACAGTTAAACGAAGTCACGAAATACAGTGTTAAATACTTTTATTGTTTCTCATAGTTTTGACACATACAGGAGAGCAATGTGTTAGCTCAGTGGTTCCCAACCTTTTTGACCTGTGACCCTTAAAAAAAAACAGTAAGGCTGCCAAAGTTTCAACAGCACAATTTTTTTTGTGCATTAACACAGTCAATCTTACAGAGATTGTACTGGGCTCAATTTTAAAGCCAGAGTGATGATATTAGTATCATACGAAACTAGAAAACCTAAGAAAGCCATTGGCATCAACCATAGTATCAACATACTAGCTTGCTAGTAGAAACACTATCATGGACATTTTCAAAGGGGTCTCTTGACCTCTGACCTCCAGATATGCAAATGTAAAGGTTTTTTATGGGTACCAACCAGTCTTCCCCTTTACAGACATGCCCACTTTATGATAATCACAGTCAGTTTGGGGCAAGTCATAGTCAAGTCAGCACACTGACAGCTGTTGTTGGGCTGCAGTTTGCCATATTATGATTTGAGCATATCAGATTAAAAAATGTGCAATTAATTTGCGATTAATCACAATTAATCATGCACAATCATGTGATTAACTGTGATTAAATATTTAATTAATTGACAGCTTTAAAAAAAAACAATGACATGAGATCTCTGTAGTTAGGGCAGTTCGATCAGATTTCTTTTAAAATAATTTTTAGAGATAAAATTCACAGAAGTACAAACCAAAGATTGGAACACATTCTGAAAAATAAACATTTATTTTGTAGAGCAGAAATATAGTTTACTACTTTACTTTTATATCCTGTAAATTGTCTCATGACCTCTTCAATATATACTGAACAAAAATATAAAAATTTCCATCCCATTCAAAGATCTAAGACTTTTATCTACGTACACAAAAGGCCTATTTCTCTCAAATATAGTTCACAAATTTGTCTAAATCTGTGTTAGTGAGCATTTCTCCTTTGCTGAAATAATCCATCCAACTCACAGGTGTGGCATATCTAGATGCTGATTAGACAGCATGATTATTGCACGGGAGTACCGTAGGCTGTTGACTGCAGGAAAGTCCACCAGAGCTGTTGCCCCCCATGTTCATTTCTCTACCATAAACCATCTCCAAAGGCATTTCACATCAAGCCGGCCTCACAACCACGTGTAACCTCACCAGCCCAGTATCTCCACCTCCATCTTCACCTGCAAGATGGTCTGAGACCAGCCACCCGGACAGCTGATGCAACAATCGGTTTCCATAACAAAAGAATTTCTGCTCAAACTGTCTCAGGGAAGCTCAGCTGCATACTCGTCGTCCTCATCGGGGTCTTGACCTGACTGCAGTTCATCGTCGTAACCAACTTGAGTGGGCTAATGCTCACCTTCAGTGGCATCTGGCACTTTGGAGAGGTGATCTCTCTCTTTTCACTGAACAGGGCAGATGACAGACAACGTGTATGGCGTCATGTGGGTGAGCGGTTTGCTGATGTCAATGTTGTGAATGGAGTGGCCCATGGTGGCGGTGGGGTTATGGTATGGGCAGGTGTATGTTATGTACAACGAACTCAGGTGCATTTTATTGATGGCATTTTGAAAGCACAGAGATACCGTGACGAGATCCTGAGGCCCATTGTTGTGCCATTCATCCACCGCCATCACCTCATGTTGCAGCATGATAATACCCATACCGGCCCCATGTTGGAGGATCTGTACTCAGTTCCTGGAAGCTGAAAACATCCCAGTTCTTGCGTGGCCTGCATACTCACCGGACATGCCACCCATTGAGCATGTTTGGGATGCTCTGGATCGGCGTATACGACGGTGTGTTCCAGTTCCTGCCGATATCCAGCAACTTCACGCAGCCATTGAAGAAAGTGGACCAACATTCAACAGGCCACAATCTACAACCTGATCAGCTCTATGTGAAGGAGATGTGTTGGACTGTGTGAGACAAATGGTGGTCTCACCAGATACTGACTGGTTTTCTGACCCTGGATGGATTATTTTGGCAAAGGAGAAGTGCTCACTAACAGATTTAGACACATTTGTGAACAATATCTGAGAGAAACAGGCCTTTTGTGGACATAGAAAAAGTCTTAAATGTTTGATTTCAGCACATAAAAAATGAGAGCAAAAACAAAAAAGTGTTGTGTTTATATTTTTGTTCAGTGTATCTTGACCTTTGAGAAATAGAATTTCATTGCGCTGTTAAACAAAGTTGGCACAGTATGTAAATCCAAACATAACAATGGGGCTCTGTGACAGAAAAAATACATTCAACAAAAAAAAAACACCAGCCATAAAATACATGAATATTTGCAACATATCCAAGCTCTAAGTACAGACCATGTTCTTATGCAGCATGTCTTTATGCCGAAACAGCACATTCGTTCATGTTTTATATGCTTATTGAATGATATTGTAGAATTACTGGTATATCAGCCACAACCTGGATTTTTCCCCACAAACAGAAGAGCGAGCTGAAGCTCCCCATCGGCCGCCTGAATAAGGAATTTCTGATGACCTGAGCTAAAGGTCACCAGTGCAGGAGAAATGCTGCAGTAGAGGAATCCAGGACAGCTAAAATCTGGGTGGATGACCAACAGATAAGGACTGGGAGGAAGTGGAGAGGACAAGGAGCAAGTGAGCATTCTGCATCACTGCTTTCTAATGGCACAAAAGCATTTGGACCGGGTAGAACCGGGAGCTTTCCAGCACTATGCTGTTACTAAGAGGGATGAGGAGTCTATATCATGTGAATGTACATTCCCAGCTGTTAAAGAAAAAGCTTTGGAGCAGACACCATCTACAGGGCCTTAATAATGGCAAAACACCTTGTCAATTACAAATACATTGTGTTCCACCACAAAATTACCCGGAGGAAACACACATGTATAGAAAGAAGGTGTAACATGTAACAGAAATGCAATCGAGTGCAATCAAGTTTGAGTTTTAACTAATACATGCATCTAATTTACGTAACCAGAGCCTAATTTTAACATTAACCCCTTACCATCCCACCTAACTTCGTAGCGTTATTTAGCATTCTTCCCAACAACAAAGTCCTGTTTTTGTTGGACCCATCCACCTCCCCTTCTACCCACTGTAAGTCTTTCTCACTCTTTATTCTATGCCATGAGCTCTGAGCCTAGCATATTTACATGGATGCATTTACACTGCAGTCAGTGCAGACTACATGGCGTGAAAATGACACCAAAAGCAAGAACGGCATTGCAAAGGCATGCAATAAGAAGGGCTATCTTGCTTTTGGTGTCATTTTCATGTGGCCTGCTGGTACGCTAAATATGAAGCAAGCAGCTGGTTAGCTTAGCTTAGCATAAAGACTGGAAACAGGGCGCAACAGCTCGTCTGGTTACTGGCAATAGCTTCATAGCTTCATTTAGGTGTATTTACTGTACAAACATGAGAGAAAGATTTGTTCCATCCAACATTGCGTCGACATATTAAAAGCTACATTTCAGAGTTCATGATGGGTTCACAAATGGTCTCACCTAAGGTTTCCTGGTTTAATGTTGGTGAGCATGTTTTTGTAAGTGCTTTCTGTCTTCTTTGAGAGTCTGAGATGGTGCCAGGATAAAACAATGCAAATTAGATTTGCTTGTTCTTGTAAATCTCTCCAATTCACTGTCTTTTTTTGATAGATATTTTAAAATGCTTGTGATAACAATGTCAATAGAAGACCTTTAAACTGATCAGCACTAACAAATGATCATAGATCGGCCTTTTTAGGCCTTAGGTCATGTGTCACATACTGTATACAAAATGACCCAGATCCACAGCTATAGTTCTGTACACATCACAGTACAATAGGCCCGCTGCAGGTTGACACCATACAGTATATTGCCAACAATCTAGTGAAATGTTTCAGGTTTCCCTGTCTTTATTCAGTGACCATTTGAATCCAATAATCTACAGTACATTTTAGGATCATGTTCAACCTTAATGATTGAGGTGCTGCTAATATGTCTAGCATAGTGGGGCTATACGGTTACTATAAGGTTGAGCAATTTATAATAAGAAGGAATGTCTAAATGATGATGTGATGTGCTGCCTCTTGAAACTTGAAAAAGACTAATTAAAAACACACGTCAAGGTGAAAACAGCTAGACAAACATTAGAAATAGCTGAGAATCAAGAATCATTTCTGCTGTTCCATTAAGGCTGAAGTAGGCGACACTGGAGCAAATATGATTTAAAAAAGTTATTTTTAGAAAACGGTCACTATGTCCTGACGGTAGTATGTTAAACAGATAACCGGAAAAAAAAAAACCATGTGCCTCTCTGTCCGGTGTCCTTCGGTGGTCCTAATGACATCTGCAAGATTTCACAGACTGGAGGAAAAGAATCAGCTGTCCAGCTGCCATCTATGAGAGCCAGCTGTCAATCACTCACAAACGCCAATCAAACGATCAAACTAGGCAGAGAATGAGAAAGCTTGTGACCCAGCAGCCATGTTGAAATCTCTTGCTCTTCCAGGCACTGCTCACATGACCGGAGCACAGCCAATAGGAACGCTCGCTCTCTGAACTGAACTGTGATTGGTCAAAGTCTTCTGTCACGGGCTAGATTTTATAAAGCCTGGAGCCATGAGGAGGTACAGGAGTCTAGTTTTCTCTCAGAACACTTGAATTACAACATGCTGAAAGGATATTTTGGATTTTTTTGCCCAAGGATGCCAAAAAAATGCTGCCTGCTTCAGCTTTAATCATTGAAAACACAATTCCAGCTTTGCTTTGAGTGATAATACAACATTTAGCACATTTACCTAGCTGAATAGCCAAGGCCAGTAGCCTCAGCACATCTCCTCTATCACTGCTGAGGAACAGGATGTTTTTTTCAGACCTTGGTGGACAAAGCATCTGGAGTAAATCTCAGATCAAACAACATGCTGAAAAGTTGGATCTCAAAATAAATAGCCACCGTCAAAGGAGTAGGAAAAGGAAGAGAAGATTGTCTCAAATGAAAGACACCCCATTGAAATCCTATTGAGCTATTTTCAGTGAGGCACCAAAAAAAGCAAGAGAAAAGAGTGCACTGGTAAAGGTCAGCGCGAACCCAGATCACAGAACCTGAAACATGGCACAAAGATAAAGGGCACAGTGAGAAATATATCAATTACGCCTTGACATTTTCCAGAGAGACAAAAGAGGCCTGTATAATAGCATGGTGTGGCACTGTGGCCATTGCAGCCTCATCAAAAGTCACCAACACTTTGGGCTGGGTTACTGAGTTACATCCCTGTATTATATAAAAATATCTTAGTGCAAAAGCAAGGACTTCAAAGAGTTAATATCTTCATCCTCTCAATTACTGGAATTTCAAATATGTGTAAAATATCACCTCACCACAGGATTAACTGTTGCCATAAACTTAAAATGGTCTATCTAACATGGCCATGCATTCAGATTTTATTTCAAACAGGAAGCTTGAGCCTCAGCTTTATGCACATAGAATCTCAAACTTTTATTTTCATTCATTACATTCTCATGTAGGCCCTGCAAGTCGCTCATCCCCAACTCGTGGAGCCCACATCACTGCAAGTTCAGACTAAATGCTTGTCATATGTTCAAGAAACTGCTGATATTAGGCAGCAGGGCTGAAGATAAGTGATCATGATGCACTTCTCCAATTTAAAAATACCTCACTGTACACTATAAAACATTTACACACTAAGTGCTCTCGTTTCTTGCTACATGTTGCCACAGTAACTGTATGTCACAATGAAACATGAATATTACTGTTGATTTCCTTTTATTAAATTAAGAATGAATCAGTTCACCTGCTGTAATCCAGGTACATTAAAACTGGCCATAGTGCGACTTTACCCACATAAACGACATACATATGCTATTACAAAAAGTATGGAGTCATTAAAAAATTAGAGTAGCATGCAACCAATGTGAGCATAGAGAGAACAAACAAAAAACAATATCAATAGTTAGTTTTAAGATCAAGTTTTATACCAATTATCTGTCAGTACACTTTTCAGACTTAGTCTCACACATAGAAGTGGACGTAGTCACTGTGACATCACCCATTGGTTTGTAGACTGCCATTTTGAGGCCTCGAGTTCAGAATTTTGGCTGTCGCCATCTTGGTTTTTGGCTGTCGCCATCTTGGTTTTTGGCTGTCGCTATCTTGGTTTTTGGCTGTCGCCATCTTGGTTTTTGGCTGTCGCCATCTTGGTTTTTTGCAACCAGGACACAAGAGGGCGGAGCTAATTACAACCGAACACAAAATCAGACATTTTTTGGCGACTAAAAAGAATAATTAATTAAAGAAGAATTAAAATTAACTTTCGTGAACTGAAAACACACTGTGAAAGGCTTAAAGCTTTAAAATTTTAAGACAAAAAAACCCTGACAACTCCCAGACAGGCCAACGCTGTGGTAGCGACCTGTCAATCACAAGGTAACCACACCCTCAAACAAACATCTATGTAAGTATAATATTGTTATCATTATTTTATTTGTGGTGAAAACTGGGACATTTTGTTAGTGACTGCTGAAAACCAGGACATTTGTGCGTTCTACAGATATTTGTCAGGACTTGTGATAAGTTAGCATGCCGGCAAGCTGAGAAAGCTAGCTAGAACTAGCATGTTCCTGGCTAGCTAGCGTGTTTCCACATTAGCTATAGTAGCTCACCAACTAACCCTGCTAGTAGTCCCTACGTCACACACTACTTTGTGAGAACTGTGCTGTGCCATGGTCTGTTGTGACTAGGCCTTGAGATATATAAACACCCTGACGCAAAGAAAGGTCAGCGAACGCTGCACTGTTTCATGTATGTATCATAAGAGAGTACTCCAGGGATGATGGATTTTTGTGGGCCAACCAGAAAATTAGCATCATCCTGGGTTCCCTCGACAAAAAGTCAATGGTATTTTTCCATTTGGTTTTGGGTTATTGCAGAAAATAAGCTCTGTGGCAAACACAGATTTGTGATACTTGCACATTTTGTTCAGCAAGACTATCTCCACAAATGAACACCACTTTTATGATTTTTGAAGTTCAAATGCAATCTCCAGAGGTAAAACGCTAATGTTAGGCTATAGACGAATTAAACCACGGTCGCATGAGCGCAAGTAAACACAACAAGGCTATAAAGGCGGATGAGACGGCATGATGACGTTTAGTCAGTAGTCTCATTAACCACTTGTTAGCAGCTGCCTTTTTTAAGTCACAGAAAGGCTTCAAAATTCATGAGTGGGATATTTCTTGATGTATTTTTATCCTGTTAAAATCTCTTCAGCTTGTGTTAACCGCAGACCTTATTGCAGGCATCTAACTAAAAACCTTGACTTGCAGACGAGGGAACCAGAAGTGGTAAAAGTCTAATTCATTTCTGTGTTTTAGGACTCATTGCTGTAGCAACTCCACAGTGGCTCATATATCCACAGTCCTCAGTCTTTGAACGACGAATACAGACGGTATGTGCTAATTGGCCGTTGACTAGTCTTTGCAGCGTGTTCAAATGCAACTTGAAGACAAAAGGCAACGTGAGGCGATACAACAGTCGGCCTTCATCACTGTTAGTTCTTTGGTGTTGAGTTGGTGTGTCTGGGCCTTAACATTTGGCCATTAGTAGCTTTTGGAAATGATACCAGGTCACCTGCTGTGATCTGGCTTTAAACAACACAAAGAAGAAACAAGATGTGTTTCTACCTGGTTTCCATCCTGTTTTCGTTTGTTTTCATGTGGCGTTACACAGTCAGTGGAGATTATTTTGGCTCTGTTGCTTGAAGCGTTCTTTTTTTGATGGCTACTCCAAATTGAGGCTCTGAAACAAGGGTTCGCAGATGTGAGGGTACAAAACCTCTTTTGGGGGAAACTGCTCTTTGCTTTCCAGAATACTGTTTCTGGAAAGTGCTGCGACAGCTGCCACAGATAACAAGTAAGTACATTTAATAGCTTTTCAATCTTTGTTTGCTTGCTTGTTGGGTTTGTACGCATTCACAGCATATTCATACTTACACTGATTTTTCAAATGCATGGCAGGCATGTACCCTGCATATTTTTGCTCATCCATTTGTCACACACAATATCTATGTCACCGCTGATCTCATTTTGACAGAACGTGCTGCAATTATGCATCTCGCAAATGCAAGTGACATACTGGATTTGTCAGTGATCAGCCCAGATGCGTTCTGCTTTATTTAAAAGGGGAACATGTTTACTACTACCAGTGAGAATAAAAAAAAAATCTCATTTCAAAATTAGATTCCTCATTAGAAGTACATGGTTAAATTATACGATAAGTATAGTGGAGTCTGAAAGCAGAAGTATCTTACCTGACTAAACTAAATTAGAAGTGAGAATATTCTGTGTAATCAGATTCTCTGAGTCACGTATAGTGGCTTCAGGGCTACAGTATAACTGCATTCATTGACATGTGAAGGAACTGCTACAAAGATAATTACTGTATGTGTCTCTCCCAGCCTTCCTCAGTAGCATACAGTACAACACAGAGTACATTAATTCATATTTAAAATGACACATGTTGTTATAAGCTGTGAAAGCTGTGATATGATGATTTGGCCTCTCAAAACAATGTAACAATTGAAAGAATGTGAAATTACCCAAGCATCTTGTATGAAGCTCAATATCATGTCAGGGAGGCACCTGAATGTTACATTATTCAACAATACGGCAAATCAAGCCACTCTACAAGGCTGATATCTTATTCATCTGCTGCTCTGCGCTTCCTCAAGTATTTGCTGGCATAATTAGTTGGCATAATCAACACTGTACTGCTTTGTGGCGATAACAATGTTGTACAGTGCACATCATTTTGAGTTTCTATAGACTGAATAGAGATTAAAAGGGGCACCTCTCATTCATACTCTTGCTCCTGAGCCAAGGTAAATCAATACAGCGAACGAAAAGATTGCCGCATTGCTCACATACAAGGTTTCCTGCAAATTATCTAAATTGCATGCAAATTCTTCCCTAATATATTTAAGATCTTCATAATAATCAATGTGATTATAAACTCAAGGGCGTTCTTTTGGCTCCATCAGGCCCTGACCACTTGTAGTCATCGGGACTAACAGCAAGGACAAACACAAGATCAGACCATGTATGTCCAATGAAAATTAGAACAGTTTGAAGGGCTGTTCATTTTATTTGTTCATTATAATGTTTAAAGGACCAGAGTGTAAAATTTTGGGGGCTCTGTTAGCAGAAATTGAACATATTCTTCATAACTATGTTTTCATTAGTGTATAATCACAAGGAACTAAGAATCATAGTGTTTTCGTTAGCTTAGAATGAGCCCTTCATATCTACATAGGGAGCAGGTCCTCTTCAGGGTGTCCACCATGTTGCTCCACCGTGTTTCTACAGTAGCACTTGCTCTGGAGAGCCTAACACATTTTTTATGTTACCCAAAGGCCACTGACACTGTGGTCACATGACCCAGAGTGCAAAGCCGTGGTACCACCAGCCGCCATCTGACTTACGTTGCTCCTAAAGTAGTGTAATTAAGGTAAGGATGGCCTCTGAGCAAGGCGAACGTTACCACAGATTTGCACTTGGAAGCTCACGTTACTGCAGTGTTGGTGTTGGCTGAGTGAGAGGAATCTGGAAATCTGCAACCACACTACTAGATGCCACCAAAACCTACACACTGCACCTTTAATATTGTGCCACAGCATCACATAACTCATAAACTTGCAAATGTTAAGAACAACCCTGTGTCTTAGAAATTACATTTAATATTACTGAAGTGACACCAGAGACCTGGGCTCACATGGGTGACAGAAGCACTTTGGTTATAGGTAGTGAGAGACTTTGTTTCAGTTACTGTCAGTGTTACTAGTCTATTCAATGCAGACTTTCTCTGTATTAGACCGAGACCACAGTCTTTCTATAACCGTGTGCTGAGAATGCTTAAATGTACCCATAAAAAAGTCAGGGTTGCAAATAAAAGATTTGATCCCTTACATAATATGATGCCTTCAACTGAAACTCACAAGCGCATGTTTACAACATGGGAAGTTGTACGCTTGGCGTTCAAGTAGTTATGTTGTAAATAACACCGCTGCTAAGCAACGGTAAAATTAATGTTTCTGTTGCCGTCTAGAAGTCACAGAGGCTAACAATTTAGCAAGCTAGCAAGTGGGTAACCTAATGCAGGAAATGTAAATCATAATGACCGACAATAAAGACCGCTGGGAATATCAACATTTTCTTCAGACATATTATGAAGAAAAACAACATAAGACTAAGATTACAGTATACAGTATTATTATAATATGCACCAAAAAATCAACTTCCAAGGCCTCCTCCATTTCTGACAATGTCAACAAACACATCACAACTGTTAAAGATTTCAGAAACTTTGCACTTACAAGGTCGTGAATACCACAAGAGGAGGGCGTTCATATGGACTCTTCTGGTGAGCTTGGTAAATACAACTCCATTTGAAGACACCAATACACTCAGAGAGCTGTTAATACCAAAATCTGCAACCACATATGGTTTTGCTTACATAAAGTCTTTAGAGCGTTAAAGGTGCTCAATGCAGAATTCAGAGCATATCTATTGCCTCCACACAGCTCTCAACATGGACCCGGCAGCTAGCAGCTAATGGTGCTAACAACGGGAACAGTCCTGACAGAGCTAACTCTGGGGGGGAGAGGGTGGGTGCAACACATCCGTGATGACACCATGGATGAGGGTGGTGTTATCAGCGGTAACTTCCGTATGACCACGGCCATAAGCTAGCTAGTGGGCCACAACAGAGGGACTCATACACTAAAAGGCAAAATGGCCGCTGTGCCCACAAATGACAATTACAAGATGATAAATGCTAACATAACAGTCGCAATGTAACAGTAGCAGTCAAATACATACAAACACAAGGTTAAATGACTAGTTAAAAGTTAAATGACTCAGTAATGCTAATGCTAGTAATGCTAAAGAGCAATACATCTCTAATGTTTGCTAGCATTAGCTAACATTAACCGTCACTGGCCACATGGGAAGTCGTGAACTTGACATGCATTGTGTTCAAGTGGTTAAGTTGGGAAGAACATATCTGCTAAGCAATGGCAATATTAACTTTACTGTTTGAGTCTAGAAGCCGCAGAGGCTAACAATTTAGCTAGCTAGCAAGTGGGTGACATAATGCAGGAAATGCAAAGGCATAATGACAGAAGAGAAAGATGAGGTTGTTGAGAGCATCAACATTTTCCTCAGGCATATTATAAAATTACCATGAAAAACAATATATACTAAATATTAAATTATCATGCACCGATAAATGAACTTCCATGGGCGCCATCATTTCTCACAAAAATCAGCAAACGTTACGTCATGAACTTGAAGCCTTCAGAAACTTTCCACTTACGAGGTCGTGAATACGACATTAGGGGGCGTTCATATGGGCCCAACTCGTAAACATGGTAAACATGACCCCATTTGAAAGCATAATTACCAAACCAAGTAATTCTGTAGCAGTAAAACCCTTAAATCTACTGACGTGTGTGAAGTTTTTTCTTCCATCAAAAGTTGCAGTCTCACTTTAAAATACAGACATTTGGGATCTGGCGAGTAGCCGCATGTGATGATCAATGATAAACAATAGAGTCATAACTGATACATTAAAAGGTCTCACATCAATAATAGCTTTGGATGTTGTAAAATACTTGACATTTTCACTACCCTGATCATTGTGTCCAGTATTTTACCTTCTTCTACATGTGCTCCCATTAAAACCTACAATTGTTTTTTGGATTATTTTGTCAAACAAGTAGCTGAAACTTGGATTAAATAACTTTTTTTAATCGAGAAATGAAAGATATTCTAGTCAACTATCCCACATCCCTTCAAGAAATGAAGATTAATTTGAAGGTAATCATAAGTGTGAAAATTGCTGTTATCTTCTCACTATTCCTTTGACTGCTAACGGCCTGTCTGGCTCTGAAGTCGTCCCGGTAATAAATATTCATATACCTTTCAGGGTCTTTGTTATGTTGACTACCTTCCATCAGTCTGATCTGTTGTGGCACGAGAAACACAAATGGTGGAAATAAATTAAGAAAAAAATCGTGGTAAATATATAAATAATAATGACAATGAGCGAACGGGGGGGAAATTTGGAACATCAAAGGCTCCTCTATCTTTGTAGCATGTAAACAGTGCGTGCCTTCAGTGAGTGGAAGAGCCCTTTTAATGATTCCATGGAAGATTGCCACATCGACAAGCATCCTGTAATAAATAAAATTAACAAACATTTCTGTAGGGTCTTTTCAAAGGGAAAGAGAGCCCAATGTTTTTTTTTTTCAGATAAGTGGTCTATACATCCCCTGCTCCTTCCTGATTAGTCTAATCCAGTGAGAAGTGCGTGCAGGGTTTTGATTGAGTCAGCCGTCGAGGACCCCGAGGGGAACCCTCCTGATAAGTGCCTTTACCTTTCACCTCCAGAACCCCACGCACGTCGCTTCGCCATATCCCACTCCCTCTAATCTCATTTGGCCCAGGAAGACATGCTCAGGCACAAGAAGCTACGATTAGCATCCTCTTTACCAAGGGATTGCATTGGCTTGGACTGCCAGTGCTGCCCTCAACCTGAGTCGCTGAAGGCACTAAATCAGCTAGGTACTTCTGTGTGTGGCTCGAGTGTGTGTGCGTCTGCATCCGCCCTTCACGAGTGTGTGTTTGACAACTTGATATCAGAAGGTGTGTTTCCTCTGTTTATTGCCTTTGTAGTATATCAGCTTAAATATTCTCTAATGGCAGCTCTGCCAAACGTACTCCTTAATTTTATGATCCGACCGCAATGTCAGGGCTGTATCCAGGATCTTAGAAATACTGAGGTCATGAGTTCAAAGTCCCCCAGCGGAATCACACCCACCAAACCGGGAAGTATTAAACAGATCACAAAAATTTCATGTATTATTTATTCATGTAATTTTCCAGTTACAGTTTCTGTCATTTGGTGGGGGTTCAAAAACTAAATCTCTCTCTCTTCTTTTCTCTTTTATTCAGTCACATTTTAGTTATTTGGTCTAAAAAAACAACCAGAATCAGCCTTTAAAAACACAAACATGAGGAATAAGACTGACTTCTTATTGTCATTAAATTCCCCAAATACACAGAAACCTAACTAAAGAGTTTTTGTTACCTAAGCCTAACCAAGTTGATCTATTCCTAAACATTAACGTTTTCCATGATGGTCAACACCAAATCAATTCCTATGTAATCCAAATCCAACTGTGAATCAGGAAGTAGAAAGAGCGCTGAACGCCATGTAGGGAGGAGGGATGGTTGGGTCAAAAAGCAAAGGACTTTCGCCCAGGAGATTGGTGTTTGTGTCCTGTGAGAAACCACAAGTCAAAGTTGATTTTTTTATTTTTATTTCTAGAATTATTATTGAAATATTCATATTTTTTCATGTAACTTCCATACTTCAGTTACAGCACTTCCTGTATTAATTCAACCCAAACTGCAGTTTTTCCTAAAGCTGACTAAGTAGTTTTTGGCACATAACTTCCATACTTAAGTTGCACCACTTCCAGAGTTATTTTAACCCAAAACTAGATCTTTTCCTAAACCTAACTAAGTTGTTTTTGTCATGCAACACCATATTTAAGTTGTGTCACTTTCAAGTTATTTTAACCTAAAACTAGATCTTTTCCTAAACCTAAGTAGTTTTTGTCATGTAACATCCATATTTAAGTTGTGTCACTTCCAGAGTTATTTTAACTCAAACCTAAAACATTTTTCCAAATCTTAGTCATTTTTGTCAAATAACTTCTATACTTAAATTGCACCACTTCCAGAGTTACTTTAACCCAAAACTAGCTAACTAGTTTTTGTCATGCACTTTGAAAAGAACTGACACATGCGTCAAGTGTTGCTGGACATGTGTAGGAAAACGCACAGAAATATATTGTTGAAAGTTGTGCTTGAAAAGAAAAGGATATTCGTGTTTATGTTCATGAATGAAATACATGAAATTTTGTGACTATTTCGCAAACTGCCGTGGGACTTTGCTGAAATATTAGCAGGGCCATGACCTTGGTGTCCTTTATGGTAACTGTGGCCAAATTCAAGTAACCTTGTGTATGTAAGAGTAAGGTGGTGTTTACACTGTGATCAACTACTATGGAGGAATTCACTGAAGTTTGAATCTCGGAAGGTCTGATTATTCCCAGCTTTCCATTCAGCATTCACTATCGTTTTGTATTTGATCGCACTTGTCCTCTGGTATGAGTCATCATTTAGTTTTTCTCAAGGGTATTTTTTGTAAAAGATTTGTTGAGGAGATTGTTTTGTTAAAGACATATCCTGTGATTAAAGATCTGTGTGAGCAGGTGAGCTCATACTGTACAGAGGTACAATGAGCATCCAGGTCATTATAGCGCTGCCACTGTTAGAGTAATGTGTGAGGAACTCTCCGAAATCCAAACAACTAGAAATAAATCACATATAATCAGAAAATCACCCCAAATGTCTGACTCTAAATGTATCAGACAAAGAAAACAAATCAATTTGAGAATCACAACTTTATTTATGAAAGTACGGATAAATTGATAGCTGTCGGTGGTCATATGAAGTTTTGTATCACATCTGCAACGTACCTGCAGCTTTAACTTGACTTTCAGAAACCTCCTCTGATGATTTAACCTCTTCTACGTTATCATAAAGCAATGGACATAATGTGGAATCTAAATTTTACCAAATATGTGCAGGTCTGCTGTATTTAATATCACAAAACAAACACTGTACACCAACAAGAAGCTTGTTCGAACTGTAGAAATTCAGCTAAGCTAATTTAAAGAATCACTGACTACAGTGACTTTATGACACCTCATATATGCTCAAAATGTTGCTATTATTATGTTTTTAATCCATGACATACAAATGCTGGTAAACAAAAAAAAAAAAAAAAAAAAAAAACTTGAGGACTCAAGAAGCATCTGGAGTATTAATGAACGACCAAAAAGTCCTTCGTCTGCATGATTTGATGAATGGAAAGTTTATGCCGCATGAAAATTCAGACAGAGTGCACGAGCAACAAAGACACAGCACAATAACTCAAAAGTAGCCGCCGTATGAGATGAAGCACACGTACATACACACAAGCACACGTGTGACGTCCCACACGCCCACGCGTACTGTAAATTATGACACACTTGTTAATGTATGGAGGGTGTCTGAGCAAGCAGAACATGCATAATAATAATAATACATATGCATGAGGAAATCAAGCAGACTGACACTGAGTGTGTGGTCACAAGCTTAGCAGGAAAAAAGTTAAAGTATAAAAGTAGTGAGACAGCTGGGAAAAAAATGCTAATGTTGCTTAAATGATGAGGATATATTGGATCTGAACAGTGGCTCCCATCCTGGGGGTCAGGACCCTTCAGGGGTCACAAGATAAATTGGGTGAGTTGCAAGATATTTAAGATAAGACAAGGAATATACTTAGTCTTCCTACACTAAATTATTTTTTTTTCTAAATTATATTTCATCTTACTGGATAAAGTATTCAAATAAAATTAGTTCTTTGGTGGAAATGAACATAGTTCAGTATAATTTTTAACACAGGCTTCACGTGTAGACTTAATTTTAAGTCGGGATGCACAGATACCAATGCTGGATAAGATATCGGGCCAATACTGGCCAAACAGATGGATTGTGTATGAGTGACAATGGGGACAATATATTCAATTCAATTATATGTTTAAATACCATATATATATATATATATATATATATATATATATATATATATATATATATATATATATATATATATAGATATACTGGAATTTCAATTCCTGTTTAAGTTTTGAATTCGTAGCTGCATTTAAAAGGTTTACACTTGAATTGTAATTCCTGGTAATTTTTAAGATGTTTTACCAAGTTGCTGGTGTGCAATTTTATATTTTTGGTTATTTTGAAAAGAAATAACTGCTCAGTACATATATATCTATGTATTTATTTGATACATGTATTACAAAGTGAGAAATGCAACGTTTAAGTCTGAAATAAGAGAAGGATCCCAGTCATTTCCACACAGTGAAGCACAGCTAATGAAACACTGGTATCGGTTCGGTGCTCGGTATCGGTCGATACCCAAAGGCCAGGTGTGGCTATCAGCATCGGGACTGAAAAAGTTAGATCAGTGCATTCATAATTTTAAGGGATCATAAGACAAAAAGATTGGTCCTATGAAAGATGTGGCACATGTGACTTTGAATATAATGAAAAACTTTAGAGTGAGAGATATTAATCTGACATCAGTGATCAGTGTTACCCATCCAAGTATTTCCAAACAAAGGCTTTTTGTCACAGTGTGATGAAAAGTAACAAAAAAAGGGAAAGTAACAAGTATCTCTATAAGGACTGCAGCCTGAGGACAAAAATGTAAAGTCATATCTGATGACTGTCTTAAATTATAGGCCTGTCTACTTAGATAAATTAATTAATAATAATAATAATTATTAAAATATTAGTTTAAATGTCGAGGAATTTAAATTATTTAAACAAGTGTGCAACTGTGCTCTGAAAATATTACTAATTTATAAATATGGCTATAATACAGCAGGTGATCTTTCAGAGCGGCCCGGCCAAATATCAGCATCAGCTCCAGACATCAGGCCTGAAAAGCTGCAGGGAAGTTTCCTCACACAGTCTCAAATCAGTATTAGCAATTAAAAAAAAAAGTTCAGGAAATTGCGTAAGAACGTTGTTGAACGTGGTGAAACAAGTACGGAGTGAACTTTTCCCGCGCTGCCCGGTGCAGAAAACGAACCAGATGGACGCGACGTGTCCAAAGCCTCTAAGTGAAGCATGTAATAAGAGTGGGTGCTTCCCATATCTGTGTCCGATGAACTCCAGAGAACTGACCGTACAGGGCCCCACACATGCATGCGTGAGCGTGTGCGTAAATGAACCAGAGACGCGCACTGTCTTTATATGTGTCGGTGGGGGGGAATAAAAGTCTCGGTGTAAATCACTTTCCCGACTGGCACAGCGCATTAAACAGCCGTGGCGTGATTCCTTTTCTCTCAGCTCATCCGTCCCTCTTTTTTCTTTATCAGCTCGTTCACGATTTCATTTCTTTCAAATGAGAATTCAGGGACCCCAAATTCAAGCCCCCGCGTCTTCAAACAACACAACTGTATGGTTTCACTTTTTCTCCCGTCAAAATGGTATCCCAGATTCAATTTTAGATAGACTAAGGATTTAGCCAGTGATGATTTTTTTTTTTTGGTCTTTCGGAGACAATATTTAATATGCTGGAATAAGATCAGTTTTTATCCCCACCCAAAAAATATTTCTCAGTATATATTTCTATCAAATGTCGCGTTGACACAAGCCGAAAAGCATCTTTAAGAGTTCTGTGTTTTTCTCTACCATCATCATCATCATCATCATCATCATCATCATCACATCAGTGGTATTTTTCCTCAACCTCTCCTCGAGGGGACTTTTTTCCCCCTTTTGATTTAGGAAATTAGTTCGACTAAATACAAAAAAAAAAACACATTCTCAACAGCTACTTATCAAACTCCATTTACCGAGGATGATTTCAGGGTAACATTAAAACACAATAATGTAAATGACCCATGGCTTTTAATTAAAAATGTCCTCTCTTTCCGCTATTTTTTGTTTCATCTGTTTAATATTTTTTTTGAAGTGTTATAGAGGGAAAAGTAAAAGCGCCTGCTCTACTCGCTCCTCGTTGACTTTTATCACTAAATGAAGCATATAAATGGCCTGAATTAAATAAAATAAAGAACAATTATCCTCTCCTGTTTCTGTGATCTGGCGCTGAAAAGGAGTCCTGGAGAGATAAGGCAGATTGAATTCTCTCTGTTGTGCTCCAATAAAAACGTCAAGGGGGAGGGAGGGGAGGGGGGTGGGGGGGTGAGGGAGGGGGGATTTAAAAGCCTCCCTATAATTTCAAATCATAATTTCCCTCCCATTATACCACTCAGATGCCGTTTATCGTTAAGGGTTATTTATTTCAGGGCGTTGTAACCACAGTCAATTCCCGTGACTAAGTTGGATAATTACAGGTACAGTGAGCGCGCCCGGCAAAAACTTGAACCAGCGTATAATGATAATAAAATGTAGAAAAGACATAAGCAAACTCTAAAACAACAGTTATATAGCCTATAGAAGAGGGTTATTGGCCTCATTTTCATCTTCCCAAAAAAAATGCTGTTACTCCTGAAAGTAATTATAATTGTCTAATTTCAAAGTTGAATTAGGATGCTTTAGGGGTTTGATGTAAAACTTCACATTCGGTTCAATGAAGTATCACCCTAATTTACAGCTCCAGATAAGGACTAAGTCTGTCATAAAAATCTACCCGTCCTCCCTCCCTTCCTTCTTTCTTTCCTTCCTTCCTTCCCCAGGATTGAATTGCACCTTGGGCAGTAGTGCAGAATCTTAACTCCTCTCAGCATATGTTCCTGGCAGATAAGTAAACAATTTGGATGTGGAATGATTTTTTTAATTAATACTACAGTCGTCTAATACTAGGCTATACACACCGCGGTGCGCAAAATCCTGATCCCCATTAACAGTGCGCTGGATTCACGTTCAAATCTTGATATAATTCCTCCTGCTTTCATTCAGTTTTGTCTTAATGGCAGTCAGACCCATCATTTACAAGTTTAGACAGGTTTAAACACGTGTGAACGACTTGATGATAATAAGCTTTAGCGGGCTTTTGGCTGCAACACCTTCTTCTTTTTTTAAGTAAACACACTAGCAGAGCTATTTAAACCGCACTGGGCTGTTTTACAGCCAGCCAGCTATACAAAAGAAGAAGAAAAAATCACATCACATTGAGTTTGTTCCATTAGTTAAACCTATAATTAAGAAGAAGGCTCCCTCCTTGAAGTGATTAAGCAGTCAGACAAGTCGGACGGGCGGAATCCCTCCAGGGAGGCCTCTCCTGAACTGTCAAACATCAGAAGATCACAACCGGTTCATCCCGGTGTCACAAAAACACCTCCAGTGTACGGCTGAGCATGTCTCAGACCTGTTTCAAATAAATAAAGAAGGAGAGGAATAAAAGCAGCAGCAGCCAAACAGCAATTAAAGCTTGTTGGGGAAATGATCCGAGTGGAGGAGTTTGACAGCTTAAAAAGCAGCACAAGAGGAAAGAATCGATTAGGAAAAAGAGGATTGATTGTGATGTTATTATTCTACTGCAGGAGTTTATTAATATTCAGTCTTTAGCCTATTAGCAGTATTGATTAGTTTGGAGTCAAGTTGGGGATAAGATTTGAAATGTAAAAAAAAACCCTCGGTCTTATTTAAAAAAAAATGTTTTGGGAATTATTATTTCCGTTTCAGGCATTTATTATTATTATTGTTATTATTATTATTTTGTCTTTTTAAAATCAATTTAATGGTGCCTTTTTCTGCCAAGTTTAACTTCCCCGGCAGCACCTCCTGCGCACTATCCCACTATCTTCGTCATCTCAAGCACCCAATAACCTACAAATACAGGAAAATTGATAGCGTTGAAGACAGATTGTCTTTATTCGAAACGTCTTTGCTCAGCAATTGAACAAAGAGCAGGAGGTATCAACCTTCTAGATACAGTATCCTTTCCATAACATGACAGGTTTTTAAATTACCATCTTAGATGATAATACACATATAACTCCTTGAATTCAAATAGAAGTTATCCTTAAAAAACGAAAAATAAAACAACAAAACAAAATAATGACGCGTGTGACTATATTAGCACTGAACCACAGGAAAAATGCAAATTAAAACATTTGGATGTTAATGAGTATTTTTCTTGTTGTCATCTTAAATAGACCGTCTAGTTTTATGTGCCAGTTTTTGATAAATATAAACAATATGACCCGTATATGATCCAGCCTATAGGTCCTGATTTTGACCAAAAACATCATAAAATTACGAGTGCCAAAATGCATGACTACTTAGGCCTATACAGGAAATAGGAATGCTAATTGTGCAAGCCAAATTTTTCAAAATAAAAGAGTACCCTATCAATAACCAACACAAATCAGCATATCAGCATTAAAATGTACACAATAAATAAAGTTAAAGGCCTCCTTTTCTGGTTGCCATAAACGTTATAACATTTACATTTCTTACAGTTCACAGGGCACCGTCCTTTACACCAAATCCCAGTTGCTCAAGTCAGGAACTTGTTGGATTTCTGGAAAAGTTTGTTTTCTTTTTTTTTTTTTTGCCGTTTAAGTCCAAGGCAGTTAATACTGTTCATGCCTTTTTAATGGGGCGCGCTGTCCGTAATATATTTACATGCATTTCAGTATTCAAGTGAATTAAAAAACAAGAAAAGAGTCTTGAGGGTTACATGGCAGTGGCATGTGCGGATGAATATGGGTCTATCCCAGTCTTGGTCATACCTGGAAAAAGTATGTAGGCCACCGGGGGCTGTAAACTTGACGCTGACCAGGCCGTGCAGTTACACGGGACGACATAGCCCGGGTTTGTGGGCGACGGGTGGGTGTGGGTGTGCTGACTGGGGCACCCAAGGGTGCCGAACGCGCCGTTCTGGTATCCCAAAGAGGACGCGTACGGCAAAGTGCTGGTGCTCAACGCGTGGGGCATCTCTGTCATCTTCTGGATGGCGCTGGAGCTGAACTGGCTCGGGTCGAGGAAGGAGTACGGGGCGGTCGTCGGCGGCAGAAACGCTCTGGCTTTTTCCGAGTGGCCCAAAAGAGAGTCCGCGGCCGACACGGGGAGTCCCTTCAAGTGGTCGGTGTCCCCGAGGTAAGGCAAAGGGAAAACGTACCTGTCCTTCTTGAGCAGGTTTTTGGGTTTGCGCCTCGGTCTGTACTTGTAGTCGGGGTGCTCCTTCATGTGCTGAGCCCGCAGCCTCTTGGCCTCGTCTATGTAAGGTCTCTTTTCAGACTCGGAAAGCAGCTTCCACTCGGCGCCCAGTCTTTTGCTGATCTCCGAGTTGTGCATTTTGGGATTCTCCTGTGCCATTTTCCTCCTCTGGCCCCGGGACCAAACCATGAACGCGTTCATGGGTCTCTTGATGTGATCAGCAGGCTTTGACATCTTTAAAAAAGTGGACTTTTTTTATCCCCAATATAACGACGAGGAAAAGTTCTTATCGGAAGGAAGGGAAACTATTCACCTGTCTAGATGCCAGATACTAGTCATGCCCCGTCTGGGATGTTCGGAGTCTGGAAAAAATAAAATAAAATCCAGCGCAATGCTATTTGCTTTTCCAGAGTTAAAAACACTGATGCGTTCAAGTCCGGTTACAACTCTCTTTCAGACCTGCGGCGGGCAATGCAGGGAGAAAAAAATACATGTAAGATGCACACACGTAAAGAAATCCACAAAGGTGAAAGCAATGTTCCGCAGTCAGTTTGCAGGAGTCGTAAAAAGAGTTATTTTTTTCTGCGACGCACTCTCCCTCTCTCCCTCTCTCTCCCTCTCCCTTTCTCACTCTCTCTCTCTCTCTCTCTCTGAGGTTTGTCGTCAAGCACCTGGCTTGGAAATGAGCGGAAGAGCGTGAATACGAGCCAAAAGCGGTGAAGTTCAAAGGCTGGGCTGGTTTGGTTTCTGCACGCAATCTGACATAATCTGCAGGGCGTTCACTCACCAACCTGAGCGCCCAATCAGCACCGAGACCGGCTATTAGAATACCTTCACCAGCGAAATATATGTACATTACAACATAAACAAAGAGCGGCTGGTAGTAGGAGAAGAAAAAAATAAGGAAAGAGGGGTGTGTGTGTGTGTGTGTGTGTGTGTGTGTGTGTGTGTGTGGAGGGGGGTAATACTCAGGATCCCTCCCCGATTCCATTTAATGTAATGAATCGCAACAAACATGGACCTTCAACCTCTTTTCCAGTTAAAACCTGACTTCAATCCAGAGAGGTGACTACACCGTGCAACCAATTTACCGTACAGCTTTACGCAGACGCATATGTGGAGGTTTGTCGCTAAAATAGAAAGGCCTTATTATTTATGTCGATTTTTCTTTTTGGAGTAAGGGCATGTATAATAACAACAAAACAACAATAGCTATTTAAAAAACATACTAATAATAATAATAATGAGAATGATAATGATAATAAGAAAATAATAACGATAATAATAATATAGGCCATTCATTAATTCAAGAAAATGCTTATAATGTAAATCTCCTTCCCTCCTGTGGATGTATTTTAAAAAGCATAACATGGCAGCCCTCCATCTTGCTCAAAGACACTTCAGCAGGGTTTTAACACCCCCCCCCCCCCCCCCCTTCAGCTGCGGGGTGGTCACAACGCGAAAGAGTTCACTGTAGGAGGATGAGAAAATGTCAAATTTAGCATCAGTATTTCAGCAGGTGTAACCTCCAACGTGTCACTCCAGAGGATGGCACACTAAAATACTATTTCCCATGTAGTAAAATGACTGAACAAACGCACATGCACATACATAAACACACGCGCACGGGTTTAATCTACACTGAACCTATGGAAAGCTCAACTGCGTAGTGACAGAATTACAAACACCGGGAAAATATTACGTCAACTGTAAACGTTTAGAAACGCGCCATTGTGCGCGTATAATTGTTGCATTGGCACACATCTATTTGACAGTGTGGTGTTAAGGAGGCAGCAAGGAGTGATGGTTTTAAAATGCAAATTTCAATGAGGACCACTGCCTAATAGCCCTCGGGCTAATGTGCGTGATGTATGATTCCTTCAGCTGTGATTATTAAACGGAACGCGGACAGATGATTTTTTTCACACCGTCTAAATGCTGTGATTGGAGACGAGTCGTCTCTAGTTAGTTACACTGCTAACTAGATTTATTTAAGCTTGTCTATAGGCCTGTATAGATGCACGCACCCACACGCGGATGCTGTGCACCACATCCTATTGCAATTATCATCTCATCTTTCTGTATGTTGCACAAATATAAATATATACGCACACGCCACTTCACAGAAGAAGCTTCAACATATTCTCTGATTTATCTGATTTATCACACTGGCGTGTTAATATTTCTAATATTCCAGCGTGACAGATACATTAACTAAATACTTTAAAAGCTGAAATGTGGTCAAGCAAAACCCTTGAATCTATATACATTTATTGGCCATGTATTTTAACTACTAACATTAAGGGTTTATTCTGCACAAACAGGAGATAATACTATCTCATGCAGGCCTAAGTCAATTTCTTTTTGTACCCAAAATGGAGTTATTTTTCCGCTTCTGATATTCCCATATTTTAACACCATCTGTGTCTCTTTCTCACGCTCTCTCTCCGCTGCCTCTCTCCTCACACACGCATGCGTCAGTCGGCAGTAGATTTCCATCATATCTTTCTTTACAAACCCTGAAATTATCGTTAAAATGCGCGTTTTTGGGGAGGAAAATCCCCCTCATCCCGACCTACAGAACAATGTTGCCCACAGCTGAGGACGCCCCCGACGTTTTTTTTTTTTTCTGCCGACCGGATGCCTGCAAAAGAAAAAGGTCCTCAAATCCTCCCAATCGGCAGCTATGATGTTCATCAGCAACCACGAGGTAGTATACTGCATGTTCGGACTGTATATTTAAGCGTATTTTGAAGTTTAAATTATGTTGCGCTATCTTTCACTTAATGCAATTTGGCATGTAGGCTGCCATATGCATGCGCCAGCTTAGGCTTCATTCTGAGATCAATGAATTAGATAAGAGGGAATTATTTTAGGGGCTGAGCCTCCTGCTCTCACGAGGGGGGGAAGTCTACTATGTTTCTTATTCAAAAACTGATTGTCTAATAAACGCACGCCTGAAAGTTCCCTCGACAATTTGACGGGATAATGAGAAATGCAGTAGGGTTTTTGATTGAGATGATATTTATTTTCCATCCAGTTTTTTTTCTCTCTCAAATGTAATCGTTGACACAGCCTGCTGTCTGAGATACAAAGGTAAAAATGCAGTTTATAAATAAAATAGCTGTGGTGCGTGCCACCATGGGACTTCTCCACATCTCCAAACTTTACGCATTTGGAAATGTGAGAGGATTTGACTGTCACAACAAACAGTAAGCTAAAAGAAATGAAAAAAGTGAAAAATAATATTAGACTATACAGTATATTCTTTGCTAATCAGATTTATTTGACTTAGAAAAGACTGAAAGTGGAAGCATAATAATAATAATAATAATAATAATAATAATAATAATAATAAATGGTGAGAGTTTATTTTCATCTATCATAAGTCCAAATGACTTATTAAATTAAACAATTAATTCAAATGAACAACAAACAGACACGCATTGGTGCGCGCTAGAGACCCTCCATCCCCCATCCCACCCCCCCACAGACACACACACACACACACACACACACACACACACACACACACACACACACACACACACACACAAAAACTCGGATTATCTAAGGACACATGTCCATCCATCTCGCCTTAAAAAGTGAATGGGGAGCGGCCTGACACACAGAGAGCCTATTAGCCAACTTGGGCTCCCGTGGAGAGCACTGAGGTAAGCTCCCCCACCGGAACTGTCCATGGTGCTGAAGCGGTAAGCGGGTTTCTTTACTGCACACTTGCGTCCTCCCTCAAAAACTCTTAAAAGCTAGGGTTGACATTTCAATGCCTTTTATTGTATTTCCATCCTATTTAGTGATGGTTCTCTGTAAAAAAAAAAAAAAAAAAAATATTAGAAAGACACAACTCACATGGTCTATAACTTTCCTAACTTTCTCCCTCTCCCAGTTTTAAGCCTATTTTTCACAGTGTGGAAGAACTGCTGCAAATTTGGAACTAATACATTATGACACCATAAATTATAATAAACACTTTTTTATGTTGTCAAAATATGTCTGTCACTTACTTTTCTAACAGTATGGGGGTTCACTGTAAAGTAGCAAGCACCTTGTCAATACAGAATATGGCATAGCATTAGCTATTGTGTTGTTGTAGCTAATTATTATTTACAAGATGAGTTGTTGGCATTATAGATGGAGATAAGATGGGACACAAAAGAAGTGAAAGGGGGGAAAAACACACAACACAAAGCAACAACAAACTCAGAGAGATTACCTTTTTTAAAGAAGTACTTTAGGCATTTTGGTTGATGGACAGTTCGCTGGTATTGTGTCAGTGCTATTTACAGTTTTGTTTAAATGATTCCTCAGACCTATCTTCCAAACTTTGCAGTCTTGACTAGAGTTTGCCTTAAAAAATTCAAAATACGATGCAACATCTTCAATTTAAAACTACTCTGAATGAAGTTTTAATGGTCAGAAATGTATGTGCACAAAGTAGGGCTGTCAATCAATCGCTATTAATCACATGACTGTGACACAATGACATAATTAATTGTGATGAATTGCAAAATAATCCTACATTTTTTATCATTCAAAATGTTCTTTAAAGGGAGATTCGTCAAATATTTTATACTCTTATCAACATGCTGCTTCATGCAAATGTATGGCTGTATACTGTATTTATTATTGGGAACCAATTAACACAAAACAATGAAAAATATTGCCCAAAAACTCTCACAGTTTCTGCATTTAGCATAAAATTATGCTCAAATCATAACGTGGCAAACTCAGGCTCAACTGTCAGTGTGTCAGTGTGCTGACTTGACTATGACTTGCACCAAATTGCATGTGATTATCATAAAGTGGGCATGTCTGTAAAGGGGAGACTGGTGGGTACCCAGAGAACCCATTTACATTCACATATCTTGAGATCAGAGGTCAAGGGACCCCTTTCAGTATGGCCATGCCAGTTTTTCCTCACCAAAATGTAAGTTTAAGTAGAGTGTTATTTAACCTCCTTCACGACAAGCTAGTATGACATGGTTGGTAGCAAAGGATTCATTTGGTTTCCTTTACATCCAGTTCAATAAGATGCCTCGAGCTTCACTCCAGCTTTAAAACTGAGCTGTAACCTAAAACTAACAAGTTGCATTAATGTGTCAAAGAAATTAGTGGTGTTAAAACAACTTTGCATTAACAAGTCATTGTCATGTTAACTTTGACAGCCAACATCCATTTCCAATCTATACTCACATAAAATTAGTTATTAATGGTGCAGTCAGAGCCTTCACGTCACTGCACAGATTCCTTTATAAAAAAAATTCAATGTGAAAATAAAACCATTTATCAGCTAAGGTACATAACACAATCTTTTCTCACTAAGCTTACAGGATGTATTCTGTCTGCTTCATTTATATTTCTACATGTCAAAAAGCTGGGTGTTCATGGTCAAGTTCAGACTGATGTTACCATGTTACTGGTACTTACTATGTTAAATAAACAAAAGGCTTTCATTCAGCTATATGGACTAATTCTAAACTTTAAATTCAACTCATAATACTGTAGATCTCTTGACACTATCCACTTACAAGTACTGCCATTGACACTGAAAAACTATCGAAACAGCAATGAGTGATATGTGAGATTTATTTCCAGGTGATATTACAGAAAATATCCATATACTGTATATATAACATACCTTTGTAGTTATAATTTCTTAGTAAGATAGTAAAGTTTGACTTGACTAAAATCTTTTAAAATGACTAAACTTAAGCCGTTCTCTCTTTTATTCTGCAACACTGTACAGAGCAGAGTAGAAAAAAATTAACAAAGGTTCAAGGCATCAGGTAATAATGAAAGGATAGGGGCAATACTTCAAAGACCACGAGGTCCACATCACACAATTATACAATACAATTAGGATTAAAGGGGCAAAAGAGATAACAGGAGATAGGGATAAATTATCACAAAAGGAAAGATGTGACTCTCTCCTGACCTTCATTAAGAGAAAAAAAAAAAACTCATTTAGAGCTGGCCTTCCTTGCAGGGGGATTTGAGTCTCTCACATGAGACAGTGACTCACTAGATAAGATTTACAGAGTAGAAATGAGAATCCAAACTCCTACTAAACAATAACACAACGTGTATATCCACAACAAAACAATACAATAAATAACAATACACATATATGTAAATTTTACAATAAATACATTTCAATAATTGTTATCGAACCGGACTAATTTTGAACAGTTTTATGCTGACAAAGTATTAGTTTATTGATAGGACATACATTGGAAAATAAACAGTAAGACATTGAGATTTAACTGTTATCAGGCCATTTCATGGGCATTATCAGTCGCTATAACGACCATAGGTCTGGGTCAGTAGGGGCCTACCACGCCTACTACGTTGTAAAATGTGAAAGAGAAACTTTAAAGCAACACATTCTAGCATGCTGTAAAACTGAATGAAACATCGCATTTTGAACACAAACACAAGGGCTTGTTTAGGTTTACACAGCAAAACTGCAGCTTCTTTAGGTTTAGGCAAGACAAAAACAGTCAGATTTAGGCTATAAAACTACAACTTTAGGTTTCAGCAACAAAACTACAACTTCTTTAGGTTTAGGCAATAAAACTAGAACTTTAGGTTTAGGCAATAAAACTACAATTTCTTTAGGTTTAGGCAATGAAAATTCAACTTCTCATGGTTGAGGTAATAAAATTACAACTTCAGGTTTAGGCAACAAAACTACAACTTTAGGTTTAGGTAATAAAACTAGATTCTTTGTGTTTACGCAAAATAAAACAGTTAGGTTTAGGCAAAAAAATTTCAACTTATTTAAGTTTCGGCAACAAAGCTACAACTTCTTTAGGTTTAGGCAATAAAACTAGAACTTTAGGTTTAGGCAATGAAAGTACAACTTTAGGTTTAGGTAATAAAATTACAACTTCAGGTTCAGGCAATGAAACTAAAACTTTAGGTCTACGTAATACAACTCTAGATTCTTTGTGTTTAGGCAAAATAAAACAGGTAGGTTTGGGCAATAAAATTTCAACTTATTTAAGTTTCAGCATCAAAACAACAACCTCTTTAGGTTTAGGCAATAAAACTACAACTTTAGGTTTCGGCAATAAAAGTTCAACTTCTTTAGGTTTCAGCAAAAAAACTATAACTTCTTTAGGTTTAGGCAATAAAACTACAACTTTAGCTTTAGTCAATAAAATTACAACTTCTTTAGGTTTAGGCAATAAAACTACAACTTTAGATTTAGGAAATAAAACTACAACTTTAGGTTTAGGCAATAAAAGTACAACTTCTTTAGGTTTAAACACAAAAAAGCAGTTAGGCTAAGCCAATACAACTTCAAATTATTGAGGTTTAGTCAAACAAATTTGGGGGTTAAGTAACGTGGTTAAGTTTAGGGAAAAACATTGTGTTTTGAGCTAAAATAATTATGAACACAAATACAACTAAATATTGCTGGTTTGTCATTGAGGCAAACTCCAGTCTCGTGGCTGAAAGTAATTTTGTAGTCCCATCCATCTTTCCCGACCTTCACCCCTAATGGGTCTATGCTGCAGCACCTGTACTCCACCTCTGCTCCTGTTATAATTACTATGGTCACTAGAGGTCGCTGTCATGTTCTTTTATATCTTCTTTCAGTGATCAGCCATGTGAATAGATGACAAAACCTGCTAGTGGGTGTAGTAGACCTATATTGACCCACATCTGTGGGGCTTATAGTGACTGATAATTCCTCTTTAATATACCAACAATCTTTTTTTTTGATGACAGCATTTAACGTTTTGCTTAACTCTTGCAGCTGTCTAAGTTGGCACCTTGAGGTTGTTGACTGTTTTTATGATGTGTTCCCATGTCTATTCAATTAAAAAGCTTCAAAAGTAATAAGGCCTAAAATATCCTCCAATAAATAATTTGACCAGAGAAAATGAACCAATCAATGTGAAATTGTTGCTTTGGTCTGTAAGCACTGCTTGATCATCTTAATTCCAGTAGCCACAATAAACAATCCAACAAACTTTACAAGCTGAACAAGCTGTTGTAAAGTTGGATAATCTTCCTCTTACAGAGCTTGAGAGTGCGATCAGCAAATTTGTTTTTGTGCACATGGATGACATCTTGATCAGTCAGTGGAGCTCTAAATATGAGCATGTCCGATAGGCATGTCCGTCAAATAGACCCGTAAACCTCCACATCCCTACATGTCTTTGCAACAGCTACAATCTGTGATTTCTGAGGGCAGTGTAAAGATGGATTCAGATTAAATTAACATGGTGTCTGAGTGACAGCAACCACTCAAAAGAAGCGCTAATAAACTATGACACCGACTGTCTACAATTACTATCCAACCCAATCTCACAGGAAGGTGTATAAATAGCACATTACATTACAAGGACATTCTGCATGTCACGAGGATGACACTTTTCGTGTGTCTTTTGTACACCATGCAACAAAACTATGGTCATGTTTCATTATTGGGTTTCGAATAAGTAAGGAGACTAAGTACACGTGTATGCAAACAACACAACAGAAGTGTAGAAAAACATTACAAATGTCACAAACATTAAAAACAATACTAGTCTCGAACACCGTTCTCATGGTTACAAGTGCTATTTGGTTAAAAGTCCTGTGTTTGTTGGTCCCATCCTTCTCCTTTCCCACCCACCGTAAGCAGTCACTCTCACTTTTTATTCTCTGTCAGTAGCTCTAATCGTGGTATATTTACACAGATGTGTTTATATTGCAGTCAGTACAGACTACGTGCCTTAGAAATGACATGCCAGAATTCCAAAACTTAAAACACTTGAGCTATGTTTACACTACAAGCAACAAAAGCAACAAAGCAGGCAGCGTGGCCAGCTATGCTGTCGGCGAGTCACCAGTGAAGTGTTGCTCAATTGCTCATTGACATAGTTATGTCGTTAAATAGCTGTGGGAACTGGCTAACAGCATTTTGTTGGATAGAAAGGAACAGGGTGAAACAAAAACATGGGATTGACTGACGCTTCACCGTGTCATTGAAGCACTGAAAAAATCTGAGACTAGCTCAGCTTTGTTTGTATTGTGTCACACCCGTCACAAAGCGACAAGTGTCGGCGTCACCGGCTTCAACTGAAAAAACTTGTAGCCTTTTGCTGTGTGACAAAGCTACAGCTACATTCCAACAGCATTCCGGCCTTTGAATGTAAAACACTGCGCAGATATTTACATTTCAACCACACCTTTGTTCATATATAGAACTCTGATATTTACATTGTATGTATTCAATCCCAACAGTATTATTTGCATATATGGCCACTGCAGCTCAGCAAATGTGCAACATCCAGTGGTGCAATATCTCAACCATCTTACTTATAGGTCACAGTATATGCACATCTTTAAAATTTATAATATATTTGTTTCTTCTTAATTTTTAAATTACTGTTTGATATGTGTGAAAGCACCATCAAGGTTGTTAACTATTTTCGTTGTGCTTGCAATGACAATGAAGGAAGTCTTCTCTATTCTTTGTTTTATTCATCATTTTACTTTTTTGCCACACCCTGTGAAGACTCAGGGTGTCGTCAGTAGTACAGAAGGACAGACAGAATGGCACTCTAACTGTGCTGCCATATTGATTCATCTAAACTCCTCATTTTCAGCTGTTTGGAGGTTGATGCCTCCAATGTGGAATAAGGGTTCCTCCTCCACCAACAGTCTGTGAAGGTCCAGAAGCTCCACCCTTGTGCCTTCCTTCCTTTCCTGCTAAACAAAACCCAAACACCCTTAGACTGACTATAGGAACCTAGGCTTCAACCAGACAGCAAAGGCTCAACTACTGGTGAACCACTTGGACTCTACTCCTCTTTAATTTTACACAAATCGTAAATCTGATGGGTTCCCCAGCTCTTCCACAGCTGTACAAACTCAGGTCCTCCAACGGGTCCTCGCTCCTCCCCTTTCATCCTAGTGTCCGTTGCAGACGTTCCTTCTTCTAGCGATGGTCCTGATGACATTCAATGGAGGCAAATGCCCAACACCATGATGTTCCCACATCTCTATTGACATGCTCACTGGTTTTCTGCTACTTGGAGGACAACACCATCATCATTGCCACCAACCATTTTCTGCTAACTCTTGGGCTCTTCCATCAATCTAACCTCCCACTTTTTTCTTGGGACACTTCAGCAAGGACCTTACCCTACCCGCCACTTCCTGATGTCCAGGAATGCACCACTTGGAGCAGTCAACTCTAAGTTATGAGTACTACATCTTCTCCAGGGGGCCTTCTCAGTGTTCCTGGATTAGCAACCACCTGTCTTCTTAGGGCAGGTAGAGAAGTGGATATGGCATGGTCTCCTTTAGCTTTTGTTAGTCAGACTTGGAAAAAAACTCTCCAAAGGTCCATGATGCTGCGACAACAGCGATCCCGTTGTAGTAAACAGGCCTTCAGTAGGCTACATCACGGTCCACAGCAGAGGACATAGCTCTGCAGCCTGGTTGAACTCCCCTCGTCCCAAACCAACACTGCCAACAAGCCTCATAAACTGCGAACCCACCTTCACTGTCCACAGCTTGCTGGGATGCACTGCTATGGCAGGGGTTTCCACTACCTGCATGACTGGGGGTCTAAAAACATGCTTCCGGATCCTTGCACGCCTATCTTGGATGCAGATCCCAACTCATCCCAAGTAACCTGTGAACATCAAACTGCATGCAACAAACACACGTCCTTAGGCTGCATTCATACCAGATCAGGTTCTGCGGTGATCTGCCGCAGGTTTGTGTGTCGGAGAGTCGCTTTATGGCCTGTTGACTGTAATTAATGTCTTTTGTTCCCATGTGGCTGGGTTGTACAACTCAGTTATTGATTGACCACTGCAGTGTGATGTTGGGTTGCATTTCTAGAGTTGATTATGATTCTACTTTTCCACTGTGGGCCGTTGCATTTTTTTTGGCAACTCCTGTGGCTGCCACAGCCCAAAAGCACTATCCCCATTCAATATGAACGTCTGCCAGATGCAGTGTGAAAGTTGCAGCCTGAGCAGAAAGCTTCCTGTCATGACTGTGCCATCAACTTTACCTCTATCTCTGTCGTCGTCCTTTGTACCCTATGCAGTTTATGCTGAAGACATACAAGTCAAAATGAGACGTCAATTATTATTATCAAATGAATATCAAAGAATTTTCAGAGTTATTGCTCTGGCATAAACGGCATATGGATGACACAATAATTAGCAAGGCATTTAGTGTGCCATACCTGTTTTGATGTGTCATTTGCCATGTTGTCTGTACTGACTGCAATGTAAATTCATCCGTGTAAATAGTCTAAGTCTAAATAGTCTAAGGAGCGAGTTAGGAACATAGAATAAAAAGCGGGAAAGGCCGCTTATGGCCGGTGGGTTTGTAGGTGGATGGGTCCAACAAACACAGTACTTTCAGCCAGGGCACCGCTGTTCAAAACTGGTGCTGTTTGTGGCATGTTTTCCATAGTGTTACATTGTTTCTGTATGCATTTCACTTGGTTTAGGTACTTACTTTAAGTCCAGCCATGATGTTTTTCCTAAACCTACCTAAGTGGTTTTGTTGCCTAAACTGCAGACGCTACCGTAGATTTGTTGTGTGGCGTATAAACGCTATGAGAATAGCAGCATGTAAATGACACACAAAAAGCCAGAAATGCATCCTTATGACATGAGGAATGTCACAGTGTTTATATGCCTTCCCGTGATATCGGGTCGGACTGGCGCAGAATTCTGAACTCCCTCAGGATCCTCCTAAATACGTGATGATTCATGATCAGGGTCCAGTTTTGTGTTAATGACTTAACAACAAAACTGGACTAAGCTTTTGTGGTGATTTAAAAGTATATTCATATCCATAAATTAATCTGTTTTAACTTGAAAATTGAATAAAAAAGTTCCTTTCTCTTAATGCCATGGAAAACTGGCTATAGCTAATAGCCACGATAACACCTATGACACTTTTATACTCACTCATTAACTCTCATCATAGCCCAAAGCCATATCTCATCAGTGGACATAATTTGTCGGTTGGCGTGCGTGCCCAGCATTGACATTCAGGCTCTGTACTTTTTAATAAATACGACACCGAATATTGTGAAATATAATGTTTTGATTAATTGGATTTGGTGGTGATATTACAGTACAGATACCCAGGGGGAAATATGGCATTTACTGGGGAAGCACACCTTGGTGGTCAACTGCCCTGCCCAACAAAACATAGACATAGAAACAACATAGAAACAAACCATACATGCATCCTGTACCTATATTTTAATATTGCTTTCCTTTAACACAACCTGTCTTTTTTGTCTCTTACCATAGGGCTACCAGCGAGGCTGAGACCTGATCCTCAAGACTCTGTGCAAAGCTCCCACGCGTCAGGTGATGAATTAGAAACTGAAAATCAATACGCTTCTCTTGAATATCTCAGAATTATAATATATATCAGTCAACCCCCTCTTGTACCATCGCTCCCTGATTTGTTTGCAGAATTTGCATCCCGAGTTACAAAGTGGGAAAACCTTTCCTGGACATACGGCTACTTGTGAAACGTAGGTATTGTAAAATCAAAAACAGAGACAACTCAAATGTGAAATAACGAAAAAAGAGACAGTTCAAGAATAGAAAAGCTTTTGAAGCCAGACAGACGGATGGAGAAAAAAAAAGTACAGTCCTACAAATCTGTATCAGTGAATGATTAATTAATTTTTGTTGAATGATCTGTTCTAGCTGTGCGAGATATCAGTTCCCATTTCTTTTACACTTTTGCAGAAGATCTCAAGAGACCGCTAGTTCAAAAGACGGTTCAATTTAGAGCTCCCATCGGAAATGGTTTCAGAAAGTCTTTGCCATACGTTGGGCTTTGATGTGTTTTAACTCTCATAATCTTGCTGTTCAGAGATGGGGGAAATAAATCCTGTTCAATTTTCAGTTGTAAGTGCTCTTTTTTTTCTTTTTTACTTCACATAAGATACTTTACAAATATATGAAAAGATTATCACAGACATATCTTAGATTTTTGTTTGTTATGTACAGCAGCAGCCCCATTTTTGTCAAGTCCAGTTATTTATTAGTCTTTCAAGCTTTACCTCCATCATATCAGTAATCAATGAAAAAGCAGATAAAACTTAGATTTTTGTTTGTTATATCCAGCAGCAGCACCAGTTTCTACGGTCCATATTGAGTATAAGGTGGTATAATAGTATGATGATTGTAATTCTGTTATTTCAAAGAAAAGCTCTACTCCTTCCTGTTATGTTATAATTTTGTAAACAACTGACTTTTTCCCCGAAAGATGAAGATTTTAAATGAATCACAGCTATTTCTTAGTCTATCGAGCTTGACCTCCATCATGTTATAGTTGGAAGGTGACTCTGCGTCAAAGAGTCAAATAATCTGCTTTGGACCCGGCCGGTCATTTATTAATGAAAGAAAAGATTGATTTCCTGTCATATGCATTTGTTCCAGGTTTTTTTTTTAATAACAGTTGCGTTTGGCTGGCGTCATGACCCCCAAGCTGCTTCTAATACACTAAGTGTCACATTTAGATATAGGCCGATCTTTGATAGCTGTTTATTTAAAAGCAAACAAAACTTGAAAAGAGGATATAACCTCGACTCAGAACTCTGGAGGGGTGGACTAAGATTGAAATTGGTCTGACTCTCTCCCTCTCTCTCTTGAATTGAGGGTCCATTGTAGTACGTCAAACAAAAGGTTTTTATCAGAGGCTCTTAATGTAACCCCCTCCCCTCACTCTCACGGCCACCAACTCGTTCTTCTCTTCCTCTCTTTTCTCATTCATTTATTCCACTGTGTGTGGAAATAGGCTGGGCAACAATTAATTTCAGAGTGAATTCAGGCAGGATCTATTACCCCTCTCTGCCTCTATTGCTCTAATGGAAATCTATTTCACTTCTCTTTTGTGTCCAATATAATTTAATGCCCATTTTATTAATGGCCTGAAATAATTACGAAAGGCTTTTGTGATTCTTGAGTATGTTTCATTTAATTGTGTAATAAATGTCTAATCAGGGCTCCCATCTGAAGCCATTATGGCATTAAAATTAACAATTACGCCACAAATGTCTTGGTGAATGCGTTGGGGTCTATAGAAATCGTTGCTGATAACAAGACACATATAAATCATTCATGAGAATTTTTTCAGAGAAAAGCGGAGTGAGAGATAGGAGGATGGGAGGGGGAAAAAAGAAGTGGGGGAAGAAAAGAGGAGAAGAAAGAGGCTGAGTTTTCTTTATTCCATTGAAAAACCGGGGATGGCCAAAAGATAGGGCATTTTAAAACTGTGTCACCCTCTCCAGTTCCTTTCTTCCCCTGTCTCTCTCTATCTCCCTTTAATTTGCCTTCCTCTTTATTTTTGAAGTGACAGATTTCACTTTGGGAATTCATTAACCGTTAACTTGGGCGATAAAATATCTATCAGGCCCTCTGCCCGGTTCCTTTGCTAAGCTGCGTGGCGCTCCGGTTCAACGTTGTGGGTGACCGAAGGCAATTAAAGAGGCTTCACACTCTCTCACTCTCCCAGTGTCACTTTCTCAGTGAAAACAGGAAGGCTGCTCAACGTACCAGCAAGAATTGTTTTCTTAGTAGCCAAGTATACAAATTTCATGGTATGAGGAAACTCCATCTGCCACTAAAAACCCTCGTCAGTTCCTCTGTGTCATTTCCTCTGTGTCATTTCCAAGCTAATATACTACAATTGGTTTTGGTGAATCTATTTTAATAGCATAAGGTTTTGGCCCTCTTTGTTCTCTATTACCATGATGCACAAAGGACCTCCCCGGGCAATGGATTGGTCCTAACCAGACTCTTTCAAGTGACAGAGTCAAGGAAAGTGACTTTGATGTAGATGGTGTCTTGTGTTAATAAGAGTGTTGATTTTATTCTCAATCCAACACACATTTTTGAATCAAGCAATCTTGGATAAGTTGGCTGATATCATCCATCTCTGACTGTACCCCATCTGCTGCTAGAGTTTCAATAATCCATCCTCTGGTTAGTCATATACAGCAGCTCCAGCACAGAACGAATACGATCGGGTGAAATGATTCAATACATCATGCAGTGCAATTGTAAGTTCTCCTTTTGTGGATAAAAGGGTTTTTTTGTATTGATGCGTACCCAATTTGATTGTTATCAGGCCATTAAATAGGCATTATCAGTCGCTATAAGCACCATAGATGTGGGTCAGTAGGGGCCTATTACTCCTACGACACTGTAAAAGTGAAGGTGAAATTAAAAGCAACACATTCTTCAACATATTGTAAATCTGGATGAAAAGTTATGCTTTCAACATGAACAAAAAGGCTTTGTTAAGGTTTAGGCAATAAAACTACAGTGTCTTTAGGTGTAGGCAACAAAACTTTAACTTTACTTCTTTAGGTTTAGGCAGCAAAACTGAAACTTCACTTCTTCAGGTTTAGGCAACAAAACTGCAACTTCTTTAGGTTTGGGCAGCAAAACTTTAACTTTACTTCCTCAGGTTTAGGCAGCAAAACTGCAACTTCACTTCTTCAGGTTTGGGCAACAGAAACTTTAACTTTACTTCTTTCGGTTTAGGCAGCAAAACTGCAACTTCACTTCTTCAGGTTTAGCCAACAAAACTGCAACTTCTTTAGGTTTAGGCAGCAAAACTGCAACTTCACTTCCTCAGGTTTAGGCAACAAAACTGCAACTTCTTTAGGTTTGGGCAACAGAACTTTAACTTTACTTCTTTCGGTTTAGGCAGCAAAACTGCAACTTCACTTCTTCAGGTTTAGGCAACAAAACTGCAACTTCTTTAGGTTTAGGCAGCAAAACTGCAACTTCACTTCTTCAGGTTTAGGCAACAAAACTGCAACTTCTTGAGGTTTAGGGGAAAAACAGTTATGTTTAGGTAACAATTACAACTTCTTTAGGTTTAGGCAACATCACTGCAACTTTATTTATTTAGGTTTAGGGTTTTTAGGTTTAACAAAACTACAACTTCTTTAGGCTTGGGAAAAAACAACAACTATGAGTTTTAGGGAAACACATCATATTTTGGGTTAAAATAACTATAAACACAAAGACAACTACATATTATTGGTCTAACATGGGAGGTGAACTCCAGTCTCCTGATCTCCATCTCTATCCACCGTCCAAAACCTCCACCCCTTAAGGAATTATTTGCATACACAATCCTGATTTAGGTAAAATGAAATAAAATCACTCAGTTGTGTCGTCTTTTCAAATTGTTAAAGAACTGATTTGACCTTTTTGTTATTGCTGTTGTCTTATCATTGCAGTTGTGCTTTATTTGTATGTATTCCCACATTCCAAAACAAAATTACAATTAAATAATCACAAACCAATTGTTATACAGTGAGCCTCAGCCTTTTCCCCACTTTCATTCACATATCTTGAGGTCAGATGTCAAGGGAGCCTTTGAAAATGGCCATGCCAGTTTTCCTCGCCAAAATTTAATGTAAGTTTGGAGCATTGTTTAGCCTCCTTTGTCTCAAGCTAGAACAACATGGTTGGTACCGATGGATTCCTCAGGTTTTCTAGTTTCATATGACGCCAGTATCTTGAGCCACTGAAACCTAAAAATCGCAAGTTGCATTAAAAAGAAATTTGTGCCATTAAAACAAATTTGTATTAACACATTATTATTGGGTTAACTTTGACAGCCCTAATATAACCGCCTCATTCTAAAGTAATAAAAGAACAACGATTCATATTTTCGGGGGATTATACACTGAAGAAGTTGTTAATATTATTTTCCATTTATGCCCATAGATCCCCCTAAATGTTACACACTGGTCCTTTAAGTTTTAAACTTACTGTTACTGTGGAAACTCTTCTGTCCAACATTAGTTTCAATCATTTCATAGTGAATAATTATTCTAATCTGATATCATTTGTGACTAAGACTAGGAGTTTCCGCATTTTCATTGTTTCAAGTGCAGTAGGAGCAGCAGAACTTTACAAGCTCACTAACTACTTTTCTGTCTGAAAAGTTCAGCAAACCCTGTTTATGATGGTTTATATGAAGCCTCTTATGATATCAGAAGATATCCTTGACCATTCAGAATGATCCTTCAGCATACTAAAGAAAATGAATAACCCATTGCATCTGCTAATTCCAGTCCACACAAATGAATGGATCCAACTTATTTGCTTTAGTTCTGCAATGAGTTTGATTTTTAAAGCGTATTTTTCTTGTAATAAAACATGTTGTGGCTGCAAAAGTTTGAAGTGAAACATGGGCATAATGTCCAGGTAAGAGGTATAACACCTCACTGTGAAGCTGCTGATACCGTACACTTCAGAGATGAACGTGACTCTGATTCACCACTGCAATATGATCATTCAACAGTCATTGCAAAGGGCACAGACAAAATAGTATGGGTTTTTTTTTTTCTCCAAGGCATGCCATAGATTGATGAATACATTTTTTTTATTTTCCAAAGAGACCCTAAACTATTCGAACAAGGCAGACTTTTCAAAAATGTAATGTAACCTTGGCGAAAATAAAAGTTCTGCTATCAAATATCTGAAGCAAGTTTCAAGTTTCTACAAGTGGATGTTAATACTGTACTGACACACTGAAGCCAGCGGATGTCTGAAAGGTCCAACTGGAAGCTTCACACTTATGTGTTATTTACAACAATGCACTAATTGATTTTGCAAAATTGAAATGGCTCTTCACACTCCCCATGAATCTGCGTGAAGAAGAGCCATCTACACCCACAGGTACTGAGAAAGAAATGCTGAACACAAATCACTTTAACCATCTCAGCTATTTACTACATTTCTCCTTTGTCCAAACAAATCTTCTATTTAATTATGCATTTAACTGATGTGCAAATTAACCTTGGCATTTTCACAAAGGCACTTGTGTCTTTGTGATCGCACCCCCTCCCCCAACCAATTTAATTCCAAGCTCCAGATTTCATGGTCAATTTTATCTCGCTCACTCTCAAAGAGTCCATCATCAATTCATCACAACTTTTCATGTCCCCTTTCTCTGCAGATTCACTGCGAAATTGCCTATTCAGGTTATTAAATAACTGTGACTGCTGTGAATTTACGGCAACACCCTGTGCTTTGAATATGCATTTGGGATGCTGACCTCCAGCAGCAATTAGTCTTAGTCTTTGTTTATCGCTGATACAAATCAAGCAGGTCTTTTCATTCTTTATTTCACACTCTTTGTTTCAGCCAAGTCAGCGGACTGAAACGGCTCAGACAAGTCAAGACAAGGGTGCTAACTTAACACCAACTCAACCTCTTGTTTTTAATTCAGGTTCTTCAGGATAAAGAGACACACTCTCATTTTATACAGTGAATTAAAGATACTAGGAGATACAAAAAAATTGAAGGTTTTTGAATAAAAGGTGGTTGCTAACAAGTCATCTACCATCATCACATCAAGCTTGGTGGTTTTCTGCAATAATCTAAAATCCATCAGAAAAATCCATCAATCCATTGGCTTTTTATTGCGGGAATCAGGGTGAGTTGGCTTACAAAAATACGTCATCCCTGCAGCTCCCTGTAGTCAACTTTCTGTGTGATGGCAGTATGACGGAGGTACACGGTACCACCTCTGCTTTTTGTTTCATGGTAACAACCACACACTGTACAGAAGTGGACATAATCACAGTGATGTCACCCATGGCTTTGTGGACTATGGTTTAAAGCCTTAAATTTGGCATTTTGTCCGTCGCCATCTTGGATTTTTGGAACCAAAAGTGAGACGACAGGGTGGAGCTAAGTACAACCGAATGCTGAATAATACATATTAGACCAAAACTTTGTGGTCTCTAAATGGGACAATAATTTACTAAATGAACATAAGCGAAACTCCACTGCTTTTTTGACAACAGCTGCTAGATGGCACTGCGGCAGCGCTTATACGCACATCCATAGCCATGGATGTATTAAATCAGAGGATAATTTTTTTAGGTAAATCACGGAGACTTAAATGTCCCTCATTTAAATCGTTATGTCCTAAAAGTTGTAAAATTAACTAATTGCTGAAGTTATTTTCCTCAGCATAATGAATGTGCATCAAACCGCAGCTCCCTGCACGCTCATATGACATATCCGGTTCTGCCAGCTTCCTGCTAGCTGTATGTGGCTGTAAAAATGGATATATAGGCTGTAATTAATCACTTTTATTATCTTCTAATACACCCATGGGCTGTATGTTATAAGCCTGTACTGTGGTGAATGTATTAATGTGTCTGTTCCCAAACAACCAGCTATCGGCCAGTAGCTAGTAGTGCTAATAACATGACATAAACAATTTTAATGTAGTTGTAGGTTATTTACTAATACGCAGGGCAAAAAGCACAGGACACAACATATTTTACACTGATGATCAGTTGTCTGTTGGACATAAATTTTGGATCCTTGACATGAAAAAGTTAAAGATTGCTGTCAAAATCTGTGTGCTGGATTTTTCTCACTTTATGCTCCTCTGGGAAGCAGCCAGGCAAAACAGTTTGATAAATAAATAAGTAAATAGTTATAATAGCATGTATATTTATTATTTTAGTAACTTTCAACACAGGCCATTTTGATAGAGATGTTAAAATTATGACATTAGAGTAGAAATAATTCAATTTTTGTACGGCACTCTGAAGGCGTTTTATTGGTGTCTAGTAATCACTTTCAGTCCAACATGGTGGAGCTCTGCTGCCGAGCGCTGATGTTACAGTGGAACAACCAATTCTCTTCTTAGCAGTTTATTTTTTATCATTTCACACAACCTGCAGAGCTAACTTTGTGTAGTCTGAGTTAGCATTATCACTGCTAGCTGCCATTTCTCTCATGTTAGTTAGCGAGACCTGACACATCTATAGATGATTGTTACTTACAAATTTAACTAGTTACAGTAATTTTCAGTGGTTTCCAGCAAGTTGCACAGCGACACCGACGGCTGTTGTTGCCTTTTGGGCTGCAGTTTGTCATGTTATGAATTGTTTTTCTGCTAAATGCAGTACCTGAGAGTGTTTCTGGACAATTTTTGTCATTGTTATATGTTGTTAACTGATTTCTAATAATAAATATATACCCAGTTTACATATAGCAGCATATTTCTCCACTACCATGTGGATATGAGTATTGAATACTTGACAAATCTGCATTTAGGTACATTTTGAACAGATGAAAAATATGTGATCGTGATTAATCACGATTAGTTGTGGACAATCATTGCGTGCTTACATATTTCAATTGATTGACAGTCCTAGTGAAAATATTTTGAATTCAGAACAAATGAATTCAAATGTTTGAACAAAGGATTTCACTTGCAAAATGTAGACAAACCTCTATGAGCATGATGAGACAAAAATTTGCCAAATGAGATTAAAAAGCTGCAAATGTCGAGGTCAGAAATCATCCATATAATAAACATACATTTAGCCTACACAGACTGAACAGCTTTGATAAGTAATAAACCAATTATGACTGTGAGGTTTGTTCCTTTCCAGGCTGAATGTACTTATTGTAAGTCACTCTGAACAAAGGTGTCTGCCAGTGTAATCCAAACTGCACTGTTGTTTGTGTCTTTGTTTTTCTGGAATAAGGTAAACTGTCGTGGCTTTAATGCTGCTGTATACTTCTCTGTACTGGAAGAAGTAATAAAGATAAAGGCAATATCTTTATGACATTTAGTCACACTGTCTGAGTCCTTTCCTTTGTCTTTATAGAGACCATGGGCTATAATTTGAGACCAGTACACATCGTCTCTCGGCTGAGAGGGTAAATGAGGGATCCCTAGACTCCAGGATTACCCTATTATTGAGAAGACGTTCCACTAAGCCTCCACCACTGACACATATTCCTGTTCTATGGCCTATTCACTTTAAAATATGTCTTGTCAGGAGGCTTACAGAAATCTACATAATCCTTTTTCATCACAATTAAAGATACCACTGAACAATAAAATTGCTTGCTCTCTGGTTTGTTTCATGTTGCTTTGAGGGGGAAAAAAAAAGGGGGTGAGGGAAACGCGGCTGAGCGTTGCTGAAGGTTGCAAAAGGCTGAAATGAAATTTGGATTGTGTCTAAGGGGAGTAAAGTATTTGATAGCATCCTTTAACCTTTACATGTGTACAGCAGTCTGGGGAAACAGGAGGGCAAAATGATGTGGGATCATTTGTTTAGATTTTGGGATTCATTAATAAGTCATTATTAAGACAAGCTAGCCTCTAGACCAAAGTCCAGACTGGTGTCAAATGTGAAATGCTGAAATTTTGAAAAACAAAGAAATGATGAAGAAACATCAGCAAGACAAATAGGCTATAATCTCTCTTTATTTACATAGATGATCTGTGTGAGATTATTCCTATTTAATCAGGACCTTATTGGATCCAGAACCTGAATTCCTGAAATACAGCACAAGGCTAAAATAATACAAGTATATTTTGAGTGAATATATCAAAATATAAAATAAATTAAAAGACAAAACATTTGTCGACAAACTTTTTTTGTCAAATAATATCTGTAGGCTACAAGCTAACTTTGATTAGTATTTAATAATCAACATATTGCCGCTGCTGCTGATGATGATGATTGTTAAAACTTCAACACTTCTAATTAGTCCAATAAACATGGCATTAGTCCTTTTTCACTTAAGACATTTTGACATGTCACAGTAGTCAAAGCACAGGTGTAAATAATGACATTAATGATGGTTGAATGCCATTTAGCTGCTTCATTTTCAGGATCCTGGTAGTGTTCTCGCTGGGACACCCTCATGGTTTACAGAGACACGAATGTTATTAATAACAAGTGTCCTCCTACTATGACAAGTCAAAATGTCTCGACTATGATGAAGATTTTTCATGTTTGCAGATTTTGTACAAAACCAAAAATGATATTTTGACACATTTCGAGCACATCTGGCACACAACTTGTCTACAAATTTCAATTTTATGAGTTTTGAGTCCACTACCAATCATCATCATAAGCTGCATGATAAGCACAAAATGCGAAAGCTGACAATAACTTCACAGTTTAAAGCTTCAGTAGGCAGAATATTTTTAGCATCACTGGGCAAAAATACCTTAATAACATTTCAGCATGTTGTAATTCAAGTGTTCTGAGAGAAAACTGGACTTCTGCACCTCCTCATGGCTGTTTTCAGGATTTTAAAAAATCTAACCCATGATTTTGGCCAGTCACAGGTCATTTCAGAAAGAGCATTCCTATTGGCTGTGCTCCAGCTGACGGCTGGTATTTCCTCCATAGAACTCAACATGGCTGCCGGATTACAAACCTTCTCATTTTACAGCTAAACAGTAACTACAAGATGTTTCTGAAAGCATTTCAGGCAAGAAATAGTCATTACAGTCACAGAATATTGATTCATATTTGATCAGCGCTGCCTAGTTTGACTGTTTGATCAGAGTTTGCGAGTGATTGACAGCTGCTAAGAGACGTCAGGCTCCAGCTCGGCTCTGATTGGTTGTTTTGCTCTGGTCTGTGAAACCTTGCAGATGCCATTAAGAGCACAGGGGAACACAGAGGCACGTGATTTTTTTTTTTCAGATTACCCGCCTGATGCGCTACTGTCAGGATATAGTGACCTGTTTTTATTTGCTCTAATTCTGCCTACTGCAGCTTTAAAACTAGAGTGAAGCTACTGAAACTAGAAAACTTAAGGAAGCCATTGGTACTGAGCCAACCAGGTCATACTAGCTTGTCATGCTAAATATAAGTAAATAAAGCTCCACATTTATGCTAAAACAAGTAAAAGCTTTCATAGCCATTTTCAAAGGGTTCCCTTGACCTCTGACCTCCAGATATGTGAATGTAAATGGGTTCTGTGGGTCCCCACCAGTCTCCCCTTTACAGACATGCCCACTTTATGATAATCACATATAGTTTGGGGCAAGTCAAGTTGTATTCTGTTGGGCTGCAGTTTTCCATGTTATGATTTGAGCATATTTTCTATGCTAAATGCAGAACCTGTGAGGGTTTCTGGACAATATTTGTCATTGTTTTGTGTTGTTGATTGATTTCCAATAATAAATACGTACATATATTTGCATAAAGCAGCATATTCGCTCACTCCCATGCTGATAAGAGTATTATATACATTTAAATACAAATCTCTCTTTCAGGTACATTTTGAACAGATAAAAAATATGCAATTAATTTGTGATTAATCGCATTTAGTTGTGGACAATCAGTGTGATTAATTACGATTCAGTATTTTTTAATCGATTGACAACCATGATCTATACAAAAACATCATAATTTATAGGAAAAACTAGTAGCTACGGTTGATAAATGTATCAGTAAAGAGTCCAAATATGTACTTCTGAAATGTAGAAGAATAAAAATGGCGTAAAATGAAAACTCTTACACTAAAATCCTTTCTAAAGGAATGTTCACCACCACTCTGTTCATAGCTATACGCGCTGAATATACGCTGAATAAGAAAAACACAATAATGTTGTGTGAGAAAGAATAAAAACAATGCTAAAAATAGACAGAGACAGACAAAACCACCTCTTCCCTTTCTTCTTCCTCCAACTAGTCTCCTCATCAAGTCTGTGCAGCGGAAAATATGTAACAACAAACAGGATTACACTGAATGCGTCTGCATCATGTGTATTGAGATGGTTGTGGGATAGTTACCACGCTATGTGCAGACGATACAGCTGTTTCTTTCAGCTGTGTTTGCGTGTGCTGCCAATGTCACATAGATCACTTTATGTCACATTAGATTAAATTTCATGTACATCAATTTCCATGAAAACATCCGAGCTTCTGTCCACACATGAAAGTCAAAAGAGATTACAGCTGGGTCACAGGTTTACATCGCCTGCAGTGGCATTTTGTGGATGGTGCAGAGAATTAATTGCCCTTAAATGACTTGAAATAGTTTTAAAAAACTATCAAATCCAGCTGATTTTGTTTAGCAGACATGAATTTGTTCAGATGTCTGCTCTCCAGGCATCAACAGCAGACTTGTAGTATCTCCAGAAAGGCAGAACATAACCCATGTGTTTACAGTCTTCACTGTGACTGTGATTACTGCCTTTTGCTCACGTACCTGTCATCAACTTGTTATATCTCTCTTAGCCTAGATTGCCGACTTCAGGTAATGATTTTGTAAGTGTCACAGGATGACTATCCACAACAGAAAAAGGTCCTGGAATGTGAATGAAGGTATATGTACATATAAATACATGGGCACTGGGGGCACACATTACACACATTACACACATTACACACAGACTTTGTCCATATCATCTTTCAATTCACAGCTCTCTGAGCTACCACAGCATTTAGTGAGCTTCATCACAAACTTGCAAAATGATATCTACAAAAATAAATAACGAGCCGTTGCAAGAAGGAGGAAATGAACTGACAGTCCTCGGTTTCATTTAGATTTTATACAATAAAAGTCATCTGTATTCAGACACCCATCCATAAACAAGGCCAGGACTCTGCAGCTACAGTCTACACAGGCTTCATACAGGCTGAAGCATCACCATGCTAACATGCTCACAGTGATAATGCTAACATGTTGATGTTGAATGTTGAATGTTGGTATAATGTTTACCATGTTCACCAAACAAAACACAAGCTGCAAAAACACTACTTAGTTAGGTTTAGGCAACAAAACTATGTTTGCTATGTTATCAAAAATAAGTGAATGTTGACTTTACGTTTCACACGGGGCACCAAAGGCAGTCTCCTGGGGAAAAGCTCTGTATTTGTTTGACCCATCCACCAGCCCGTCCACACGCCTGCCTGCCCACTCATAGCGGACTCTCTGGCTTGTTATGCTTAAGCAATAGCTCGCGACAGGCTGTGGTATGTTGGGATTATATAACAGCTGAGGGGCGGTGTTCGGCCCGAACAATGCCCTGGGTAGATGGGAACTGCTCAATCCCCTCCTCCATAGAAGTACTGTAAATGTTTGCATTTTGGCAGCTATCTTTTGTTACTCTGTCTCTGTAATCTGCTCAGTGTTGGAGTAAGTGATCCTCCCTGTGACCCTGTCACTAAGCAACCATGAGTCTCAAGTGTTTTTCTCAGACACGGAGTAATACTGAAAGTGCAACGATTAGCTGCATCATAGCAGTGGTATGTGGTTATTTTATCACAACTATGAACCAATCGGATTGCTTGATTTGTGCCACCCATTTTACAATCAGCATGACAACATTAATGTTAATATTGAGATTAGGGCTGTCAAAGTTAATGCGATAATACATTAAATTTGTTTTAACTCCTCTAATTTCTTTTACGCCTTAATGCAACTTGGAATTTTTAGGTTGTAGCGAGTCCAGTTTTAAAGCTTGAGTGAAGATACTGGTATCATGTGAAACTGCAAACTCATATACATCTCAGGAATCCACTGGCACCAACTGTACCAGCTTTTCAGGAGGTTAAATAGCGCTCCAAACTAAATTTTGGTGAGTAAAACTGGCATGGCCATTATCAAAGGGGTCCCTTGACCTCTGACCTCCAGATATGTGAATGAAAACTCTGATGAACAGAGTGAAATGCATGTTATTAGCTAAAACTGATGTGACAAAAAAGTTGAAAAAAGATAATATATCACAATATATCTTATTGCAGTACTCACAGTTTGCCATGTTATGATTTGTGCATATTTTCTATGCTAATTTCAGTGCCTGTGAGAGTTTCTGAACAATATCTGTCATTATTTTGCTGTTGATTTCCAATAATAAATATATAAATACATTTCCAAAGCAGCATATTTGCTCACTCCCATATTGATAAGAGTTTTAAATACCTGACAAATCTCCATATTGTATAAGGTACATTTTGAACCGATAAAAACAAGTAATTAATTAGCAATTAATCATGGCACCAGATATCCAATCTGAGCCAAATTTCCCCACCAAAAACACTTGGAAAGGTATGGCAATACAATGAAACCACCCAATATCTAGAGAGAACAACATTCTCATAAGGATAATGAGTAGGTCAATAATCCAGAAAACATCCACAATGTAATAGAAAAATAGGAAAGAGTCCACGTCGAAACAGTTTAGACCTCGTGAGTTTCTTGAGGGGGATTTTGTATTGAGGCATTTTTCAAATGATTCTGTGTTATTTAAATGCAGTGTGCAGGAGATCTAACACAGGGTGAAAACTCTCCCGAGCCTGATCTTTATGGCCAGCTAGCTGTGAACGCTGAGGCGTTTTATTATCACAGCTATGGCCCCTACTACAAAAAAGGATGTGTCTTGTGTCTGTATTGCAGCATGGTCTATTGAAGGCACGGTCAGCGCAGGAATTGGTACGTCTCCATCCTCTACATCAGATTGCTGTGTATGAAGCAGTCCTTGCTCTTTGACGCTGAGGGGCTGACACCAAAACATGACATCTAACACTGACGTTCTCCTGCTTCCCCGTGACCTGTAATGAAAATTTCAAAAACCCAACAGTGTCAGCCGAGTTATTCGCAACCAGGTTGCACTATTGCCGTACACTCCCAAAGTTTGTGACCTTTTTTAAGGAGCAGTAGCCGTAAAGTTAACAAGCAACACACAGTCCACCGTCTCCTGCAGGATTATTTATCAAGTACGGTGCAGTGAGGAGGGCACGGGGAGAAGGGCAAACACAATCTTGCTCAGAATGCCCAAAAGCCGGGGTTTTACATCTGCTGCTTCTTTCATCTCTTGCATCCGTATTCTCCGAGTCCTTGTGCGAGGTCAGCTGATGTCATGACAGAAGCCCAGTCCCAAAACACCGACACAGGACGCACACGGCCTTCGCTGTTACCACTCCATCCCTGTGACACCGTCTTCAACATGTCTCTGCCGCCGGCGTGTCTTTCATTTCTCTCGTCTGTTTTAAAGCTATATTGGAAGTTATTGCCTTTGCCATTACATTGAAACTCCTTAAAATCAATCAACTTGTGATTCCTGCTCATTATGTTTTAATTTTAATGTGGCCATGATTTTTTTTTATGTCTTATTTGTAGGACTTTGAGATAAAGATGTGATCTTTCCCTTCAAGGTCTCATCTTGTATTTCACAAGAAAAGCGCAAAAATGTAGGTCCAAAAAAAAAAAAAAAAGGCAAAAGGGCTGTCAGTCGATCAAAATATTTAATCACGATTAATCACACGATTGTCCATAGTTACATATACATATATGGAAATAAGCATAAAACATTACCTGTCTCTTATAAATTAAGAAAACACCGTCAATTTGTGAGAGAAATGTCTTGATTCTTTAACTTTTTGGTAGCTGGAAAAAAATATTATGAAATTAATTTCTGACTACATACATGCTGAAAATCAAACGTTTTTACTGTATCATTTTAGATATTATTTAAATCCCTAGAAGTGTATGATTCAACTTTTTCTCATGGTCTAGTGTTAAAAAGAGTTAACAAAAATCCCAGTTAATCACAATATCAAATCACATTACTTGTAGAATAACAGTGCTGACTAACTGATATTTATTTCTGATTTATGACTACAGCAACTTGACTCAGTGCTGCGCGGCATCTCAAATTAATCCTCAGGTTCCCAGTTTTTAGATGATGTACACCACTTCGATGTGACATATATCTTTATCTAGCATCCCCCGTCTCCCACCACTTCGTCTCTGAACACAGAGTCAGAGTCAAACTTAGAAAGGAGGTCGTTTTTTTATTTTATAGCAGGCTAATAAATGATCATAACTACATCTGTACAGCGGTAATAGCCAAAAGTATATTTGCCTTTTGCAAAAGTAAGCGTAAAATACCTCTGTGTCTGTATGCTCCCACTGTATGTGCAGAAAGCCTGCCAGGCAGCAGTGACCTTGTGCTTTTAGACTTCCACTAGCTTCCACCTGCCTTGACCCCAATGAGAATAAGTTAACCTCAAATCATAGTGCTTGTATCGTGTTAAAAGTTAACATGACCTAATGTAGATGTAGATGTTAACATAATATGCAGTACAAATACAGTATGACAGCAAATTAAGGCCTCCCTGTCACCAAAATAAATGCTCAAACATTCAAAAAGCTGTTTTGTTTGTATTCTCTCAACCACAAATTGTGTTTTATTGTGCTTATATTATTTGCATCCGCAGCATGTTGTAAAGTGTGTTTTACGTGTGAATTGTTGCCAAATTTCTACACAGCGTCATAGTAGTAGCAAACTGTTAGCATAGATATAAGAGTGCAGATACTACAGCGACCTGCCAGAGGTTTGGACATAGTGAATCTTTTGTGTTCAGAGGAGCTACAGGTTCACCATGTCCATCCATCCATCCATCCATCCATCCATCCCTCCATCCATCCATCCATCCATCCATCCATCCCTCCATCCATCCATCCATCCATCCATCCATCCATCCATCCATCCATCCATCCATCCATCCCTCCATCCCTCCATCCATCCCCTCCATCCATCCATCCCTCCATCCATCATCTGTTCTCATCCATCCATCCCTCCATCCATCCATCCCTCCATCCATCCATCCATCCATCCATCCATCCCTCCATCCCTCCATCCATCCATCCCTCCATCCATCCATCCCTCCATCCATCCATCCATCCATCCATCCATCCATCTGTTCCCATCCATCCATCCATCCCTCCATCCATCCATCCATCCATCCATCCATCCATCCCTCCTCCATCCATCCATCCATCCCCCACCCCCACCACCCCCCCCTCCATCCCTCCATCCATCCATCCATCCATCCTCCATCCTCCCTCCATCCATCCATCCAGCCAGCCATCCACCGGCAACCACTTATCCCATTAGGGGTTGTAGGGGGGCTGGAGCCGATCCCAGCCGGCGTTGCATGAAGACGGGGTTCACCCTGGACAGTCGCCAGTCCATCGTCGGGCACCTAGAAACAGACAACCATTCACACTCACATTCAAACCTACAGGCTATTTAGAGTCTTCAATTAACCTGCATGTGTTTGGACTGTGGGAGGAAGCCTGAGTACCTGGAGAAAACCCACGCTAACACAGGGAGAGCATACAAACTCCACACAGAAGAGTCCCAAGCCGGATTCAAAGCTACGACCCTCTTGCTGTGAGGCGACAGTGCTGACCACTGAACACCATATGAACCACTGAACTAAACTGGTTCAGAAGCCTACTAGATTATTAAAGGGACTGTATGCAACTTTTTACAAATAGAAATCATCACAAGTTGTAACCATTTTAAAACTAATGGGTTTCCTTGCCCAACAGATGTGATGTTATGTACTCTCAGAAGTGCCTTGGCAAACGTTCGGTTATAAAATGGAGTTAGCTAACGCTAACAAACCACCAGCCTCCAACACAAGCACTACAGAAGTACAAATAACAAAACAAAATGACAGTGTCTCGTGAAGGCTGTCTTCCAAAACAAGACTCAAGGCTCAAAGGCCATCCCTAACATAATAACACCACTTTAGGAGCATTTTAGCACTTCTAGTTCCCTCGTCTGGAAGTCAATGGGTTTTTTTGACTGCGTTTTTAGTTAGATGTCTGAAACAAGGACTGTGGTTAACACAAGCTGAAGAGATTTTAATGTTTTGTTCTACGACATAAAGTACATCAATAAATACCCCACTCGTGAGTTTTGAAGCCTTTAAAAGGTCAACTAAACGTCATCACGCCGACTCGTCCGCCTCTACAGCCTTGTGGTGTAAACTCGCGCTCATGCGACTGTGGTGTAGTTCGTTTATAGCATAACGTTAGCTTTTTACTTCTGATCATTACATTTACACCTCAAAAATCATAAAAGTGGTGTTCATTTGTGAATAGTACCTGAACAAAATGTTTAAGTATCGTCAATGTTTGTTCGCCAAAGAGCTTATTTTCTGCAAAAACCCAGTGGAAAAATCATGTTGGCTTTTTGTCAAAGGAAACGAACGATGCTAAATTTTTGGTTGGCCTAAAATCATACGTTATCCCTGCAAACACTATTCGTTTAAAGGAAGTTCCTACTGATCCCATGGAAAAAATAAGAATAAAAACAGTCTTTAAATTACTACGTAGAAACGTAGAGCTAAACAGTTACGTTACAAAGCTTTCCTAACTAGCCCTTTAGTCTAACCTCTCTTTATTTAATCTCAAATGGTACAAAGTTTGAAGTTGTAGTTCTTGTGCCTGCAATCTTCAACCCTCAGGTCTTGCAAATTGCACTTCTTGTTTTCTTGTTTACAGTGTAATCCTCGAAAGTAAAGCTAATTATCTTGAGAAGCATGTCTTCCAAATACCAATTTGTAACTGTCTCTGCAGCTGGGTGGTGTCTAGAAGGGATACAGGAGATTTCAGGAGGTAATCTCCATTCACACTGTGCTCTCAATGGCTGCTGGTGGCTTTGGTTCAGGGTGGATGTGCAACTCAAAAAGTGGTGTTTTATTTATCTGCCAGGCAAAGGGAGATTGTCAAAACAGATGTCAAGGTGTCACAGCTGCTGTCGAGCCAGAAGTGAGTCATGAGTCCTCGGCATTCAAATTCAAGTTGAGTCTGATTTAATACAACACGTTGAGTATGAAGTCCCTCAACTTGGAACTAGTAGTAGTGCTACATGTAACATCATTTTCACATCAATAAATCAGTATATATACTGTATATATATATAAAGTTTGTCCCAAATGCTTGAATGCTTTCTCTTGCTTGCTTGCTTGAATTTCTCTCTCTTTCACTGGGCCAGATTTTATTAACTATCTGTCCTATCAGCCTAAACTAGGGATGCACCGATACCGGATCAGATATCGGGCCGATGCTGACTCAAAAACTGGATTGGGTATTGGTGACAAATGGGGCCGATCTATTCAGTTCAATTTATATACTTGTATACATTATATACAGGAATTTGAATTCCTGTCTAAATTTTAACCAATTTGTTGCTGCATTAAAAAGTATTATGCTTGAAGTGTAATTCCTGTTAATGTTGAAGATTGTATTATTAATTTATTTATTATTTCAATAACGAATAACAATTAAATAAATTTATATCTATGTATTAATTTGTTACATTTTGTTTTACAAAGTTGGGAAAGTAATGTTTAAGTCAAGCCTGATGTTTCCTTACACATAAAGAATGATCCCGGTCACTTCCACACAGTGAGGCAAACAGCTTATCAATTAAACACTGGCACTGGATCGGTACTCGGTATCGGCCAATGCCCAATGCCCAGGTATCGGTATTGTGTTACCTACGGTAGATGGTAGTTGGAAACCGCCAGTTTGGCGAAGCAGACATTAGTACCGACACCGGAGCAAAGCAATGTACTGCTGTGGACGGGGCCAATAGCAAATCTTGAATGTAAATAAAAGAAAGGCCCTCCTAAAATAAATCTATATTCATTCAAGTGAATGTTATATTTAGAATAACTAATCCATTGAGTATTATTAAATCATATATCAACCATTAGTAAACCCATGAGTGACTGTTTTTGTAATGCTTTATTTTATCATAATTCCTACGTCACATTTTGAACTCATCACACCAAACGTTAAATTAAATCAAATGACATTCATTCATTCAGTTATTTACAGGAAACTTTAAGAAATTATAACAAAATGAACTATATAATAATGTGTGGCCACTTCAGTTGATGTATACGGTATGTGTTATGGATGTTGTGTGGTCAAATTTGTCTGCTCTTTTGGCTCACATGACATCCAGAGCCATCCATTTTATAAAAACCAACCTGGTTGAATGTTTGCACAACCTAATTGTCTCGTATCGCTGTTGTTTTACTCCATCATGATACTCATTGTCTATTTAAGCCCAGAGCCAATCAAAGTGAACCGATGACTTCTGACCTTGATAAAGGGACGCTGAACCCCTAAGGTCTCATAAGCTTTGTGTTGATGGGACAGGGAGAGAGTTAGCTTAGCATATAATTAATGTTTAATAACCCCTGGTTGTTTGTCAACACTTTTCCCACTGTCTTTTTCCATGCCTTATAATCTTCAGAGTGCCTGCAGGCACAGCATTCTCTGATAGCATCTTAAGCCTCTTGTTCCAATACCCTGGCCTGGCAGTAACAACACTGGCCAGTCACTCATTTACAAGCAAAGATAAATGCACAGTCCTTAATCTGTCTCCAGTTAGGTCTCCTGCAGCACAACGCACAGGCCAGGCCCACGCCGTTAACTCGTCCTCGGGCTTAGCTGCTCCATCAGCTGCCACGTAGGCTGCCTCCGCTCTCACCTCTATCACCTGCCACACAGGTACACGCCGATAAGCTCACACTCGGCCACGCAAAGGTCTTCCAGTAATTAGGATGAAATTTTAGAGCTTTTGTGCGTGTCCATTATTTCATCACTGCTGAAGACGCTTTTTGGAGTGATATTACTTTGTAGAAACAGCTTATTTTTATCTTCTGGACTTTTCCCCACAGCTATACATTTTTGGATGAGTCGTATTCATATGAGCTGACTGCAGCCTCTCATTTGTGAAGATTTGCTGCTTTTCTTGGTCTATTGTAATTAACTGAATATTTGGGTTTTGAACAGTTGATGAAACTGAGAGTGTATTTGGTAAAATCACAATGGGCTTCGGGAAAGGGTGACAAGCTTTTCTCACTATTTTTTGCCATTTTATAGACCAAATAATAAACTGATTAATCACAAAAAGTAACTGTTGCATTTATTGATAATAAAAATAATTGTTACTAGGATTTCTTTAACACATTAACGGAATTTGCGGTTTTTATGTCGTAGTGGGTTCAGCCAACCATGTCATACTAGCTTTGCATGTAGGAGGCTAAATAACATTCCAAGCTCAGTCTAAATTTTGGAGAGGAAAAACTGGGATGGCCATTTTCATTGACCTCTGACCTCAAGATATGTGAATGAAAATGGGTTCTAGAGTCTCCTCTTTACAGACATGCCCACTTTATGATAATCATGCTGTTTTGGGGCCAAGTCATAGTCAAGTCAGCACACTGACACACTGGTTAGCGCTGTCGCCTCACAGCAAGAGGGTCGCGGGTTCGAATCCAGCTTAGGGCTCTTCTGTGTGGAGTTTGTATGTTCTCCCCATGTTAGTGTGGGTTTTCTCCGGGTTCTCCGGCTTCCTCCCACAGTCCAAAGACATGCAGGTTAATTGATGACTCTAAATTGCCCGTAGGTGTGAATTTGAGCGTGAATGGTTGTCTGTCTATATGTACCTGTCCAGGGTGAACCCCGCCTTCGCCTAATGCCAGCTGGGTAAGTGGTTGAAGATGAATGGATGGATGAACAGCCCTAACTGTAACATAGTTGCAGCCCTACTCAGTATAGTTTGCAAAAAAAATCTTATGGTTATTTTATCCTCCTCAGTTCTAAAATAAACACTATCCTACACATTTTAAGGGGGTCCTTAAAAATTTGGTATTTTTGATACATTGGCCTTTGCCATTGCCCATAAGTATATAAGTGGTTAAAACAAACATCAGTCACTGATATGTGTTGTCACCAAAACATACACCAGTGGAAAAATAAGGAAATAACTGAAGCATTAAATCAAGAAGTGGTCTGGTGTTTATAGAAATGAACTGATTGATAGGACTGTCACGTCATGAACCTCGAGCCAGGAGGCGATTATTGTAGCATAAAGACAGCTAGCCTGGCTTTGTAAAAAGTGAAAATAATGTAGTTACCAACATCAAGCCCCAGAAGGAGTGCAGGCTTTGACCTGGGGCCCAGACGATGGTACTACATCCTCCATGCTCGTCACATGATGGCATTCGGACAAAAAAGACTTTTTACCATCGACTTAACTTAAGTAAATCAACTTCCTAATACAAACACTTGAATCCCAGAAGTTGTAAAATCCAATAATAGCTGAATCCAGAGTTACTTTTGTGCTACCGTTCATGTGAATGAGCCCCAGTCCAAGGTTGGAGCGAGGGCTGGGAGGCGGGGCTAAAGGAAACGATACTGCACCTGCTCTATGGGCACTATAGAGTGCTGCAGGGATGACATATTAATGTAGGCCAACCAGGAAGTTGGTTCCCTTGAAAAAGCCAATGGGATTTTTCCACTGGGTTTTGGATTATTGTAGACACCACAGTCGCATGGGCACAAGTATACACCACGAGTGTATAGGTCGACGTTTACTAGTTTATTTACAGATGGGTATTAATTGATCTATTTTATGTCGTAGAACAACATGTTAAAATCTCTTCAGCTTGTGTTAAATACAGACCTTATTTCAGGCATCAAAATAAAAACCCATTGACTTCCAGAACCAAGGTGCTAAAATGCAAACTTCCAGGTTTTAGGACTCATTCCTGTAGCACTCGGGTACTTTATCACTCGGGATTTTTGCCTCGTGCGTCACTGAGCAACTCTCATAGGAATGAACGGGAACCAGCCCCCAACTCTGTATCCAGGTCTCTGTATACATCCATGCAGGAACTAGTTTTTGCCGAGTGGCGGATGGATAATTTGTTGTTTGTCCATTCAAGCATGGAACTCCCTCTAAAACCACAAGTTGTCATTTTTACATTTTATGTGTATGGATTAAACAAACAAGATATTAATTATTGATCTTTATTTTTAACTTTGGACAGAACCGGGCTAGCTGCTTCCTCTCCTTCAAGTCTTCGTGCTAAGCTGCACTAATTGCCACAACTGTTGACAAGAAAGCAAACAATCATATTTTCCAAAATGATGGACTATTCATTTAACCATGTGCTAGAAATTGTATTTCTTTAAATTTGTTGACTCCATTTCTAGCTCTATATGTTATTCTCTCCATTTCTGTAATTTCCTGTATTGTTTCATCCTATTTTTGAATTGATGTACTTTTTACCAGATTTTACCAGTTCCCAGATATTTCATGGCTGGATCTCAGAGTACCGGTCTGTTTCCTGCGTTAATTCAGGAGGTGAATTTCCTATAATGATAAATATGGTGTTCAAAACTCAAAGTAACTGAGACATAAGACAAGGACTTAATGTAGGAAATCACCCAGAATGACCAGTTAGAAATGAGGAGTGGCAGTACAAAAACTCTGATAAAGCAGATGAAATATGAAGCTGACAATTAAGGTACAATATGACTTGACTTAAAAAAATGATTTCTAATTGAGCTGAGGCAGATTTTGGGTAAACAAATAAAAATAGTTGTTGGATACATATACAATATACACACCTTTGTCTTTTTTTGTTTTGTGTGTGCTTTTAATACATATTCATATGAGCATGCATATATACTGCATATATACTGTATATAAGTATATATGTATACGTATATACGTATACATATATACGTATATACGTATACATATATACGTATACGTATATACGTATATACGTATATACATATATATATATACAAAATGCAAACAAAAAAATGCAAAACATATTACTGCAAATATTGCATATACTGTAGATGAATTAACAAGAAATTTGCATTAAAAGTATTTAAAAAAAAGTAGTTGACTCAAACATGGATTCCCCCTTATTGGTTTGTTTATCAGTGACTGTTTGATTTCTGTCTCTCATTAGAAACCACATTTGTAGTTCTTGGTTTGAAATTGTTCCTGGGATGGATCGTCAGTATTTCGTTTTCAGTCATTCCTGAGCTCAGACAATTTCAACTGTCAGGCAAGCACAACAAAATCACTGTCAGTGCCATATAATTATTGAGGAGGAAAGAAAGAAATAATTAAATGTGAGTCACTTACACAAGCTCATTAAAGCTTATGCTATCCACTCTATTTCCTTTTGGTTTGAGCGAGACAAAAGGAGAACAATATCCCATTAAAGGCTGCTTCCACATCCTATTCATTTGAATTGGGACTGAAGTGTCAGTGTTTTTCTGTGGATTAAAGTCTGATAGCACTCGCAGGAAGAATGAATCCCCCGTTTGAAGACTTGTGAATGCACACAAGGAGAGGCAGACAGCGAAAGGCAGAGAAGAACAGACACACTGAGCGAGAACAGAAGAGCGGGAAACATAATGGAAGAACGCTTCTAATGCACTGTCTGCAGAGGGTGAATTAGGAGGCAAATAGTGTGATTATTGTGTGATGCAGTGGTGGTAGTGGCGGTGATGGTGGGATCTTGCCAGCCCCAGGATGCAGATAGAAACCACCAGGGGTACAGGAGGGGAGCAGGCAATTGTGATTTATGGGTAGCAGCAGGCTGATAAGGCAGCTCCCTTCATTTAATGCCTTATCGGCCGCGTTAAAGAAAGGCCACAATTTGCAGCATTCTTAAAAGCCCCAGATGTGACTAATCTCTGCAACCTTCCAGACAATCTGTCTCAGGAAAACTATAGATCACCCACTTGTCTTACTGATCTCGGCCTCTTCTCCCTCCAGCGCAACCACAGAGGGAAATGGTGGAGGAAAGCTGTGTACATTTTTGACTCAAACCTAAAGTATATAAGCTGAAAATAACAATAATAATTAGAATTATAATAATACACCAAAATCACTAAGATAGACCTTGGTTTGATAAAGTGGTTTGCCAAATTAATGAAAAAAAAAAAAACAAGAGTGGTAATATTTCAAACAAGCCTGTCTCCTAGAAAGTGTAATTTCAATGAGATTAGTAATTTATAGCAGCAAATATGTTTCAATATAAATATAATGCCACTTAAATCACACTTTTTATCAACATAATTAGGAAACGTTTTAATGAACTACAAAGACGCAAACTGTTTCTAGCATGATGTCAGTGGCAATACCCACTCTTATAATACAATATCTTCTCATAGCAACTGAAGTATTACGTTTAGAGAAGACGGCGTACATTTGCTTAAACTTACAAGAAAAGATGACGCTCAATATCTGGAGAGCACTTATTTTGATTTTTAACACTGTTTCTGGCCACTCCAGTCGAGCTTTCGCTGCAGGGTCGCAGGTTTCCACTCGCCAACGCTGCATCATGCACGCTGGCTGTGAACTGTCCGTCTTCACACTCCTAACAGCACTGGGTTGAAATCTGAAAAACTGCACAGTAGAGGCTTTTGCTTTTTGCAATGACACCAAGTCATCTGCCACCATTTTGCCTGTCTACTCGTCCCGTGTGTGAAATGAGACTCTGTGCTAACACAGTTTGTACCGTCCATTATCTAAATATGTAATTGATAGCATGGCGCTGATATGTGAAAATTAACTAAAATTGGTTTTATTTCTTTTAAAAAAGCAAAACAACAGTGGTGGTGGGCAAGTATGCAATCGGTGTATGCACGAACACAGACGACTGTGGCCAAATGTGAGATTGGGAGCATTTCTGTTGCCTCCACACAGCTCTCAACATGGCGACAGCTGGGTTGACAGCTCGTAGCTGATGATGCTAACAGGGTTACCAGTGAAAACAAAGGCAACAATAAATATGAAGCTACAGCCAGCAGCTGGTTAGCTTAGCATAAAGCATAGCTTAGCTCATATCTTGTTGGTTTAATTTGTACAAAACACAAACATTTTGATTTTTCTGAAGTTATGCGCCTGGCCACGTTGTAGCCTGGCGCACAAACCTCTCCGCTCGCCGCTGGTTGCTCTGCAACTACTCAGAGCAAAGCTATAGCACGGCACGTGTAACAGCAAATTGATGCTTTCACACTTTGGTTTATGTACAGATTTAACAAACAAGACATAATGTGCTAATGAGCGAGCTGTAGAGCTGCTGGGAGGTGGATTTTGTTTCCTTCGAACAGAGCCAGACTAGCTCGTTTCCTCTCTTTTCAAGGCTTTGTGCTAAGCTGAGCTCAGTTAACCATCTCCTGGCTGTTGCTTTAATGTATACTATATATATATATATATATATATATATATATATATATATATATATATATATATAGCATGTTATATATATATATATATATATATATATATAACATGCACACAAATGCTAACTCACTGTGTGGACCTGATCGTCAAGCGAGGTCAATCCAATTTCTGTCGGGAGGCAACAGGTTATGCAAGTTGTACATACATACAAATGTAAAAGAAACCACCACTGAAGCGTCTCTGAAAGAAATATTTGTCTACATGCAGCCCGAAGAAGCATTTTTCAGCCTTCACCCATGCTCTATGAGCAGTGAATCAAAGTGTGTTTTTTTCTGTTTCAGGTGCATAACAATGATCATGTACTGGGCTCTGAGCTGCTCACTTGCTGCTTTCACCATGCAGCCCGTGTTGACTCAATGTCCCAATGAAAACCAACATCTCCAGTGTCAATGTCCAGCCCAATCACCAAGATGTTAGCATTATACATGTCAGTAAACCAGAGATACACTGAATGTCAGTGTTTTTGCCTGGTAAAAATCTTGGGCTTGTACATTTTAACAAACCAGGTATACAGCGAATGTCAACATTTTTGCATTCGGTCAGAGAAAGGGACGTAGTTTAAATCGTGCAAAGAGACACCAGGCAGGCAGGACGGGAAGTGGATGGGTCCAACAAACACAAGGCTTTCATTCCAGAGGCCGCTGTTCGACTGTTTGTTCATGTCCCGTTCACAACTTTCACTATCATGTTCACTGTACAAACATAGTAGTTTTAAGTCCAACCATGTTTTCATCCATATACTCTATAACTGTGGTGGTTTTGCTGCCTTGCTACGGTTTATATGTTAGGGTTGATACATTAGGTTGTTGCCTGATGTTGTGTCATTAAGTTGTTTTGTTATGTCACTTTGTTATAGTTCATTGTTGTGTGATATTACATTGTTACAAGATAAGATGAACCTTTATTAGTCCCCGTAGGGAAATTCAGTTGTTATGTTACATAGTTACATTGTGCTGTTATGTTATGTTATTATGTTGTTACATTACATTGTTATGTTATGTTATGTTACATTGTTATGTTGTTATGTTACATAGCTATGGAACATAGTAATGTTATGTTATGTTACATTGTTACATTACATTGTAATGTTATGTTACATAGTTATGTTATGTTGTTATGTTATGTTACCTTACATTGTTATGTTATGTTACATATTAATGTTGTTATGTTATGTTGTTACATTACATTGTTATGTTACATAGTTATGCTACATTGTTACATTATGTTGTTATGTTTCATTTTTATGTTACATTGTTAGGTTATGTTATGTTACATTGTTACATTACATTGTAATGTTATGTTACATAGTTATGTTATGTTGTTATGTTATGTTACCTTACATTGTTATGTTATGTTACATATTAATGTTGTTATGTTATGTTGTTACATTACATTGTTGTTACATAGTTATGCTACATTGTTACATTATGTTGTTATGTTATGTTTCATTTTTATGTTACATTGTTAGGTTATGTTATGTTACATTGTTACGTTAAGTTGTTATGTTACGTTAACTTGATACGTTATGTTCAGTTGTTACATTACTATCTGAACACAAACCATGAACTTTTTTTTCATACTCTTCATACTCATGTTTTTCTTTTTCCTAACCATAACAAAGTATTTTTTTCGCCAAAGCCTAATCAATCGTTTCTGGCAACTGGGTTGCCCCCAATCCATCCTGTCCACCTTCCTATGAAATGCAAAAATAAAAAGTAAATGAATTTAAGAGCATAGAAATTTGGGGACAGAGGGTTGGTTTAAATGGTGTCTCATTGATGTAAAAGTGGACATAGAAGAACACAAATCTGAGTGAGAATCACCTGAGTGGGTTAAATAATCTCATTCAAGTCAAGTCCATACAGACTCTTTATGATTGAATTTCATTCGTAGACACACATCTCCTGCACTGTGTCAGCTGTCTTGGCACTGTTCTACCAATAAAATGGAAACTTGACATAGCTGATCAATACTAATCACAGACATAATTACTCACCGGAGCTTAGGTATGCCATTGATTTTTTTTTCGTTTGCATTACTGTCATATCTGATCTTAATAATCTTAAAGGGCTTTTTTTTTCTTGAAGTTTAAGGTCCTCAGCCACGTTGTGTAAAATGTATGAATGTCATTGCAAGGTCTAATCAATGTGTACTGATGTATTGAGCACCAGCTATGGTGACTTCCATGTGTATGAAAGTCACCATAGCTTTCTATGTGTGGCCAATGTAGAAAAGCACTGAATTCATACAAGAGCAGTTGGTGAATATTGATCGCTTCAGCCAATGTGTCAAACAATAGTGTGTTTTCCCAGGCAGCCTCAAATTAACTGGACTATACTGAAACAATGGTAACCAGACAACGTTCCACACAATGGCTGGCATTTTGATAGTTTGTTTTCCAATCCATTTATTCAAAAATCAAATAATGATACACTATCAGGCTCATTCCCCAGCTGCTAATAGTCCTGCGCAAATAGGTCGAAGGAAGTGAAGCAGTGTTCATCTGTGGGTCAATCATCTGCAGTCGCCTGGTAATCCCACCTGCTCCATCATTCACTTCTGCGGTTAGCATGCATTGCTACAATCCTCCAAATGTATGCAATATTTGACTTTAAAGCGACTCTCTTTCTTTAAATCAAGTGCATGTATTTATTTTTCATATGCCTCACTGTGTTCTACAAGTGTAATTAGTCTGGGATACTCAGCAGTTGATCCCCCCCCTCCATTCTTAAGTATTCATGAAAGCCAGTGATCTGACAAATGGAATTTTTCAGCATGGTGGCATCTTGCATCTCAGACCTTATTCCAGCAGATAATCCTGTTTAAATATCCGTCCTGGTTTACACAGCCCAGGTGGGGAAAGATCAGCAATTGCATTTGAACACTTATGCATGCATACTTGTAGCGTTCACCCTTTAGCCTCTCACATACCTGCATATAGTAAATGAACATGAACATCAAACAATAGAGCATATTTGTGGCTTGGTTTGTGATAATTACTAACCTCTATTAGGGCTGGGACAATACACCTATTTACTGATTTGTTACTATCACAATACTTGGGTGCGGATTTGATATGTATTGTGATTTTTAAGCATTGCCATCTAATATTATGATTTATTGCGATTTTTGTTAACTTTTCTAACACTGCATTGTGGGAAAACGTTGAATCATACAAAGTTTTATACTTCTGGTGAATATAATCCAATCAGTCTTATTTCCATAAATGTATTTAATATATACAGTTCCCTTTGTAATAACCTTATTTTAAAAACTGGGCGTAGTCACACATGTAAACTTCCGCTAACTTTGCCAAGTCCGTCTCTAGCTACGAGCTCTTCCTGTCAGCTCTATTGTCTTTGTACATCCATGTTCAGCTCCATCGGGGCCGTTTGAATGCATTTAACATAAATGTCAGTATATGGGTGCGCTACAGTTGTAGCGTCGACTGACTTTACCACAAAGATGAGAGTGACAGCCGGCTTGACCACACATTACCACAGTACGATAACATTTCCTGTCCATGACAGAGTTAGCATGCAGCTTTAATGTGAACCACACAGAGAGGTATAATGTATTGGGATGCATGTAGCCTACATATCACACCCTGCAAACACAATGCGATGTGAGGGAGAATTTTTTACTACTGGGATGTCCTAACTGGCCACGAGCCATGAAGCGCTGCACAGCGTGCGTTTTGAACTGAACTTTTTTCCTTTTTTTCCCGTTACTTACTTACTTTGAAAGCCCTGCAACGGATGACGAACGGCTGATTCATGAAGCTGAAATGAGGAGTTTTCACTACAAACATCTAAATAAAGTGGCAGCAGGCTGGAAGGAGGTCGCCAGGAGATCCCCAGAACGTTTACTTAGGCTACCATTTACTGTTTTATGTGTCTTTTTCAGTAAATATCACAGTGTAAAACTTGTGTTTTCTGTTTAAAATAACACAAATGTCAGAAGAAAGCAAGTACTAATCACCCATCTTTTAAGTGGTTGCATCTCTAGTCTGATCTGGACACTTGATAGGTATTACATGGTGTAACAGAAAGCGCATATACGGTGTGTGGACAGAGAGTGCATTAATGTAAAATATAGATTCATTTCTCTGGGCTTCAATGAGCCCCCCGAACCAATGCAAACTGCACCTGTGATGCAGACCTTCCGTCATTTTGTACTTTCTCGTTCCGGCTGGCTGTGGTTTGTTTTGGTTGACGGATACGGCATGGATATGACGTTACTCATACTACAACAACAAAGGCAGTAACTTCCTTCTATCTCCACATAGTCTAAAATGAAGCAAATATATTGATTCTGGCAAAAAATACATTGTAAAAAATCTTTATATATCTATCTCTATACATGACGATTCTTGCTGTATTTCTTGTTGCGTCCACCTGATCTCTTTGCTGTCTGTAATGTGAAATGTCCTATCCCCACTAACAGCGTCTGCCCCTGAGCTGCTGCAGCCTTGACTTTGCCGTGCTGGTCTATTCTTCAGTTCACCGGGCTAATTCATCATGAGCGCTCCTCTTACACCAAGGTCGCGTACATAATGAGGGGGGTCAGCGTGATAAAGGCAAAGCTCTGATTGGATCACAGTTAAGGTCCAAAGATGACCACCTTACAGTTTCACATTTACCCCGTGACTTCACTTAACATGACCCTGTTGCTGTCTCTGGGACCTTGTTGGTCCCCCACATCCAACGCGCCGCCCACCGCAGCGCTGGCAGCTTGCGCATTGTTTACTCTCCTCTCTTTGTTGTCGTGGTCCACTGGGGAATATCCTACAAGTGAACTGGCATTTGTGTGATGTGGGAGGAGGAAGGGGGGTTGGGTGGTGCGGTGTGTTGGGAGTCACCTATTTCCTCAGGAGGCAGGGCCTTTTGGTCTGTTGGGTCCGTGTGCACCCCATCCACTCAGTCTCCTAACCCCCCTCTCTCTGTCTCCCTCCCTGTGTTTCCCCACCGCTCCAGCCCGCCTGCACGCCTGACAGACAGACAGATGCTATCTGCCGTGCATCTCCAGCTCTGGGCCTCTATCACTCCCCACAAACAGCCCATTGCTTGCACACAGGCTGCAAATTTCGCCTGCCTCTCTCCGTTTAGATAAGGGCCAATATCAGTGACAGAACATATTTTATGTATGAAATGTAGCTCACAACAAGCAGTCAAGCATTAGGTTTGTTTAAATAGATGATCCTTATCGCTATTCTTTCAACACCCAGTTTTGACATTGTTCTCTGTTTATTTTTCTTCACGCACAATTCTTTTTCTAATGGTATCTAGCCCCGCTATTGGCTTTTAGAGAGGCTTCTGTCTTGGTGGGGTTGAATTCCTTGCTATTTTAATTATAGCCGTTCAGTACAGCAGGATGGACCACGTGAGGAGTATTTCCTGCCCCAGCCGCAGTTGTAGTTCCTCCTCCTAAACCCATCCAGTCGACACAGCGGCGGATTATTTGCCGGGGATTTCTCTTGTCAAAGCAGCGACTCTTTTCCCCCTACTGTTGGCTGTTGTTAGCATCAGATATTGGATGATTTCCATTTAGTGCTCAGGTTATGCTTGTCAGTTTGTGCCCAGCATTTTTGTAATGATGGAAATAAGATCTTACATATGCCATGAGTCTGGCTGACATAATAGTTTGGTTTGTGTGTGTGTGTGTGTGTGTGTGTGTGTGTGTGTGTGTGTGTTCAGAGAACGGTTGTTTGGAGGCAACAAAAACGTATTAGGAGATGTCAGCTTTAATATTAATGTAGTTAACATACTACTTTTACTGTTTGTATGGATGTCCAAACGCAGACAAAAGCTGCAATTGTATAAAACATCGTTCCATTTTGGTTATTTCATGTGCAGTAGCTCCAATAATGTATAATTTACTGTACATACTGTTCTTTGGATATGTTTTTTTAGGGCTGTCAAAGTTGCCGCCATAATAATGCGTTAAAGCAAATTGGTTTCAATGCCACTAATTTCTTTAATGCATTAATGCAACTTGCTATTTTTTAGGTTGTAGCGGGCTCAGTTTGAAAGCTAGAGTGAAGAAACTGGCATCATATGAAACTAGAAATGAATTAGTATACGAGGGCTAATAACATTAGTATGTGATGGTCATGCCCATGCCCTATTAGATCTCACAAGTTGTTGTTTGGTGCTTAATTTAACCCTTTTTTACCATTCGAGATGAGAGAAAAGGCAATTTTTTATTAATGGATTAATGCAAACTTTTTAGGTTGCAGTGGGCTCAGTTTTGAAGCAATAATGAAAATACTGGTATCATACTTATGGTAAACTTTGGCGAGGAATGGCCATTTTCAAAGGGGTCTCTTGACCTCTGACCTCCAGATATGTGAATGTAAATGGGTTCTCTGGGTCCCCACCAGTCTCCCCTTTACAGACATGCCCACTTTATGATAGTCCCAGTCAGTTTTGATCAAGTCATAGTCAAGTCAGCACACTGACACACTGACAGCTGTTGTTGCCTGTTGGGCTGCAGTTTGCCATGTTATGATTTGAGCATATTTTTTTATGCTAAAGTCAGAACCTGTGAGGGTTTCTGGACAATATTTATCATTGTTTTGTGTTGTTAAATGATTTGCATAAAGCAGCATATTTGACTACTACTATGTTGATAACAGTATAATACCTGACAAAACTCTCTTTAAAGTACATTTTGAACAGATAAAAAATCATGGACAATCATGCGATTAATCGCTTTTGAATATATTAACAGCCATAACTATTTTAGGCCGAGCATCTCCAGTAACATATCATTTACTGTACATGTACATTGATTGTTTATGTTTTATGGCTAATTCAAGCCATACTGTTGTCTTGAAAAGCCCTGCCCCTGTCCGTCCTGTTGGATTTGCCCCCCTGTAAAACCCCCAAAAAGCGAAGCCTATAACCCCCCCACACACACACAAACACACACACACACAGAGTGGGGAGTGTGTGTGTGTTGGGGGGGGGCATTCAGGTCATTACCATAACAAGCTGGCATGTTTCTGAAGATACACTTGTTCCGAATAGACAGAAGCAAGAGGGGGGTAGGCCGGGGTGGCAGCACAGGCCCCGTTTATTTCAATAACAACAGCCAGACACAAGGCCTATCTAGTCAGTCTTTGAATGAAACACTTGGGCTCCGATGGAGCGATAACACACAGACGCTAAAAAGGGGGGACCGCTGAAACGGCCTCTTGACCCTCGCTTTGCTTTATTATGGAGAGTAAATGAAACTGGACACAGTAAACAGTTTTATGAGCCTGGTTACACTTGACTTTTTTCGTTTTTGTAATTGACATTATTTATTTAGGAGCATTTATATCATGAAAGAAGGAAAAAAAAGACTGCACCCTCTCCACCAATTTACTCTTGTGTAAACCTGAATTGTTAATTACAGCGCGATCATTTTCACATGAATGGCTCTGTGTGTTTACTGTGGGGCGACTGATCTATCCCCGGGGACGACGGTGTCAAGTGCTTTACACACAAACAGATGTGTTTCTTTTTAACACAGGTAATCCTCGAGGTTAAATCTGGGCTAAACTCGACGGTGGAAAAAAAAAAAACACCCTGCGCCTTATTATTTGTACAGATAGAGTGCCGTGCTTAAGATTCAGAGGGAGATGTCCTAAATCTCAGCTTGATTTCCTATGTTAACCGTAGCTTAGCTTTGGCTGGGCCGGATGCAGGAGAGCCTGTTGAGAGTTAGTGGAGTAGTTGTAAATATGTGGTAACACTTTCAGTGGTAATCCTCCTGCACAAAGAATTGCCAGAGATTATGGACCGGTTGTCTGACAGAGAGAATCCTCCGGCACAATCAAATTCCTATGGCTGCTGAGATTTGTAGAGGGCACAATGCTGCACTGCTCAGCTCGCCAGTAATGTGAGGGCAAGCCGTTCCCTAGATGGAGGGCTGAGACGCAAATATAGCATGAAGTGCATATTAAGTAAACAGAGGGTGGCTAAAAATATAGCTGTGGACGGTAGCAGGAGAGTGGTGTTTGACTTTTTTCCAAAGGAGCACAGCTGTTGCCGTCCACTGGAGTGCACTTCACGAGGACAGTCTGACCTGTGCCTGTCCTCTCCTGTTGATCCCCCCCGACCCTCGGTGCCGACCCGAGCCGAGGAGATGTGAGAACCGCAGCCTCCTCCTCCTCCTCCTCCTCCTCTTCCGAGCACTACACAATCGCCCTCGCTGACACATTTTGAGTGGGGTTTAAGGAAGTGAAGTGAAGAGAGAGTGTGAGGGAGCGAGAAACCCCACCACAGCCCCGTAGCCCCGAGGATGAATAGAAGATAGAAGCCGTTTCATTTCAAAATCGGCCTCTGCACTTGGCTGAACCTACAATAAAAGTTGATAATTGAGAAGTGAAAGAGTGAGATCAATATGACTGAAAAAAAAAATGGAAGGGGGGGCTCGGGCTTATGTTTAATGCAGTTTAACTGATATTTAATATTTTCTGCTTTCTCTCTCTTCTTCTCCTTTTGTCCACATTAAAATACTTCAAAAAGAATTCTAATAAAGTGGAAATTAAAAGGAGCGTAGATTGGGGTTGGAAAGAGAGGCCTCTAATCCCGCTATCTCTTAATAATTCAAAGTCTCTTTTATTTTCTGAATAAAAAGCGGAATTAATCTGGCACTGTGAAGCTGTCCTCTCTTCTCACTGTTTAAATAAATCCCCGTTCGTACATTAGACGCGAGGAGGCCGGCTCTGGCTCCTCGCCAAGCTCTGTGTCAATTCCCTCCTGCCTCCTTCCTTTCTCTCCCAGCCCCTCTTTATTCCCTTTCTTTTGCGTTCTGCCAGGGAGGGACCTGTGAGAGAAGCTGTGCCACCAGAGAGCCGCTATCTCCAGAACCTGCTCAGCACACAGGCCTATCACAGGCAGCTAAGACCACTTAGCTCAGGCCGCCAAAAGGCACCCTTATGAAACTTTACCCAGATATTAGGGCACTGTGAAGCCAAATGATATATTACAAAGGCATTGTGTAAGGAGGTGACCATTTATAGTATTTATATAAGGCTGCCCCGGCTGTCAGAAGAGTTACTATTTTGGCCTTTAACCGAAATAGAAAGGTGGGCATTATCCAAATAAGATTTTTCTTTTGCTAATAATAAATGCAGTGAATTCTAATAATGAATTATGTGTTTTGTTTCATTTACAAGAGACAATTTCAACAATAAGTCCATTCCACAAAAGGACGGCTAAGTCGTGCAGCTTTTCACAAGACAAAAGACAAGCCTTTGAAAAGTGACACCATGAAATAAAAGGAGCTTAGGCTCCGAGAGTAAAACTGAGCGAACGGAGTAGACGGAGGAGTGGGGATATTATAGGAGCAGGCCCGAGCGTGAGCACGAGGGCCTGCAGGCTTCTTGATTAGCACTGCCCTCTCTATCAGTTCGCAGACTGCCCGTCTTCGGGAACCTCTCGGCATCAGGTCTCCCCTCCGCGTCCGTGGACTCCTCCTCCGGCGGCGCCGTGGGGTAGGACGCTGCTGTAGTGCTCTCTGCATCCCAATGATGCATCTGTAGAGATGGCTGTCCTTGCTCTGATAGACGCCTTTTGTGACACTCTAGCATCTAAGATCCTCAGCTCGATCCTGGATCAGCCTTCCCTGCTCCCTCCTCTGTGGTCGGAGATTTATGGCACCCCCCCCCCCCCCCCCCCTTCTTCTGCATACGCTGCAGCTCAAACTGCCCACACTCGCATTTGTGACGATACTTTCCTCAGAGACTGAAAAGAAACAATAGCTTCAGACTCTTCACGTTTTCTTCCGCGACCATTCATCCGGCGAGAACGCCGCGTTTGAAAAGCACACCAGCGTCACCCAATTGGCAGTTTATGCTTCTAACAATATGCTGGAAAATATCAGTATCTTCTCAAGGTGAAGCCTTGGACTCGTGCACCCTATAACCAATACACACATCTCGTTTTATGTGTTCGAAAACACCTTGATTTTGTGAGGCTGTTGGAAATGAGATTGACATGCCCGGTCGAGGGCCAAGTCTTTCTAAAAACCAGCATGATTCTTTTTTTTTTTTTTTTTTTTTCACCACTATATTGCTCCTCGCAGAAATCTCTACTTTATGTTATGAAATGATAAAAAATATCAAGAGAAGTAGGAAATAGAGGAGGCCCGGAGGGAAAGTGTAAAGGTGTGTCTTAAGTTCCCTGAAGGCAACAAAAAGTCATTTTCACCGAGGTGTGCGCTATTTTTATTTATGTACCTCCTTCGCTCTGTTTCTTCATACATACTGTTTGTGGGGCTATCATTATACCAGACAGAGAGGTGGGGGTAAAAACCATTTGCATTAGCATCACTGTCTGACTCCAGGCACTAAGCAATGATACTTTATTCCATACCATTCAGAGGGCCATTATCACTCTACCCCCTCCGTCCCCTCTTCCAGCGGGGAGCTCCCACACACACATGCACACGCAATTACACGACGCGCCGCACACACCATCCCCATCCGGCCCTATCGCGGATAGCATCTCGCGCAACACTGGCACAGAGGTACAGGACGGGAGAGGGAAGTGGAGGGGAGGGACATTTCCGGAGGGGGGTCCTGGCATGTAATTGTCCTGGTGAGCACTCAATAGCACCTTAAACCAAGCAGGCAATCTACAAAGCTGTGCAGTGAAGGAGGGAAAGGCCCCGTGGCTATGGGGACCCTAATAGGAACTTCTTTCTCACAGAGATAAATGGAGAAAGTTCCTTTTATTTATCGGTAGCTGCTGTTTGGGACTGGGGCTATCAAAGCGCAGCAGTGCTATTTATCCCTCCAAAAAGGATTCGTCCGACACAGGGCTGAGGGCGAAAGAGGGAAAGAGAAGGCTAAGGAGGGGGGCGACCACTGGAAATTGGCAGAAACAGAAGGTCAAACTGTTTATCTTTTTATTCCCATGTCTCTCCCTCTCCTTCATTCTTCTACAACTGTCCTCTCTCAGTTTACCTGTTGTGGTAAGATACACAGCCACAGTGATAAAACTCTTTTGGTGGTGTGCAGAAAACAGGCAGACTTGTGTCCACAGAAACTGAATGAAAGATCAAACCAGCATGGTTAACCCAATACAATGTAGTTAAAGGCAGGGTTAGCAATGTTGAGAAACTAGCAAAAGTGCACGACATTTTTAAAATGATATAAATGAATAACCCAGCCCAGTGTAACTCTTTTCCAATGAAAGTAGCTATCAGCACGAGCTCCAAAAGTCCCTGAATCTAAAAGTGAAAAAGTCGCAAAGTCGGTCAGGCCTCCTTCCGAAGACACTTCCCCAAAATTATTATTATGAGCTAGGGCTGTCATAGTTAATGCAATAATAAAGTGTTAACACAAATTCATTTTTTCAATACTAATTTCTTCAGTGCATTTACACAATGAATCTTTCGGCTCAGTCTTAGCTAGAGTGAAGATACTGGCATCATATGATAGCAGAAAACCTGAGGAGTCCATGTTATACTAGCTTTTTGGGAAGAACGCTAAATAATGCTCGAAACTCATGCTGAATTTTGGTGAGGAAAAACCGGCATTTTCAAAGGAGTTCCTTGACCTCTGACCTCAAGATATGCGAGTGAAAACTCTGAAACAAACACAATGAAAACTGTATCTTATTAGATAAAACTGATGTTGACATACTGCATAATTTGCAGCTGGAAAAACGGAATACATTGCAATATGTCGTAGTATCTTATTGCAATACTCTGCATATTGCAAAATGTTTAAAATCACAATACGATCACATCGCGACTTAAGTACCGTGATAATATTGTATCGTGGGGCCTTTTCTACGAGCAGAGTGCCATAGACGAGTTTATTACAGTCCTGCAACAGCCACAAATACCAGTTTTTTTCTTGTGATTTATTGACTGCTTTCAAGATGTAACTACAACAAAAAATGTTTTTGAAGAAGATTACCAACGTAAAGGTGAGTTCAAGTCATGAAAGTACAGTGAAATTCCAATGAACGAACTGAAAATGAACGAATTCACAAAAAACATAACCTCCATCCATACCAGGCTAATAACTTTGCATTGACAGTGACTTTAACATGCTAATCTATATGTTATCTTATCAAACAAAGCAAGAAGTGGGCCCTCAGCCTTCCCTCACCTGATTCATTAAATCAGCAGTGAGTGAAATGTCACATATGCACAAGTGCTTTCCCCCTCTGTGTCCTGAGCTCCACTGTGATAATGCATTCATTTTGCCGTGGATGACTGAGCATTGTTAAACACACAGCTACATGTCAGCCATCGTGACCCTGCACACGTTCAGCTGAATCTATAAGCCACGACACCCAACGCAAAGAGGTAAAAGTTGTGGATTTACATTGTTTCTGGGCTGATATTTAGCAGCAGATTATTATGACAAAGGAAATGCTTCCAATATTTCAGTGAGCTACTTTACCATTTCTAAACAACACAATAGGTTGATTGGCTTTGTCTGGTTTTGCTCTATATTCATATTTTCACATTCACAATGTGTGTGATTTTAAAGGGGTCACTCATTGTGATGAACCCACAGAGAACCATCACCTGACTCAGCAGTTCCCCAGGGAACTACACAGCATTTTAGCGACTTTCAGCTTGTTGTTTTGGTCCACTTTCACCACTCTCATCCTCGTTTGCAGCCACAGCAGGCAGCTGTTTCCGGCCAACAAGCTGTGACACTGTCTACTGCCTGTCATGTCCACTACCTCACAGACTGACAAAGTTAGCAGCGAGCTGGTAAGCATGGCGGAGCATTTAGGGAGGAGACAACCAAAACAGAGCTAAAACAAACGTGAATGTTGGACTCATATATATAATGTATATATATAAATGGCAATGCTGGGTTTGTTGTTTTTACGCATATTTTAGGTGCATTTTGAAGTATCGCATGCATGGAAATGACAAAATTTGATAAAACTTCCTGAGTTGCGAAATAAATTTTATACTCGCTTGAGGTGGATTTTGCCTTTGTTGAAAAAGAGTTGATGCACTAAATAGGATATGGAAACACCCTGACGTAGCGAGCAATGAACTCACGACTGATCAGCTGATCAGATATTCCCATAACTTGCAAATCCTTGTCTTCAGACAGCATGTAACATGGCCAATACTAGCTGACACGATAGAACAATTAAAAAGTGCCCAGTCCCTGAGGACTTCTCTCCATTTTTCTCTTGTAGATGGTTAGATGGCTAATGAGACTCTTGTTTCTGTCTTGTCTTGTTACCTCTAAGTTTTCTACTCTGTTTACTGGCAGATAACAGACATGCGTAGACTATAGCATCAACTTCTGACCAAAATACAAAGTTGATGGAAACTAGGGATGGGCTGAAATACCACTCGATAATCACTGGAAACTATTTGATCATTCCTCTAAGAAGACAATAGTCGCATAAACTGTTCAGTTGTTTCTAATTTAATGTCTATTCGAAAAGTTTAATTTGAATTTGCCTAATTTTTTTTTTTTTTTTTTTTGTTCGCTTGACATTTGAATGTGTATGACTATTGAGGGTTTCTATAAATTTCTTTCTGAAGAAGTGAAACATGTACCTGGGGTTTACCATCCATATAAGATAAGATAAGATAAGATGAACCTTTATTAATCCCCGGAGGGAAATACTTAGATACATTACAGTACTTCATAACAGAATTTGAACACTTAATTTGTTAGTTTTCAAAACAAAACTACAGCTCCCCTGAAATATTTCCACTGTAGTATCATAGATACAAAATGTCATTGTAATGGTTTGTGTCTTTAATATCCTCCCACTCTCTTCTCTAATGTCATCTGTTAGCTGTAATCTCTGCCCATCCTGTCCATCGTCATTCATAGCTGGCCGCTCGACTGGCCGCAGTCCGTCAGGCTGGTGACCTTTAACCTGCAACGAGCTCAAGCTAAAGCCAGAAAAGTTAAATAATCAACAACGTAACGTTATTATAGTTTTTTTACTTCTGTAGTCTGTAAATTACAGTTTCATTTCTCTCGTCCAGCTAGGAATAGATCGGATATCGGGCCCAATTTGTTGCTGCATTAAAAAGTTTGACGCCAGAAGTGTAATTCCTAATACCAAGTCGCTGGTAACAATTTATTATTTTAATGATAAATAACAATTCACTAAATTATATTTTGTTTGTTTGTACAAAGTTAGCAATGTTTAAGTCAAGTCAGTTGTTGCCCTATACATAAATGAATGATCCCAGTCATTTCCACACAGTGAGGCATACAGCTTATTAATTACTAGGATCAGATTGGTACTCGGTATCGGCCGAAACCCAAAGCCCAGGTATCTCTATCGAATCTGAAAGTGTTGGATCAGCACATCCCTAATGGACAGAACATGTTCTAAATTAATTTAAAATCAGTTTTGAGATATTGTATAAACATGAAAGTTGCTAAGCCAGAAAATAGATATGTAAAACATGAAACTCTTTACCTTTAAAGTCAAGCAATATGAGCCATGTGTCCCACTTCTGCCAACAACATGTGGAAGTGACCTTACAACAGTGATGGATCATCAGACCAATCTCAAATTAATGCCATCACTTCCTGGCTCATTTACATCAGTCTCATCTGCAGTAGGTGCCCTGGCAGAAGGAGCTCAATGGACGGCTCTCTTTGAAGCCGAGCGTGGTTTAGGAGGTGAAGGAGGACTGGGCAAACCGCACACTGGTGATGAATGACTTCACTGATCCATTACTGTCTATTTTAGTCCCGTAATCCAAGTGGGAATGCCCACATCAAAGCCTGGCTCCTTCCTAAGAGGAATTCCCCTCATACTTGGACATGCAAATGAGCAGGGCCTCCTCCAGGCCCCCACACCTGATTGAGGCGTGCAACGCCATTGCCAACGACGTGCCATGGGAATTACATACCAAGGGATGGCATCCAATTGGACCAAACTCTCCCTAAGCAATTTGCTTTGGCTTTATTCACTGGCATAGTCAGGCATGGCAGCACTTCCTTTATTTCACGGCCATGCCGCAAGATTTCTGGCTGGACCTCACTTGGAAGCCATATTATGGCTGAGAAAGGAGGAAAAGAGGGATTTGGTTTTTACAAAAGAATAGAGCGCGGATCTGTGTCAGTGTCTCTGCTCATTCAGGTTTTGGGGATGTTTTCACTTGTTGCCTGAGCTTATGATGAGATGTTCATGATTCTCTTCCCGCTCCTGATCCTATTTGAACAAAACGATTGTCGCTGCTCGGAGTTAGCTCTGCCAAACAAGTTTTCACTTCCAAGGAACAAAGGAGCGCATGCATATGATAATCTAAAGCTACTGCTACAATGCTAAATCATTTGTTTGATTCAGTGCTTGAGGAGTGCAGTGCAGAAGTGCAAAATGTGTGTGTCCTCTGGCCTTTCAACTGTACCCCACCTCACACAAATCAACGTATTCTCCCACAGTGGTTCTTGTCAACTTACAAATGTTGACTTTCCTGCAAATGTCCAGTGTCAATTTTCACTCCAATCATTTCAAAATAAACTTCCATTTTCAGAGGAAACTTAGTTAGGATTAAGCAACAAAAGTTTGCTTTAGGAAAAGATCGTGGTTACATGATAAATATATCAAAGTTGACTTCTGGTTTCACATCAACACCTCCTGGATGAAATCCTAACCTCCTACACAACAACCTCCTCCTACACGCCGTTAGCCACTTTTTAGACTTGTTCACAATTACATAGATTACAAATTGATTTTGTGGCATATTAACAAATTACAGCTATACCTTACTTTTTGTAGGTACAGCTATGAACGGAGTATGAGACAAGCCTGAACAAACATAGGGCATGACAGGTAGTTATCCCAAAATAAATTGAAAAAAAATGTTGATAGACAAAAATTAGGGCTGCTGATAGATTAAAATATTTAATAAAGATTAATCACAATTTGCCATTGGAAATTGTGATTAATCGGAAAGTAATCACACTTTTTTTTTTTAAATATACATTTAAGGGAGATTTGTCAAGTATTTAATCCTCTTATCAACATAGGAGTGGACAAATATACTACTTTATGCAAATGTATGTATATATTCATTATTGGAAATCAATCAACAACACAAAACAATGACAGATATTGTCCAGGAACCCTCACAGGTTCTGCATTTAGCATAAACAATATGCTCAAATCATAACATGGCAAACTGCAGCCCAACAGGCAACAACACCTGTCAGTGTGTCAGTGTGCTGACTTGACTATGACTTGATCCAAACTGACTGTGATTATTATAAAGTGGGCATGTCTGTAAAGGGGAGACTGCTGGGTACCCAGAGAACCCATTTACATTCACATATCTGGAGGTCAGAGGTCAATGGACCCCTTTGAAAACAGCCATGACGGTTTTTCTTCACCAAAAAGTTTGGAGCGTTATTTAACTTCCTTCACGTCAAGCTAGTATGACATGGTTGGTACCAACGCATTCATTAGCTTCTAGTTTCATATACCAGCATCTTCACTTTAGCTTTAAAACTGCTATTAATTAATGCATGAAGGCAAATTTACAGCATTAACGCGTTAAAGAAATGAATGGCGTTAAATCTAATTTGCATTAACACATTATTATTGCATTAACTTTGATAGCCTTATTAAAACTGTAAGTGACCAAACTGACAGCTCCTCTAATATTTAGTGTGAAAGAGGAGGCAAAAAAGAAAAAGGCCACACAGCTCCTTGGACAATGAAGTGGCGAGGGTTCAAGGGAAGAATAATAGATATTTCAGTGAGCAATTCTTTGCAGGAAAAGGGAATTTATGTACAAGTACAGTAGACGAGAGGGAGGAAAACGGGTCAGTGGCAGCGATGGACCATCTTCTTGGAGAAGGAACCTGGCGGAGGGAGCTGGAGCACACGTTTAATTTCTGCTCAGCGATGCATTCACCCGCCAGAACGGCAGACGGCCGTGCCTAAAGTCAGAGACCAGGGGTTTCTCCACATCAGGGTCAAAAAGTGCTTTTTTTTTTTCTCCTGGTAGATAATGAGATAGCAAACGGCCAAGCGCCACAGCCCTTTTCTTCTTATATGTGGCTCTTACACCTCTGTGGGTTCACGCTTTAGTCGGGCTCGGCTCGCACGCCCCCGCCATAATTAATTTGCCTTAATTGCCCTGCTGTTCTGGTTGCTGTCCCAACATTATTTCTCCACTCTCTGCAGATTTAAACGTTTAAGAAAATCTCCCCGATCAGTCGGCAGGGGGACCAGAGGAACAGCGAGCCTTTTGTGCCCCAAACAAAGTAGAGAAAACAAGCACAACATGAGCTTTTGTGTTGTCATCACAGGAACAATGTTCCTCACTTTTAGAGAAGAAAAGACTGCCTTCCAGTTAATGTTCATTTATTATCATAATAAATGTGTTCAACGGTTTCACTGATTAGAAATATATTCCAAGTAGAGTTGATTTGAAATAATGAAAACATATTTTTCTCATTTACTTAGAGGTATCTATCCATGTAGATGGTTTGATGTTACTACATTTAATAAGCAGGTGAAGATGTATTGAGATGTAATAATACTATAATGTAAAATATTCCCCAGTGAGGCGAAATATTTGAGCGGTGTACAGTTATGAGATTTAAATCAAATCCTTGCATTTGATTGGACCGCTGTAAAGCAGGCAGGCTTAGGCATGGTGTCACTAAATGTTACAGATTAACTGATGGATGGATGTCATGATATTTTGGGTGAAACTAGTTGGTACTAGGTTATGTAAGCACTAGCATGCACCGATCTGACTTTTTCAGTCCTGATACAACTAGCGATACCTGGACTTTGGGTGTCAGCCGGTACCGAGCGCCAATCTGATACCAGTGTTTGATTAGTAAGCTTCACTGTGTGGAAGTGGCTGGGATCATTCTTTTATGTGTAAGGCAACATCAGGCTTGACTTAAACATCGTTTTCCTTACTTTGTAATACAAAATGTAAAAGATAAATATGTAGATGTAAATTTACTGAATTGATATTTATTATTAACATAATAAATCACACAACAGCAACTTGGTAAAAAGAATTACGGTTCAAACCGTTTTAATGCCATAATAAGTTGATCAATTATTAAAATTAAAATTCCAGTATATAATGTAAAGTATATGGTAAATAAACAGAACTGAACTGAATAGATCGGGCCCATTGTCACCGATATCCAACCCAGCTATTTGAGACAATATCGGCCCGATGTCCGATCTGGTATTGGTGCATCTCTAGTAGTCGTGATTTTTCTACAGGAAGAAAAGATGATTGGATTGTAATATAGAAACACAAAGAATTTATTCATTATTATTATATTTATTTGCATATATTGTTAAAGAGGTGTACTATGACCAGAGGTGCTCATGGTTAAAAAGACATTTTTCATTTCAGCTTTTTGGCATTTTCCAGCTAATTAAATTGTTTCGTGAGCTTAGCTACATGTTTTTATTGGACATTGTAATTATCATAAAGATGTATTTTGTGAAGTATTAAAAGTACTATACAGACAAGAATCCCCATGTCAGTGTTGTTGAATGAAATTAAACTTTATGTTACTGGATTCTTATAAGTGATGTGTGATCAGCTGGTTGAAGTGAAGCTAACTTTAACAATTCTACAGTTTGATTTATAAAAATACATTGAATTATATAAAAACCTACAATAATCTGTACAGTAACTATGTGACAGATAAATGAAGTGAAGTATGTACATTCCCATTAGAAATGTAAGTATAGGCAGCATAAAATGGAAATATATCGACTTGAATAAATGTAGTTAGTAACACCGCACCACTGACTAAAAGACATGCTGTTGTTGTTTTTAATGTCATGACCATCACAAAATTATTGTATATAGTGTAGGAAGAAACCACAGTGATCGCAAATAAAACCCAAACTACGTGGGTGGATGGTGAAATATTACTACTAGTGAGAAGTTATGGTTTTGTGATTTCACTGAGCCAGACATTTGTTAAAAAATTATAGATTTAGATTTTTTTTTTATATAGATATATAATTACGAGCCAACCTCCACTTCTTTGGCAACATGCCCTCCTATCCTCCTCCTCGAGGATCCCCCACCCAGAGAGCCCTGTCTGGCAGATTTGTGCCTTTCTTGTGCTCCTTTCACAGAGCAGAGAATGCGGCTGAAAGGCAGGGCAGGCTTCCTCGCTGCCCCGGGACCAGTCCAAATTGTAATCCTATTCCTCTGTTTATCAAAAAGAGGGAGAGAGCAGAGAGAGGGAGGCATTGAGCTGACAGCTTGATTGTGATGCTCCTGTCTGATAACTCAGCTAACCTTATCCATCTATTTCACCTCAACCTTGCAGCCATGTCCCCAACCCCCTTCCACCTGCTTCATCCTCCACCCTGTGAGAGCCACACACACACACACACACACACACACACACACAGGCTTATATTTTGCACACACACTCTGTCAGTCTCTCGTTTTCTCTCTCTCGTTCCCCGTAATACACACACACAAATAATCACTGCACACCTCTGACCCCTTTATCGAGTGTCGGTGTTAATCCTCATCTCTCTGCTCAATGCAGAGCACAATCACAGAGACCCGCAGGACCTGCAGTTAGCGCTGTGGTTAAGTAGCCTACGGTAAAGAAGTCTGTGATAAAGGTGGCACAAAGGGTCAGTAGCTGCTAGGAGCACGGTCCCGAGCCCGTGACTGGCCATGGCCTTGAGACGGGACAAAGAGGCAGGGTGCGGAGGACGTGCAGAGCGATAGAGGGATTGGAGAGGAAGTGGAGGACAAAGAGAGGATGTGCTCGGCCGGGGTTAGGCTAATATACCGGGGTAAGATGCGAGCATGTATTTTGATAAAAGGCTATGGTCAGTCTTTCAAGTTGTTTATTAGACCGCCACAGTGCCGAATGTATTAAAGCGAGGGTCTTCACAGCCCGACACTGTGGGCCCCTGACACTTCCTTTTTGCTAATATATGAAGTGGCACCAGGGCCAGCTCTAGCGTTTTGGTGCCCAAGGCAAAATTTGGATCTGGAGGCCTCCCCATGCCCCCAAAAGTGTGTTTACTTGTTAGGGCTGGGACGATTCACCTATCTACCGATTCAATACTTGGTTGACATTCAATATGTATTGCAGTTCTACAAGTATTGTGATTCAATAATACAGCTTATTGAGATTTTTGTTAACTTTTTTAACGATTGACTAAGGGGGAAAGTTGAATCATACGTTTCTAGGGACATTTACTTTGAAAATGTCTAAATTAATACAGCAAAAATGTTTGATTTTTAGCATGTATGTAGTCGGAGATGTCCTGAAGTCAAATATAAATAAATAAGAATTATTACTTTTTTTTTTTAGAAACCCAAATATCAAAGAATAAAGAGATTTTCCTCACACATTAGTGGTATTTTCTTTTTAATTAATAATATGTAATGTTTATGTTAATGTTTTATACCTGTGGTGAATATAATCTAATCAATGATATTTCCATATATGTACTTTGCATATGTGTTAACGCCTTATTGTGAAAACTGGACGTAGTCACACATGTATATTTCTGCTAAATTCAGCAGGTCTTGCTTTCCCATCAGCTCCGGGTGTTGTTTGAATGCATTTAACATAAACGTCAGTGTATGGGCGCTCTACAGTTGTAGCGTCAGATGATTTGACCACGGAAACGAGAGCGATGGTCGGCTTGACCGCACGTTACCGCAATATGAAAATGTTTTCTGTCCACGACAGAGTTAGCGTGCAGCTTTATCCGTGATGTCTAGCTCTGCTTTTCCTGCAATGTGTGAAACCCACAGTGTTTTCATACTTTACTGTATGTGTAGTGTTTACCACTTTGATTGAACATGTGACGGTGTGGGTCGTATCCACGTGGACCCCCCCATTGTTTTCTCCTTTGTCATTTTGCCTTGCTCTTCCGACTGTGGTTTGTTTTGGTTGACGGATGTGACATTACATTACTCAGACTACAACAATAAAAGTGGTAACTTCTGTCTACTTTCAAAAAGACTGTATGTTGATTCTGACATTAAAAAAATCTACTTCAAAATTGTAAAAATAAATCAGAATACATAGGTGAATTGATTTGTTTTCACACCCATATTATATATATTATAATAAACACATGGTCCCTGCTTTTGTTTGCTTAAACATGTTAAGTCAGTTTCTTTATTTATGAGATAACTGAATGCAGAAAATGTGGCAGGCACCCACCGGCATTTATTTAATATTATCACTTTGGCTCATTTTTTTAAACAGTCTTAACTTTATCAAAAGTGTAAGTGCAAATTGTCACAACAGTTTGATGGGACATCACAACGTGTCTGCAAAAGGTAAAAACTAACCCTAAACACTTCATTCATGCTTCAAAACCAGTTATTGTGTCAGTAAACTGGTCACGCCACCAAACTGAAAAGTTGTTTTGTCATCATGTGAGCTGTACTGGTCAAAATGTTGAGATGTTTTTCACCACGACTGTCAACCCTGGAAATGTTTCTTTAATACTGATCTCTTTCGTTCTACCTTTTTGTTGACACTTACTGCTTCCTGTACTACACCAGAATGTCCGTTCTGTCTAGTTCAATCTTATTGTGTATCGCACTGAGCTTTGTAGACTCCCATTTCAACAGTAGGTCAAAGCTTAGTGGGAAAACTCAGTACTGTAGTAGCTACACAGAAAAAGGATACGCACTTGTATAGAGCATGTATTTGTGTAGCAATGTGTAACGTGTATTATAACCAGAATTGAGCTTTCATGTTAAATCATACACAGTGAATAGAAAATTTGCCATTAAATAACATCCATGCCAAAAAACAGACCCTGCAACAGTACAAGAAGCTGCTGTAGTTCAGTTGGAACATTATTTAGCCTCCGTCACGGCGAGCTGGTATGACATGGTTGGCATCAATGAATTCCTTAGGTTTTCAAGTTTCATATGACACCAGTGTCTTCACTCTATTTAAAATGTAAGCCCCACTAAATTTATATACACAGTCACGTTCACAACAAACTCACCGGTCATAAGTACAATAAGGACTCATACAATTATATCATCTGCTTAAATTATAGGAACTGGACAATCATTTATTTATTGATATGCTGGACATAGTTTTGGCTTCACTTTCTATTATGTATATATTATTTTATCTTTATTAATACTGTTTTTTTTTTCTAAAAATCTATCCTTCTTGTTTTTTGCACTATCCACTTTGCTGCTTGTAACGTGTAAATTTCTCCACTGTGGGACCAATAAAGGAATATCTTATCTTATCGTTTAGATTATGTATATCATGTGTTCAGGTGAGTTATAACTCTGAGAAGTGTAATTTTTAACCTAAGCAGCACTCAGGTAAAAATACTTCACTCCATGAGCTAAACTGCCTACCGTTAGCAGGCTAAACTACAATAACTAACTTGCAGAATGCACCGCTCCTTTTCACCTCTTGCAGTATCTTCGTGTCAAGTGTCTCCTTCTGTGCCGCCACTTCAACACTCCCACCCAAGGAGGCACGCCTCGCACTTTGAAAACCTCTGCATTTAAAGGATAGAATCCTATATAGTGTGTTGAACTATCATGCACATTAGTCAGCCTGGCAGCCGTCATATGTCAGCCAACTTGACAGATGTTTTGCAATTAATATCATCTAATTACTGTATAATGAAAAATTGCACGCTTCCTGTTAAATTAGAGCTTCCGGAGGATTTTTACGTTGATGGACTGTGGGGTGTTGATAAGTAACATATTTAAATCGAAGCCATTTGCAGGTTTTATGTTAACATCCTGCGACTGTGATTCAGTAAATCAATCAAGCAGCGGCATAGGTAGCTTTAATGATATCCTCCTATGTTCAGAAAACATTCATCTTCTCTGCTCATTCCACCACCGCCCGCTCCGAGGATTGTCCTTGGGACACCCATATGACACATGACGACACGCAACCAGCCAACACAGAGACGCAGACGGACTCGCATATACAAACGCGCATGCACACACATCGCACAGGCAAACAGACACACACACTCTAGACAGCTTCACTGTCAGAGATAAATGATGCCTGACACCGTGGCCTGGAGAAATGGGCTGACTGAGCAGCAGTGAGATGAAGATACTTCTCACAAAGGTTCCCTGAGCCAAACAAGTAGTGTCCCTGGGAAACCTGGGCGCTGACTTCTGTAGCTTGAGGGCTACGTGTCAGTCAAAGCATCCTCCAAACAACCACTTTGAAAGCTGACGAACTTTATCACCCAGACACAAACTTGTAGATTGACAACTTAATGGCAGGGTGTGTTCAGCCCAGAGTTCTAACAGAGACACGAAAAGAAACGACAGCCTTCATTCAAACACAAATCAGGAATTATTTCACATTAATAGACTTATTACTGCGTGTCTGTGATATTCATGAATATTTTTTTTTAAGATTTAATTGCCAGAGCCTTTGATTTTCTTGTTGACAAAGACTGATGTGAGTTCAAGACGATACAGAGCACTTTTAATGTGATGTCTGTCTTTTGTGCTGAGAAACAATAGCAGCTGCAGCTCAGGGGCTTCGCTGTGTTGTGGGAGCCCCAGACACAGAGAGGAAGGGAAGGCTATACACAATGTACGGAGACCCCTTTAGGATGATTGCATCAGTCAGTCAGAGGGCCCCTCTGCGGGCCCTGGGGTCAAGGGTTACGCCAGTCAGACAAGACACAACAGAGGCTCTATACATGCTAGGTGATTGTGTAAAAATGCACGCAGGAGAACTGTTAAAACTGTGTTGTATGAGCTTTATCACAAGATGAAATAGGACACAATGAAAAAAGAAAGAAAGAAGAGAATAAAATGTAAAACCGCTCCAAGTGCCTCCTTCTAAAAATATCTGCGGAGGGAGGGAGGATGGGAAAAAAAAGAGTGTGAAAAATAGAAAAAGGAAACAGACCTTTTACAACATTAAGGAGAAAGAGGCTGCGGAGTGAACGGGAGAAAATATTTACTCAGGGAATTAGTTCAGGATCATTGTGTGCATGCAGGGCTTTAGTTCCCTGGCTCCATTTCAAGGCCCAAGTGGCTCAACTGGAGCTCCCTCCAGGGCAGCCCTAATTATCACAGGGCTAGGGCCATTAAAATGCTTAACTAACCTCGTTTCTCCAAAACGCACAGATTAACGCCAGCCTCCAGCAAAGTGTCGGGAATAACCCCACTGCCTAATACCCTCTTTGATTTTTTTTTTTTTTTTCCTCTAGTGTGGAGAGGCGAGGCAGAGGACTGGTGTGGTAATAGTTATGGATGGATAAGAATGCTGAAAGTTACGGTCCTATCAACCCGTCCTTTCACACTAAATGCTGCACAGGCTGCAGGAGGCGTATGAAGCAGCACAGGCAGTACTGACAGCCCAGTTGCACAGATGTAGTCACAAAATTTAAAGTATTCATTTGTGTTCACAGATACACTTTTTGTGATGGTCAGCACAAAATCAGTTCATATGTTGTCCATGTAGTTGTGAAAAGGGAAGTATCGACAGCAGCGAACGCCCCATAAGAAAGGGGTTGGGATGGATGGAAACAGGACCTTTGCTCAGGACACCTGTGTTCTTCTGGTGTTATTTCAACTTAAACCACAATACTTTCCTAAGTCTAACTACTACTGTAAGTAGTTTTGTTGTCTAAACCTAACCAAATCAATCTTTTCCTAATCTTAAGTAAAACCTCCTAACCCTACTACATTATTCCTGCGTCATACAAATGTATGTATATATTTGTTATTGAAAATCAACTACCAACACAAAATAATGACAAATATTGTCCAGAAACTCTCATAGGTTCTGCATTTAGCATAAAAATATGCTCAAATCATAAGATGGCAAACTGCAACCCAACAGGCAACAACAGCTGTCAGTGTGTCAGAGTGCTGACTTGACTATGACTTGATCCAGACTGACTGGGATTATCATAAAGTGGGCATGTCTGTAAAGGGGAGACTCATTGGTACCCATTAGGGATGGGAACGGTTCGGGTAAAAAAATGAACCGTTCAGTTCGCTAGGCACGCTTCAGTTTGTGTATGTACCGTTGAAATAGATTATGAGGCTGATTGTGTATTTTTTTTCTTGTGTTTATTGTCACACTAGAAATCAAGGCCTAAGTAAAGAGGCTGGGACACGGTGGACAGGGGTGTAGGGTATAACACATGCGCAGTGTAACTGAAGTTGAGGTTGTGCGTTGTGATTGGCTTAATTTCGGCGAGGGCGGACCAGATTTTACTGCGCATGTCTCTCAAACACCGCCACTGTGTTTACATTACCACAGCTATTAACTCGTCACCACACGTTAGCTCACTGGCTAACAGCGAATAGTAAACATGTGTAAGTAAATGACTGTAGTTCCTTCTAGTCAGCAGTGTTCAGTAGCGGTTCGGGGAGTTTATTGTGAAGGGAGGAACAGTAGCTGTGAAGTGGTGAAGCGCTGTTATTGACAAGGGTCTGAACTACAGAGCCTCTGTGTTATTAATATATTATCCTCATAAAGTTTAGGAAACACCTAACACTACACTGCTGCTACACAAGCTGAAACTAAAGCTGGCAGTAGGCTCTGTAGTCTGTTTAGGTTAGTTTGTCATGTATCTTAGTAGTAAACTAAAGCTGGCAGAGGCCTGTAGTCTGACTGTTTAGGTAGTTTGTCATGTATCTTAGTAGAAACAAAGCTGGCAGTAGGCTCTGTAGTCTGACTGTTTAGTAGTTATCATGTATCTTAGTAGAAACAAAGCTGGTAGTAGGCCTGTAGCTGACTGTTTATAGTTTCATGTATCTTAGTAGAAACAAACTGAGAGGCCTGAGCTACTTTTATTTAGTATCTGTATCTTATAGAAACCCAGAGACTCTGTAGTCTGACTGTTTAGGTTAGTTTGTCATGTATCTTAGTAGTAAACTAAAGCTGGCAGTAGACTCTGTAGTCTGACTGTTTAGGTTAGTTTGTCATGTATCTTAGTAGTAAACTAAAGCTGGCAGTAGACTCTGTAGTCTGTTTAGGTTAGTTTGTCATGTATCTTAGTAGTAAACTAAAGCTGGCAGTAGGCTCTGTAGTCTGACTGTTCAGGTTAGTTTGTCATGTATCTTAGTAGTAAACTAAAGCTGGCAGTAGGCTCTGTGGTCTGACTGTTTAGGTTAGTTTGTCATGTATCTTAGTAGTAAACTAAAGCTGGCAGTAGGCTCTGTAGTCTGACTGTTTAGGTTAGTTTGTCATGTATCTTAGTAGTAAACTAAAGCTGGCAGTAGACTCTGTAGTCTGACTGTTTAGATTAGTTTGTCATGTATCTTAGTAGTAAACTAAAGCTGGCAGTAGACTCTGTAGTCTGACTGTTTAGGTTAGTTTGTCATGTATCTTAGTAGTAAACTAAAGCTGGCAGTAGGCTCTGTAGTCTGACTGTTTAGGTTAGTTTGTCATGTATCTTAGTAGTAAACTAAAGCTGGCAGTAGACTCTGTAGTCTGATTTCAGGTTAGTTTGTCAAGTATCTTAGTAGTAAACTAAAGCTGGTAGTAGGCTCTGTAGTCTGACTGTTTAGGTTAGTTTGTCATGGATCTTAGTAGTAAACTAAAGCTGGCAGTAGGCTCTGTAGTCTGACTGTTTAGGTTAGTTTGTCATGTATCTTAGTAGTAAACTAAAGCTGGCAGTAGGCTCTGTAGTCTGACTGTTTAGGTTAGTTTGTCATGTATCTTAGTAGTAAACTAAAGCTGGTAGTAGACTCTGTAGTCTGACTGTTTAGGTTAGTTTGTCATGGATCTTTGTAGTAAACTAAAGCTGGCTGAGACAAAGCAGCTCCTCCTCTAGCAGCAGGACCTGTAGTGGTTCACATCAGCAGAGGGAGGAGGACAGAGGACAGGAGGACAGGAAGAAAGGAGGACAGGAGGACAGAGGACAGGAGGACAGGAAGAAAGGAGGACAGACAACAGGAGGAAAGAGGACAGGAGGACAGGAAGAAAGGAGGACAGACAACAGGAGGACAGAGGACAGGAGTACAAAGAACAGGAGGACAGGAAGAAAGGAGGACAGGAGGACAGAGAACAGGAGGAAAGAGGACAGGAGAACAGAATGATAGAGGACAGGAGGACAGACAACAGGAGGACAGAGGACAGGAGGACAGAGAACAGGAGGACAGAATGATAGAGGACAGGAGGACACACAACAGGAGGACAGAGGACAGGAGGACAGAGAACAGGAGGACAGGAGGACAGAAGGACTGATACTGTCTGATGTTTGTGTTCTTCAGTCTTTATAAACTTCACTCAGGAATCTGATTTATTTTATTATGTCATATTGTTTCCAGTGAGATATTGATGAGTTTCTATGGTGACGTTGCTGTTATAAACATTACTGTTGCTGCTCTAGAAACAACATGTGTCCTAGTTGGATTTAAATATTCAATTATAATCTGATTCTGACTTTAAAAACAACCAGGCTGACATCAGTATAGCTAATATATTCACTTCAATATCTATTTATCACAAGTCATATCATCATTGCAATATTGAGCATGTGTTATCGCCCTTGGCGGTTTTCCTCCTTTTGGTCTTCCTTGTTTTTTTTTCTTTTTTTAAAAAGCTCTAGCCCTGGCTGACCTGATGCTGACCTTTTTGTTGATGGTTTGTTTTTATTTATTAATTCTTTTTAAATAACACGGCAGCACTTGAAGAAGGTTTTGTTTCTTATGTTAGTCTACTGTTGTGAAGACAAACAGTTGTTGACTTATTTTGCCAAATAAATGCATGTTTAATGCATGACCCCAAACCGTGAACTGAACTGAACCATGAATTTTAGGAACCATCCAACCCCTAGTACCCATAGAACCCATTTTCATTCATATTTCGTTGGGGTGGCTGTGGCTCAGAGGGTAGAGCAGGTCCGGTCACATGTCGATGTGTCCTTGAGCAAGACACTTAACCGCTCAAATCGCTCCCGAATTGCTCATCGGTGTGTGAATGAGATGAATGAGTATTTAGACTAGATGATCCCAATGGGCAAAGTTGGCACTTTAGCAGCCTCTGCCATCAGTGTATGAATGTGTGTGTAAAGCACTTTGAGTGGTCAGAAGACTAGAAAAGCACTATATAAATCACTATATAAATGCAAGTCCATTTACCATTTACCATATCTTGAGGTCAGAGGTCAAGGGATCCCTAATGCCGGGTACACACTACACGAGAATCAAGCTGATTTTGGGCCTGATTCCCCCTCTCGACGCTCATCAATCATCAAGATCAGATTGTGGATAGTTATCTTTCACAACATTCCTGCGGTGTGAGGTATGATAAGAGTGTTTTTCCATCCCCCGACTGGCTTGGAAGTCCATCCTGGCTGCACCGATTCAAATCGTAAATATTAAACATTGACCACGTTGACAATTGTATATCCTGTTGTGAGTGGGGAACCCTGAGGACAGCCGATGAAGCAGTCATGTGGGAAAGAACGATAGCCAGTTGAGAACCAAGCTGACCGAAGCGAAAGGACAACAACCCCATCATGGCTTGTAAAACGCAAGCATAGTAGTCGTAAGATGGACCTCAGAGGTGGAGGACCAATCCAGTCCAATCCAGTCCATTGTTTTTCTTTTTCTCTGTGAATGAAGTAGCAGTGGGTCATATACCGGTTCCATCACCGAATGTCACCGGTGTCACATTCAGCCACGACATAGATTTTGCAATACCATCATTACCATCACTGCTCACAGTCCTGTGTCTTCTGTTCACTACTGGTCCATCAAAGTGTGCCCTGTATATTTTCAACCTCTTTCATCATATGTGTTAAGATGTAAAAGGTTATATCAGCGTTCGGTTTTCTCAGGGATGTAAATTCGTTTCAATGTAACTTAATTCCCAGCTTGGCTGTGGTGAAAAGAGGTGAAAAAACAACAGTAAATATATCGTATATTTTGCACTATAAGGCGCACCAGATTATAAAGCGCACTATCAATGAACGTGTCTATTTTCATACATAAGGCGCTCCCGTATATATAGCGGTTGGAGTTTTTTAGTTAATCCACCCGGAATGACGGCAAGCTCCGAATTAGTTTTCTTCACTTTAGTTTTAACGGTGTCAGTGAGTGCCGTAATGCCCCGACAATCCATCCAGCGGTGCGGCTTCGTAGCTTACCAAAGTCGTAATAAAACATTTTGACAGATTTTTGAGCACCCTGTACCACATAAAATTGGTTCGAGGTCAGTCAGCACAACCACAATTGAAACACAAGGCGCACCGGATCATAAGGCGCACTGTCGATTTTTGATAAAATTAAAGGATTTTAAGTGCACCTTATAGTGCGAAAAATACAGTACATAAAAAATTAATTTTCCAACTATTCTTTATTGCTGAGATCAAGGCTGCTCGGCAATCACACAAAAAAACAAAACAAATATGGTTTAGGTTATATCACAATGTTTGATCACAAGAGATTTTGCAATATTTTCCCGGGGCTTTGAGTTGGGATTTGTTCAAATGGAATCTATTAAGCCTTGAAAAATCCTTTAGTGTGGGCCAACCTTAAGATACTCATTCTAGTTTTTATAGTCACTAATGCAAGGATAGTGAACGTACCCAGCTGCTCAGTAGAGAGAAATAAAAGAAAGCAGAAATCAAGTCAAGGTGTGTATAGATGCTCTTTAAAACCACTGACCGCTAACTACTCTCTTATTCTTATGAAACACTTTTCTGCTATTCAAACTCAATTAGCCTCTGAGTCATCCATTATGCTTATTGTACAGTTATCTATACTGAGTCTAAGGACTGAATTGTGCATGAATATTTAAAGAGGACATCTGATGGAATCAAACCTGTTCAGCCAGAGTAGCAACTTCAATAGGCATTTTGACTTGTCATAGCAGGTAAACCGCAGGTGTAATTAATCACATTAACAATGGCGCCACTCTATTTAAGTGCGTGGCACTGAGTCAACATGCATAGAGTCACACCAGGAAGTGTCAGAGAAAAATCAATCTGCAAAGTATTTTGTTCTCGAAGCGCAAGGTTACTGTAGTTGGCAAGCTAACCGCTAACACAATAGCTAGCCAGCAGCGACATGTTAGCACTAGCCAACCACAATAACTTCCAGCTTTCTGTCTGTGTAAGAGGTCAATCACTCCCTTGGCTTTTTTCTCAGGATTATAAATAAAATCTTTTATATAAGAGGGAACAAAAAAGCTAAATAATAATCGCACCATCGACTGTCTTCAAACATTCCTGTTTTGTGGAGTAGTTTATACTCCAACTGATGAGAGTTGAAGTTACGAAGAACATCCATTTTGTGCTGATTTTTTTGGTCCCGTCCATGAGCGGTGGTATTTCTGAGCACCAGACTCCCTTTAGAAAACCTCTCATTTTGCTGCAGCAGGTTCTGATTGTCCCGCGCTGTCCTCGTTTCACCATGCCATCCTTCCCTCCAACGGGCCCAGTAATACGGCCTGGGCCTCCAGCAGCATGGTGTTTGTGTTGGCTTCTAGCGGGGACCAGCAGAACAAAGGCAGCAGAAAGGCCGGATCTAGGTCCGACATGCCGTGGCAGACAAAGTGAGTCTCTGGTGAACCTGCATATCTTAAATCATTTCGTCTAATTTCACGAGGAATCGGACCTGATGACAAGCATTAAGAAAAACTATGTATGCACTGGTTCAAGTCCCGACATGGACCAAGAACTGAGTGTGAACTGGTAGCTGGAGAGGGCACTTGGGCACTGCCGAGGAGCCCCTGAGCAAGGCACCAAACCCCCAACTGCTCGGGGCGCTTGTCAGGAGCAGCCCCCTCACTCTGACATCTCTCCATCGTTGCATGTATATGTACTGTGAAATTAACAACAGAGTGTAAATTGAATTTCCCCTAGTGGGACTAATAAAGGTTGATCTTCTTCTTCAGTTAAACCTTCTTATAGTAACGTGAAATAAAAGGCATTTATGAGCTTCACTCATTCTCCATTTTGGACTCCATCTCCATTCTCTCAAAAGTCAGCTCCATCAAAACAGTTTGCTGTTGGTCAATAGCAAGAATTGTCGGGTCAAAGTTCACAACATTCACAACTCAACAGAAAATGAAATGAATGATTTGGTATCACAGTGTCACTGTTTTTCCACTGTATGTCACTGTCATATAATGCCCAGGTCTGTTATAGATGACACTGAGAGCACCCGGGGAATGATCTAAGTATATGGGTACATTTTCTGTTTCTGACAACACTACAATAGAACTGTATTCTGTGGGTCCACAAACTCAGTCTCCCATTCATTGTCTATGGAGCAGCTCCACACTTTATACACTGTTACTTCTCTGGTTTCCTGCTTTGAGAGAGAGGAGCTCATGTTCACGATTATTGAATTAACTTTACTAGGCCATGGAAATAACATACTGGAATTCTTAATTTGGGTGGTGTTACCCTTTAAAATAACTCTGATGCGGCTGTGCTTTGGTGTGAAAGGTTAAACACTTGTTACTAAAATAACTACAGGATTACAATAGGGAAATGTGGGACTGCTAGATGTTGAATTTTTTAAACAGGAACTGAATTCCTTACATATGACAATACTGCAAACTGCAGCAAAGAGTCCGTTGGTCAGATCTAAAACATGTATTTTCTAGTCTTAGATTACAATACAAGATGTAACGCGACAACCAAACATCAATGTCATGTGCATAAGGAGCTTGCAAATTAGCATTTATTAAAGCTCCTAATTTTAAAGTACTTGCAAATCTAGTAAAAGTACAACTTAACTCATCCATTCCAGTACAGGCGTCGACGTCTATACTCAAATGAAGCTCCTTCTGCAAAGCTACAACATATAATATGTATAGTTTGATGAAGAGTATGACTTCCTCGTGTTTTATGTCTACATTTGAATTGTCGTGTTTCATTAGTCTGATTTCACAGAGATCCTACACAAAGACTGAGGGCGTTTGTGCCAGGTGACACCAAACTAAAACTGTGGAAAATGTACTTCTAAACTGAAATAAAAGACTTTCCAGAAATAGCGCACATTCAAATCTCTCCAGATGACTTTGATCAAATATCTGCTCAGATATCAGTGATGCTGGAAAATAGACTTTGTGCATTCAGTACAAGTCAGTGAATAAAATATAGACACAGACAAAAGAGCTGCTATGAATGATGGGCCTCTAAAGGAGATGTGATAATGATAAGCCCATCTTTAACCTGTAAAACCTTGTAAAATAATAAGACCTTCCCTTGTCTTTAAAATACTCCCAGCGAACCAGAAAAGAGCTACAGTTAATGCATGTTTATATATACGTCTTAACAAATCTGTTCAGTGCATGTATTGAACCAGAAACAAGGTCATTTGTATGCAGTGCGCTGTATAATGAATATAATTAATCTTGGCAATAAGACCCCACGCCTATACAGATGCCGATCATGTTTTAGCACAGCTCTAAATGAATTTGTTGTGCTACCCACTTTGTCTTTCAGGCATTGAAACGACATGAATGAAGTGTCTGATAGCAGGATCACAGTCTTTGTTCAGGATAACATGAGGATTCATTGGTTCATTTAAACAACTGTCTAAAAATCAGTGCAATAACAGCATGATTATTTTTCAAAAAGCGTTTTTTTTTTTCTTGTTTAAATAAGCAGGGTCTCTTGATCTTAAGGAAATCAAATTAAACTCGAATCCAATCTGGATGACTGGAACGATGCAGTTTATCCTTACATCCCAATTCAAGCGCAACATGCTTGTGAAGCGTTTTGTAAGTGTTAACCCATTGCTCTCTTTTCTATTATCTTATCATTTCAGCTTTGTTTTGCATGGAGGTGCACATTTTCTGATTTATTGCTATTTATTGTGCTATTGAAATCATTGAATATTATCAACGTACAGCACAACCAGATTTAATTTACGGGTTGCCATCCTCTGCAATGTACACAATTTAAATTCACACTATAAATGGGGACCTATTAATGTGGCCTCGTCCTTTTTTACTTTCTATCTTTCATCTCCAATTATATCACACTATTCATCATTCTTTCAAAGTATTATTTGTATAAACACTATGACAGGTGGTGGCTCCCTTCAGGGAACCATCACACTCTTGCAATTGTGATGCATTCAGTAGACAGTTTGAGGAAATACTGCTAATGTAATTGGGAAGCAGATGCTAACTGGTAGCAAAGGAAACTGGGACTGACTTTCATTTTATTCAACCCAAGCACTGTGCGAGAGCCTTATGTCACTGAGATTATAGCAGTTGATGCTGTTGATACAATTGCAATGTCTTCTCTTTAAAGCATACTATATATACATGCACTAAATGCTTATTTATACTATGACTACAATATCCATAGGGGCATGTATATCACTCCTCCGCTGACATCAGAGTCTCAGTATTACATAGTCAAATGACAATGAGGAGTAGGAATCTGTAGCTCTGCTCAGCTTTACCATAGGATATATAAGAAGTGGACGTAGTCACCCTGACGTCAACCACTGGTTTGTGAACTGCTAGTTCAAAGCCTTGAGCTCGAGATTTTGGCTGTCGCCATCTTGGTTATTAAGAAGTGACAGGGAGCTAAGTACAACCGAATGCTGAATGCTGAATTTTTAGATATCCAAAAAGATTATAATTGACCTTCATCAACTGAAAACACACTGTGAAAGGGTTAAAGTTGTAAGACAAAAACACAGACAATTCCCAGACTGGACAACGCTGTAGTAGCGACTTGTCAATCACAACATAGCCACACACTAAAGCATACCCTGCTTCAGTCAAAATGGGACCCTAATTTACTAAATGAACATCATGTTGTATTGCAGAAGACTTGAAACTAGTGATTGAGACCATAAACTCATGTTTACAATGTTTATTGAGGTAATTAATCAAATGAGAAATGCTCATTTTCTGATCGACTTCTATACAATCAGACTTGTTTTTGCAACCAGAGGAGTCGCCCCCTGCTGGCACTTCTGTATTTGGCTTCACTTTTCAAAACCTGGAGTTGCCCACTGAGCTTTACAGAGCTTAGTGAGTCTCAGCTGATTGTTTAGGTGTTTGGCTCACAACTTCACTGTTTTGGTTCACTCTCGCTGCTTTCACAGCATCATTTTTTGTTGCAGTAGGCAGCTGTTTTCCGAGGAAAATTGAATTAAAATGTAACTGTAGCTGCTCGGCACCAAACAGCGGACATACAGTGACAAGGAGTTGGTAGAAGTTGGTAGGAACAAAACTTAAGCTAGAGTGAATAGAGCTCAACAGTGAGGTTCAGGAGGAGAATTAATTCATATTCTTATTGCGGATTTGATTATTAGCCGTATTGTCGTTACCATCCAAGCGAGATGCACCAAGAGCAACGAGATTGTGAAACGACGGTATATGCTAGAAGCCACAAGTCTGTATGATATCAACCTTGTTTTAAGATAACCATGTTTCATTCACAATGACATGAAGAAGTACTACACTACCCATAATCCTAACTGATTGATGGAGCTTGCTGTTGTCATGGAAATGTTTACCACACCTCGAGTTAGTGAGGGTATGTGCTCATATGTGCTGCTCCACGGTCTGCTCCAATTTAATTTCAAACCGTAACTAACATGGCGGCTCATTTGGAAACTTTCTCTTATATAGTTCACCAAAACGTGTTTCTGAAAACATCTGCGGTGTGAAATAAGGCATACAGTTACTGAATCTGTTTTCATTTTAGATCAACAGTTAGTTTAAAAATGTGGGGATTTTCCAGAGGCTGCCAGTCAACATTCACAGTGGACTATGGGATGAGTAGTTCCTTCAGTATTAAAATAATCATGTACAGTCTTGTATCTTTTTTCTATTTTCCAGTTGTTGTTTTTTTGCTCTAGATCAAATGTTTTATGGTCACGATTCATCTCGTAGTTGGTTGGCTTGGTTTGTTGGTTAGGGTCAGGATAGCCCACTGGTCAGAGCACAGGACCTGAACAGGTCGGGTTACCTGGACATCTGCATTTCAACCCTAGCACTTGAATGCAACGCTTCTGTGACTGATGCTCACCTGAGCTAGCTAACATTACAGCTTAGCCAAGGAGAATGCTGTTAGTGTTCACCTCTCGCACAGTCGTGAGCACGAGCAGTAGCTTCATGTAGTTCAGTAGAAAGAAAATAGTTCCTACATGAAACTGCTCACAACAAGGTCTGTGGATTATCTTGAGTAACTGAGTCATGATTTCTGTAAAGTTTTTTCAAATGTATTATTTTGGTGCCATCTAATTTAGTCCCACTATACTGGAGAGAAGGCAAACATCTCTACAGCCAATGTCTCCAACACTCAGCAACTCACACTGAAAGTATCTAGATTGATGAATAGCACTACAGGTCAGAGGAAAAACATGGATTTTTGATTTTGGGGTGAACTGCTCCTTTAAAGTCTGAAACGCATGTACATTCATGTTGAAAATGTCAGTGTTGTAATTTCAGATTAAATGTGTCTTCAGGAGATGCAGTAATGCACTAAATGTTATGAAATGAGTATTTCTTCCAAGCTTATATGGATCATTATTTGTCCTTTTTCCTTGTCTTTAGTATAAAGTCTGTCTGTGATTGATGTCCTGTAGTCTCTGTGTCCTCTCATTTTCTGCCCTTTCATCAGTTTCATAGAGCCACAGCCCTTTATGCCTCTCACCTACATAACACTATGCCAACGCTAACACTGGGATCCCAGCAAAATGCAGCTCTGTTTGCCTGAATCAAAGAATCATGAGCATTGCTAATTATTTTAGTTATTCCACAAATAATCCTTTTAGTCACTTCTTGCCTCGGAAAAGGGGCGAAAATGCAGTTATAAATAAATAAAACCCCAAATAAATAGAGACTGATTTGAATGCGGTGTCAGGGGAGATGTAGTGCAAAGGCGCGATAATAGCTAAGCTAGCTTATAACATCTTTGTTTTCACTGAGCACTGTGCTGTGGTCTCTGGGGCCACATGAGGATTTTTGGCAAAGCCGTTCTTCTCAAGGTCCACACTTTGCAAACACTCAAGGAGGCTTCTCAGTGCTATCAGTGAATCAGGATCCACTTACACTCTCGTAGCATCGGCGGTTGAGGAGGCTACTCATATTCAATGACTTCCCCCATGGACACGCGCTACTGTATCTAGCACTTGGGGAAGGCTGAACGAAAAACAATAACGCCAAATAGTAGTCTTTTTAGGGAGATTAGTTCCACATTTTAAGGCCTTGAATGGAGCGCTGCATCCTGGATATTATTCTGCTCCACGAGCAAACAACACTCGCTGCTAAGACACTGAGAATTTATTGTGATTTCTCACATCCACAGTGAATTTATTGTTGTTTCTCAGAATTCCTTTCTGCCTCCATTTTGACAGAAATAAATGACTTTGGGACCTTGAAGGTTTAATTTGAAATAACACGTGTCTTGCAGTCAAGACACCGAAGTGAAACAATTGCTTTTCAGCTGGTAACCAGACATAGTGGAGGAGGAGAAGTCAGGCATAATATTTATCTCCCTGCCCCTGGAGATGTGGCACACTCGTCCAATTCATCCACGTCTCCATCAGAGAAGAATGAAAGCGTGGCCACAAAAAAAAAAAAAGTCCTTTTCATTATAGCAACATGGATCATTTATCATGTTGAGTTTGCTCCATCATATGTCATCGATTACGAGAGTTTGTTGAAACAGAGGATCACCAGAGTTCAGGTCTCATGTAGGAAGATCTAACACAACAACTTAGCATATACAGCAGCTCAGCTATAGATAGATAGATAGATAGATAGATAGATAGATAGATAGATAGATTGGGCTGTTAAAGTTAACACGTTAACACAAATTCAATTTAACACCACTAACTTATTTTACACATCAACACTACTTATGTTTTTTAGGTTGTAGCAGGCTCAGTTTTTAAGCCAGAGTGAAGATGCTAGTCTTACATGAAACTATAAAAACTAAGGAATCCACTGGTACCAACCATGTTATACTAGCTTGTCAAAAAACATGCCAAATTTTGGCGAGAAAAAACTGTCGTGGGTATTTTCTAAGGGGTCCCTTGACCTCTGACCTCCAGATATGTGAATGTAAATGGGTTCTCTGGGTCCCCACCAGTCTCCCCTTTACAGACATGCCCACTTCATGATAATCAGTCAGTTTGGATCAAGTCATTTCAAGTCATTTCATCAAGATACAATATTACATTGATTCTTCGGACAACAAGACGATATATGCTGTTATCCCAAAGTCTGACAAAATGTGATTTTGATTTGATTCAGTTCTGGGGCCTGCAGTCGATATGAGATGATATCATATGCCTATTTAACGGTTTAATTTATATATTCAATTTATATCAACTCACAAAAAGCAACTATAATATGATTTGACAGTTTTATTATTGTGTTCTGTAGGAAGGAGGTGCACTTGACACATATGTGCCATGGGAATTTCAAAATAAAAGCATAAAGAAATACATATAAATGTGTAATTTGACTCATTGTATGTTTGTTTAAAATTTCACACCACTAAAGTTATATTTGCACTTCAGTATTACGTACTAGTAATACTAGGAACAGTATTTTAATCTGAAAAGCTCCTCTGGTTTCCTGCAGAAACCTCTCTCAGCTCAGCCTTGACTGTAAAGTCATCTTCAATTCAAACATAACTTTTGTTGTGCTGCAGCACTGGCTGTTCCCTCCTATTAAATTACTGTTATTTTTAAGCATTATCTAACTGCTGATAAGAGGATTCACCTCAGCACAAATCTCTTAAAACACAGCAAGGCCTAACATCTGAGATGGATTGAATGTGTCACCGCTCACTGTTCATCCTGTTGATCATCCTGTCCACACGAGGGGTCGGGTAGTAAACAGATCTCGCTGGAACAACACTGAGACCTTCAGAGTGTCCAGATGCTCCGTGATTACTTACTGTATTTTGTTTAGCCACTGCATTCAAGCTAATGCTTCAGTATGGAAAATGGATACAAATGTTCAACACAAATGCTGAGAAATACCCAAACACTGATCACTGTGAGCAAGTGAACTTGAGGTTGACTGTCTTTGTGTACTTTGTCTACTGTGTATTTAATCATACAGAAATGCAATAAAAAAATAATAATTATATAGACGAACTTTTATTGAATGGTTCCTCTCTGGCTAATATCTAACTTAGAGCACAATTTCTGAGGTGCGCTGAGAAAGGAAATAGGCTGAAAAGGTCAAAAACTTGTAGCGTTAATATAACAAATTAACTGATAAATGGACTTGCATTCACACACAGGCGTTCATTCAATGTGTGGACTGGAGGAACCTCCTGATTGGTTGGTGACCCGCTCTACCTCTAAACCACAGCAACCCCAATTATAAGTCCAACTCATTTTGACTTCTGGTCTTCGCCATACTGACCAAAAGACATTAAAATAATCAATCAATAATCAATCACACACTTAGAGCCAATCACATATGGATCATCAGGCTGTTCTCATACACCATCCGTAGCTATACCTCCAAAAAGTAATGCAGTATAATTTGTATAAAACCCAAGTAATTCATCTGACGTAGTATGTATGGTGATAAAATCTGTGTTGAAGGATGTCGGGGTGGATGGTGTCTAAAAACACTCACCCAGGTGTGAAACAGTTCAGTGTGTAGCATTTATGTGGATCTATTAGCAGAAATGGAATATAATATTAATAAAAATATTTCTTTAGTGTATAATCACCTGAAAAAAAATAATCGTTGTGTTATTATTAGCTTAGGATGAGCTGTTTATATCTACATATGGAGCGGATCCTGTTCCCAGATCCCGTCGGTTGCCATGTTTTCTACAGTAGTAGTACAGTAGTTATTTTAACCCGAGCCAAAATCTTTTCCTAAACCTAACCAAGTAGTTTTGTTGCCTAAACACTGCAAGGCTTGTGCTGGGGTACTGATTGGCGCTTCCTCATTTGTAGGAAAACAATAACACAGTGATAACTAAGGCTGTCAAAGTTAACGCAATAGTTAATGCAAATTTGCCACTAATTTCTTTAACGCATTAACGCAATTTGCAATTTTTAATTATATACTAGCTTCTTGAGAAGGAGGTTAGATAAATGCGCCAAACTTGCGCTAAATTTTGGCGAGGGCATTTTCAAAGGGGTCCCTTGACCTCTGACCTCCAGATATGTGAATGTAAATGGGTTCTCTGGGTCCCCACCAGTCTCCCCTTTACAGACATGCCCACTTTATGATAATCACATGAAGTTTGGGCCAAGCCATAGTCATAGTCATTTGACCACTTCCATGATAATAAGCATATTAAATATTTGACAAATTTCCCTTTAAGTTACATTTTTAACAAATAAAAAATGTTTGTTTGTAATTTGTGATTAATTGATTGACAGCTCGAAAAATTCGTAAGATATACAAACCTAGTATGAGGCTACATTAGGATCATCTCTGCCTTTTTTACTTTCATGTCAAATATTACTAAAAGTGTTTCTGGAGTTTTTAACCTCTTCAGATTATTAGCTAACTTGACACTTGTGTGTTGCTCATGACCTGTTTACAGCTGCTCCACAATAAAAGCCTCCCTGTAAATCCTTGACATTTTGTTTCTTACTTAAAAGGAGTGTTGTCAGTTAAAGCTTTTGATAGCACGTTTTCCAATGAAAGGATTTCTTTTTTTTTATCTCTAAGATGTCAGAATAATAATGAGGAAATGTTGTTATATTTGTTTTTTGTCAAACTGGCCTTCCTCATTTTTACCATTTTAAATGAACAATTAATTAACCGCCCACTTATGTATAAGGGATTTTATTTCTTTGTGTAACAAACTTTCGCATTTGAGAGAACTGGTGAGAGTAAAAGCCTCAGCTGTCCATCTCAGTCTGTTTAGTATTCTGCCCATGAAACAGTTTAAACCTCATTCCCTATCCATCTATCTACCAAAAGATATGAGATAACTTTTTTTTTTCTTCTCAACAGATGATATTAAGTGCCTCCTATTATCTCAGTAGGTCTGTATCATATTAGAATCTGCAATCGCAGGTCAGAAAGTATACGGCGCTCTTGTCTCGGCCGGTGCTGCAAAATTACTTTCCTGCACACAATGGCTGAATGGGCTGAGGCTTTGTCATTTAAACTGCATAAAGAGGCCAGAAATTGATTTTTATTGTAGATCTTCATATCTAATAAAGCTCTGAGGATCTCCTTTCTTCATTGTCTGAATGGCCAGTGAATGCTTTCAATCTTCTTCTCTGTTTCATGCATAAAAGTGGTAGCTGGAATGATAGGAGAAGAAAGAGAGGGAGGGGTGCTGCCATGCAAGTGAAAGGCATCCCTTCTCTTTTTCTGCTCTCCTTGGAAACTAGACCTGGGGAGGACGACAGAGGTGAAGGAGCTGGGAGTAATTGAAAAGTGAAATGTTTTTTTGCTTCCTCTTTAGAAAGAATGTGTCTTTTTCAAAGAGAAAACATAACCAGGACTCACTTCTGCTAAAGAAATCTCCTTTAGGAGCGTCCACACGCACAGAAAGTCGACAAAGATATCAAACCTCTTTCATCGGAGGTTGGAAAAGATTTCAGCCTCTTTTCTCATTACTGCAGTTTACATGAACAATAATAAATCTGCTGGCTGAATGGAAAACGTGGCTAATTTTTGACAAACGCTAGCCGTCTTCCTACTGTAAGCTGCAAAAATATCTGAACATTGTCTAAGAAGGTCATTTTGTGTGTTTATTGATGTAGTTGTCTGCAAATCACAGATACCTTGAATGTGGATGTTTTTGCTTTGTGACCACAAACGCCGGATGGGAGGGTCGTCTCACGTAATGGGGTTCTTTTACGTAGCACTTTTCACGCGACATTGTTTTTACAAAACGTTGTTTTTAAGTAACACTGTTTTTTGTGCAACATTGCTTTTTACATTGTATTTACATAACATTGTTTTTTTACACAGCCTTGTTTTTTACATTGTATTTCTGTAACATTGTTTTTTACGCAATGTTGTTTATTCGCAATGTTTTATATGCAATGTTTTTTACATAACATTGTTTTTCACATAATGTTGTTTGTTGCAGTGTATTTACGCAACATTGTCTTTTACACAGGATTGTTTTTTACATTGTATTTACGTAACATTGTTTTTTACGCAATGTTGTTTATTCGCAATGTTTTCTATGCAATGTTGTTTTTTTACATAACATTGTTTTTCACATAAAGTTGTTTGTTGCAGTGAATTTACACAACATTGTCTTTTACACAGCATTGTTTTTTACATTGTATTTACGTAACATTGTTTTTTATGCAATATTGTTTTTTACATAACATTGTTTTTTTTAATGTTTTTTTACATTGTATTCACGTAACACTGTTTTTTATACAATGTTGCTTTTACATTGTATTTACGTAACATTGTTTTTTCAGCAATGTTGTTATTTACATTGTATTTGCGTAACATTGTTTTTTCAGCAATGTTGTTATTTACATTGTATTTAGGTAACATTGTTTTTAATGGAATGTTTTATATGCAGTGTTGATTTTTTACATAACATTGTTTTCTACACAACATTGTTTTTTAGACAATGTTGTTTTTTATGTAACATTGTTTTTCACGCAACATTTTTTTTCATTGATTTTTATTTAACATTGTTTTTTACACAATATTCTTTTTTTTCACAATGTTTTATTTGCAGTGTTGTTTTTTATATAACATTGTTTTTCATGCAACACTGTTTTTCACATAACGTTTTTTTTACGTTATGTTGTTTTACACAACACTATGCAGGGAAGTCTGCTAAATCTGGGCGTTGTCTGTGCTCTCGTCTTACAACTGTAAAACCTTTCACAGTGTTTTTTAAAGTTCCTCTCTGGTCGTCTAAAAACATCTGAGTCAGCATTCAGTTGTACTCAGCTCCACCTTCTCGTGTCACTTCTGGTTCTTTACTGTTAATTGTTTTCTTTTAAGTCCCTATTTTATTGGGATGCACTGATAATTGATCAGGCCGATACTGACTCAAATAGCTGGATCGGGTATTGGTGACAATGGGGCCGATCTATTCAGTTCAGTTTTATATACAGTGCACAGTTTCTATACAGTACGATACTATTTATTGTTTTCTTTTAATGCCCTGTTTTTTGGGATGCACCCATAATGGATCGGATATTGAGCTTATACAGTACATTGTTTTATGTAACATTATGTAAGAAAGTCCGTTAAGTCTGGGTCTGCTGGTCTGGGTGTTGTCCCTGTTTTTAATCTTAAAACTTGAAACACAGTGTGTTTAAATAGATTTGTTACATTTTGTTTTACAACGTTAGCAAAGAAAGTAATGTCTAAGTCAAGCCTGATGTTGCTTTACACATAAAAGAATAATCTCAGTCACCGCAACACAGTGAGGCATTCAGCTTATTAATTAAACACTGGTACTGGATCGGTACTCGGTGTCAGCCGATACCCAAAGCCCAGGTATTGCTATTAGTATCAGGACTGGAAAAGTCAACTTGGTGCATCCCTACTGTTTTTATATATTGCACCATGGCCCCGGGGGCACTGTATTTTGTTCCTGCTTTTTGCATAACCTGTGGGGAGAGGAATGACAATAAACTCGAACTTGATATGCAGTATATTTGGGATGGTGAGTGCGTAGCGGTTCAGTGTAAGCCTTTATTATGAGATAATGAAATGCATGAAATCAAGGCAAAAGTGTAATTACTGCAAAAGCACACAAGGATTAGTTGTATTGCACAAAAACTGAATTTCATGTTTGACTTGACTCAACAACTCTGTAAGTTATGAAACAAAAACTGCCCCCTGTTGCTCATGTGATAAAGCAGATTAACTTTGCCCGCCTTTGGTGCAACACTGTAGAATACCATTTGCAAAATGCATAAGAAATCATTTTGTTGACTTGAGTTTATTTCTAAAATGAACATAACCTGTCAAATTAATGACTCTGCCTCTAAGAAATATAATAAGTGAAATAAAATGCTCTGATCTGAATATGATTTGAATGAAAAATGAAGGACGCACATGCCCCTGTTCATCCCAGTGCTGCTCCAAACAAATCACTCCCTGCTCGCTTGTTTAAACTAAATGTTATGCAAATGCACACCTCACCTAACTCGCAGGGCTGCACACTCCTCCCTCGTTTTTCTCATTTTAGGTGATTGCAAATATGTAAACAAAATTTGTTTTCATGCATTTGAATATGATTAATTATCACAGAGTAATCCAGCTGCACTTGTAAAGACTTTTCAGGCGAGATTAGGAATTTCAAAGTGACAACCATGATAGATGGGAGCATTCTGTAAGTCGTAGATTAAAGGTCACAGCGATGAACTGAAAAAACTCACAAGGCATCGTTTAAGTTGAGGCAGATGCAATCAAAGCCGTGCGGCAAATAGACGAGCGCCTCAAACAGGCAAAATGATTATGGAAATGGGTATCTGCACACAACTAAACATATGGCAGCGCCTAATGCCATATAACACTAGGGGCTGGGTTTAATCAAACTTCACCAATTAAAAATACAAATGATATGCAAACATCTGAAAGTCTGAAGAGAAAATGAGAAGGATTGTTATTAATGATAGGGAAGGAATCTATCTCCACTAATTCTCTGAATGCTTCCTCCACTGCTCTCCTTTCTACAGATAAGACTGATCGTCATCACTGAATAGTTTTAACAAGCGCTGCTTCAACAAACATGCCAAGTGGAAAAAAATGGCACCATGTCAAAAACACATATGGATTACATTACGGGGAATTTACAGCAGCATGGATTTATTAGCAAAACAACTAAACTATACTCTCATTTTTATAAGAAGGTTAGATGTGCGGCTACATCACCAACCGGGCAAAGGGGTCCAAAAAGCCCACTCAGTATAGATTGGATGTACATAATTTGACTCATTGTGTATTTGTTTAACATTTGCATTTCTAAAGTACAAAATCAACAGAGACGTTACTTTGTGGCCTCAATATTGTGGAGCAGTGGTTCCAGACTGCTTTTGTCTGCATTAGAGATGTCAGCAGAACCAAAACTTCGATACCAAGTCGATGCCAAAATTATGAAAATGTGATGCTACTCATTTTTCTACAGGGGCTTTCCATCAGGACTCATAACTACCTGTGTTTGGGATGCAGTACACTCACTATCGACGTGTTTCACTGCTGCATTGCAGGGAGAGATAAAAATCTGCAGGACTAGAGATAGTTGATATTAGCGGTTAGCTCCAAGCAGGACTGTGCTGCTTACTGGCTACAAACAGTTAACGATAACTAGCTCTCGTCCTGCCGATTTCAACATAGGTGTCATTGATTTACATTATGATGCATTCAGTGTCTATTAAGTGAAAATGAACAAATGAAAATTGTAATGTTACCACCCTGTGTCCACTTGTAAAAACTTGTAGAAACCTGAATATATCGAGTTGTTGAAAGAGATGTTTTCACAGCGATATAAAATAGATAATAGAGAGGGAATCATTACCTGTTTGACTTCATAACAAAAACCAGTATGACAACCATAATAAAGGTGTGGATGTAGAAGTACATGGGATTTATTGTTTTACTCTACTCTACATTTGCTCGTTTGACTTGTTTTAAAACTGAATATCATTTAACAGTAGAAATTATGTAAAAATGGATTTGTTTCATACAGGGCATAGTCAATTGCAGTGGTAGTATTTATCCCTTATTTATGGCTAATAACTATGTTTATCCATTTCAACTCCCAGTTGCTAAATAGATTTATTACTCGCGTTCAGTATTTTCCTAAATAAAGGTGTTGGGGTACGGTGGTATTATCATAGATCCATAGGACTGCAACTAAAGATTATCAGTCTCCAGATTATTTTATGAATCAATCATTTAATTAAAAAAAAAAAACATAAAAAAGTGGATGTCTAAAATATGAACTGGGGCTCATGAACCCATAGGGACATAATCAGTCAAATAATTACAGTAAAGTGTACAGAAAAGAAAAAAATGTCCATTAAAATTCACCCAAGGTCAAGTTAACATAGTCAAGTAGTCTGGTCTAACCAAAAGTCAGAAGCCCAAAGACGTTGAGTGTATCAGAGATGACAAATATTCATATTTGAGAAGCTAGAACCAGATAATTTTTGGTGCATTTGCTACAAAATACAAATGGTTAATAAATTACCTGTCAAATAATCAAATAATAGTAGAGAGAACAGTGAAGCTGTGAATACAATTTAAAATATTTTGCCCAGGGCCCCTTTGTTTTCTTATCTATTTATTTATGGTTTATTTGGTAGGGAGAGAGTCTATACATAGATAACTGAAAACATCTGTCCAATGCAAAGTATGATAGTGTTTATAGTGGACTTGGTAGCTCTCTTCAAAGTGATGAGGTTTGCAGCAACTTTCAAGTGATCAGGTAGCGAGCTCCAGGATTTGTTCCTTTCACAGAGAAAAACTGTTTGAGGAAAAGATGTTTTGCAGAATGGACCTTACAATAACCACTTGAAGCTGCTCTGATCTTGAAAATGATCTAATGGCACTTTTGTGTATTTTATAAGTAGAGGGTGACAAATGTTTACTTATCCTTGATATGCATCAAACCAAATATCAATCAAGGTCATAAAGTGGAGTATACTGCATGTGTGCTGACCTCAAGGGCAGAGAGGAAGCACTCTGATGCTCATATTCATACACTGATCTGCATATCAGGCCACTGGGAGCAGCTTCAAAAAGCAGCGCCCCAGTGTGGCTGGAGGAGACATCAGAGGAAGCACTGCAGCTCAGTAAAGCACACTGGCATTGGAGAAGCCGAGGGGGGAGAAAAATCAAAGTTAATGACATCAAATGACAAAACATCTTTGTGCATGTACTGTTTGTGCTAATGCATTTTATTTTATTTTTTAAATAGCTATTTAGATGGTGACATTTTAAGAGGGGGAAAGGGAAAGGTAAGTTGCTAAGTGAGGTTTGAATGGTGCATTCAGTGTGCAGGTAGCTTCCTGTTTATGCATTATACCTCATTTTTGCCCCCATAAATGTGCAAGATTCCAATAAACATTTAAACAGGAGTCGATATTGCTGCTTCTTAAGGGAAACCGTTGCCTGCGACACAGTGTGTCAGCATGGAGTCATGGGTATTTGTGAAGAATTTGGATCCCTTAATGACATGCGACTTGATTCAGGTGTCTGCCTCCATATCTGCACTGATGTCAGTATTACTCCAGCAGTGACACACACACACACACACACACACACACACACACACACACACACACACAGTATCGAGCTCAATCATCCCTCCCTGAATGAACAGTGTTGTTATTCCATCAGCTGGTACAGTGTGTATACAAACCAAATCCATTTAAAATCCTGCAATACTTTCACAAAAATATAAACCCACAGTATAAAGTATTGCATTTGCTTTATGGTCACACAGGTTAAGTGAATGTAGGTGTATATATATATATATATATATATATATATATATATATATATATATATATATATATATATATATATATATATATATATATATATATATATATATGTATATATATGTGGCTGGCAAAATGCATTACCTCTTGATCAGATCTTCCTGACTATTTTTTGTGGCTTTCTCTGCATGTTTATGAAGCAAACAGGAAGAGGAAATCAGCTGTCAGCACATGTAATCAAATCAATCAAGTTAAAAAAAAAAAAAAATCCATATTGGTTAGAGGCCAGTCAGTCGATTCAAATATTTAATCTCAAAATAATTGCACATTTTTTTATCTGTTCAAAATGCACCTTAAATCGAGATTTGTCAAGTATTTAATATTATTAACATGGGAGTGGGCAAATAAGCTGCTTTATGCAAATGTATGTATATATTTATTATTGGGAATCAACATTATTGGGAATCAACAGGCAACAGCAGCTGTCAGTGTGCTGACGTGACTATGACTTGCCCCAAACTGCATGTGACAAAAAAGTAAATAAATAAATAAAGTGGGCGTATCTGTAAAGGGGAGACTGGTGGGTACCCATAGAATCCATTTTCATTCACATGTCTGGAGGTCAGAGGTCAAGAGACCCCTTTGAAAATAGTCGTGACAGTTTTTCCCACCAAAATGTAGCACAAGTGTTATTTAGCCTCCTTCCCAGTGGATTCTTAAGGTTTTCTACTTTCATATGATGCCAGTATCTTCACCCTAGTTTTAAATGTGAACCCACTATGAGTTAAAAAGCAGAAGTTAGGTATTAAAACCAATTTGTGTTAACATACTATTATCACATTAACTTTGACAGCCCTGACAGTCAGACGTCTGATTTTATACATATCGGAATAACAGCAGCTCATCTTTTATATATAAGACCTGAACTGAGCAACTATTGCAAAGACTATTCAGTGGCAACTCATTCACTGCCAAAAGCAATAACTGCTAAATTTTGAAACTTCTAAAGCTGCTGTTTCAGTGGCCATGTGAAAAATACTGACTCATTAACATATTAAGATGAATAGACAGATTTTTCATGCCTATTTAGTTATTACGTGGCCTTGTGTGACAGGCGTTTTTATTAAAATAGATATTATATTATAAGGTTAAACTATGTTTGAGGCAAATAATTGACAACCCATTTACATTCACATATCTTGAGGTCAAATGTCAAGGGACCCCCTTTGAAAATGGCACGCCACTGTTTTTTGTTGCCAAAATGTAGCACAAGTTATTAGTTATTTAACCTCCTTCACAACAAGCTAGTGCAACCTGGTTGGTACCGATGGATTCATTAGGTTTTCTAGTTTCACATGAAGCCAGTATCTTCACTCAATCTTCAGTTTGCGTTAATGTGTTTTTATTGTGTGACAGCCCTATGATGATTATTAAAAATGATTATTTTCAGTATTGATTAGTGAGTATTATGAGTATTAGATGAGTATATATATGTTGTATATATATTGAAATGTTTATACTTGTTCTTTGACTTACATAATTACTTGGTTATCAAAATGATTGATAATTAACTGCAATACAATAAGACATGAATATTTATTTAGTAATACAGAAACATGCACACTAAAAGGCCAAATCATCTGCAGTTTGTTCATATCGTACTAATGGATTTCTTATGTTTTCTAGTTTCATATGACGGTATCTTTACTCTAGCTTTAAAACTGAGCCAAGTACAACATCTGAAATATCGTTAAAAATAATAAATGGCATTTAAACAAATTTGTGTTCACATGTTATTGAGTTAACTTTGACAAGCCTAATCCTTATAAACTAGTTTTTTTTTTTTGTATTTATAAAAATGAAGAACTCTGCTGCTCTCGCTCAGTGTTTCATGATGTTGTCAAGACTGTGAAGGTATTTCTCTTTCTATCATGTCAGCATTACATTACTTTATTTATCCTCAGCGACTTACTGTAAGCTTTAATGTATGTGAACATCACCAAGGAAATCATAATATTTTTACTCTAAGCTCCCCCAGCACAGGCAAAGGTGAACCTGCCACTTGTCCATTATAGACATGACACGGGTATCCCCCCTCGGTCCCTCAGGAGAAGGTAGGGATGAGGAGGGGGGAGGAAGGGAGGGACGGGTGGGGGGGCTTTGAGAGGATTCTTTATGCAGCTCTGTGTATTGCTTTCATGTTGTCCAGCCGGTAACTAAGTTGGGTTGCCCGGGGCGATGGCTAATTCACACCCTCAGATCACGAGCATGAAATGAGAGAGCAGGGAGCGCTAAAGCCCTGGGGTTAATGATAGCTCCCTGGCACCGTGCACCCAACACCCCTCCATATAAATCTGGCCAAATGGTTTCATTTTAGATGATCCCCAGAATCTTCTGCACACACTTAAAGCGAGGGGAAGAAGCTAAACCGGACACACCTGAGATCTGATTTTAGTGATGCTATAGAGAAGTAAATAAACGTAATCGGGCTGTTTGGTTTTGTTTTTTGGAAGGTGCCTCTCTTACACACACTTATTGGTGCAAGCGAAGCATGCGCAGCATCCTTTGTATTATCCTAATGCAAGCTGTGTGAATGGACAGCCCACACACAAGCCATTTTGTCATGATGGAAGCCCTTTTTTTTCTACGGAGATCAGCAAAATAAAGAAATAAATATTTAAAAGAAGAATACAACTGTGAAGGACTTTGAAAATCTTTTTACTCCTCAGTCGAACAAGCTTGTGGATGAAGACCCCCCCCCCCCCCTTCCCACCACCACCACCACCCTTTTTTCCCCCAAAACCCCTCTTTAAAGTTATTTCAAATTTCCCAGCAAGGCTTTGAGAAATCTGTTTGTTTGAGGGCAGCATTAGATGTGACCAGCGTTTTATTGTGACATAAAACCGCATTTCTTCCTTGGCAGATTAAAAATAAAATCGGTTAATAAGAAAAGCTGTCAGCAGCAGAAAATGGCTGACATAATCCGTTTATCCTCCAAGCAATAAAGATATTGGTCCTTGGGAGTCTATCTTTCCTCTTATGTTATTTCGCCCAAAACATTATCTTCTATGCATTCAGATGGATTAAGAAGTCATATGGGAGATAGAAAGAAAATGACAGATACAAAAAAATATATAATATCCCTTTTTATTCCACATCACACACGTTCACAGGAGGGTACGAATGTGATCCTGCGTTAAGTTAATGAATAAATGAAAAAAAAAAACAGAGAAGAGGAAGAAAAGGGAGCAGGTTGCGAGCAGCTATCCTGAAGAGTGATGGGGGGAGATTACGGGCAACTAGAGGGGTCAGCGGAGCAAAAAGAGCAGAGCCGAATCAACCCCGACTGGCTAAAAGATGGGAGCGTCTTCCTCTCTACTCAACCAGGCAAACAGATATTAATTGTGGCATCGCAGGCAAGCGTGAGTGGGCGAAAGAACACAGGACAACTGCTGCGAAAGAGAGGAATGCAGAGACTTTAACATCAGAAATTTACTGCGAGGCACCGATCAAGAGTCTCACAGGCTTATCTCACCTAATGCTACATGGCATGAATCATGCTCTTACACAAGACATATTCAGACACAGGTTTAATATTTAATTTCACCTTTTTTATACATCTCACACAATATTTCATAGCGCATTTTATCAACATGTGTAAGGTATTCCCTGTACTACTGTTGTCTTTAAACAGTGTTTTCCCGCCTGAGAGAAACCAGCCATCCGCTGGGGTTTGCAACGTAGGCCGTCGACGGCAGAATCTCCAGACGAGCCGCTCCTCTGGGACTCGCATGACTGACAGATAAAGGAGCAAGCAGAGCGAACGTGTGGTCAAAGATGTGAGGCCGGTCATGAAATGCTGATTTGGATCTGTGCGAGCCAGTGGGGCCACGCCGGGGCGAAGGGGTGGGGTGAGAGGGGAGGGTTTGTGAATGATGAAGGGGGTGGAGACGCCGCTGAGTGGCAGCCAACGTGTGCCGCAGTGTGAGGCTCTGAACTCACACTCTGTTCTGTTTAATCATGTCGGTTTGGCTGGTAATGAAATTTGATTATGCCTTTAAAGGCAGCAACGTTGAGCAGGGGAAGAGGGTGGGGCTGAAATATTAATATCTTCCAAGATTATGCATGAAACCCTGGTGTGTAATTTTCCCTCTCTCCTTGTCCACCACCAAATTGTTAGTAGTTCATCATTAGCACGGAACTTTTGCATTTCCATCCGTCTTTCTGTGCGCGCCGCGATGTGATTAATGCAGCCCTTGATTCATTAGTTTATCATCAATGTGGTTTTAACTGATCACTACAGATCCATCATGCACTGCACGGGGCCCTGCGGTGTAGATAAACACTCAGAGCGCTCAGAAAGGCTATCTACACATCTATTTTGGTTGGCTCTTATAGGGGGCGGGGGCACATAACTCACAATGCCACCGGCCCCGGCCCACCACACTCAATGAGCAGCCATTGTACGTCTATGCCTGAGAACACCCAGCTATTAAAGTGTCATCAGATTCATTTGTAAAAAAGGAGTAACTCCCCACCACCAACCAGCCCTCCCTAAAAAATGTGCTGGGATAGAAAAAGAGGGTATATAATTAAGCACTCACAAGGAAAGTTCCACTGCAGGGCTTCATAATAATAATTGTCACTGAGTAGAACAGTAAAAGAATGGGAAACATCGGCTTAGGGAAGGCTGGAGCTATTTGCTGAGACTACTGCGCATGTCAGCATTCTGCTGACTAATGAAGAACTACAGGCCTGAAGTCCACTCTGTGAAAAATACTAAAAAGTAACTTTGCTAAAGAATGCTTCAAGTGTTTACCACAGCTAATCAATCAAAGGCTGTTTTATAAAGTTGAGGAGTGTGTTGTTAACAGCGCTGGTGCTGGTTGAGGCCTTTACACACCGGGGGTTTGATGAATAAAATGACACATAAATGTGAAATAGACACCTGGGGCTTTTATTGTGAAAGGTAAGAACGAAGGGAGCGGCTCTGGTCTGTGCCGTCTTTGTCAAGGTTGAAAGGAGTGATAAAGTTCGGACAACAGAGCCTCCATGTTGTTGTTTCAGAAACATAAAAGCAACTCAGCCCGTTCCAACTTGATTCTTTGCTGCTTTATTCGCAGTGCAAAAGCTCAAAAAATCAACTTTGCTCCAAAAAAATTGCACATTGCTTTTTCGCAAGGTAATGCTCTATGTGAACATATTTATGACAAAAACAATATACAAAATATACTGACATGCAAATTAATCACACAAAAAAATACTAAAGGCCTTAACTGTGTTTAACTTTAGTTTAGATGGACTAGCTTAAAGTGGCTATGTTTTGTTCAGGTTAACGAAAACATATATAATCGTAAGTAGAAATATGAAGATACTGTTTTTAAAGGTAGGGTTGGTAATACTGACACACTAGCAACAGTGTGTAAGATTTTAAAAAATGATGCAGCAGAAAAACCCAGACCAGTGTTTCTCTCTCTTTTCCAATGAAGGTAGCTAGCTGCACTTGCTCCAAAAGTCCCTAAATCTGAAAAGAAAGTCGGCAACAGTGACAGTCTGTCCTTTCAGGCCTCCAAAGTTCCTCCCGGAAAATTTTCACAACAAACGTAAATGACGAACATGGCTGTTGTTAGTACTCACAGCTGTCAGGCTAGCAGTTTGTGGAAGACGCCAGTAATGTGCAGTGAGTGAATAGCTCTCATCTGGGGCCTGTACTACGAAGCAGGATTGGCGCTTAGCGAGGTAACTTCCGGGTTAAACCTGGGTTTTCCGTCCTACGACGATGGTTTACGTCTTACCGGGGTAGATCGCCATGGTAACTTATGCTGAACACCTAACCTCCTGTGGAGCAGGTTATGTTCCAGGTGAGACATCAGCTCATATAAAAGCAACACATACTGACCAATCAAAGCTCGGTGTGCAGATTGTATGATAATATTACACAAATAGATTGTGATAAGTCGTAATCCAGGCTAAAAGCAACACAGTTTAAACTGACAAAAACAGGAAGGACAACTGGAGCTATGCTATGGGTGCTTACTGCTTTGAATTATGTTTTCAGATTTATTTTTTACCTGCTGTTTCACACCGCTGGAGATGAGAATGCAGCTGAAAGAAGGGTGAAATACTCATACACACCACTTCATTGCTAAAGGACATTATTTAATCCATTCATCCATTAGATTTCTGAAATCTATTTAAACATCCCTGTCCCATCTAGACAACTATACAGTATCTGACATTTGAGTATTCTGTTAAATTAATTATAAGTTTAAGTTTAAGTCTCTTAATTTACACATTCACACATCAGCATTTTTTTTCTTTTGCTAGCTGTCCTTCCTGCATTTGGCAGCATCAACTGTGTTAATTTTAGCCTGGATTATGTTTAACTTCTTTATACCAGCCCTAACATTAGGACAACATGGGCACCCTGACTGACCCCCATAGGCAACAAACTGCGATCCACTGTGTGGTCTGACACCTTTCTATCAGAACCAATATTAACTTTTTCAGCAATTTGAACTACAGTAGCTCTTCTATTGGACTGGACAACATGGGCCAGCCTTTGTTCCCCATATGCATCAATGAGCCTTGGCTGCCCACAACCCTGATTCCTTCCTTAGATCCGTTTTGGTTGGTCCTGGTTTCCCCGAATTGGTGTCTTTAGCCTTAGAAAGACTAACGCTGATGACCTTCAAAAGATAAAACATTTTACAGATAAAACAGTTTCTCCACAACTCCAATGTATAAAGCTTTTTCCATTGTTAAGACAGTCCAAATCCACACACAAAGCAAAAATCAATCCACAACTACAGTATATCTGTTTAAAAAACCAACTCGCGCTTTGAGACGCAGCACACTTTGTGCACTCGGACAGCTCCAGTTGACGACCCAGTGATAAAGAAATTGCTATAGAACTAAAATGTGAATTGCAGATAACTAAATAATAAAGAAATAAGTAAAGCAGGCTGCACAAAAACATCAGCGTGATAATGGCTGTGTTTTAGATCACATGCAGTTCAGTTACAAATAGTTCAGTGCTTGCACTAAATGTTAGACTTGAACTATAAAGACTAACTGTGTCATGCAGAAAAGACACAAGCCATTCAATGTAGTGAGATTTTGCCATTAACACAGAACATCAGTCATATTCGGCTCGCACAAGAGACAAAGTTCACGATCATTCTGAATGAGAAAAGATGAACCTTCAAAATGCAATAATTGTGCTAAAAAGGAAATTAATTTGTAGTTTATGAATTGCATGAAATTAAATAAGTGTCCACAGATATTTCCCTCCGAGGGAAGAATCTAGGGGCCAATGAGAGAGCGCAGAGGCAGCTTCAGTTACCTCAAACCTCACCTCAGAAGTCAAGATAAATGCAGAGAATGAGGGAGATCTAATATAATTGGCCATAACAGAAAGACCTTGGGTATTTTGTCACTAAAAGCCAGCCAAATGAATGTGCAGCTTTGAATTAGACGGGTTCATCTGCTTCATATCTGCTTTCACTGCCTTATCTTTTATCTCAACCTTGTGTGAAAAGGATTTAATTGATTTTAGAAGCCAAATTTTCTGATGAATGTCTATACAGAATAAATACAGACTGCCATGCCCTCACCTTATTTATAGTTGCCCCTTGAAAGGATGCAGCCTCTCAGGAGTGTATGTTGACAAGTTCATGGGGTAAACATTGGAGGGGTTACATGTGGATGTGAAGGTGAACAACAGGCGCCATTCAGCGCTCCTACAATAGCCTTCTCTTTTTCTAATGAAATGTTGGAGGGAGAATATAGCTGTGTCTCAGCGGAGGGGAAATGGCTAGTCAGGTGAGAACGTTCCACATGAAAACACAAGCAGCAGCGAGAGCTTAATGGGAAATTCAAATATTGCCAATCGTTGCACAGTCGTGACAATGTCACAGCGGCGGCTGTATTAACTGAGAACCACAGATAACCAGGTCTACGTCCGGTGCAAATCCATCCGCGGTCATTTACTGTGGCCTAGCAACCCGTATCAGCGCAGGCCGGAGCAGACACCGACTTAGAGCATCAGAAACTTAAGCACTTGGTCCCACTTAACACTAAGTGCTACCAGATATGCGTTTAATATCTGCTAGTCCAGGTAGTCAGGAGTGTAAGCTATAAAAATGTCATTTTACGTCTGTAATCCTGTCTATTAGTCTGAGGTTTTAGAGGTCTGGATGTTGGGTGAACACTGTCACATAAAGCGAGCAGTGAAGAACACGACTATACAGATGTTCAGCATGAAGGGAGATGCAATATGCCTTCATTTGGCAAGTGTAAAAATCCTTCGTTGGTGGTTGTAACTACAAGTGCTCTACCACAGCAGCAGGCTTATATACATATAATTTCTTACAGGAAAGTAAACTTCAAACTGTAACTAATCAGCCAAAGCCAAGTTTTACTGAAGTATATATCATATGTGTTATTGTATCATATGTTAAATCAGTTATTTTAGAAGGGACGGTATAGGCCATGAAAATATATGTTTTAGGGACTGTACAAAAATTACATTTTTTTTTCTTTGTGCTACAAGGATAGTCTGAATGAGATGGCATATTTATTTTTTAATTTAAAGATTGGTTCATTACAGATTTATAATTAATTTCCCTTATGGGATGTCTTGTAATAAAAAATGTTTTAACCCTAATTTCTTTAATGCATTAACACATACTAGCTGGTTGTGAAGGAGGTTAAATAATGCTTCAAACTTACACTGATGCTGCAGCCGAAATCTCTATCTACTACATACTCAACAGATGTACTATCGTTCAACATACTTTTGAGTGAAATAACAGTGGTATGTATCTCTTCGGTTGCACCGAGCTGCAATTTGTATTATCACTTCCTGAGAGCCTTGTTGCCAATTGGAGACGTGTAGCCATGGCAACCCATGCCAAAATGACTTAATTCAAAAATATATAAATTATATATATATATATATATATATATATATATTGTGAATTTCTCCACTGAGACTAATGAATATGAGGAATATCTTATTACGCCTAGTAAAGTGAAATCTTATACTTACAGTTAAATTTAAGTGTTACTGATTTTACAGAGCTGTCCATCAATGTCTGTTATGAACATTGTCATCACTACACATTGCATCCAGCATTGTATACTAATAATAATATGCCATTTGCGTAGTGTTGGTTCCATACTAAGGTTACAGACATACTAAAATATCTCACGTACCATTTTAGCACATTAAATAGCATGTTATTACGGATGCAACCAAAATTTTGGGGAGGAAAAACTGGCCTCAGTCCAATCGGTACCAACCATGTCATCACTCTCCAAACTTGTACTAAATTTTTGGGGAGGTAAATTTGACTATTTCAAAAGGGACCCTTGACCTCTGACCTCCAGATATGTGAATGTAAATGAGGTCTATGGGTCCCCACCAGTCTCCCCTTTACAGACATGCCCACTTTATGATAATCACAGTCAGTTTGGATCAAATCATAGTCAAGTCAGCACTCTGACACACTGACAGCTGTTGTTGCCTGTTGATTTGAGCATATTATTATCCTAAATGCAGTACTTGTGAGGGTTTCTAGACAATACTTGTCATTATTTTATGTTGCTGATTGATTTCCAGTAATAAATATATACATATATTTGCATAAAGCAGCATGTTTGCCCACCCTAATGTTGATAACAATATTACATACCTGACAAATCTCCTTTTAAGGTACATTTTGAACAGATAAACATAATATAATCAGAATTAATTTTTTCAATAGTAGAAACGTTAACATTTTTGCTAATTCCACCTTTAATTTTGCTGTTTTAGTGTTATAAAAAGCAACAAATGTGGCATAGGGAGGAGGTCATGTTGGACAAACAAAGGACTTTTGTCCAGTAGACCTGTGTTCATGTCCCACATTATTCCGCAAATCACCGTTGATTTACAGTATTTGTCATGTGACTTCCGTACTTTAGTTACGTCACTTCCATACTTATTTTTACCCCGACCACGATATTTTTTTAAACCTAAGTAGTTTCGTTGCCAAAACCTAACCAAGTCAAACATATGGTTCAAAACCCCGCTTGAATAATTTTCATACAATCCCTTAGTTTATAATAAACTACGAATCTAATCTAAAACGTTAATGTTTTAGATTAGCAGTTCAAGTGTACAGTTTAAATATTAAAATCATTCTGGGTAAAAAAGCAAAGCTTGAATTGTTTCAAACCAAACATCCGTTTCCCTGTAGTTTAAAAGGGATAGAGAGCTAAAAGTCCCTTTCTTTCAGCCTAGACATACACAAACAGTGACGCTCCCTTGCTGCCTTTCTCCCCTTCTCCAGCACGCCTCTAATGCGTCCTAATCCTGGCTGAAGACAGACGCGGGTTGTGTGTGTAAGAAATATCTCTTTGCTTTTTCTGCCTCAGTTCATTATTTTTCTTTCTTGTCACTTAGTGTGATAGGTTGGACAGAGGCGCACAGATGAGCACTGAAGACACAGTCACAAGGCCTTAATCTAGTCTTTAATGCGTGACTTCAGAGATGTCATTTATCTTGTGACTGCAGCAGGCGTCCACAAAACTTTATCTCTAATAATATATTGATGGATTAAAGGGGTCAGGCAGGAGACCAGGCAAGAAAAATTGCTTATTGACATCAAAATACAGTGCCCCAAAACCTGATAAACATAGGGACAGGAGAGTGGAAGTCAGAGAGAGAAGGAAAAGAGAGAGATGAGGGAGGGGGAATTGAGTTGGGGTATTGTGAATGTTTGCACCCGGTAATTTCCTTCCTTCACAAGAGCCTCTGGTGGTCTGAGCCCTCGGCTTGATAAAAACCCCAACCTCTCCTGCTCTCAAGCTAGGCACTGTGCGGTTGCCGAAAGGAAAAAGCTGGTGACTGCTAGGTCATTTCCACGTTTATCTTGACATAAACTCCCCCACCACCACCACCTCAACCCCCACCACCCCCCACCCCACACACACATACACACACAACACAGCACCTTATTAATCACACTTAAGTGCCGTGTGAGACTGGAGTACTCGTGCGAAGGCTACTGAAAGCAGAAACCCGAATGTGTGGCATTATCAGGAAAAGCACTGCTGTACAAACTTGGGCGACCACCGGCAGCTTTCTCCATTTTGCCATTTCCTCACAGCTTAAAGGGGAGTGTATGGTGTTTTTATCACACCAAATAGAAGACTCTTTAGTCAGCTCGATTTTAGGATCGACTTTAAACACCATCAAAGGACAATTTGTGGATGGATTGAATTTATTTATTTATCCTAATATACAGATGACGCAATAATTCTTCTGAAATAGGGCTGTAAAAGTTAACATGTTAATAATGAATCAATCAAAGCTACAGTAACGGTACCGGCATATGGAACGAGAAAACCTGAGGAATCCATTGGTACCAACCATGTCATACTATCTTATCATGAAGGAGGCTAAATAAAGCTCCAAACTTTTGCTAAATATTGGAAAAAACTGGCATGGCCATTGACCTTTGACCTCAAGATTCTGTGGGTACCCACGAGTCTCCCCTTTACAGATGTGACCACTTTATGTAGTTTGGGGCAAGTCATTGTCAAGTTAGTACACTGACACACGTTGCCTCAGCAGTTTCCCATGTTATGATTTGAGCATATTGCTAAATGCAGAACCTGTGAAGGTTTCTGGACAATATTTGTCATTGTTTTGTGTTGTTAACTGATTTCCAGTAATAATTATATACATATACAGTATTTGCATAAAGCATCATATTTGCCCACTCCCTTGTTGATAAGAATATTAAATACTTGACAAACCTCCTGTCAAATTTAAACAGATTAAAAAATGTGTTATTAATTTGCAATTAATAATGGACAATCATGCAATTAATCATGATTACATAATTCAATTGATTGACAGCCTTTTTCTGAACTGTAAAAAGAATAGGGCTGTCAAAGTTAAAATGATAACGTTGTATGTCATCCCAGTTATTACTTATTACAAGGCTACTTATTTAAGAAATCAATAATTTGACACAAAAAGTCCTCCAAAGTATGACACTGTTCCCATAGCAACAGTCTGTTATAAAGAAATAACAGACCGCAGAGCGCCGTGATCGACAGATCAGAATCGAGTATTCACCGCAGCCGTGTAGTAATAACACATTTACACAAATTAATTTTAACGCCAGTAATTTCTAATTTCTTTAATGTGTTAATGCAACTTGTGATTTTTAGGTTGTATCCTTTCAAGAATCTTTGGTTTGTCATACTTCCGTGTCGTGGAGGCTAAAATACAAGCTAATAATATAAAACTGTGCTAAAATATAGCGAGTAAAAACTGACATTGCCATTTTTAAAGGGGTCCCTTGTTGTGATTTGATTGTTTTATGCTAAATGCAGAACCTGTGAGGGTTTCTGGATTATATTTGTCATTGTTTTGAGTTGTTAAGTGATTTCCAATGAAAAAATATGCATACATTGGCAGAAAGCAGCATATTTGCCCACTCCCATGTTGATAAGATTATTTAATCCCCCTTTAATGTACACTTTGAACAGATAAATATTGTGCAATTAATTTGCAGTTAATCATAATAAATCATGGGCAATCATGCGATTAATCACAAGGCAAATTTTAATCAAGTTTCAGCAACACTACCAATCCTACCTTTAAATTGAATTAATTAAATTCAATTGAAATTAATTAAATTTTGGGGCAGAACAACAAGCTGTAAACACAACACGGGCAAATTATCACCTTATAAAGTTCATATGATGAACATTTGCCTATTTAGAGACACGGGGCAACATTAGCATTCATTTGGAGTTGCGTCTCTAACAGTCACTCTCCTTTTAGCTCTGTTTTGGTCTCCACCAGTGCCTGAGAATCCCTTCACAGCCCTATTATGAACTTTAAAAATAAAAAAAGAAAACAGAAACCGTATTCATATCTAAATGATTTTTCTTTAAAATGTTTTGAAGGCTGTCGCATTTCATTGGCTTGTTATATCTGTCCATGAGCCAATCACGTGAAGGTGTGACATTTGAATACAAACCAAAGTGAAGTGCAAATCAAATTACATACAGTGGTGTAAAGTATGAAAGACTGTGAGTTCTTACTGACAGTTCACATAAAGTCACACCCCTTAACTCCCATAGTAACAGCCTGCTTCAGTGCTGTGTGTGTGACGAACACACTGGCCTGCTGCTGGGACTGAGAATAGCGCTCTATCAAATGGTGTTCGTATTATACAGCAAATCAGTATGAAGCACAACTTCATAGGTGAATCCCTGTCGGTGACCATGTTAAGTGGACTTTCAATTCCAATTTCAAGAATGCCACTCCTGGAAAAGTCTTTAATTACTCAGATCTCCACTCCTTGTGATGGATTGTAATAAACCACTAGGCTTACTTAAGAAATCTACCAATTGAAAGCCGTTTTTTTTTTTTTTTTTTTCCATCCCCCTTCGCTTCATCTTTTGCAGTCCTTGCGTGAAAACCATGTTTGGAGTCAGTGGCAAGTCGCTCCAATCCCCAAATAGAGTCAATTCTAACCCTTCACACACTCTTCCAGTCCAAGAAAATTAATACACTTTACTATTACAAGATAAAGCTATAGGGACATATTACACCGGGCATATCTGCAAGCCTGTAATACTACAGAGTCAGCATTCAATAAAAGACATTTGCAACCAGGCATTTCTCACAACAACACTTTGCGAAAGATTTAAAAGCTTCCAAATTAGGTGGAGCTTGCGAACGGAAAGGTGCCTGGTAAGCAGGGCGATGCTTACTTAAAATGACAGAGTTGTTTATGAAGTGGGGGTGGGGGGGAGATGCCTCCCTCGCTTCAAGGTGGCATGCAAGAGGAACAGTTTATGATCCACACACTGGGTTATTTGGCCCAAACAGTGTGCATAATGCCGGGTGACAATCAGCGCACATAACTCACGTCAGGCTTTAAGTGAGCTCCCACTTCATAACATCGCCCCTTGAATACTGATTGCCCTCTTATCGCGCCATTTATCTTGTGTTTCACTGGTCCGGAGTTCAAAACAGGCGGCTTTCTAATTTGCAGCATTGGTGTTGGGAAGTTGCAAAAAAAAAAGTGTTATGGCACAGGTGTTTAACAATCTTTTGAGAGAAGAACAGGGATGCATTCGCAATAACCCGCTTTCGCTCTGTTGCAGCAGTTTTTTACGGCCGGGGACGACTGCCCTTGGAGCCATTAAAAATTTAATCCAGCCAGCGTTCACACATATAACATATCACCCATTATAAAAGCAACTGTCTGCAGGAAAGCTGGCGAAAAAAGTGAAAAGAAAACAGAGGGGTCATTTTTCATCCTGGAACAAATCCCAAACGCATCGCTGGCTTGGGCTGCACGATTATGGCCATAATAATAATCACAATTATTTTGATCAGTATTAGTATCACGATTATTCACCATGATTATTCATTGATTTTAGCGACAAGATATTTTTACTGCACTTGTGTAATGTACAAACTAAAACTGACATTGCAATATATATATTCTACCACATACAGAATATTGCAATGTGAATATATACCCTACCATTTTGTTAGGTGCATGTTAAAGTTAAATGCTTCAACCTGGTGCACTTTGAGAGCAAAACTGGTAATATTAAGAGGCAGATAAACAATTTTATGCTCTAAATTTAATCATAAACACACTGCTTGTATAGATAATATCCATACCCAAAAGTGAAGCCAAAATATCTCAGTCACCAGGTGGCTATTAATTTGGGATGGGCCTGATTTTGAGTTTTCTATGAGCCGAATGTGCATTTTAAATGTCAATATCACAGTTGATCATGTTCACTCAGTTGTGGGAAGCCAAATCGTGAGTGAGATTAATATTCAATGAATTGTGCAGCCCTGTCTCTGGCTTTATCGCACTTTTAAAAGAATGCATTTGAACAGAAATGACTTTTGCTGCATTTTCTAATGAGCTAACAGATCATCAGTCACTCTTGTGTGTACCGAGAGATGGCAATAAAGTGTGATGTTTGGATTGCACTGTGTGTGTCACCTGAAGGACAGGCAGTGCTCATCAGTTAATCCCCCTCTGGACAAAAAGCCAGGGGGGCTGTAAAGCAGGTTTACAAGCATGTTTGTTGCAAACTAAAATATTAAACCTGGTAAATCCGTCTCCTGCTGCTACAATGGCAGTAAAACAGTAGAGTTTACCAACAGGGGCTTCAAGGTTGCACAGCACCTTAACGCCACACATGCCCAGTATTCAGAAGTCACAATGATAATAGTCAAACAGCGGCTGTTTCCAAAGTGACAAAGTCATTGTGAGTTGATTACATTCTGCCTCGAATTCACACCGCTCACACCGTTCACGCCGCTCGGCATCTTTATCGCGAGCATAACTCACTCCCGGATGTGTGCATCGTGCCCAAAACCACAATACGAACTGCCCAAACATGAGAAAGATGATGGAGACATTACCCCCCAATGCACTGTATTGAAATGACCTACTGCATCAACAATAAAAAAAACATCTCAAATTCCACCAGGGAGTAATAAAAACACCAATTTCCATGATGAATAAAACGTTTCTCTTTTTGTTGTTGGTCCCAAACAGAGGAGAGCGTGGCCAAAAGGGTTGCTACAGTGTAATCTACCTTAGGGCGTTGGTACATTAATTCCATTTTCATATCCAGCGCTCCCAACCCCCCCATCACATTCAGCCCTGCGCTCCCTCAGAGCAGCAGGCACCGAGGAGGAGGCCCGGGCCACTCTGAGGCCTGGGAATACCCCAGAGCCTGCACGCCGGCGCTACATAATTCCGGCCCGCCTCATTATTTAGCATGTCACCACTATTTTACATGTTAAAGCCCCTGCATCGCCATCTAATTTATTATAAGAATATAGAATGGGCTCGGCTGGAATGGGGTCACTTGCTTTCACGCGGCGCCGGAAATAAATTCACACAAAGTCAGTCAAGTCAAGGTGAAAACCCGTGTCAGCAAGATGCATTTTGTCATTCTTTTGGAACAAGAGCGTTTGAAAGCGGCGAGGCCGTTCCTCCGGCCCGTCGACGTCGCCTCGGTTTCCCCTCAGCTCACCGCCGAGTATTTAACGACTTTAATCTTCACTTTCATGCAGGGGAAACTCAGGTTCCTCGCTGAAAGAAAGAAAGAAGAAAAAAAGGAAAAACTGAGCGGAGTCCTGCCAAGAGTTGAATTGGCTTTGATGAGATTCAGCTGTAATTATTTCTCAGCAACAACAATAAGGACAACAACAACAGAAGACTTAATCCGCCAGTGAGAGGGCCCGATTCTGCTTCCTGGTGACAGTGATTAGGCCTAATCTAGGGTTTTGGTGTGTTCATTGGAGAAATGCGATTTCTAATGGCAGCGTGTTTTGTTTCATGTGAGTTTTATTTGCACTAAATATATAAATTTACAGAAAACTGAAGTGCAATCCACATCGTTTGTGGTATTGATATTCAGCAAAAGGGGGAGCAGGGCTGCTACTAAAGATTATTTTCATTATCGATTAATCAAAAGATTGTTTTCATGATTAATCGATTTTGTCCATAACGCTCATTACGATTTGCCCTCAAGTCTTTGTCCAACTAACAGTGCAAGTTTAAAAAGTTCACTGTCATACATGACAAAGACAAGCATCAGATCTGCCCAGTTGACGAGATGGAAGCAGTAAAAGTCTGTCATTTTGCTTGGAAAAGGAGATTTCCCTGGTTATTTACGTAACGTAGCTACGTTTTGGGTTTTTTACCTTCGATAATATTCGTTAGGGCTGTGATGAAAAATTATTCTCATTATCGATTCATCGTTGGTGATGTCTTAACATGGCTTGTTTGGTCCGTAAAACAGTCCAAAACCCAAAAATATTCAAACTATTGTGGAAGACAAGAAAATATTCACACTTCAGAAGCTGGAACCTGAGTTACCGATACTTTTAAATGCCTTAGATAAGAGCTGAAATGAATAATCAGTTAGTTTAGCAACAGAAAATAATTGGCAACTAGTTTGATAATCAATGAATTACTAAAGTCTTGTTTTTAATCACGCAAAAAAGTTAAACATTCCACAGTTCCAGCTTGTCAATTGTACATATTTGCTGCTTTTCTTGTGTTTTCTTGATAAGATAACAGAATATCTTTTGGTTTTGGACTGTTGGTCAGACAAAACAAGACTTGTGAAGACACCGCCTTGAGATTAGGGCTCCGCAGTATCTCAATATTATACTGATGTTGTGATAAGAGATTATATATTGTCTTAGATTTATGTCTTAGATCGTAATTTGGCATAAGCGTTGTCTTTTCCTGGTTTTAAAGGCGTCATTACAGTGAAGTGATGTCATATCTTAAACGTACCAGACTGTTATAGCTGTGTTATTATTAGTCTTTACCCACTTAGTGATTACATCCACATTACTCATGATTATTTATCAAAACTCTCATTTGTGAAAGCACCGATAGTCAGCCCTATAGTATCATCTCAATATCAACAATATCAACCGCACAGTTAGCGTGGTGATCATTTTCTCTGACGACGCCACAGCCTTCAATCCCCCCCCCCCAAAAAAAAACGACTGAGAGGCGAAGAGGCTGGACTGGAAGTGGGAGAAGGGGAGAAGGAGAAAGGCCAGATGTCAGGGCGCTCCAGGAAGAGGATTGCTAAGCGGTGTGAACATTTTTCAAAAATGATGTTTTGTGCCTCAAACATCTTGCTTACAGCAGCAGGGTCTGATCCAAGCATTATGTGCGAATACATCAGTAGCCCTGGACCCCCCTCTCCACAGGCATACAAGCACACACACACACACACACACACACACACACACACACACACACACACATTTCCTAGTAACTGAAGCTCGCTCCCCCCCCCCCCCCCACCCTTCTTCTTCTACAGAAGTAAATTATCAAAACTGTGTTTGAAAGTGAATGAAGGGTGACTCGCTCTCTCTCTCCCTTTCTCTCGCTCTCTCTCCCCTTCCCGCTTTGACATCTCAGTTTTTTTTTCTCCTTTTTTTTTTTTTTTTTTTTTACTTGCCACCGTTTCTGGGCTAGGTGATAACTGCCGGTAATAGGATTAACATTGATTTCTTTTTGCAAGAACAGAGATGTGCCAGTTCCAGCTATTTATTGAACTGCCAGCTTTGAACTATGAAAACTGACTGCAGGAAAAGACCTAATGCAGCATTTTAAAGAAAAGAAAAGCCTCTGTGCAATTCTTTCTCTCTTTCTCTTTTTTTGTTATTTCTTCCTCCTCTGTCTTCTTCTTCTTCGTCGTCTTCTTTTTGTTGTTGCAGGATAAAAGAGAGAATCGGGCGCCTCTGTTCTAAGCTCTGGTAATGACTTTATTTATTTACTCTGTGGTTGCTCTTCTTTTTTTTTTAAACCTCACCAGTCAATATATTTATGATTTGATCTATAATTTGTTTGACTTCTCTCTCACCTTGAAATAAAGATCCATACATGCATTTTCTTTGTGTGCCGTGACAAGACAAATTCAAAAAGACAAAAATGTGAACATTTTAGTGTGATGAGTCCCATGTAGGCCATATGTTTAAAATCGTGGCCATGAAATTAACCAGACTTTAATTAAATATTAGTCCATACAGATCATGGCACTCACCTATGAATGGCAATTCTTAATATTATTACTTCTATATTAAGATAAATCATTCATATTGTGATATTTTACTACTTGAGTGACTCTCTTAATTAGCCCTGAAAGGGTTCATTGATTACTGAGCCAAGTCTATTGATGACGCTACTCAACAGCTAACAGCTAAAGAGCCACACAAGTAGTGACTGTTCTCTAATTAGTGACACAGTGTCATTATACTTAGGGATGAACCGATCAGACTTCTTCAGTCCTGACAGCGATACCTGGGCTTCGGGTATCAGCCGATACCGAGTACTGATCCGATACCAGTGTTTAATAAATAAGCTGTATGCCTCACTGAGTGGAAGTGACTTGGATCACTCTACTATGTGTAAGTGACTTAAATATTGCTTTATTAATTTTGTGAAACAAAATATAATAAATAAAAAAAGTATAAATTCACTGAACTGTTATTTATTATTAAAATGATGAATCGTGCACCAGAAACTTGGCAAAAAAAATGTTCAAAATGTTCAAAATGAATAGGAATTACAATTCAGGTGTAAACATTTATAAGCAACAACTGGTCAAAACTGGCATTTAATGTCCAGAATATAATGTGTATAGTATATAAACATAGAATTGAATTTAATAGATCAGTTTCATTGTCTCTGATATCTGATGCAGCTACTTAAGTCAGTATTGGCCCGATATCCGATCCGATATGTTATAACTATGTTATAACTTACTGGAACCGTGTAGCTTATAAATATAAATATTTGCATAAATGACTCACATTTTTTGAGGATGTTTCAGGTGTTCGAGTTGCTTTATGAAATCACTAAGTCAATATGAAGTACAGGAGTGGCCTAATAATCCAAAGCGCTTTGGAAAAATGCGAGATAATACACTGGAAAAAAATAGAAGATTGAGTCAAATAATCTCTCAATTATTTCATTAATTGTTTTTATTGTAATTGTTTTATCCATTAATGTCAGAAAATTTGTCAGGGTGAAATTTGTTTTATTCAAACGACACAAGGACACTCACACTTTTTCATTTTCTTTTACTTTTGGCCATTTTTGCTTGAGAAAAAGACTGAAAAGATGAATCGATCAACACAACAGTTGCTGATTAATTTTCTGTCGCTCGACTAATCGATGAATCAACGATAATAAATTCTGTTCAAATCACTGATGTTGCACCAGCCTCAGTTCATCATGGGAAACTGGGGAAAGCATGACACCACAGTAACACATAATAAAAACACTAATAATTTCTATTAGATATGTCTACTTTGCATATACTGACTTGAAGAAAATGTGTATGCAGGGTACTAGGCAGAGGCTGAGCGAGGTGTTGTGTAGCGCCACGCCGTGTTGTGCGTGACAGCGGCACCACCACACACGTCTCTTAATATCAGCTCAGCTGAAACAAGAAACAACTACCACTGTCACTACAAATGCACCCCCCATCCAAACCAGACGCCTGTCAGCCAGCTAATGTCCCCTGACAAAACACGCTGTGAATTAGAATAGCCACATAATGTGTGTGTGTGTGTGTGTGTGTGTGTGACAGACAGAGAGAGAGAGAGGTGGAGGGAGGGAAGGCGAATAGAGAGAGTGAGGGAAAGAACTCATCTGTGTCACCGTCTATCCCCTCGGGCAATCAAGGAAGGGAAAAAAAAAAAAAACAGTCATTAGCAACTGGTGGTGCTTGCTCCAGCAAATCGCCGTTTGACTGAAGATTTATGCAGACTCCTGACTGGAAATGATTTATTTATTTTAGCAGAAGCTGTGAGATCATTAACCTCCGCTGTGTCTCTGGGGAACGACATCTGCGGCCCCCCACACTGCTCAGACAAAAGGCCCCACGCGTCCCCATGGCTTCACAGCTCCAGAGGAGGAGGAGGAGGAGGAGGAGGAGGAGGAGGAGGAGGAGGCCCGGCCGAGGGGCCTGTCTGTGAGCCAGCGGGGGACGAGGCCTCTGGTGTACAAGCTGGATCTTTTAGCAATGATCAGACTCACTTGTTGACACTACATTGACAAATCACTGGCTGGGTATTTATCTGCTATCGCAGGTAAATGTAACAGCTTCATGTAGGTTTTGATTTTAATCTTGATTGTCAACTTTATTATACATGACAAAAGCTGTATGTACAGTATATCGTGTGTTTGTTTTGACTTTTTCTTTGTGTATTTATCTGGTCAAAACTGTAATTACCAGAAAGGAAATATTGAACTTTTGATTACTTTTCTGCTATGATGGTGCCATTCCCTATGGAGCGATGTTTTGGTCCTGACATTTTTTATCAGTTCAAAATGTACCTTTTACAGAAGGATTTGTCAAGGATTTAATACCCTTATCAACATGGGGGTGGGCAAATGTGCTGCTTCATGCTAATGTATATATATATTTATTATTGGAAATCAATTAACAACACAAAACAATGACAAATGTTTTCCAGAAACCCTCACAGGTACTGCATTTAGCATAAAAATATGCTCAAATCATAACATAGCAAACTGCAGCCCAACAGGCAACAACAGCTGTCAGTGTGTCAGAGTGCTGACTTGACTATGACTTGATCCAAACTGACTGTGACTATCATAAAGTGGGCATGTCTGTAAAGGGGAGACTGGTGGGGACCCAGAGAACCCATTTACATTCACATACCTGGAGGTCAGAGGTCAAGCGACCCCTTTAAATATTGCTAAGAACTCAGTATGTATGTCATGAGTATTTGTTTTGATTTATCTTTGTGTATTATCTGGTCAAAATTGTGTTTTGGAACTTTTTATTATTTTTTTGGGCTGTGATAGCGCCCCCTATATTACTGTTCTGCAGAGGGTGTGAATTTTTGGCTCTGACTGACAATATCAGTACTCAAATTTGATTTGTACAATATTTAGTCAAGTTTATTTGAAATTATACATTGCAAATAACTAAATACACATGGTATAAAAAATGCCAGAATTAGCCAAGAGGCTATTTTTTAGCTATTGTCCCTGGCCAAGGTGTCAAAACAAAAACAGGGCACCAAAAATAGTTTGTATCATCACCTCTGTTTCAACAGCCACAAAGGCAGTGGGCGGCCAACACTGTTGAGGTACTTTTCTACGTGACCCCGTACATTGGTCACTCATGCTGGTCTAATGTACGGAGTGCTGAGGTAACAGGACCACATGTTGCTGTGAACCCATGAAAGACAAGCCGCTAACGCTAGCTAGACCTCATCTTAACTTTAGAGTGGGACAAAAACCAACTGTACAGAAGCTGCTGACTCAGCATGCGTTGATATGACACGAACGAAAAGCAACGTCTAGTGGGAACCAGTGCTAACGTTAGCAAGCTATGCTAACTAACTTCTACTTTCCATGTACAAACAGCAATACAGGTCCTCACAAGTTAAATGTTGTAAAGGAACTGATGCCTTAAATTGCAAAAAGGACATAACTGGACAAGATTTTGGTTCCCAATTTGTAGTCTGTCAATCACATTTGAGCAGGTTTTGGCTGCATGCAGGTAAACAGTCCATGTGGAGATCAAAAAAGGCCAAACGCATCGGCCAAAATGCAATCTCTGAACCTATCGGCTATCATTTGATCATAATTTTATTAGCTTATTTATTTATTTAGAAATGAAATTGTCTAGTCTTGGCTTAGGTATCTGCTATCCGTTATGATGGGACTAAGCAACGACCAACAACATCAGCTGCCCACCTTTGTGTCCGTTGGAAGAGAAATGATATTATGACCTATTTCTGGTTGCTGCCAACACAAATATTGTACAAATCAAATGACAGTATTGACATTGTCTGTCAGAACCATAAGTTCACACTCCATTGGAGAGCATATAAGGGGGCAATACCATTGCAGAAAAATAACCTGTTATCCGTTATTAATTTCCGCTGGCTACATTGGAACCCCCAAAATATTGGCTGTTGTCCCCAGAAGCTAAATCTTCATCATACCAATATCCGATAGAGGTTCCAAGATTGAACAGTACATAAACAATGCTATGTGGGCTTGTTGAAAAAGGGAAAGATGTCTTGTATTAATGTTCGTAGTCTACACAATATGATGTAATCCAGTCAGTAGTGCACCACAGAAGTTGACAGCGTGCCTCCGAACAGCGCCGGCTCTCAGATATCAGTCAACTTCTGAAAGACGAAACGTATGCAAAGGCTTGAAACTTAGGCACTGTTACAACTAACATGGCCAAAATCGGTTTTATCCTCTTTTGTAAAATGGAAGAAATTTGCACAAGTGCAGTATCATTAAAGCTTATATTTCCTTACACAAAAAGTGAGCAGAATATGAATATAGTTTTGACTTCTAAGGCAACTCAGGGCAAGTATCGCCCATATGCCAATTTACAGAAACCACACGTGTAAACTTCTCATCATGCTCAGCCAGCCTTTATAAAATGACCAAATGAGATGAAATCTCAGTTACATTAAGAGCATTAATGATCAAGCTAGATGATCCAATGCATATTTTGCATGCTTTAATCTGACACAAGTTAAAGAACATGGCCTCTTGATATTCAAAACACTGCACATCAGTTGGTCTCCAGGTGCCATCCCAGTCCCAGTGCTTCATGTACATCAATACACTGTTAATGACATGTACCACTATATTCATGTCCATCTAATTAGAAAAGTTGAGGAGGTCCTGTACAACTCCAAACTGATTCCTAGTGGCAGGAGAAATTAGAGGGGTGAAGCAAATGACAGTATAAATCTGAAATTAATCAGGACTTGAACTGAACTGGGGGCAACGTGTGGCCTCACCCGTGCCTTTTTAAGTATGTGTAATTGAACACTTATGGCAATCTCAAAGCTGCGGGAAAGAGCATCTGCATTAACCCACTGCACCTGGAGTGGAGGAGGCCAGATTAATTAAATTATTTCCCCCACTGCCGTCCCCGAGCGTTGTGATCCTTTAATTTCATTTGATTTCCAACGATCAGAATCACGGTTTCGGTGGAAGACGGTATGAAAGACAAGCGGGGAGGGAGATGTATGTTTGTCAGTTCACTGGAAGTGATGACTGCGCTCCAACCTTATCAAGCAAACACTTGAGAGCACAACAAATCAAATTTTTTATTGGGGGTAATAAACTCCAGCATCCAATTGAAGATGAAGAGTAGAAATTTATGAGAAATGTTAACGGTGGCATAATTTCCTCCCCAGATGGTGTGATGTTTTTGGATCTAAGGTGATATAAGCATCTAAATATGCACTTTAAATAAATATTTAATCCTCTTGACTATAAATATGTCACCATTCGAAACATCTTTGTAATTAATGTCCATTTGTCTCTCAATAAAAGACTTACAAAGGTATTGATTTCAGTGCAGAAGTCCCTACTTACCACTTGGAGAATTGCATTAATCACCCAATATAGCATAAAGAAAGTCCTAAAACAAAAGACATGAACTTATTTTTGAGGTTACTGTGTCTGGTTCTGCACTAACCCAAAAAAATAAAGAGAACAATGAATTATCAACAAAAATGGAAGCATGTTTCAAATAACAGCACAGTTTTCTAATTTAATAAATGAAGTTGGGAAATATGCAGAATAAGTTGGAAAAGGGAGAGGGGGGAGAATAATTTGGCATGGTGGGAAACAATATGGTATGGTGAGTGTAGAGGGGGGATCAGGGATAAACAAACAAACCTTGACAAGGGCAGCGGTGGAGAATCAGCCTGGGGAGCAGCGAGGTCTGCGGTCGGGTGCAGACAGCCCTGTTCGAGAGCGGGGCTTGCCAAGTACCGACCCTGAACTGCGGCACTCTGGTGCTGCCTGGCTGCACTAAGCAGTGGCTGCCAGCACGCGCTGATTTATCAGGGGGGCAACGCCAGCCGCCACCTCGCTCTCCCTCGTGCCCTCCCTTTATAAAGAGCCTCCCTGACGGCTCTGATAGTGCAATCAGGGCTACGGCAGAGCCAAGGCAATTTCTCCTTCACTCTTTGATAACCCCGTGCCTTATTGAAAGCCAATAGCAATGGCAGCAACAACAACTCAATTGGAAAGAGTTGCTGCATTTTGAAGGGGGAAAAAGGTTACGCCTTGACAAAATGAGGGGGGAGTAAGGGGATGTCTGTCTCACTTTATGTGAAAGAGCCATTGTCCTCCAACAGGTGGCGTGATTCCTGAGTGACCACTGTCCCTCAGCTAGCTCGTCATGGGGACTGTCAAACCGTCTTTTTTTTCTTACATCATTGAAATGCTGACAGACTGGCTGGAGTTCACATGTGACTTTTTGTCCATGTTGAACAATAAATAACAGAGTCTAAAGCAATGCTAGCGGCTCTGTAAGGCTGTGCCTAGTAGTAGAGGTAGGAAAAAATAACAGTTCACCCATGAATTGCAATTTTTTTCTTCTTTGAAATTGATTTTTTAAACAACAGAATCAACATATTTGATTCATTTGAGTATATGAAGTTAACGCTTTTACTGTTGCAGAGTAACACAACGTCATACCCATTTCGTATCCGTCAACCAAAACAAACAGCAGCCGGGCAAACCAAAAGGAAAAAGTAGAAAACAGTGGAGGGTCCACGTGGATACGACCTGCACTGTCACATTTTATCCAGTACATCCAGTAAGGTATGGAAACACTTTGGGTTTCACACATTGCAGGTACCGTGCAGTCAAGCCAGCCGTCATCTCCGTGGTCAAATCGGACTGTTTTATCGCAGAAGCAGCAGCAACGGCCACCCTCCTCACTTGAAAAAGCTGTGCCATTTAAAGAGTTTTAAGCATATTTTGATTATTATCAGGATAATATTATGAATCTCAATTATTTTGACTAGGATAATCGTGACATTAAATTTTCATATTGTCTTGTGCCTGTTTATGGGAGTGCTAAAGGCAAAATCAGGGAAATCACCAATCACCTGGGGAGCACGAGTATCCGTACAAACTTTCATGGCAATCCATCCAATAGTTGTCACAGGTCTTCCACTAATTAAACAGTTGAGGGTTTGGTCCCCAGCTTCTTGTCCACATGTCCAAGTGTCCTTGTGCAAGACACTGAACATGCAATTACTCCCGATGGTCAGGACAGCATTGGTCAGCTGCCATCATGGTGCATGTGATTGGGTGAATGAGTCAAATAATGAAACGTTTAGGATAAAAGCACTATATAAATGCAGCCATTTAGCATTTTATTGAGATATTTAATTCTAGACGAGAGTGGACATCGCCATTTCTGAAGCCACTCGCATGTGGCTAAAAAGACAGTTTGACATTTAAAGCAAAACTTTGCATGACAACACCCACAATACCAGCTTTACCAAAGGACGGCCTGTGTGACCTTGTCTCTCTGTTTGCATTTGTTCAGTTCCTCCCAGATGTACAGTTTGAAATGTTAAGGGAGACATAGACAATGGCTATTCAAAAGCTCCTGACAAAAAGTATTTGGTCCTTGAAATGAAGCAAATTTGTGTGAAAAGAAAGTCAAAGGCAGGATTCAGTGGATGTCACACGGAGATATTCCTTAAAAGATGTTTCTTTCAAACAGTTAACACTTCATGAAAATAAAAACCATTCTTAGTACACAAACTCTTTATCACTGGAGTGGGTCGAGGTTTTGTATTGATGTCACCACTGAATAAAGCCTTTCTTGTCAGATTTTTACTGTCAAAGCTGGTAATGATGAAAAAAAATTAATTGATTTCTAAGATACTGAGTTTCACTGTAATATTGTTCAAGGCTGCATGGAGGAGATTCATCTGCTGTCAGCTGAATGAAACAACAAAAACAAATTTGTTTAGTACTGTATCCCCGTTTAACACCATTGCCTTTTATTGATTCTTTACATTTTTCACATCCAGATCACTTCCAGCTGAAAAACTGCCAGAAGACAAATTGATATTGGCGAGGTTGGATCTCAAGGGCAGGCAGATGTCTCAGAACAAGAGGAACTTGCAAAAAATTAAAAGATTTTTCATAGAGTGAATCCGTTTAAGATAAAGGTCCAGAGGACAACATTTTGCACATCATCAAGAGGATGGAGAAGACGAGGTTTCAGAGAGTCAACGAGTTCCAAATGATTATGAAATTACATAATTTTGAAGGTATTTTCGAGGCTGGAGAGGATAAAAGCAGCGTGGCATCAACAGGTTACAAAGGCCAGATGAGGTTTCAGAGTGCAAGGAGCTTGCAGGGGATGAGCTTTACAAGAGGTCTGAAAAAAAATGCAGCATTTTATGTTGTTGAGGCATTACTGTGAGTTCACCTGTGTAACAACTTAGCCTTTCTCTGAGGTGTCATGTTATCGCTTGATAGCCATTACTATATGTCACTTTTGTATGAGAGATCAAGGCTTCTTTTTGCAATAATGGGAGAGTGTGGACCAAAAGGTTTCACAAAACATTTGATTAAAGACAGAAATCAAATATATAATCATCTGATAATAACACTTAATCTTTAAGTACAAGTATAAAAGGGCTTCACATTCCAACATTTCATACATCTTAATGGAATATGTTCAACATTGGGTGAAGCAGTAGCCAAATACAGCCAGCAGAGTTTACAGTGTTAACAGATGAGGTCTCTGAATGCAACTAAAATCATTAGAGCAACGACAACACGCTTTGTTTCTTTTATTGTGTTTTTATGTCGACATGACTTTTAATGTCCAATCTCGAATGATGCAGACAGTACAGTGCCCAGGTTCCTCTCAGGTGAGCTTTTTCTTGATGGTCGGGCTGAATGATGATTTGAATGCAGCTTTGTTTTGTTTTGTTTGGGGTTTTTTTTTTGCATGTCTATTCATTCATTGTCTATTCCTCTGCAAAGATGGCCGCTGTGTAGGATCATTTCCAACTCTTGGGAATCTGTGATCCAAACATTTCCAATGACACAAAATGTTCTGCTTAAATCCCAATTTGTTGGTGTGTAGCCTTTCAAAAACAGCATTTTCACTGCAGTCAAAAACACTAGAGGCTTCATTCACAATGTTGATATTTTAATACTAAATCAACATGTGAATGCTGATCAGCTTTCCCTTTTTTATACGTCTGTTCATTCTCTTTAAACCTACAGTTTTACGACTGCCGATAAGGATTTGGCTATACTCATATAATAGTAGTTGTAGAATTAGATTCCAGTGGTGGATGTGTTGGATTGTTTCCAGACATTTCCAATAACTTCAGAGCATTGTCCAAAAGCTAAAAAGATGTAATAATTTCTAAAGGACAAACAAAACAAAACAAAATATTCTGCTTCAATCCATATTTGCTGGTGTTTAGCCTTTCAAAAACATTTTCACTGTGGTCCAAACACTGTTTGCGCTTCTGCTCGCCACAGGACACACCTTAATGGGTTGCTCATTGTTGAAAACTGGCAATGTTTGACAGTATGCAGGACCACATTAGTCAGCCATGATTGTCACTGACTGCTGCTGTACGGTCAAGCCTATTGCCACACAAGGACATTAATATTCTGCAAAACGCCAAAGCAAGTTAAACGGCAACTTTTTCAGTTCTTTATTCTTGGATTTTCTTATTTATTTTTCAATAAAAAAGGGTTCCTTGGTACATTTTGTATCCACCAATCGTGTTGTTTTTTTGACAGTCTAGATCGCATCTTTAAAGATACTGTATATGAAGTGCTCTTTGTGCCCATAATCTCACAATCTCACCGTCCTCTTCCCTCCTGGTATAACAGTCATAGCTTCACGCTTAGATTCCTCCAAGTCAATATTGCTTCTTTTCCTCCGAGTGAATCTTGGCATTTTTCACTTTATGGTGCATCAGGGTCTGATATGTGAGCCAGTGACAGAGGCCTTCTCTGGACAATGTACACAAACAGGTTTCAAACACTCCTGTTGTGTGGAAAACATTTTCCCCGGATCAGCTGGAATCAGGGCGAAATATAGAAATCACTTGATTAATGTGAATTTATCAATGTCAAGTTTTGTAAACATGCACAGAAAGTTTATTGCTAGTCTAAAAGTAACGTAGATGATAGCTGTCGTGTCACAACAGACCCGTAAACTGTGATGTGATCAGTTATATTATATGAGCAGCAGCTGGCTCTCGTGAATTTAACAGTCATATATGAGAGGGACAGACTGAGACTCTGCACAGTGATGTGAGCTCTTGGCCTGTGTTTTGACAACACGTTATCTGTAGTTACAAGAAGTGAAGTTACGGGAGTCGACAGAACATTGTGCAGATCCTACTTTGTTCGGTCTGTCCGTCCCTGCTGGGGAGATAACATTAGCTATAGCAGCTACGTCCAGATATCAGGCTGAGGTCCTGTCAGGAAACACAGCAGGAGATGAGTTAGCCTTGCAGGAGGGCTACGTCTTTTCTTATTAATGCTCAACTGTCTTATCTAAGAAGTCCTAAAAATATTATATTTCAGTGCATTTGTTTAGAAAACAAATGTATTAAAATCGTAAATCTTGCACCAAGCTCAAAAACATATTATATTGATTTTGATATATATTAGTTTTTGGCCATATTGTGCAGCCCAAGCTGGAATTCAGGAAACTAAATTCTCAAAATGCAATAACAATGAATTACTGAATGAATGAAACCAAGAATTAAGACTTTAAAGGTCATGGTAATTATTTCGAACCACTAATGTCTCTCCATGCTGGATCTAACGAACTCACCTCGACTGACTGCTGTTCACCCTACAGCATAAAATATCAGGACTGTCAGTCAATTCAAATGTTTAAACACGATTAATTGCATGATTGTCCATAGTTAATAGGAATTAATCACAATATAATTTTTTTATCTGTTCAAAATAGGAGGTTTGTCAGGTATTTAACATTCGTAGTGGGCAAATATGCTGCTTTTTGCAAATGTATGTATATTTCAATAATTGGAAATCAATTAACAACACAAAACAACAACAAATATATGTACAATCTTTGGGATTACTTGGATTTCTGCATAAATTGGTCACAAAATGTGTTCTGATCTTAAAACATATATAATATTTAGGGCAAGAGTTATTTTCTAATGCACCACCTCCAGGTCACAAGGAATATTGTAAAGGGATTTTTCAACATTTTAATATTGGTTTATTTATTTATTTCCCTCCACAATGTTTTGTATGTTCTCATACAATAGTCTGCTGTAACTGTGCTGTTAGTCACAGGTTACCCATCATGCATTAAGCTGTTAAAGTAAGTGTGCTGATTATGCACTTAACAGCACTAACTAGAGTGAGTTCAGATGTGTAGCTATCACTTTACTTTAACCCCCGAATTAGCATTTATTAGCAGCATGTACGTGCTTAGTAAATTATTATATAATTTTATTTCACTACATTATATAATGTGGACTTTTTAAGTGTTTATGAAAATGTGTCCACATAACTTAAAAAAAAATATAAACAGTAAATAAACACAGCACAGCATAGCTATACTCAACTGTAATAATATGTGAGCAAACATTCATTTATCATCTGTCATTTAAATGTACAAATCATTCACATGTGATAAATGTGGTCAAAATTCACGAAGACATGTTGAGCATGAAGGTTGCATTTTCTTTCTGTATGTTGGAAATAGTGGCTTCACAAAAACATTATAACTCAAGGTCCACGTCTTACAGTATGTGGAGACTGAAGAACTATTTATTAGGGCTGTCAGTCAATTAAAATATGGATTGCAAATTAATCACATATTTTTGTTTGTTCAAAATGTACCTTAAAGGGAGATTTGTCAAGGACTTAATAGTCTTATTAACATGGGAGTGGTCAAATATGCTGCTTTATGTAAATGTATGTCTATATTTATTGTTGGAAATCAATTGACAACATAAAACAATGACAAATATTGTCCAGAAACCCTCACAGGTTCTGCATTTAGCATAAAAAATATGCTCAAATCATAACATGGCAAACTGCAGCCCAACAGGTGACAACAGCTGTCAGCGTGTCAGTGTGCTGACTTGACTATGACTTGATCCACATTGCATGTGATTATCATAAAGTGGGCAAAGACCATAACTATAAAATAGAATTAAAGGGCGTTGAAAATTAAGTGTTACCACAATGACTGAAAGGACGTGTGAGATAATGAGCCATGACATTACAGGAAAGTTACATAGAAAGTGAGTCCAGTTTGGGTTTTTTTACTCCCGACCTGAATATTTCCAGCGTGTCGGCAGGCTCTGCCTCACCAGGTCCCGGGCTGAGCACTGATCCTCAGTTATTCCACGTCTCTCTGAACTTGGCTGTCCTGTGGTGGAGCAGCCGTTAGGCCAGTTTGATCGACTTCAGGGGGCCTCAAGGTCGGAGCACAATGCAATTCTGAGGTGGAAATCTTAGGTCTTATCAGCGTGACCTTCAGGACTGCTGATACTACTGATTCAACAAATACTGCAACCCAGTGCCACTGAAGCTTTGTCAAAGCTTTGTCTTTGACTGTCATCATGACTAATGAAATAAGTCCTCTTTTTCCAGTCTTACTTTGAAGAATTGCCTGTAGGTGCAGGATTTAGTTGTTGATTCATTTGATTTACAATGTTTTTCACATAAACTGCTGTTTGGATTAATGAAGTTGTTCATACAGTTTTGATTCATTCATCCTGTAACACTCAAATAATAAAAGTTCTTTTCAGAGATGAAACAACCATTGTATATGTATACTATAAATATACAATAAATAAATAACTTCTACACAATTCAGCTTTGATACGATTCAGTTTCACTTAATGAACAGTACTCTCATGACATGTCATATATTTTCTATACTAACATATAATGCGGCTCATTGGCCATGGTTGTAATTTAATGAAAATAACCTTTCATTTTAACTGTTGTTTGCTTTATATCTGCAATGACAATGTGATGGAATGCTATGATTTAGTGGCACGGTGTCCCATATTGTGAGATCATAAGATAAGATCCTTATTATGTATATAACACAGACTGTACTCTAAATCTACTGCATGATGCACAGACGAGTGTTACTTCACGTCATCCACTGGCCAACAAAGTGTTGACACCATCTGTACTCAGCTATTAACTGTTTCGGTAGCCAAAACTTGTGTGCTGCTGTTCACTGTACATTATCCTCCCACATAAAAAAAAAACAATATATACACACATAACAGCAAAAAGCTGCTCAAGTGGAGCAATTTCTGACTGTATTGAGTTTTGACCGATTCCCAATAAAATTTGAGTAAGATTCATAGTTTGGTATCGTATACCGTATGTAAGACTACGGCAGCAATTTCTGATATGTATCAGTTAATCTATACACCTTATTGCTATATATATTATGACCGAACACTGGATTGATTTCATAAGCAACTATTTTTTTTCCACCTTAAAGGTGCAGTGTGTAGGATTTGGCTGAATCTAGTGGTGAGGTTGCAGACTGCAACCATCTGAAACTTCTTCCATGTGCCAACTATGGATGAATAACTATGGTGGGAAAATGTGAAAATGCTAATGGCCCTATCTAGAGCCAGCGTTTGGTTTGTCGGTTCAGGGCTACTGTTTGAACATGGCAGCCGGCTCTGTGAAGACGACCTTCTAAAATGACCAAAACCCAACGATTCTTATTATCAGGTGATTATACACTAAAGACAACATACCGCTAGAAAATGAGATTTCAGTTAAGCCAATAGATCCACCAAAATGTTGTACACTGGTCCTTTAATCTGATTTAATTTTGTGAATCACAATTTGATTAGTTAGACAAAGTGACACATTTACTTTTATAGCACTACCAAAGAAAAAGCTGCATCCATTTCATCTCATCGGGTCGCGGGCTGCGTCCACTTAACATTTTAAAAACACAGATAAAATACTGTGTTTCAATTATTTCACATCACACTATGATACTGCAAAGTGCAATATACCAAACAATGAAGACTTACATGTGTTTCCCTAAAGCAGTGTATAATATTGAATATTTTTTGAACTACAAAATTTGATGAAATAAATAAATTAAAAAAGCGGATTTCTTGTATTATTTCGGTGTTTTTCTCTCATTTCACTCTCAGCAGCATTAATATCAGTGGCAATAGTAGCAGTAGTAGTAGCAGTAGTAGTAGTAGTAGTAGTAGCAGACTCCCATTCTTAGATTCTTAGATATGAGCCTCATTTGATGCTCAAGGTCCATACTTTTTTGCAGAAGAGTGCGGCTGTGGTAACATACCCTTCTGTCAAGCAGGGGCTCCATCCATCAGCTGTGATAGCTGCAGAGCGACTGCTTAGCCTCGTTCTTACTGCCTTCGTATAACTTTGTCATATTGTAATAACAGTAGCTTGTCATTGAAGAAGCGGCAGCTTCAGTGTCAATCCAGCATTTCTGATTACACAGCTTACACAAGTGCAGATGAATCGTAGAGTAGAAGACTTAAACTACACTCACCACACTAACTCGAGCAGGGTTAAGAAAACTACCTGAGGTTGCCGCTTCAGCGTCGGTGCACGTGCTGCGTCACCTCAACAGGTGGTTGGATAGATTAGTGGCGTTCCCACAGTACGTCTGTGCAGATGTGTAACCACTTCAGGGTGATGCTGAAAATCAGCCTCTTTTTCTGCATGGTCATTTATGAAATGTAGCAACAATGGTGTTGATGGCCCCAGACGAAACAACGGCGTTAATGAGCTCCGTTTCAGAGAAAACATTTACGTTTCATTCACAATTTGATGGAGTCAAAGAATTCAATACGTTCTAGATAATGAATCATAATTGAATCAATGGATCAGTTAATTAATTAATGTATGTAGTTGAAATGAATGAATCTTTAAAAACAAAGGCTGTCTAAGACAAGATAACACGTGAATGCAAATTTGTTTCAACGCCACTAATTTCTTTTGTGTATTAATGCAACTTGTGATTTTCTCAGGTTGTAGTGGGCTCAGTTTTAAAGCTGGAGTGAAGATACTGGTATCATATGAAACTAGTAAACCGAATGAATCCTGTGATACCTACCAACTTTTCGCAAATGAGGTTAAATAAGGCTCCAAACTTGCACTAAATTTTGACGAGGAAAAATTGGCATGGCCATTTTCAAAGGGGGCCTGACCTAAAGATATGTGTATATATTGTTTTGTGTTGATAACTGATTTCCAATAAGAAATACATACATTAGGGATGCTAATTAATCAATTACTGACCCTTGTTAACCATTCAGCAGCTGTGTATAAGCACAGTTCTCAGTCATCCAGGTCATGGTATCTGAATAAGGGTTAAATCAGCAGCAACTGGACTACTTCAAGAATCTAAACCAAGTCCAGTTACTGCTGATTTAACCCTTACTCAGATCCAGTTTACCCGTCCAGGAGCGTTACTGTAGCAGCGTTGCTAGTGGCTTCGTGCTCGGCTTCGTCATACACGCTGTGTGTTGGCAGCGGTGAGTGTGGGATTGTCGGTGGTGTTATAGCTGTGAACGTAAGTGTAGCAGTGTGTGTGCAGTTTATTTGTCAGTGAATAAATGCTACAACTTCTCAGACTCAAGACCGGTGCCCACTTCATTTATCTCGCAACGCCGGCTCAGACTCTCTGAAGGTAGGCTGTTAAGGTGGAACGGCTTTTCTCCTTTAAATGACAAGCCGCTCCTCTCAGTTTTGTTCAGCTTTTTAATTGATTATTAGTATTTCTTTTAGCCGTTTAACTGATAGCGTATGTCAGTTATTGGTTAAATGGTTAATTAACATCATTAACATGCAAAATGAATTTCAGTGTAAACTGACATTAAAATTGTGTCATATAAAGCAAGTAAATACTTGCAAATCTCCCTTTAAGATACATTTTGAACAGATATAAAATGTGTGATTCATTTGTGATAATCGTGATTAACTATGGACATTCATCATTACCAATTTTAATCAATTGACAGCCCGAATACAAACACCTACTAGTTTGTTGATTTGCTTCTTATCAATCGATCTTAAATGCAAAATGAATCCACCAACCTAAACACATCAACTTTCTTGATGTTGTCTGCTTCTTGAATGTCTTTTAATATAGAAATCAAGCTGCCCAGGGACTGCAAATGAAAATTTGTGTTTAGTCTAAATCTAACACATTTACATCATATTGACGTTATTTAATGCGTGTTGTCCCTAAATAAATAAAGAGAGTAAAGTAAAGGTAAAGTGAAGCCTTCTCTGCTAATGATACATTCCATTAATCTTTAGAAATAATTAAACATTTTTGCTATGATTGTTAATACCCATCTGTGGCTGGAATATTATTTAGCACATAGCCATGTGTCGTATGCATGAGTGCAGTCATATCCTGGTTTTTAATCCAGTGGTGACGTGTTGCACAGATAGTGTAGTTATGGGCCTTTGTGTCAATGTTAAGAGACTAATTAGTTTCTACTAGAATATTTTCAAGGTCAGTTCAATGTTTAAAATAGTCATAATTAGTTGATATTTAGCAGAGCGCAATGCTACAACCTAACACATCCATTTAAATATATAAACATTCAACTCAGTTTATGTCAATCAATTGAAATAGTTAACCATAATTAATCTCAAATGTATATATGTATTTATTATTGGAAATCAATTAACAACACAAAATTATGACAAATATTGGTACTGCATTTAGCAAAGGAAATATGATTAAATCATAACATGGCAAACTGCAGCCCAACAGCCAACAACAGCTGTCAGTGTGTCAGAGTGCTGACTGACTATGACTTGATTCAGACTGACTGATTATCATAAAGTGGGCATGTCTGTAAAGGGGAGACTGGTGGGGACCCAGAGAACCCATTTACATTCACATATCTAGAGGTCAGAGGTCAAGAGACCCCTTTGAAAATGGCCATGACAGTTTTTCCTCACCAAAATGTAGAGTGTGTTTGGAGCATTATTTAACCTCCTTCATGACATGCTACTATGATGGATACCAATGGATTTCTTTTTTGTTATAACCTCAAAATCACAAGTTGCATTAATGCATTACAGAAATTAGTGACATATGATGCTCACAAGAATCCGTGGATTAAAATATCCAGTGGAATTACATTGTAAAGGAGCATTAGGTCGATTCAAACTTGAGTATAAAAGTTGAACTTATTAAGAATAAAAACTGATTGGCCCACGTGTGAATTTTATAAACTATTCCCATTGTTCCCGTCGCTGTTGGAATTCTCTCCAAAATTTCCAAAGAGCAAATTGATGAGCCCCTTAAAAAGTAATTAGGCTATTCATGGTGTTAGGTATAGCAGTGGACGGGGCTTGATGGCTGCAGCGGCGTCCTAATCCAGGGCAGCAGCTGAGCTGTTGATTTGCAGACAGTGGGCCTTGCATTGTGAGGGCTTTATGGTCCCTTTATGGTACGCCAAGAGACACCTGCATGGGCGATATGTTGCCTGGGACATTTTTCTCTCTCCCACTCTGTGACTCCTTTGCTTTTGTATCATTAGCGGAGCAAGGGAGCCGTGAATCACTCGTCTCACCCCCTTGTCCCCCCCCCATCTTTTTCAACCTCCCTCCACCCCCTAACCCCCCCCCTTCGAGGGTGCTAAACGGCTTGACAGAAGGGTGCCCAGACCGTTGGCAGTAGCCATCGACTGGAAGGGAGAAGCTGCCAGGAGTCCTTGATGGATAGGCTCATTTTCCAGCCGGCAGCAAGTCTCGGCGAAGCATCCGTGTCATTTGTAATGTCAGCCAACAAAATGTAATCAAACATTCCAGCGGTTTAATCACAGAGGGCTGCTCGAGAGATGATTGTAGTGTCAATATAATGCTATTTCATTATCTGTTTGTATTTTATATTGACAGTGTCAGATAAACAGTGTGGAAAATTAAGATTAAAAATATGGTAATTTCATTTCAATCACCCCGGCTACAGTTGCTGGCCCATTATGCGATTGATTACTTCTGAATTAAATTTGGGGCTGAATGTAAAGTTTAATCTTCTTTCTTCTCTGCAATTCAGCTCCCCAAAGGCCTCTTAGTAAGTAAGTACCCATTTCATTTGATCTTTAATGAAAAGTAATGGCCCAAATGAATTGTATAAATCAGCTGTCATGTGCACCTAGTTGACATTCTGTTTCTTTTTCCCTTTCATTTTTAATCCAGCGCTTACACGTCCAGTGTTGTGACCCAAAACTGCAGGCCGTACTCCTTTTGAGCCATTTTTTTTCCCAGTAAATATCAGAAATATTTGACTCACTCGTTTGCTATTAATATCCTCATCGCACTAATGATATTTTCAGTTTTGTTCAACATAGCACAAAACTTTGGTCTTTAATCCACTGAAGTGAGAGTGGATTTTCATGAAAACAGAAAACAAGGTCATAGACGTGCATTCTGCAAGGTGCTTAGTGGAGAAATTAAGAGGAGTGTTTCATAGCCTAGAGTGCCACTTTAAGGGGAAAATGCAACCTCTAAACCAGCCGAGGGGTGATAGACATTTTAATTACATGGTAAATTTTGATATTTTTCTCTGTGCCCGGGAAGAACTCTTAAGCGCTGTCGCGTACTCCAGATTTGGCATTACATTCTCCCCATTTCTGCAGCTATATACGAAGTGACACAACTGTTAACGAGAGCTCAGCAGAAAAGAAGGGGTTGAAAAAAGGAGCTCTTCTTTGTGAGTCCCATTCAGCGCGATTTGTCCCCCTTTGTAGTCCTAATTATGTGCCAAAGTAGGATAACAGAAGTTCTCAACTCGGCCATTATGCCAGCACAAAAAAAGAGACGCATACAAGAAGCTGATCACTTTGGAATTAGCAAACATGATACTATACGAGGAGAAAAAAAAAATCATTAATACCGTCAGGGATTAGAGGTTCTGATTAAAGGGTAGCTTCTACCGTATGCAAATTAGTGATAGGCATTTATCAGCGCCTGGGCAAGCTGTCTTAGCTGCAAAGCCACATATGTTTTTTAGCTGATTAAAAAACTGCTTGAAGTTGCAGGCTTTTTAATGGTGGCGGAGAGAGAGGGAGAAAGAGAGAGGGAGGCAGAGAGAGAGAGAGAGAGAAAGAGGGAGAGAGAGGTTGTGAAGCAACTCATTTCCTTTTGGCCAAATTCCCGCAATCGCTCAGAGCATTTGCCTTAATTCCCTCCTTTATTAGCTGCATTCTTTTGTATATAATTAAAACATTTCTCAAGTGAGCGTGTGTGTGTTTGTTTTATTTTTTTGTGATATATTTTTCATCAGCAAACATATTGTATTCCACACATCCCTTTTTTTATTATTATTAACATCATATCACCGTAGCGTTGATGCTTCTCCCTGAAAGAGCCCAAGTTTAGAGCGGTGGATATGAGGGCAGAATTAGGTGAGAATTTGTCAGCAGTCAGCCATTGTGTGAGGGTCTCTGTGTTATTATATTTCCTTTCATATGGAGGTGACCCCCTTTGTGTTAACAAAGAACATGAGGATGAAACTGAGCTCTGTGTGCTTCTCACCCGGCGCTGATAATGCCTCGGTAACCCAGCACCCCCCTCTTCTCCTTGAGGGAGCGCTTTAATTTATGCTTTTTCATCTCCCTGGGCGCGGGACTGTTAACCTGCTCTGTGCACTACTGATTCAGGGGAAGGGAAACCTCTTATGCACACCAGACTGCTGCGTCAAGTCTCGCCTCTCACTGCAACATTACAAAGTTGGTTCTTGATGCACCCGACTAAACGTTCCCCTGAGAAATTTTGCAGTTGTGAAATTACAAGATTTAGGATTTTGAGGGCTGTCAGAGTTAACGTAACGACACGTAAATGCAGATTCATTTTAACACCACTATTCGCTAACACATTAACACAACTTGTGATTTTCAGATCGTAGTGGGCTCAGTTTGAATGCTAGAGTGAAGCCACTGGTATCATATGAAACTAAAAACTAGCATTTCTTAGCAGTATGTAAGTGCTTAGTAAGTGGCCTCTATAACGTGACTGTAAGCAGATATAAGCTCCTTTTAGGTCTTTATTAAAATGTGTCTGTATAACTTTTCTGTAACTGTTGTATAAACAGTTAATGAATAAGAACAATATAGCTATACTCATTACTCATCTGTAGTGACATATGAATAAACATTTGTCATAGCTGTCATATACATGTACAAATCTTTCACACACACATATTATATACATATATATATATATATATATATAATAGAGAGAGAGAGAGAGAGAGTATACACACACAGAAACACATATTATCAAAGATACTGGCGTCGTATGAAACTAGAAAACCTGAGGGATCCACTCGTACCAGCCATCATATTAGTTTGTTGTAAAGGAGGTTAAATAACACTGAACTTCTGCTAAATTTTGGCGAGGAAAATGGCCATTTTCAAAGGGGTCCCTTGACCTCTGACCTCCAGATATGTGAATGTAAATGGGTTCTCTGGGTCCCCACCAGTCTCCCCTTTACAGACATGATCACTTTATGATAATCACAGTCAGTCTGGATCAAGTCATAGTCAAGTCAGCACACTGACACACTGACAGCTGTTGTTACCTGTTGGTCTGCAGTTTGTCATGTTATGATTTGAGCTTTTTTATGCTAAATGCAGAACCTGTGAGGGTTTCTGGACAATATTTGTCATTGTTTTTTGTTGTTAATGATTTCCAATAACAATAATAATAATAAACTTTATTTGTATAGCACCTTTCATACAACATTGCAACTCAACATCACTTCCCAATACAGAAAGAATATTAAAAAGAATATTTAAGACCATGACAAGAAAAGAGGAAAAAATAAAACATCATACATACATTTGCATAAAGCGGCATATTTGTCCGCTCCCATGTTGATACGAGTATTAAATACTTGACAAATCTCCCTTTAAGGTACATTTTGAACAGATGAAACGTGCGATTCATTTGCAGTTAACGGTGATTAACGATGAGCAGTCATGCTTATCTAGAGTCAGAGTTTGGTTTGTCCTCTCTGGGCTACTGTAGAAACATGGCAGCGTCTCTGTGAAGACGACAGCTCATTCTACTGTGGCTACGTATTGATATTATATTTCATTTCTGCCAGTTGACCCCCTCAATGTTACCCACTTAAGTACAGAGTGAGGTACTTGTACTTGAGTATTTTAATTGTGTCCTACTCTGTACTTCCTCTCCACAATATTTCAGAGGTAAATACTGTATTTTTTTACTTTTGACTGTTACTTTGCAGATCATAAGATCAGTACATAGAATCTGATGTATTGTTGTCTAACATTATATAAAAAGCAGTAAGTTTAGCTATATGAACATTTTAATTTTAATCAATAATAATAATTCTGTGATATAATACATGAAAATATGAGTATATACCTAGTAAATAGTACATTTATTTTTCTAATGCGAAACAGCAGCAGTACGAAATGTTTAACACACTGAGGCTGAAACACACGTTTCCCATCAATTCCTTGTCCATAGTCCGCCAATGGAAACTGCTATACAGAGATAGTTACTGAATGGAAACACACTGACTTACAACTTAACTATAACTTAAAATAAAATGAGTGCACACATTTTTATAAGAGAGTATTTTTACATTTCAGCATTGCAACTTATACGTAAGTAAAGAATGTCAGTACTTCTTCAACCACTGTCAAAATGAAAGCAATTATTCCTTGTGGTTTTAGTGCTAATATATGGTACGGCACGGCTCAAGAAGCGATATGAATGGTAAATAAACTTACATCATAATGATTGTAATGATATACATCTTAGACCTTATTCATAACCACAGAAAGAATCCATGATTAAGCTACATCTCCTCCCATGAGTGGACCTCATACTATACAGACACATGAGTGGTGGCTTTTGTGGTCTGCAAAACCATTACTTATTCACAGTGGACCGATGCTACTGTGCAAACCAGTGATTCAATTAATTACATTGTGGAAAAGAAGCCATGTAATTGAAATATCTAGATAAGGATAACAGTGACTCTAAATGATATATAAATGATGAAGACAAAAAAAAGCAGCATGGCCCAAAGATGGGCTCCAGCGGTTGCCTTGAACAGTCTGGAAAGGAAGGCCTAAATAGCAAAGCCATAGAAACATGATGAAAAGATCTATTGTTGCTTTTGAAGGCAACCCCTATCTCTCAAGGACATCTAATTAACAGACAACAGCTGAGTCCATTTCAAATGGTAATATTTTTTCTCTTAAATGCATCATTTTCAATGCCTTATTGCTTACTTCAACAGACATTAGCAGTCCTTTTTTTCCCAGAGAGGGTTTTCATGCTTTATTATACTACACTCTATATATTGTTGATGCTTGTGCAGGCATTTCGCTCTGACCTCTTCTGTATACAATAGTGAATTGGTAGTTAATGAAAGGTAAGCATTTCAACATGCTTTTCATCTTTGGCTCATCACAGTATTTCAATGAACTACTTTCAGACTGGTTCAAGTCTAATTTGTCCAAAATGCAGCCTGATTAAAAACAAATAAATTGCCATAGTCTGAATTTCGTACTCTAATCAAAAACAAGCACTGCTTTCGGTTTAGAGAACCACTCTGTGCCTTACTTTTTGTAGAAAATACTAGTATGATATGGCAACTATCACTGCAATGTCACTATATCCTGACAGTAGTGGATGAGACAGGTAATCTGAAAAAATAATAATGTGCCTCTGTGTCCTCCAGTGCTCCTAATATCATCTGTAAGATTTCACAACCAATCAGAGCTCATCTGAAGCCTTGCCGAACTCTGATCAAAGGGTCAAACTAGGCAGCGCTGATCAAATATGAATCAATACTCCCAGCAGCCATGTTGAGATCGGATGAGGAAATAGAAAGCACCGCCCACCAGAAGGAGCAAACTGAAAAATTAAGCAGATTTTTTTTTTTTTTTATTTGTTCAACATGTACCTCAAAGGGAGATTTGTGGGCAAATATGCTGCTTTAAGCTGATGTATGTATAAATGTATTACTGGGAATCAAATAACAACACAAAACAATGACAAATATTGTCCAGAAACCCTCAGATGTACTGCATTTGGCATAACAGATATGCTCAAATCATAACACGGCAAACAAACACGGCATGATCAATGGATTCTTTAGGTTTTATAGTTTCATATGATACCAGTATCCTCAAAACTGAGCCCAATACAACCTAAAAAAATTTTTGCATTATGCATTAAAGAAATTAGTGACGCTAAAATGAATTTGCGTTAACATGTTATTATCATGTTAACTTTGACAGCCTTTTTTTATTACAAATCATATATTAATAACAACAAAGAAGATCAATAGGGATTAGGATTAGGGAATAGGATTAAAATATATTAAAACAAAGTTTACTAAGAAGTAAAGTTTGTAGATTGTACTGTACAGGGAAAGTCAGCATCTTTAAACTCTCTTAAATTAAATGAAAGAAGATCAAATCCACCAAATGGTGCAGGTAAAAAAAATGGTGCATGTCATTCTAAATGTTACATGCACTATGTACAGTAGTGTTATTTTGAGCCCTGTGAGTGCCTGCTTTCAGCTTCCAGTGATTTCATTAGATATAAAATCACAGTAATGTGTCTACCTAATGACTGTGACCAGACTGTTGCTTACCACCAACATCCCACAGACAGAGGTGCTAACTACTCACACTGTGCATCTGACATTTTGTCTCTCCCATGGGGAGAATCTAAAATCAATAGCAGCTATGTTAAAGATGTAGCTTGCCACCTGACCTGTCCTCCCCTCGTCTTCATCACAGGCTTTTTGCCTTTCTCTCTCAATACCCTTCACCCCTCCCTCCTTGCCCCTGTAAATGATGTACCCACATGCTCTTAACAAGGCACAAATTGTTTAAGACAGTCCGTCTGGCTGAAGTGAGTTCCTGTGTCCTCGGGCTGACAGGGGATATATGCAGAAGAATAGCGGGTCAGGGTTCAGACAAAAGACCTGATCCAGCCCCTTTAGTTTGCAAGGAGGCGAATGGAGTGTGCTTAAATGTCTTGGGAGTCATTTGCCTCTTGATTTTGGAATCAATGAAGGAGGTGAAAAGGGAGGGTGGAAGGTTTCTGTAGCAGAAAATGGCATTAGAGTTAATGACCAAGTTAGTCCCAGAGGGGTAGTCCATATTAAAGCTATTTCAGCAGTGACAGCACTCACCACATGACCTGACTGATTAATAACAAAACGGCGCTCAAATAGGAATAACAATACGTGTCAGTCAGTGTGAAAGGATAGCAATTATTCGGCTGCATTTCTACTGTTTTTGTAGCATTTTATAACATAACAGCAAGAATTTCAATAATATAATACTATATACTATACTGTAATACTAATATAGAATACTCCAATCAACATGGGAGTGAGCAAATATGCTGCTTTATGCAAATGTATGTTTTTTTATTGGAAATCAATTAACAACACAAATCGATGACAATTATTGTCCCAAAACCTATTGTATTTAGCATAAAAAAATATGCTCAAATCATAACATGGTAAACTGAAGCCCAACAGGCATCAACAGCTGCGGGAACCCACAGAACCCATTTTCATTCGCATATCTTGAGGTCGGAGGTCAAGCGACCTCTCTGAAAATGGCCAAGACAGTTTTTCCTCACCAATATGTAGCTTAAGTTTGGAGGGTTGTTTAACTTTCATAACAATAAGCTAGTATAGCGTAGTTGGTACCGCTGGATTACTTTCATATGCCAGTATCGTCACTTCAGCTTTAACTTTAAACTGTTGTAAACTGTTTTAAACTGAGCCCGCTACAACCTTAAAATCCTGAGTTGTGGTTATGCTTTAAAGAAATTAGTGGCGTTAAAAGGAATCGTTTTAACTTTGACAGCCCTAGCTGCAAATAATGATTATTTTCAATATTGATTAATATGTCAAATTTTGCTATAAATTGATCAATCATTAACTCTACAAAATGTAAAAAATATTGCGAAGAAAGTCTGTGAATTTTTCTGGCTGATGGTCCAAAGCCCAAATATGGACTATTTAATTTATAATGATATAAAACAGAGAAAAGCAACAAACATTTGACACTTGCTCCTTAATAAATGACATAAATGATGACAACATAAGTGATTGACAATTAACTGCCGTACAGTTATACAGTCATAGACGGAGGCCTTTTGAAAGCTATCCAAAAAGCCAATAAGACATGAATAAGAATATATTTATGCTATTCTTGGCAATGGGTAGTTGGGAAATATAACCAGCCAAATACAAGGTAAATGTTGGCTATAGCAAGTACACATTTCAGGTCACCTGCCACTATGGCAGATAATACAAATATTGAATAACATATTTAAAAAAAAAAACACTACTAAGTTAAAAAATAGTAGGGATTAAGGTTACGTCGTACAGTGGCAGGTGAGGAAAATCTTAACATCAGAACAGAAATACAGAAACATGAACATTATAGAGCCAGATTTTCTGCAGTTTGGTCATATGAGTGGCCATAGTGGTGAACATGAAGTTTCCTAAAGCTGCATTTTTCAGTAATAAAATCTAAAACAGGAAAGTGAAATGTTGTCCTATGACGAGAGGTCAGAGGACTCAGATGAAGTGACAGTACTCATCGTATGACCCGACTGAATAATAACAAAACGGTGCTCAAATAGGAACAATAAGTGTCAGGCAGTGTGAAAGGAAAACAATTATTCGGCAGCATTTCTACTTGTTTTTGTGGCATTTTATAACATAAAGCAAGATTTTATAACTTCAGTGCTCCTTCATCCATGAAAATTGGCTTTCAGTTTCACATTTTTGTACATTTTTCAGATCTGACTCTAAACAGATACACGCAATACAGTAAAGGTGCTGCAAGTAATGATTATTTTCAATACTCATTCATCTTTCAATTATTTTGACCTTATCTACAAAATGTTAAAACAAAATAATTGTGAAGAATGAATTTTATCTGACGAGTAGTCCAAAATCCAAAGATATATTCAGTTTACAGTGATGTAAAATTAAGAAAACCAGCAAATTATGGCATTTAGGAGATTTTAACACTCAACTATTTACAATTGTTCCTTCATAAATGAATTAAATAATTCCTTGATTATCAAAATTATGATTGTGATATTATTATATTGTCAGACAGCTAATCAAATAACTGATTCATTGTTTCAGATCTGCCATAGTTAAGCTATTTGAAAGCTATTTTTATTCAAGCAAATAAGATTGAAGTACAGAAACATGCCCAGTACAAGTCCAAATCATCTGCAGTTATGAGCAATAATAATGGAGGAACCTGGACAAGAAAAATGTGATTTTACTTGAATGTCAAAAAACATAATCAGGAAGTTTCCAAAATCGTCAAAATCATAAGAAAATCTAAAAACAGAAAAGGGAACTTACTCCTATAAGTCAGACGTCAGAAGACTCACATGAAAAACATGCATGTGTTACAGCAGTTCACTAAATCAAAAAATAAAGTAGATTTACATTCTGGCTTCTGTTGTGGATATAAAAGTCATTTTTTGTTATCGGTCACGTCTGTGAGTCAGAACGGTCCTTCAGACCACTTTCGGGCTGTAACCACCAGTTGAAAAACTCCTATTATGTTGCGTATTGTTCTGAATGCTGATTGTATCGCTCCTGTGCGGTGGCAGAGGCCCCATCTGATATTTACCACCGCTAGTCTGCTGGGGGTGACGAGGGGGCAAGGCCAAGTCCCACGTGTCCGGCTGGAGAGCAGATTAAAGCGCTCTGAAAAGCTGCACACTGCTGCCCGCGATGAGAAAAATAATAATGTGGACATGGCCTTCCCTTTATGACAGTAACAACACATTCTCCAGAGACCAATCTTTTTTTATCAATTCCAAGGAGTGACAAACGGCGCACACCCAAGCCAGAATTGTATGAGAGGATGTATGGAGTATTTATGATGCTTGTGTGTCCTGAAGGCGATGATGACAAAAGCAGTCAAACAAACTTATATTACTATCTGCCGTTTTTTTTTATCCAAACAGGTACACTGGAGCTCGTTATTTCTTTCAAAATGAATGAGGCACTAGCTGTACCATACAGAAAGTCCTTGAACAAATGTGACTGTAGAAAAAAGGGCATGAATCAGATATGAAGAAGAATTATGTAAAGTGGTATTTGGGCCAGACATTATGATAATATGACTCAGCCTGCAGTACGCTTTGGTTTTCATAGTTCTCAAATACTTAACAACTGACAGGAAAATAAATAAAAGTCATTCCACTTGCAGAAAGGAAACAAGAATTCAGCATGAAGTACTCGGATCCTTTAATCAAGTAAAACAGTAATACCACAATTTAAAAATGCAGGTCACAAGTGATGCATTAAAATGTTACTTTAAAGGTGCAGTGTGTAGGATTTGGTAGCATCTAGTGGTGTGGTTGCAGATTGAAACCAATTAAGTGACCCTCCACTCACTGCTCCCTTTCCAAGATGGCGTTAATGCGATTTGCAGAGTGCCAAACCCTGGTAAGGCCTCACTCCGGTGTCACTCTTCCCACAATAAAACTACTTTAAGAGCAGTGGAAGTCAGAAGGCGGCTGGCGGTACCACGGTTTTGCACTCTGCAGCTCACGTCTGCAGTTTCACAAGTGTGTCGGAGAACTACAGTGGCTTCCTGGTAACGTTAAAACATGAAGCACTCTCTAGAGTCAGTGTAGAAACATGGTGGACTCCATGAGGAGGACCCACTCCCTATATAGATATGAAGGGCTCATTTTAAATGAATGAAAACACAATTCTTAGTTTGAGGTGATTATTTGAGGTTTTATTTGCTATATATTTTAAATAACACATGGATTTAAATTAAGTTGTGATTCATCATCAGTGTATATCTCTTTGAAATGGATGGTTTACCTATTCGAGATAATATAAGGTGCTGTGGAAATATCAGTCAGGAACATTCATTTACTCACCAATTCACTCTTGTGTGTGTATATTCATCCACAAAGTTTGGAAAACACTGGTTTAATCTATAGAAATGGATCAGAGTTTATTTGCTGATCAAACATGCTGTTTGTAAAACCAGTAACTCAGTTTAGGCTTGATCAGTACGAGTTTGTAAGACATCTTGTCAAACCACGTTGAAAATCAAATGTATTCATAGTTGCCTGCTGCTGTAGTGTAGGTATATCATTTAAATGCAGGAATAACATTTTCAGACAGCGTCTCCTGGAAGACATTCATGGCGCTGCACAAATAGTTGTGGAACAAATGAAAAAAAGAGAGCTGGAGAGAGAAGTTCAAACCCAGGCTCCTTTCTCACCTCTGCACAGCCGATCATCATCACGGCGTGAAGTGGGTGTGAATGCCGAATCGGCAGTTTTGAAAAGTTGCAGAAATAGTTGGACACAGCCCTCCCTAATCCAGCGTCTGAAAGGTGGGGGGGGTGAGCCATTCCCCCATCCGACAAGCAGTCCTGATGGAGTACTATACCGGCACCTTACAGCTTTCAAATACATGCAGCGGTTGGAAATGTAGTGGAGTTGATGTTTAAAGTAGCATAAAATGGAAATATTCCAGAAAAGTACAAATACCTCAAAACTGTAGTTTCCACCACTGTTGTAATTTATTTTATTATTGACCATGTGACATGCACGTGATGCTGAGGGTGCAAACATCAGCTACGATGAGATGTCAGTCGATTAAAATATTTAATTCTGATTAATCGCATGATTGTCTGCAGTTAATCATGTTTAATCACAAATTAATCACTGTTCAAAATGTACCTTAAAGGGAGCTTAGTCAAGTATTTAATACTCTTATCAACACAGTAGTGGACAAATATGATGCATTTATGCAAATGTATGTATATGCTTACAACTGGAAATCAATTAATAACACAAAACAATGACAGATATTGTCCAGAAACCCTCACAGGTTCTACATTTAACATTAAATAATATGCTCAAATCATAACATGGCAAACTCAAATCCAACAGGCAACAACAGCTGTCAGTGTGTCAGAGTGCTGACTTGACTATGACTTGATCCAGACTGACTGTGATTATCATAAAGTGGACATGTCTGTAAAGGGGAGACTGGTGGGGACCCAGAGAACCCATTTACATTCACATATCTGGAGGTCAGAGGTCAAGGGACCCCTTTGAAAATGACAATGAAAGTTTTTCCTCGCCAAAATGTAGTTGGAGCGTTATTTTGCCTCCTTTGTGACAAGTTAGTATGACATGGTTGGTACCAATGGATTCCTTATGGATCCTGTATCTTCACTCTAGCTTTAAATCTGAGTCTGCTTCAACCTAAAAATCGCAAGTTGCGCTAATGTATGAAAGATATAAGTTAAAATACATTTGGTATTAACTTTGACAGCCCTAGCAGAGACATGATTTCTATGACAGGAGGATATTTTCCACTGTGTACCATAGATACCTAATGACATAAATTAATACATGTCATGATAAAGCAAGTTAGACTTCAGCCACATCACACGGGGTCATGGGATCACAGAGATTTATTCATTATTAGAGCTCTTGTCACATCATCAGGTATTACAGCATATTTTTGTAATATGTAAAGTTGTTAAATGTTTGTGTCTATGTCATTTATTATCACTGTGATAAGCCCAAACTACATTTTATATCATAATAGTGCATGGCAGCTGTGTTGATCTTTATTTTTCATCACTGAGTTGTATCCTTCAAGAAAGTGTGTGTGTGTGTGTGTGTGTGTGTGTGTGTGTGTGTGTGCGTGTGTGCGTGTGTGTGTGTGTGTGTGTGTGTGTGTGTGTGTGACTGCCATGCCGCTGTGTGTACAGTAGTCAGATAAAGAGCCTGAAATCACGCTTGTAATCTGGTTTGGGGGGAAAATACTTGATTTAAATGTTTCATGGTGTGTGTGAAGGGTTTGTGGATCGAGACTAATGTGACAGTTTGAAGATTACACTGACCATGCTTTGTGTGAAAATTAAAGTTCTTGGGAGGACTAGACGAGCGTTTGAGCCTCCATGCACTGCTGACTGCAGAGGGAGCTGAACGCACAGAGTGCACACTGTGTAAACAGGGGTCACATGTTTGTGTTAGTCTGATGCATTTTAGCAGAGCAGTGCTACATTTACAGTGTAATGTAAGCAAATAAAGTAATAGAATAAGGAGGTGTGTGTAATAAAAAGTATATGGTTTTATTTTGTGTGTGTGTTTCCTATTTTGAAATTTCACAAAAAATAAATCAATAATATGACAAAGGAGTTTAAGGAGATGGGGCTGCACGGTGGCGCAGTGGTTAGCGCTGTTGCCTCACAGCAAGAGGGTCGCAGGTTCAACTCCGGCTTGGGACTCTTCTGTGTGTTCTCTCCGGGTACTCCCGCTTCCTCCCACAGTCCAAAGACATGCTGTTTAGGTTAATTGATGACTCTAAATTGCCCGTAGGTGTGGATGTGAGTGTGAATGGTTGTCTGTCTCTATGTTGTCTGTCTCTATGTGTCCTGTGATGGACTGGCGACCTGTCCAGGGTGAACCCTGCCTTCACCCAATGCCAGCTGGGATCGGCTCCAGCCTCCCCGCGACCCCTAACGGGATAAGCGGTTGACGATGGATGGATGGATGGAGTTTAAGGAGATTAGTTAAGTATTTAATACTCTTATCAGTACAGGAGTGGACAAAGATGCTGCTTTATGGAAATGTATGTATATATTTATTATTGAAAATCAATTAACAACACAAAACAGTGACAAATATTGTCCAGAAACCTTCACAGTTTCTGCATTTAGCATAAAAAATATGCTCAAATCATAACATGGCAAACTGCAGCCCAACAGGCAACAACAGCTGTCAGTGTGTCAGAGTGCTGACTTGACTATGACTTGACCGAAACTGACTGTGATTATCATAAAGTGGGCATGTCTGTAAAAAGGAGACTTGTGGGGACCCAGGGAACCCATTTACATTCACAAATCTGGAGGTCAGAGGTCAAGGGACCCCTGCAAAAATGGCATGCCAGGGACATGAAGATGTAAGAATAAAAAATATATTGTTTTCCCTCCGAAAACTCACTTGCTACTTTGGCATCGCTGCATGTTTTGCAGAGCAGACCTTTCTCACTCGAAAAAGAAAAAATCTCACCCAATTTCACCGCTTGTTCTTCAATTTGCACATACTCCGACAGCCATTCCATCTTAGAAGAACTGCATTTCTTTTTTACTTTGGCTTGGTGAGTGGATGTGTCGCTGCCTGTTCGTTTCGCCATGATACGGGGTTTGTATCAGCATCTCTTAACTCCGCCGCACTGTTGTTTACTGACCTGCTAACCTAACCTGCACGGTGCATATAGGCAGGGCACAGATGCCATGATTGGCTACGTAGCGTAAGTGAACCATATCGTATCATTGGCTGGACACCTGTCACTCACTGAGAAACACAAAAAAAAACATTATTGGGCGAATTAATTAGATTAGATTAGGTCTAATATTAGCTATTAATTAATACGTTTATGTTGATTTTTTTTATGCGCTGGATAGATTTTCTTGTGCGCTGAGAATGTGCGGGCAGTGCGCGATTGCGCATGAGCGCAGCTTAGAGGGAACATTGCTCCTAAGTATTTTAACACAATAAATGCATACTCAAGACAAAAGCTATAAATCTTTTGGAGATCTCTGCACACTAAACACAATAGCACTTGATCCTTTTCTCATATCTCGCATTATGGAACGCTGCAAAGTAAATAGACGCCACATTGAAGGAGTATAAAAAGAGGTATAAATAGATGTTGTTATTCTAAACCATCTAATGTGAAACAACATAATTTTCCTGACAATGCTTCCCGGCTTCTTTGAAACCAAACAGAGCGCTTTAATGCAGCCTTTTGTTTCGCCTGTCTTTCTGTTCTATTATTGCAAAAGAATTGTTGCTCCAAATCTACAGAGGAACTCACATGCTCGAGATTAAAGTGGTCACCATAATCAGGCGGCAGAATTTAATTGTAAGAGCTTCTGCTGGCACTGTTTTCTCTCTTTTTCTGTCCTCCTTGACAAAAATCTGACAGTGGCTTTGCATGGCAAACCTGTTTAATGAATGACTAATCCAGGAAGAGCGCATTATGGCAAACTGTCACACACACATTGTACCAATATTAACTTGAATTTACATTATCATCCTCTGGTAATGCTGGAATATTTGGATTTCCATTAATGCATGGCCTTTCTGTGTGAGAAGCAAACAGCAGTGAACTAAATCTGTCCCCCCCCCCCCCCCCTCTTTTGATTGGATGTTGGTGTTAACGCCGTGCAGAGGAGCTTTCTTTATTGGGATGACAGCTCCAAGGCTTCCCCACTCCTCGCAATCAAGCTCACAAACAAAAGACCCTGCTCGCATTACTCAAAACCTCTCTTCAAGCAGCAAAGCCAAACTCCTATTACACCATTGTACTGGTGCTGTAAATCAACAAGAACAATGAGGAGAGGCACAATCACACAGGCCGGCACCATCATCCATATAAAAACATGAACCCAAAGAACAATGAATCAGACACTTGTGTGGAAAAAGTACTTTTCCTCCTCCAGTTATTTATTGCGTTCATCTTCTAGCTCTCTATTCAGTGTTTATATTTTCATTCTCCTATTTTTGACACACCAGACTCGATGCGGAAGAAATCCAGACGTTTAGTTATTCCTACACGGCCATAAGGTGTAGCTGTCTGCACTGAAGACGGATCTGCAAAGCACACATCAGACACGCCGTAAATACTTTCATATAGTAAACGTCTGCTTTGAACTTGGTGACATTTTGAACTGCTGACGGTTGTGAGGTATCAAGAGTATTAGCATTTAGATTTAGCTGAGATTAAAATATATGACAGACTACAAAAGAGCCACACATTGTAATAATATGATAAAATGTGGAGCTGCCAGCCTTAATTCACTGACGTAGATTTGGTAGGGTGATCTGTATGTCACATTTAACCCTTCTTGTTTCATCACAACGCCGACATTTCTGTCATTTTTGTAACAGATCCAACTACTGTGCCAATAATATAATATTTGAACAAATGACAAATGCTTCATATCATACAAAATACTTATAAAGTTATGGCTCAGGGCAACCTCCAGGGTCTGAAAAGTGAATCCAATGCCTACAGGAAGTGCCTTAAACCGGCACTCTTTCAAACAACCAGCAGGGGGCGACTCCTCTGGTTGCAAAAAGAAGTCTGATTGTATAGAAGTCTATGAGAAAATGAGCCTACTTCTCACCTGATTTATTACCTCAGTAAACATTATAAACATGATGGTCTTAATTTCTAGTTTCAAGTCTTCTTCAATACAACATGATGTTCATTTAGTAAATTATGGTCCCATTTACACTCAAATAGACCATAAAGCAGGGTATACTTCTGGGTATGGCTGCCTTGTGATTGACAGGTCGCTACCACGGTGTTGTCCGGTCTGGGAGTTGTTCATGTTTTCGTCTTACAACTTTAACCCTTTCACAGTGTGTTTTCAGCTGGGTTGCGCTAAGCTCCACCTTCTCATGTCACGTCTGGAGGCTACCAAACCAAGATGGCGACGACCAAAAGCCGAAGTCAAGGCTTCAAAACGGCAGTCAACAGAATAATGATGATATACTGTCTGTCTTACAAATTAAGAACATGAAAAAGACAAGCATTTAGTTAGGTAAGTTAGCTATCTACCTTTATGCATAATATCTAGACAGATCACAGTATGTAGCCTAAATTAACATGATTACGTAGGTGCAGTGAGGCTGTGTGTGCTAACCTAACTTGTAAAAATATATATATTGAAAAATAGTTATATATAGTTATTATAGTCTCTTCATATATTTTTATGTACCTTGATAGACAGAGAGGGTATGTGGCTTGAGGAAAGTGAATGGGAGAGGAAAGAAAGATGAGACGAGCTTCCAGAAAACTTCCAAACACAGGAAGTCTGGATGGGACCCTGAAATACAGAGGCTCAGGTCTCAGTTTTACTATACTATATATAGGAAAATGACTTTATAAGCAGTATTTAATAAAAATGTTCCTGAAGGCAGGGTGTGCGATGTTGAAACTAGCAAGAGTTAACTAGATTTTTAAAAAAGATCCAAATGAAAAACCCAACTTAGTGTTGCCAACTCTTCTCCAATGAAAGTATCTAGCAGCACGAGCTCTAAAAGTCACTACATTCAGGGAGGAAGTTGCCAAGTTTGCAACACTTACAGCAAAGAGCATATAATGCAAAGTCAGCTGTTGATTCCACTGCAGACGAGCTAAGCTTCCGCCATTTTGGACTGAAAGCAGCTACCTGATGCCAGTAAAATGTCCACCTAAAAAGGGTTGTAAAAAGATAAGATAAGATAAGATGAACCTTTATTAATCCCCGGAGGGACATTCGGGGAAAAAGTACAGTAAAAAGTAAAGTTAAAAAAAAAAAGTAAAACAAAATCTTTGAGTCAAAGTTGCATTTCTTTGCTTCTATACTGGTTGCTTGTTCAGGCCTCCCTCCGAAGACATTCCCCCACAATTATCACAGGCTTATTACAGTCCTGCAACAGCCACAGATACTGGATTTTTTTTTCTTTTTTATTTTGTCAGAGCATTTGATTTATTGATTCTTGTCAGGATGTATTGAGAATTTCAGCTAAAGACCCAAAAATGAGTCTTTACCAACCCTACCTTTAAGTTAGTATCACGCTCAACATCAGTGCTACACACCATGTAGACTACAGCAATGGTGTAACCTCAAAATACATTAGTCCAAAAAAGTAGCATTTTGTCTTCAGTTATGGGGCATTTATTATGCTTAAAATAAAAAAGGAAATGTCTGTAATGCTTTAATAGTCCTGCAAACAGACACTTAAAATCTCATGACTTGCACCAGATTATCATAAATGTACAGCAAATTGTATAATTTGGGTTTCTAACAAAGTAAATAACTATTAGCACTTTCAGAAAACCTACCCCTGATTTTATATTCCAACACATATTCATATGTTATCCTCATAAAACATAGTTTCACACACTCCCATTTCTGCTTTGCACCCTATAACTGACTGATCACCACAGAGTTGAATTCATCATGTCATTGTATGCGGTCCAGTAAAGTCACTCTGTGTACGTAGGGTTTATAGCTGCACATACTGTAACCTACTGCTAGTGCCCTATATAAATATTTGTCACCATCAATCTGCACTACTTAGTTAATAATGCTTACACTTAGTTTAGTATGGTGGCAGCTTTTCACCAGTCACACATAATGACGAAAGAGGAGGTGTGGAAAGGACATCCATAAGCCCGAGACACGCCGAGTGGTGCTGGGGAGACGGAAGAGCAAAGCAGCAAGTTTTGAATATTACTGACCCAGCACTTGGAAAAGGCAATGCACAACAAGACGAAAAATGAATGCTTTTTAGTCTGAAAATCCTTTCACCCTCTCACATTCAGCAGATCAGATTAAGAGAGAGGTTTAAGAAGATTTTGACACGCACAAAAAAAAAAAACTTCTGAGCCACGGGAGGGGGTGAGTCGGGGAAGGTGGTAGGGAGCAGTTTGTAATTCAGTGGCTTCAGGCAATTCATCACAGAAATTGAGTTTCTAATGCAGCATCTTGTGAATCCCTTTTGCCCTGTCAACGTTTTAATACATTACATTGAGAATGTAAATCATGTTTGAAATTTGGCACAAACTACACACAGCCCCCGCTGCACGCACTCGCACTGTATCGCACATGCTAGTCGCTCATTACACACACATGCAGTGTGCACGGGGTAACGTGCACACGTGCATGCAGCATCATACAAACATGCATACTGTAGCCACGGCTCTGCAGGCAGAGCATCCCTTATGTCCTGTTATTTATAAATTCGAGCCACCAGATTATTTAATATAAACCAAATATCAAATTGTGATTTTGCATGAAACCCTGCCAGGATTATGGTTTCTCCAACCATCACTAATCTCTAATCAGAAAACAATATCGCAAAGCATGCCGATGACACAAAAACAGCCAGTACAGTAAAAATAGTAAGTCAGCAATGAAATATGAATCTCAATCTGCCTCACATTTCCACAGCTGTTTTTCAGCAGCATGGATAGATCAGTGTCACTGTCACTGCTATGACTGACTGTCATGACCTGTAGTAGTTATGGTTAGATGAAAAAAATATGAGATACAGCTGTATACAATTAAGTATACTAAATCTGAATAATTATGAAAAACATGCTGTAATAAAAACATTACCATATTACTGTACCATATTTTTACCCCACTCTTAACCTTGTTTTAATTACACTGTTACCCCATTATTACTAAGACAACACTACCATGACATAACCTGATTAGTGGAAGCACATTAGTATGTTGCTACCGAATTATTACCATGTTATTAATAACACTTTCCGTCCGCTTTACAACACCCATGATTTTCCCATATTATTTCTGGAGATGTCCTGATCCAAAGGATCAGTATCGGAGCCAATCTGGATCCACCATAACATTTTCACTGACCTCCATGCTGCTTTCTACTGCTTACTAGCCCTGTTTTCTGGGGTGTTGGTAACGCTGAACGTGACACCTCAGAAAAAATGTAATCCTACTACTGGGCTCGCTCGAGATGAGCCAGGCCTGCAGAGAATCGATCGCCATCGATCGCCTGCACAACCCGCGCCAGTTAAATTTGTGTCTGACCCGATTCCGACTTGCTCTGACGTCACACACATGTGGGCAACGATAACCTCACAAGATCGAGGCGGCCACCATTTTTAGAGCCAGGCGATGCAGTTGCTCTCCACTGACTGCAAGACCCAGGGAATTATGGGAAACACCCAGCTGTGGCCTGAACAAAGAGCTGATAGGCTGGTAGATTTGACAGCAAACACCACATGTTATAGAAAGTTTTTTTTTTTCTGTGAAATTGTAATATTTAACACTAGCTTGTACCCTATTAGTGTCATGTGCAATGAAGGTTTCATCTGTTAAACACATCTTGTGTGGCTGATAATGATAATAATAATAATGAAGGTTATTTACAGTATATAGCACAAAGTGCTTTACAAGGCGTACATAAAATTATAAAGGATAGAATCCAATGCCAGATACATGCACATTTCCATAGATTTACAAACCAGTATAAATAAATCCAAACATGGTCTGCAAAATAAAAATATCCTACAGATCAGCTCTAAAAGGATGCAACGACTTCTGCGACTTCCTGTAAATTCTTTGAAGGCTGCTGGAAATGGCTGGAAACTGTCCACCGACTTGACCACAGCTTTCTGTCTCCGCCCCCTGCTGCTGCCGCCTCATCTCTATTCATCTACTTTCCAGGCAAGGCGCCGTTCATCTCAAATGAGCCTACTGGCAACATGAAAGTCGACTTTTACCTAGTTTTCCCACGTTTAAAAAATATATATATATATATATATATATATATATATATATATATATATATATATATATATATATATATATATATATATATATATATATATATATATATATATATATATATATATATATATATATATATACATATATATATATATATATATATATATATGCGCTAATTTTGTTGGGAAAAAGGGTTTAGCTTGATAGCAGGCCAACATTTAACTTTGTTGTCCGGTTAAAATGCTCTCTGCATGGCTGTGTCTGTACTGTCACAGGTCGGTTGTTTGTGAGGGAAGAACTTAGCACTACGTGACAGGAAGATTCATATTGTATCAGTAATTTGAGCTTACAGATCTTTGACTTTTGAATCAGGACCTCCAGGACTTGGATGAAAGCTTGTGAAAAATAAAGTGCGTCAGATTTCTACTGCAGATGGGACTCAGTATCGGCAGAGACCACATATTAAATGTTAGGATTGGGAATGGGACACCCTTACTTATTACCCAAGTACAAAAATTAAACCTTAATATCGATAAGATATTCTCCTTTGCACTGGTGACACCCTGGTATAACCCCTTAGACAATTATCACCCTGTTTTTACAGTATGTAACTCTTTTATTAGTTTGGCAATAACTATAATGTGAATGTGACTGAAGATATTGGCATCAGAGCAAACTAGGAAACCTAAGGAATCGATTGGTACCAACCGTGCCATACTAGCCATACTAGCTTTTAACAAAGGAGGCTACATAACGCTCAAAGAAATGGGCTAAATTTTTGGGGGTCCCTTGACCTCTGACCTCTAGATATGTGAATGAAAATGGGTTCTATGGATAGTCTCCCCTTTACAGACATGCCCACTTTATGATAATCAAGTCATTGTCAAGTCTGACACACTGACAGCCGTCATGGCTGTTTGCCATGTTATGATTTGAGCATATTTTCTCTGCTAAATGCAGTACCTGTGAGGGTTTCTGGACAATATGTGTTTATATATATATATATATATATATATATATATATATATATATATATATATATATATAGTAGATTTGCATTAAGGAGCATATTTGCCCACTCCCATGAAGATAAGAGTATTAGATACTTGACAAATCTTGAACAGATAAAAATTTGATTAAATATTTTAATTGATTGACAGTCCTAAATAATATGTAGCTATTAAGCGGTTTGTTGTCACCCTTTAGAAAGAAGTGATGTCTACACTCTCCTGTTGACTTGTTCTCCATCATCACAATATGTCGGTCTCTACTGAAACAAGCAACTGTTTCCTTGTTGCTTAGTTATCGTGATAAAAAGGGAGGTGAGAGCCGACGCAGTTCATCAAAAAGAAATCATGTTTCGAAATTTTCAGAAGAATAATATAATGTGGGGTTCTAATAGAAAAGTCAAGATGCAGCAAAAACACTGCATTCACATGTAAAGACGGATCGCCCAAAGTTCATGCAGTTCCTCTTGAGCTGAGCGACCAGAGGCACTTTGGAAAATGAGAGGATGTTCAACAAGGCTGTCAGATGACAGAAGTCAACAACTTCCTGCTGTAGACAGCAGAGGAACAAATCAACAGTTCCATTTACAGACATCCCTGGCAGCTGGATTTTATTTCAAGGGCAACGGTTCTGCCAACTGATTACAGAAATGAATACCAGCTCTCCGTGATAAATGTCTTAAACATGTCCAACTATTTGTCATCATTCATTATTAGGACTACCTAATTAGCTCCACATTATGAAAAGAAATACAGAAATAGTAGGACATAAAATTCTTGTTGTAAACTTCATGGGCTTCATATACATAGTCGGTAATGAATGTTGGTTCAGGTTCAGGGTCTGCACATAATGAATCTTTCATTGGAGAGTCTTTTATTTACAAATACAATGACCTGCATTACTGATTACAATATGTTTGAATGGAAGGACTACATGAGCGAGGCCATTACACAATGTGACTCACTGAACCCAAAATGTGAGAATAGAGGCTGCGGTACATACTAGACTGCATCAAGCCTAATTATTTAATTGCACGTAAATGTGAGCGAAGAAAAAAGCTATATAGATCACTATGGCTGCATCAGGGATGTGACAGTGAGGAAATTTACCCACTGGTTAATAAATTAGTGATAACACCGGTGTTACCGTTTACACCAGACAATTGACTAGAAAAGGTGACCGTCAGTATATGTCGAGCTCTTACTTTGAGCTTTACTGTCAGGTGGCGGTGTGTGTGGCCTCTCCGGTGGAGCTTTCACTGTGAAGCCACAGGCCTCCACCCACACCGCACACCGGGTGTGAACGCTCCATCCTCTTCTCGGTGATTGCCTCATTAACATTATGGTTCCTTTACAGCATTGTAATAATAATAATAATAATAATAATAATGTGCATAAATCAGAAATATTGCCGAATATTTGGTTTTCGCTTTGAAACCAAATCCTTGGCCATCATCTGTCAACTTTCTCGTCCTGTGTGTGAAATCTGACTCCTGCTGCTCTGAGCTGACTTTCACTTTCAGTTTGTAGCGTCCGTCGTCCAACTATGTATTGATAACAGAGCTGATGAGCCAAAATGAGCTAAATAGGTTTAATTTCTGTAAAAGCAAAACGACAGTGGGGTCGGTGGGTACATAATGTAATGCCCGACCACGGTCTAACAGCTAAAACACCAACCATCGCGGCAAGTCTATACTGTATACATTCTTAACATTAATGAACAACTGAAAATCTTGTGTTTTAAGACCAGGACTCCAGGGTACATCAGTACCAGGGAATAAAATAGGCTGCTAGGGTCTGGTATGCAGTACCAGGAAGGGGGGACATTAGATACCTGCCAAAACCCACATACAATCCATCACTCACGGTCACATTTCCAACAAGAAAACACATCCGCTAACATCAGGTCAACATGCAGTTAGTTATCTCCGCCAAGGAGGTTACGTTTTCGGTTCGATTTGTCTGTTTATACAAGCATTAAGGTCTTGGCCTGCGTACTCGCTTGGCTCTGCAGGGTTTGACTGCGCTCCTCATGCAGGCCAGCATGCCGAGAGTAAATGCCAGGCACTATGTGGCAACCATGGAAACGGCATCTGTGCACCACTGTGGGCTATGTATCCTGCTGGTACAACTGTCTGGTGTATCAAATATCTCTAATCACAGCTTGGTTTGGTAATGCAGTTTCATTTTCATTAACATTGCGTGATAGGGCGCTGCATTCATGTGGTGTCGGAATAATGAATAATGTCTGAATGCCCGTTAAGCAGGAACTTAAAACTTAAAACAAAAAAGTTTTGTCAACATTCACAAATTACTGTGTTTACATGATGTTGTGTGTTCATAATTTCTTTCTACGCCATACAGTCATTGAATGATGCGTTCAAGGATGCATGAAGCTGGGGGGCGGGAGGAGAACAGTATCAAGCGATGAAGGTGAGGGTAGCCTAGTAGTACCAGCAAGAGCTTCAATCTCCTGTCACCCCTCATCAGCACACTGTGACGCCACTGCTGGGTGAGGTTACACTATTGACTAAACCCAACCACACCTATAAATGTTATTTGACACTTTCAACCAAAGCAGACAGTGAAACATACCGGTACTTTGTAGCCTGTTTATTTCCCTTAACTTGGCTTTGAGCTGCATTTTGTAATGCAGTAAAAGGTGGAAGCACAACCAGTTTAAAGGTGCAATGTGTAAGAACTTTAGTTTAAATCATGCAGGTTTAATAGTTTTTTTTGTACTTTTTATTTTTTTAATAACTGATTATAATTGGCAATTGAGCAAGTAGTTGCAAGTGACACATATAAAGAGCCAACTGTGGTGGCAGAAAAACAAGCTGTGAATTTAGGAATATATCCTGATGAAAATATGACTGATTAGACGGACAAGACTTGTTTGTGTGTGTGTGTGTGTGTGTGTGTGTGTGTGTGTGTGTGTGTGTGTGTGTGTGTGTGTGTAGTGTGTTGGAATCTATTGGACAGGATAGCCATGACATTTTGTAAAGATATTCATGGTACCCAGGGGATAGTTACCCATAGCAACAAACAACAAACAGCATTAACGTGTTAACATTGCCATCATTGTAAGTATATCAACGTGAACATGTTAGCATGCAGACATTAGCATTTAGCTTTTGGTGGAGTATTGCTTTAATGTGTCCAACATGCACACACAACATCAAATACAGTATATTTAAAAGGTTTATTTAAAAAGTAGGGCTGTACTGAATGTCATTTTTTCACGTTTTTTTGTTGAGGTTTTCGACTGAAGTTTTGAATGTCTGTTGTCAGATTTTGTGATGTCAACACCTTAAAACAAAATGGAAAATAAATTTTGGTTATATGAATGTATTTTATGGTGCTGTTAGACTGCTGCTGCATTGACTCATTAATACAGGTGTGTGCCTGTGCAGAGAAAACAGTGAAAATGTTATTTTGAAAGGCTAAATGCCAACAAATATGGACTGAAGCAGAATATTTCATTAGATAAAAACCTGTTGTGAATTTTGGAAATGATTACGTCTATTGTTTTTCATTAAATTTCGCCTTTGGCTTTCACTTAACTTTCACATATCACACAGTATGTTTTATTTTTTATGCATTTATACAGCTATATGAATGAAGCTGCCCCCTTTCTGTTGTTAGCATTGGGGTAAAGTAAGAGGTTAAGGTAGACACGGTGATACTGTAGGGCAACATTAAGGGAGCAGAAAGCATTATGCTACCCACATTTTTCAGCTCTAGTGATTCTGGTCTAAAGCCTGCTTTGCTAACCTTTATGCTACGACAGCCCCAATTAAACTTAAGTACAACAACAGCTCCTCTAACAGTGGATTTCTCAAGTCAGTCATTCTTTATAATGCCTTTTTTGCTACCACTTGTACAAATACAGCGCCGTAAGCATGTCTCCTTTGGTGGAGTGTGGCACTCACGCTGCTCCGCAAGGTAAAGTGCACAATGAGCACATTTGCTTCAAATATGGTACTATCATTTTCAGAGTGGGGGATCATAGTATTCAAATCCGTATTTAACCTTTCAAGGCAGGAGGATTATGCAGCAAAGTCTCCATTCCGAGCGGTTTCCTCGCCCCCTACTCCCCTGCCATAATAATGATCATTATCATCATTGTGTGAAAAGAGGATTATCATATCGTTATATAAACCCAGGAACACCCCCACTATTATGAAGTAATTTCACTCTCATCAGTGGACCAGTACTGTGTATGACAGTCAGCTGAGCTGTCACAAGTGACCATGGCAGTCGTCCATCATTCTCTGGCCGAGGTGGCTGTGGGGGGGGGGAGAGAGGGGGGGGCCCCTCCCAACCACAAAAAAAAAATTATAAAATAGAAAAAAAAAAAATAACTTCCCAAAAAATGGTATCTAAAGAAACTTATTTTTTAAGCGTGGTGTAGTCTACTAAAACCTCTCATTGACTAGTTTACTTCTCTACTCTCTTCGTTAGTCATAATATTAACTGATGATTATGCCAGAATTACTGTTTCTACTCCATAGTGAAAAAACTACTAGAGTAGAGAGTCTTAAGCAGTTACAGGAATGTGTTAATGTGTACTCATTACAAAAATACACACTAGTATAAAGACAGTGTGTGAGCCAGAGTGCGTTGCTACACCGGTTAAAACATAAAATGTCTAGGGCTACAAATCATATAAAATATTTAATCGTGATTAATTCCAAATCAATCACAAATTTTTTATCTGCTCAAAATGTACCTTAAAGGCAAAGGAGATTTGTCAAGTATTTAATTTTCTTATTAACATGGGAGTGGACAAATATGCTGCTTTATGCAAATGTATGTATATATTTATTATCAATCAACAATGCAAAGCAATGACAAATATTGTCCAGAAACCCTCACAAGTTCTGCTTTTAGCATAAAGAAATAAACTGCAGCCCAACAGGCAACAACAGCTGTCAGTGTGTCAGAGTGCTGACTTGACTATGACTTGATCCAGACTGACTGTGATTATCATAAAGTGGGCATGTCTGTAAAGAGGAGACTGGTGGGGACCCAGAGAACCCATTTACATTCACATATCTGGAGGTCAGAGGTCAAGGGACCCCTTTGAAAATGGCCATGGCAGTTTTTACTCGCCAAAATTTAGTTTGGAGCGCTATGTATCGTCCTTTGTCACAAGCTAGTATGACCTGGTTGGTACCGATGGATTCCTGAGGTTCTAGTTTCTTTACTCTAGTTTTAAAACTGAGCCAGCTACAACCGAAAAGTTTGTTTATGCGTTAAAGAAACTATTAGGGTTAAAACAAATCTACATTAACAAGTTAGCACGTTAAATTTGACAGCCCCAGTTAATCTGTACTCATTGCTAAAATGTCCACTCGTGCTGTAGTATAAAGACACACGGTGTGAGCCAGTTAAAACTGAATTAAATGTCCCATCATTACAACCTCCCTGCACCCAACTGTCCCCACCAAATCAAGAGGATGATCAATGTTGTTAGCAGGCTTCTCATTTTTAGATTTTATAAACTAAACATCATCTAGATTTAATCACCAGTGCAAGTAATTGTAGCAGCTAGACAGCAGTCACAAAAAAGCAATTTAGGCATCCCAGTTATTATGTAGTAATTATTATCAAAACGTGTGGACTATAGCAGATTTGTCTACTGCAATTTGGACATGCTACACATTTAGAGCTGCAATTAATCGATTAATGTCAACTGTTGACTTAATCGTCAATTATTTAGAGTATTTTGTGTTTACTCCTCTACGATGCTAAATTGCATATCTCAGAGTTGTGGATGAAACAAGACATTTGGGTTTTGGTAAACACTGATCTACATTTTTCACCATTTTTCTGACAATTTACAGACCAAAATAATAAAGAGATTAATTGACATTGAAAATAATCATGCCGTAAAATACGTCAGTAAAAATCCCACTCTCCACTTTTTACTTCTGGCAATTGTATTCACGCTTCAAAAATCATAAAAGTGGTGTTCATTTGTGAAGATTATCTTGCTGAATAAAATGTATAAGTATCATAAATTTGTGTTTGCCACAGATCTTATCTCAGATGGAAAATTCCCATCGTCTTTTTATTGAAGGAACCTTGGTTGGCACACAAAGTACGTCATCTCTGGAGCACTCTGTAAGTTAAATGTCCAACATAATACGTCCAACATCAATTCTTGTATCATTTTGATTATATTTTGTTGCAGCTTTCACTGTATTGTTTACTGCCCACCTTGGATGGAACAGTGTTATTCGTTAATGCAGTTGGTTTGCATATGGAAGCAGTTTCTTTTGTGAAAGGGACACTAGCACCGTATTGTGGATAAAGTCAGCACTACTGGACATTGATTACAAAAACAACCTAAGGCTGGTGACAAACCTACAGTCGCCTTATTCAAAGGGTGCTTTTCCCTTCTAATTATTTACAATGTGCCGCTTGCTGTCATTTTGCAACTCAATAGCGAGGTCAGTTCTGTCACTCCCAGGAACCAAAATGTTTCTGCATCTCCATAGGTACAGTCTTAAACATATGGACTCCTTTAATTAAATCATACCTTGACTCAGTCCTCCTCTCAGTCTTACTGACAGCAAGGTCATTAAACTATTAAAGGGAGTCACAGGCAAAATTGTTGTGAGCAGATTGAGGCAGGAAAGGTTAATTAAATGGCCATTGCTTCTCCTTACCTCAAGCAAATCAGCATTCTTCTATCCCAGACAGGCCAATGTGAGAGAATGTGGCTTTTTTTTTCTCATGCTGCACTAGATGTGTGAGCATACGCCTATTTTTTTTTTTCTGCGCTAAGGGAGAAAAAATGGTTTATCTCAAAAAAAAAAAAAAAAAAAAAAATCTCTCACAATGCTGATATAAAACTGTGGCCTCTTCCTGTGAACCCTGCAACACAGTAAAACTAAGGAAACAAAAGCAGCGAGATAGCACCTCTGTGTCTGGCGTGGTTAAGGACAAATCGTTTTAGAGTGCTTCAGGGATTATTCTAAAACATCCAGATACTGTATGCCTTTCTTTTTACTGTTTGCAGAAAGGGTCAAGACTTGCCATCATGAAGCTGATTTTAAATAATTAGCTTTTAATTCAGCAGCACTCTGTTTATTAGGACATTTCATTTTTGTCCTTGAAAAATCCAAAAACATTGTACAACATTAATATGGTTTTACAGTCATATGGTGTGCAGCGAGCTCAAGAGGTTACTGCTTACCATTTGAACATCTTCATGCTGACAAGGTTTGTCGGTCTCATTGCACCACTGTAGCAGTAAGACATTTTCCTTTACCTATACTGTGCATTTACTGCAAATCAAATGCTACTGTGAAACATAAAGACATGCATTCCCTTTCAAAGCAGCCAATCACTGAAAAAAAAAAGTATAATCTCAACATTCTTCTCCATCCTGCAACTTCACCTTCCTTCCTGGTACTATTAAGATTTTGTGGTAGATTGGAGGCGAGATTGAATCTGTATTGTGACTACAGTCACGGCCCACTATTATAACCAACTTTGCATCAGACAATACAGCGTTTTAACTGTAGACAGCTGTGATGGATTTTACAACAGTTGGAAGTGATACTTTACAGATCTGGAGAATTTTATCTTCTTCATACCTGCTGCTGGAATTTCACAACAACCTTTCAGTGTTTTGTCTGTGAATTATCTTCAAAAGCCAACAGTTGCGATAATCTGCACGTGCAGCGTATACTATAAATACCAAAACTGGTAGTTTAAGTTGGCCCTGTATGTAAAATTAAATTAGTTAATTAAATTACATTAATTAAATTATTTCACAAAGGCTGTATGATACTGTATATTAAAGATCAGATTTCACAGATTAAAGGGTCACTGTCCATTCCAAAGGCAAATATGATAAGATTTACATTTTTGTGTTTTTCTGCATGGTTAGAGTATTAAATTTACACTCAGTAGTTCGGTCATAGTGTTAAAGGTGCAGCGGCATCTAGGGGTGAGGTTGCAGACTGCAACCAACTGGAACTTCTCCCATGTGCCAAACATGGAGAACCACAGTGGCCGAAGCAAAACGTGAATAGTCTTATCTCGAGTCAGCGTTTGGTTTATCCGCCCTGGGCTGCTGTAGAAACATGGAGGCTGGTTCCACCACCTGAGGGCAGTGACTTACAAAAGCAGCCAAGCAAACTTATATTACCATCGTTATTTCTTTCATAATGAGTGAGGCACTGGCTGTACCATACAGAAAGTCCTTGAACAAATGTGACTGTAGAAAAATGTCTGTTAATTAGATATGAATAAGACTTATATAAAGTGGTATTTGTGCCAGACATTAAAATATGACTACGCTTAATACTTAAATACTATTTAAATAGTTATTTTAAAAGGTACAGTGTAGGATTTGGCAGCATCCCTCCACCCCTCACTACCTCTACCAGCAGTAGTGGTTCATCAGAGGACAGGAGGACAGAAGGACCGAGGACACATATATATCACAAGTCAATATTTCGCAATAATGAACAATATTATTGCTTATCATTGATTTTCCTCATAATGTGCAGGCCCAGTGTACAGTGATTGGTTGAACACATGAGCCAATGCAGCGCCAGCAACCACCATTTTTACAAACCTGTTAGCCATGTAAACAACAGACAACAACTCATAATTAAATAAATGGAAGAAAACATGGACAAATGGACCGACAGCAAAGTCCAAAAGTTAAGTCGCTCGAGCACACATCACTGAGCCAAAGAACAAGGAGAGCCACTGCTCTGCGAGCTAATGCAGTAGCACAGAGGCTAACGCAGTAGCACAGAGGCTAACCCAGTAGCACAGAGGTTAACCCAGTAGCACGAGGCTAACCCAGTAGCACAGAGGTTAACCCAGTAGCACAGAGGCTAACCCAGTAGCACAGAGGCTAACCCAGTAGCACAGAGGCTAACCCAGTAGCACAGAGGCTAACCCAGTAGCACAGAGGTTAACCCAGTAGCACGGAGGCTAACCCAGTAGCACAGAGGCTAACCCAGTAGCACAGAGAGCACGCTAATCCCAGTAGCACAGAGGCTAACCCAGTAGCACAGAAGCTAACGTAGTAGCACAGAGGCTAATCCAGTAGCACAGAGGCTAACCCAGTAGCACAGAGGCTAACCCAGTAGCACAGAGGCTAACCCAGTAGCACAGAGGTTAACCCAGTAGCACAGAAGCTAACCCAGTAGCACAGAGGCTAACCCAGTAGCACAGAGGCTAACCCAGTAGCACGGAGGTTAACCCAGTAGTACAGAGGCTAACCCAGTAGCACAGAGGCTAACGCAGCAGCACGGAGGTTAACCCAGTAGCACAGAGGCTAACCCAGTAACACACACGCTAACCCAGTAGCACAGAGGTTAACCCAGTAGCACAGAGGTTAACCCAGTAGCACAGAGGTTAACCCAGTAGCACAGAGGCTAACCCAGTAGCACAGAGGCTAACCCAGTAGAAGAAGCAACCCAGTAGCACGGAGGTTAACCCAGTAGCACGGAGGCTAACCCAGTAGCACAGAGGTTAACCCAGTAGCACAGAGAGGCTAACCCAGTAGCACAGAGGCTAACCCAGTAGCACGGAGGCTAACCCAGTAGCACAGAGGCTAACCCAGTAGCACAGAGGTTAACCCAGTAGCACAGAAGCTAACCCAGTAGCACAAGGCTAACAGTAGCAGAGAGGCTAAGCCCAGTAGCACGGAGTTCCTCCCCCAGCAGGGCCCCATTAACACAGTTGTCACAGAGGTTAACCCATAGTAGCACTGGAGGTTAACCCAGTAGCACAGAGGCTAACACCAGTAACACATGAGGCTAACCCAGTAGCACAGAGGTTAACCCAGTAGCACAGAGGTCCACCCATGAGGTACAGAGACTAACGCACTGTGACAGAGAAAAACTGAGTAGTACAGAGGCTAACCCAGTAGCACAGAGGTTAAGTCAGGGGAGGACCACATAAATCAGAAATCAAGGCTAACCGGGTAACACACACGACAAAATTTCACAGCACTCCATCCAACAGTTGCTGCGATTTTTCAGTTTGGAGCGATGGATCGACTGGCATACTAACCAACAGAATAACAGCCATTGTGGCCAAAACAAAATTGTAATTACACCAGAAATCCAAAATTTACAGTTCCTCTGCTTCAAACCCAACACAGAAATGTTGTCAATGGGCTTTTGTGAGAGCCTTTTGTCAAACACAGACCTGTAACTAAACTGTAACTTGAAGATCACTTGCCAATAGTATGAAGCGTGACCTTAAGTATAATAAACTCATTATTGAACTGAATAAATTAAAAGGTGTAGATGAACTGGATTGGATTATTTCATCCACATTTACCACTTTACAGATAACTCTGAGTGACTGACCCCCCCCCTTCCCAATAAATTAATAAATAGCTTTAACACTTGACACTATGATATAAAAGGTAATAGCACATAAAAAGCATCACCAGAGGAATAAGTGTTTTGCAGAGATTTTGTCTTGTTTTCAGTGAGAATCTAAGGTTGAACTGTGTCGTTTCCATTAATTGTTTTCATAAAGTTGTCAATGTTAAGCCCGTTGAGATTGTAACTGTACTAAACTACTGTAAAAAAAAAATAAACTTGATTTTGATAGTGTGTTTGCTCTTGCTGCTCCGAGCTTTGTTGTGTCAAACACTAAGCCAATGATCTATGCAATACCATGCAACAATTTGGAGACATAACACAGTAGGAGGAATAAAACCCTGAAAGTCAGTGTTGTTCACTGACAGCCGTACAACTCCAACCCTTTGTGATTGTGCCATCTGTCATATTTCATCACCTACTATTACCACCCTATTAAAAGGTTTCTTTCAATTTGAAAAGTTGCATCAGAATGCTAATATCCAGCAATTAACTTTTACATTTGGAAAGCACTTCCATTGGTTTCATGTTGATATTTATTCAGCAACAAGACACTAGAGCCAAGACAACACACTGTATGGTGTCAGGGTCCAAAATTAGTTCCTGCCACCCACCAAATGGTAACTCATTGGCAGTGGTGGGTAAAATCATCAGGCCACTTTGATGGACAAGGAAAACGTTACAGATGGGACTAGGGGAATCGGCTCAGGTATCACTGTCAGTGTTGGGACTGAATAAGTTGGATCGGTGCATCCCTTGCTCTGTCATGTTTCAGTTTATTTGGAACCGGAGACGTGGCAGAGAGAAAAAAAGTTGTAGGTTATGACACTTATATTTTGTCCTGAATGTATGGTATGGTTAAACACAGCCTTGTCACTCAAAAGGTTAACCGTTCACTCATAACTATATTCACTTACATTAAAAAGCAACGAGGGAAGCAGCTATAAAGGGAAGCAGTTTTTTCGACCACCAATGTCCGTGAAATGAGAAATCACCTCCGTAGTTATTTTAAACCAAATCACAATCTTTTCCTCAACTCTTCCTCAAGTTGTTTTGTTCCCAAACCAATCAAATAGGGGTTTTTTTTTTTTGGGGGGTTGGGGGGGGGTTCTCTTTCCTTAAGGTTTGTGTTAGGTTGTGGAGGCCCGGGTTAATTCCCCTTTACAACCTTTTTTTTTGAGGGGTCCTTTTTTCCTCTTCCTCCAGTCCCCTAAGCCCAAACCCCCCTCTCTCCTTTAAACCCCACACTACCCTACATCAAATTACTGTGTGAACTGTACTGCGTGAACAACAGAGTTAAAACTGAATTTCCCCACTGTGGGACTTAGAAAGGAATTTCTTTCTTTCTTTCTTTTTTTCTTTCTAAAAGGCTGTTTGCATGTAAAATGTGAAAATTGACACGTTGCTGAACACTCATAGGGAAACATCTGAAAACTTTCCGTAAGCTCTAGGAACCGTTGTATGAGGATATGTTGCCACATTAGCCATGAGTGTTTAGGACCTGCTCCTACAGTTGTGCTTTATTTCAGACACATTATGGGCATATTTGTCTCCTGATAACAAAAACAAAAATGAAAACCAAATCTTTAGCTTCTTTTAGCTTAAACTGTTCTTTTCTTTTGTAGAAGTGACTGTAAACGATCACGCTATCAGTCATGTTTGCTTAAAAAAACAGGTAAGAAACAAAAACTAATGAGTATTTCATGAGGAAAATGTGCTTACCTTAAAACGGAAAGCTCTTCAATGCTCACTAAACTGCGTGGCTATGCAATTTGTATAGCATAACTATATTACATAAAATATGACAGCTTCTGTGTGGTGTGTGATTTAAAATAAGGATGAGTTTTCAGTCATTATAAACATACCAGCACTGACCAGTATCACCATGAAGCCTCGCAGCAACATGAAGACAACAGAAAGAAGCACAGAGTCCCAGGTGAGGTGTTACAACTTCTGTCTGTGTAATTAAAAAGGATGAAAGTGCTGGACTCAATTACGGGATACAGCACATTGTTTAAGGCACAATGTGGTAGTCTATGACGGCTATACTCAGAAGATGAAGTTAGCGTGGCCTCCTCTTTTGTGTTCACATGGCGTGCAAGCATGATCAATGAATTACTTCATCAGGTGGAGGTGCCAAGTGGGCCAAGAGCTACAACAGCACACAGGAGGCTCAGGTGAAGTCTCAGACAAACAGTGTAGAAGCAAAGAGACAAATGTCTGGTGCTGCAACAGCCGCTAGATAGCACTGTAGTAGCACTGCCGCCATTTTGGACTGTAAATGCCAATGAATTCATATCCAAAAGGGTATATAAAGAGACGTCTGTAAATCAGTACGAACACTTAAATATCCCTCATTTAAATTATGATGTGCTAGAAGTTGTAAAATTCTCTAATAGCTGAATCCAGAGTTATTTACTTCGGCATAATGAACATCAGACCAGGACTGCACCAACCTGCACGCTCATACGACGTATCTGGTTCTGTCAGCTTCCTGCTAGCTGTATGCGGCTGTAATAATGGATGTATTGGCTGTAATTCAGCACTTTTATTTAGGGCTATCAAGGAAAACATGATAATACTGCATTAATTCAAAAATCGTTTAACTCTGCAACCAATCTTTCGTAGTCTAAGGAATCCATTTGTACCAACCATGTCTTACTAGCTTATCGTGAAGGAGGCTAAAAATCGCTCCAAACTTACAACTGAAAAACTGGCATGGCCATTTTCAATATTAAATATATACATACCTTTGCATAAAGCAGCATATTTGTCCACTCCCATGCTGATAAGAGAATTAAATACTTGGCAAATGTATTAATGTCTCTGTTCCCAAACAACCGGCTATCGGCCAGTAGCTAGTAGTGCTAGTAGCATGACATAAACAATTTATTGTAGGCTATTTACTAGCACACAGGGCAAAAGCACGGGACACAACATCTCATACGTCCATGATCTGTGGTCTGTTGGACATTTATTTTGGATCCTTAATATGAAAAAGTTAAAGATTTCTCTCAAAATCTGTGTGCTGGATTTTACTAACTTCCATTTATGTCCATTGTTCACTTTATGCTCCTCTGGGAAGCGGCCAGGCAAAATATGGTATGGAATGGAATGGAACAAATAATTGTCTTTCACACGCCGATGTATTGTTCGTTCCTTGTCTCAGCATCGGGTTCTCACAGCTGCTCAGACATTAGTTAAAATGAGATTCAAGGACTCTATAATGGACTAAATGACTGGGAAAGACGTTCAGTCGACAAACAGGCACAAATGATGCACTCAACATAAGACTGGATTGCATTGCTAGTCCTGATTTTTTTACACGATATGTCCCAAACTTCCATCACCTGAATTTGGTCACACGCTGACAAGACTGCTGAAGAAACTTCAGCAAACACGCAGCACGCTTTGTTTCCCTCTTTGTTATTCCGGTTATCAGAAATGTCGCCGGTCCATAGCTTGTTTCTCAGCTACTCCTTGACATTGAAAAGAATGCAGCGATTGCACATCAGCTTTCTGTGGGTATCTCCTCTATTGTTGGATTGCGACTGGGCCAAGGTACGTCAGATACATTTTAATTACAATGCTCTTTACACAGCTAATCTGAGGAAGTACGCTGTTAGAGAGCCGCGATATAATTAATCGTCATCAGTTTGCACAGGGGTTCTTTATCCCGCTTTCACCAGGTATGATCATCCTTACTGCATGGAGGGAATCTGCAGCACTCAATTCATCCTGTGAAACAATGAGCATCGCTTATCTCACAGTAGAACAGACAACTGCCATTCACTTGTCTGAGGACAATGTCACACCAAACTCTGTGTGGCAATTTAATGTGGCCTTGAAGGCGCATTAATACACCATATATTGTAATGTGACTCCTCCAGGAGAGGTCCATCTTGGCCTATACTGGAGGACGAGTGAAAACCTTTACAACGTTATGGTAAACCACTGCTGCTGTTGTTGGAAGGGCATGTACCCTGTGAAATGTTTACCTGATAGTGGTCGCTGACTGCAGTAGTAGGTTATGAACTCTAAACTGTTGTTAATAAAAGAAAAGCTGTTTACTGCCATTTTAAGTTTGTCCAAATAATTGTGGGGGGAAAAGTGCATTTCATGGGTTTTATTGTTAAGTCTTCAAAAAGAACAGCAAGATTAAATATGTGTGTGACTAACAAAAGCATTTACAATTTGAAAACTGATTATTCCTTATTTCTTACTTCTGGTACCGTTTATCTATTTCAGGGAAATGTGAACATGGTTGAGGCACTTCAGGACAGCGTCCCAAGAATCCAACTACCATAGACAACGTCAACCTTTTTGGATGTGGAATAGGGATTAAAGCAAGGACTATTTTATCTTTGAGGCGTCCCGACATAGTTTGAGTTTAATGAATACCTGCCACCCAACTAGAAACAGGTATACCTTTTGTCCACAATACTAATTACAAATTTGCTATGATTCTTAAGGCTTTGTGACTGATAAACTGATTGCACTCTGTAGGAAGACAAAGTTAGCAACCAGCTGGTGAACGTAATGGAGTATTTAGCTGTTTAAGACCCAGATGTTTCCCAGTTGCCACCCTCCAGGTCTGAAAAGTGAAAAAATTTCCATTTCCATTCAGTTGATTTGCGCTTGATAGAAGTTGTTGTGAGCATGCGGTACCAGTCTACTCCTTCCCGCTCTTTTAACAGGGTTCCCACAGATTCCTCCATGTCATAAATTAGATAATTTAGATTTCCAGAAATATTTCCCCACAGGATGATGGGGAGAGGATTACTTTACATGTGTTTCTCTTCATTAATGGATGCTTGTGAAGTTCAGACACTTACACACTTACAAACATCAGTTTGCTGCGGGCGTCTCCCGAGCAGATGCATTTAGATCAGAAATGCCCACTCAGAAATATCGACTTCTGCAGCATTAGTTTGTGCGTTAGTGTTATTACTGCAGGGGCAGCGTGTCTTTCATGTGTTGTCTGCTGTGACCCACCTATTTTGTGTCTCCCCTGTTATTTGTCACTGTACAAGGGCGACCAAACTAATCTATCTCATCTAATACACAGCAATTTTGCTTTTGTTCAGTTTCAGTTTCATTTTTAGTTAAATTATGGTTTAATGGGTTGTATTGCAGCAGTGGGTCACATACACACTGCCTTTCCAGACTGGAAGCTCTATTGAAATGAACATTGGAAAACCTTGATCGGTTCCTTATTGTACTAAAACTGAAAAATATTTGAACATGGACCTCTCCTGCCAACGTATTTATAGAGAATGGAGTGTGGGAAGTTTAAAAAGCAAACAAAGCTCGGGGTTAAGCTGGCAGATAAAATGTGAAGAGGCTGGCAGTTCGCTGTGCTGCACCGCTCCTAATTACTGTACATACAACAAAAAGTGCTATCCATCTCTTTCTTTGACAGGGGACAGTGGTCAGAGTCAGGAGTCGAGTTAAATGTGAGGAAGCAAAAATTGCCTTCATTGCTGCCCTGGCATTACCTATGCAGATCTTTATCAGGAAGGCCAGTGACTCTATTGTGACTGTTTTGCTGGCCTTACAATGGCTTTCTGTGCACCTATGCTACCAGGAGATTGGCTGAAATTATATTCTTTTCATGCTTGGCTAGGCTGCAGCTTAGAAACAAGCTGCTTATGGAAGCCAGGGGAAGATTGCTGATAATAGAAGCTTCACATCCAGTTGACCTTTTTCCTACTCTCTTTTCCTCCTTCGCAATAGCTCAATTGCAGTGACAGGAGAAAAGGAAACAATCTGCTCCGTAGAGGACACACAACCTGCACCATCTAAGCCAAGGCCTTGGCACTGAATGGCAAGGTCTTGGCTCCTTGCAACCAATACTGTGATTTCCACGGGGCCTAAAAGGGATTGCCCAGGCTTACTCATTATTTATGTCTGTCAATTTCCACATCTCCTTGCATCTCGTTGCCTACAGCTGGGATTCCAGACCATCAGGTCCTGGACCTGCAGTTGGCCACGGGCTGTTTGCCACAAGGCAGCAAAACATCCGAAAATCCCCCATTTTATCTGCCCTTTGTACGACATATAAATACAACTTTATAGGCGCAGTTACAAAAATATTGCAACGACTCTGGAAAGCTATACACAAAGTTGGAGGTCTTCACACCCCAATATTACTTGGATAAATGTAATAGTGTGTCCTCCAAATAGGTTTTCTGGGGAAAAAAGTTATTGAATGAATCTGCTGAATGACAATGACTATCGTAGAGTGCTTTCACACCTAACCTGTTTGGTTCAGTTAAAACAGTTAGTACGGTTCATTTGGGCCGGTGGGAAAGATGTCAGTTGGACACCGGTGACTAAACAGTCAAATGAAGACGACTTTTTCTGGTCTCTGGTGCAGTTTATTTGTGGTATGAAAGCAAACTAACCAATCACAGGATTTTATGATAGCAGATATCAGGGATGGGACGATACACCTATCTCCCGATTCAATACTGTCATGATACTAGGGTGCCGATTCGATCTATATTGCGATTTTTAATTATTGCGATTCAAAATTACAATTTATTGCTATTTTTATTAGCTTTTTTAACACTAGACCACGGGGAAAAGTTGAATCATACACTTTTAGGAACTTAAAATATATAAAATATCTAAATATCTACCTAAATTGATATGATAAAATGTTTGATTTTCAGCACATATATCACTTATTGTCAGGCCGTATTTATTACATTTTTCTAGCAACCTACAAGTCAAAGAGTAAAGACATTTCCCTCACATATTAGTGGTATTTTCTTTTTAATTTATGAGGGACATGTAATGTTTTCTACATCTTGGGGAATATACTCTAATCAATCTTTTTCCATATAGGTATTTTGTATATACAGTTCCCTTTGTTCGCACCTTATTTGGAAAACCAGATGTACTTTCTCTAACTTCACGAAGTCCATCTCTAGCTCTGCTGTCAGCCTCGATCTCTGTATACATCCAAGGTCAGCTCCATCAGGGCCGTTTCAGTGCATTTAACATAAATATCAGTATATGGTGCTCTATGGTTGTAGCGTCGGTTGATTTGACCACGCAGATGAGAGTGATGGTCGTCTTGACCGTACGTTACCACAATATAACATTTCCACATTCCTGTATTTCCTGGAGTTAGCATGCAGCTTTAGCCGTGATGTCTAGCTCTGTGTTTCCTGCAATGTGTGAAACCCAAAGTGTTTCCATCCTTTACTGGATGTGTAGTGTTTACCACGTTGGATTTAAAATGCGAAGGTGCAGGTCGTATCCACATGAACTCTCCACTGTTTTCTGCTCTCTGCGTTTTGTTTTGATTGACGGATACAGAACAAGTATGAATTCACGTTATTCAGGCTACAACAATAAAGGCAGTAACTTCCTTCTACCTCCACATAGACTCAAATGAAGCAAAAATATTGATTCTGACATTTAAAAAAAATCTATTTCAAAATGAAAGGTTAAAAAAATAGATAATACATAATACATAGTAATACATAGGTGAATCGATTTTTTTCCCATCCATAGCAGATATGTGATTTTAGCATAATTTCAAAAGCTAAACTACTAATAAATCCAACTGCGATTGTGAAATCTGTTCAGGAATCGATCTTATGATCTGTATTTTAGGCCATGTACTGTATATAACACATCAGCGCAGGTCTTTTTCCTGATTAATAGGTCAAAAGCTGTTAAAACCTGAGCTTGTATCACATTTTGCGTTCTTTGTCAGTTTATTAGTCATTAAAAAGTGTGTGACACTTAAACACAAGGCGTGTCCCTGCACTCCCCGACTATGTGTTCGATCCAGTCATCTGCAAGCATGCAAAGGAGCTTTCGCATCATCCTGTCACTACCTTTACTCATCATAACATGCAGTCGATTTGCAGGTTAATAATATTAATAATACTTACAATCAGTTCAAAGAACATAAATATGCATATCAGAAGGATTGACTTGCTGCATTAACTTCTGTCACCAGAATTGAACCAGAATTTGATGTCCCCAAGTGGGTCCAGATGATGCTGGATGACAATCGTCAAAAACCGTCCAATCAACAAGTTACCGTTCTGGACCAAAAGAACCCAACTACAGGTGTGAAAGCACTGGTCAGTATGTCCATCATCAATAGCTGCATTTACATGGACACAAATAATCGGAATAAAGGCCTAATCAGATTAAAAATGCTCCATGTAAACACGTCAGTCGGAAGATTGTGATCCGAAGCCGCCTGGCGGGTGTATGCCTCTGCCAACCAGTCTAGTTGCAGTTTACATCCATGTCTTTACAAAATGTCATTGCTTCATTATTCATTATTTTATCCTATTAGACATTTGTGTGAAATTGTCAGAATTAGCATAGTGACCTTTGACCATCAAGATGCAATCAGTTCATCTTGAGTACAAGTGGACGTTTGTGCCAAATGTGAAGAAAGTCCTCTGAGGTATTTCTGAGATGGACCGGATGGAAAACATAATGACAATATAATAATAATCAGGGCTAAACATTAATGCTTGCCCACTTGCCCGGGGCAAGTAAACTCTGTGTTCAGGCAAGTGGAATGGCTCATGAAAAATAAATGTGATCTTTATTTTTCTTCATTCATCGAGTGCCCAGTTCACATTCTGCTGCTCTGAGAGTGAGCTGCTCTACATAACTGAATGTTAATGCTACATTTTAACAGCACTCTGAGTTTATGAACGGCCCCGTTTGTGCCAGAATGTGCTCTGGCGCTCCGAGTGGCTATTTATGAACACAGCCATAGTGTGAAGCTACATTATCAACAGCAAATCCATGTTGAAATCGGCAGAAGGAGAGCTAGTTAACGTTAGCTGGGAAGTTCGCCTTCAGTACTTCCTGACAAAATGGGTTTATTTAAATCCAGAACACAATCTTTTCCTAAACCTCACCAAGTAGGTTTGTTTCCTAAACCTCAGTAAAGGCTTCTGTAAGAAATTCTGACTGAATCTTGTCCTGAATGCAAACTTCTCCCATGTAAATAAGGCCCCTAACAGCTAACATATACACAACAACAATAACACAATGGATGCTCTATAGGTGTACATTATGGTGCGTTCAACATCTGCTCAGTAAAAATGAGCATTAACTGAAGGAACATTATAACGCTATCATGATGTGTTCAAATGTAATCTTGTAAAATGTAGAAAATGAATCCAGTCGTTTGAAGCAGGAGTTTTCACAGCAATATACAACATATAAAAAGATATTAGAGAGGGAATAACTTCCTGTTTAACTTCCGAGCACTAGCTGTAAGCAGCCTGTAATACTCTACACACTATTAACGTCGAGCTTATGTAGAAAGCAACCAGAGCTGGTGGTTGTTAAAACTGACCGATACAGTTTTGATGAGTTCGGTGGAGTTTAACTGAAGTGCGTTTCATGATGATCAGCGAGGTAAACTTACTGTCAGTGGAGTCTTGTGGCTTTGAGGAGTAATTGTATGTTTTGTAGATCAATGATTATAATAATTGTTTAAATCCCTGTTGATTTTGTTTATTTTAAAAGGGCCTACATTTTTCATTATAGAGGGCAAGTGGCTGAAAAAGTTTAGTGTCAAGCCCTGATAATAATATAATAATAAAATAATAAAAAGTACTTTAAAGCTGACCTCACATTTCCTCCTTTCCTCTTCACTGAATCAGTATCAGTGCCACATTACTTCCTGCATTAGCACCCAACATTGCCACAGGACACATATTACAAATGCAGTAGAGCTGCATATGAACCGAAATATTTATATATTCATCAGTTAACAATAACTTAAACAATTAAAAATTCAGTAAAAGTCTACAGGTTAACAAAGCTAAAGTTGTTAAAGCGATATTATAAGGCCAACGCTGAAATATTTCATGTAGAACTGCACACATCGCCAACCAAAATTTACTGTAAACATCATTCGATATCTTAAATATATACCAGAACAGCTCTCAAGCCATATTGCAAGTCAGCACATACACCCACTACATCACCAGTGCTCAATTTGGAGGGAGCTGTGAGATTTTACAAACCCTGTACGGTAAATTATATGTAAAATGAAATGCCTGAAACTTTCATTTCTACAACTTACAACACTTAACCTCGCACTATGTCAGCTTTAACATGAAGGAATGCCATGTTTGCCCATGGCGCTGTGGTTTAAAGGAAAAGCAACCTCACAATAATTTAGTATCAATCATTGCTTCCTGTTTTATAATGCAAATTGACGATTCTCAGTTCATATTTTGACTTCTTACTAGATTTTGCAAAAAAATCATTTAGATTTCCAGTTTGTGAATCTTCCGCTATCTACTAGGATGCCACACAAACTCTCAAAGAGTTAAACTGATGAAGTCTCACATTTTTCCACCCTTTCAGATAAAAAAAAAAAAAAAAAAAACAAGAATAAAAGTGATGGGAGAGATAGCTCTGGCCCTCATGTGGGGGCCAGTGGTTGCAGGGGATATGTATATCTGCAGATAAATCCTTCTGTTCCGAAACAGTATTTACCAGGCCTTTTAGATACACATCAGCCGTGAAGCCATGGGTCCAGCCTTCATTATACTGTGTGAATCTTCCCTCATTTGGCAGGGATAGCATCTCCTTTCTTCCACCTCCAAATACCCCTATCCACATCCCCATTCGCTCTGCACAGCTAACAAGCAAGATGTTGCCATTGATGGTGGCAATATAGCTGGAAACAAACGCCTTTGTTCGGTCTTTCTCCGAGACCCCCCTGGTCGTTTCTCTTTTTTGACAAACCTCGAAAGAGCCCGGGAATCAAAGGTGCTCAAAGAGACGATGCACAGTCAGGTGGGAAGATGTGCAAAAGACCACCGGCCAGTGAGGTGACAAGATAAGTAAGACAGACCTTTGAGAAGTTATCGCAGAGGGAAAAGACAATAAGTCGCAGAAATATCCAGCGGTGACCCTTTGAAAATTGTATTGTTACAAAGCAATCCCAGATTTTAAAGTGTGCATGTCTCATGTGGGAATCAGACACACTAATATGTGTTATAAATTATAAAATTGTACAAACTAGGGATTCACCGATCCCACTTTTTCACCTCTGATACCGATAACGATAGATATACCAAGTACTGATACCAGTCTTTAATTAATAAGCTTGTGGAAGTGACTGGGATCATTCTTTTATATAAAATATTGATTTCCTAACTCTGTAAAACAAAATGAAAACAAATTAAAACATGGGTATAAATTTATACATAAACTACATAAATTAAATAATTAGGACCAGATATCAGACCGATACTGACTCAAATAGCTGGATCGGGTATCGATGACAATGGAGCTGATCAATTCAATTCTATGTTTATACACCATATGCATAGTAAACTGGAATTTTAATTCCTGTTAGAAAAGAAGTCAAGCCTGATGATCCCAGTCACCTCCACACAGTGAGGCATACAGCTTATTATCTAAACACTGGTATCGGATCAGTACTCGGTATCGGCAGATGCCCAAAGCCCAAGTATCGCTATCCGTATCTGGACTGAAAAAAGACGGATCGGTACAGCCCCATAAAAATAGCTGGCAAGAATCTGCCGATACAATATGTATCACGATACAGGGGTTACGATTCAGTAAACTGCGATACTGTAGGCAAGGTGATATACTGCAATATTTAAAAAAAAAAAAAAAAATTTAGGAAAACTGTCATAGTACAGCCTAAAGAACACACCACCAAATGCATAAATGCACCTGCGTAAAAAAAGTTGACTTTTCTGTGCAATTAGAAGAGTAGGATCTACATTTACATTTATCACAGTCCCTGTAACATCAAACATCACAACAAGCCGACACACTGAGAGGAAACATCTCTTTGCAAATGAAGTAAAGTATTGACTGAGTTCATCTTTGCACGTTGATTATTAATTAAAAATCAGTGGCGTGTTTGAGGATCAATACAGTGTCACAAAACATAACATCGCAATGCTCAATATTTTCCTACACCCCATATAAAGGATCTTCAAGATTACCAGGAATTACAGTTCAAATGTAAACGTTTTTAGTGCAGCAACAAATGGGTCAAAACCTAAAATCTTAAAAAAAAAAAACTTGAAATTGCAGGATATAACATATAGTATGCAAATATAGAATTGAAATAAACAGATCAGCCCCATCGCCTCTGCACCCAATCCAGCTGTTTGAGTCAGTATCAGCCTGATATCCGATATCGGTACATCCGTAGTGCAAACCTTCACACACAATACTGCATCTGTCTCAATAAAATAAAGGATTCATTTGTGACTGCAGCGTTTAGATCTACAGAATCAAGCTTCTCGTGTTGTGACGCTGACACCTTTCATCATAAAGTGGTTTCTGTGAGAAAGGCGAGAGGTTGTCGCCGGTGACCTCTCTGGCGGCGGTAATTAGAAACACTCTGTCCTGATCCGTCATCCCACCGTGTAACAACTGGTGAGAGAGGAAAATCCTTTATATCCACATGTGCAGACACGCATGTTAAGTAGCCACAAATGATCACGTTCTGCCCTTTACACGCATGGTTTACATCGTAAAAATCATGTATTTAAAACATACTTTAGGAGTTCTCTGTTCCCTTAATTTGAAGCTTCAAATAACGTCTGAGGAAGGATTTTATGATGCTACACACTCTGATGTATTTGCTGTTTGGGTCAGAAGACCCCTTCTCATTGGCAAGATGCTCCCAGTGACACTCTATTGACATTTTTCCCTTGAGAACACAAGGCCCGGGAAGCATAAACATTGGCTTGCTAGGCGTGCACTTGCGCTGATGTCGAGATGGGACCATTCCCCTATCAGATTTCCGTCATATTTCTCCGGCTGACTAGACTAAGCACAAGTCAGAGGTATGAGCCGATAAAGGGTGTCTTTCACACAGCAACAACACGTACCAGTGTGCTTATCACCTCGGTGCCTAACATGCAATCACAAGGAGGACAGGAGGAAGATTGTTACATTTGGTGATTTGTTTTTTTTTTTTTCTTTCGGGGACTGATAAAGAATGTGGAATCTGAGCAGGAAAGCCCCATCTCTGCAGGCACGACATGAGCCGCTGCTGAGGCAGGCCTTGATTTGTTCCCCTATGTCTTAATGTAAATAAAATCCTTTGTTGGGTGGCAACTGAAATAAACACACAAAAAAAGGTGCAAACCCAGAGCAGACACAGCACAAAGCAATGTTCAGAAAAACTGAATAAAGTAGGCCTTTGAAAAGTCTTCTTGTATGTTGCATATTCTGCTTTTTAAAAGGACCACAAAGGGGAGAAAAGAGTGAGAAAAATGCACATGGTGTCATATGTGTCTTTACTTTTTACACAAGCATGAAAGGGCTTTTATTTCCATAAAAATGTTCTGTGGGCTTTTAGAGTGAAAGCCACTGAGGCTCAAGCTCGCCTTTATTCCTTCAGCTGTAATGGCAGCAATTAAAAAAAATATATAAGGTAAACTTTTAAACAGCCTTTTCTCCGGCATGAAAAACACTGTGCAGCAAAACGGTAATAATATATTCATCCCTAGGTAAACATCCCTGCCATGTCCTTTATAAACAACGGCGGTGAACAAAATGAAAGTGATAATTTCTCTCCCTTTGAGAATTCTCTTCTTTAATTCTGACAGTAAACTCGTGGCTGTTACGGGGTGTTAAGTAGGATTTAAAACTTGTCAGACAAGACATGTTTGAAATTGCTTTAAATAAGTGCACTGTGTTGCTGTCAACCACAGGCTTAGAGGAAAATATCCCCACAATTGAAGCACTCATCTGGGCTCAGAGAGCTGTGCCCCAGCAACCGCCGCCAAATTCTTCCTCCTGCTCTCCTGCTCGAAGCCCTGTGAGCCAGCACCTCCTGCTGGACCGAGGACGCACTGCCGGAGTCCTCGTCAGCAGCAGGACTCAAACGTTCCCATGCTCTTTGCATCTGCATGCTTAACTTTGCATTAAAACATCATGATTTTCAAACGGCATGAATAAAAAGGCGTCAGATGTCATATAGAGTCTATTTCTGACCTCGGAAAGCTTCACCACGGAGAGTTTTGCTCACCGTTGGTGAATGCGTGTCAGTTTTAGAGTCAGTTTTTGGCCTGGTATGCACCTCCTTGTTTAAAACTCCAGCTATGAGCCTTTACTGGAACTATTTTGTGTCAAAATAAACCAGCCTCCTATAATGCCACAGCAGAGCAAAATGCACGTCCATTGGCCACAAACTTCCATCTCTTAGTGTTATTGTCTTACCATGATACAACTTAAGCACCAGTTATTATAAAAGGAAAATATTGAGAGCCATGTAATAACAGATAATTTTTAAAATTAAATTGTAATTTTCCTAAATGCTTACATCATGATTTTAAAACAGCACTAATAAAATTGGCATCATATATCAAATCAAGTGCATTTTTGACCTCAGGAACCTTCACCTGGAGGGTTTTTCTCACCGCTGGTGATTGTGTTTCATTTCTAGATTTAGTTTTAGGCCTGGTTTTAGTTTTATACACCTCTCTGTTTAAAACTCTAACCATGAGCCTTAACTGGAGCTGTTTTCTGTCAAATTGAACAGCAGAGCAAAATAAGCTTCCACTGGCTTTTCAGCAAACTTGCACCTTCCTCCGCCACATTTTAAAACGTCTTTATTGTCAAGGATGTCAGTGCTTTTACATCACAATGAAACAGCACAAGTACCACTTACTCGAACATGATATGAGGTGGAGTCACTTAATGACAGCTTTTTTGTTTTTAAATAAATTGTGATTTTTGTAAATACTTCTATACGTTTTCATCAATCATTCCTCTTTTGTGCTTAGAGTTCATGTAAATCAGGATTAGAGGAGACTATTATCAGCATTTCCACGCAGAAAAACAGCAGTAAAATGATTTTAATTTAAGTCCACGTTGAGCCTTTTGATTCATGCAGCCAGTGAAGCTCTGCTGAAAATAAAACACTGATACTGCAAGCACTGAAATATATTTTAAATGTTACAATCCACAGTGTGATAACTTCTGTGAGGACTTAATTGCTGATAAGTCGGTCTTCATCCTCGATAAGTAGCTTCTCATTGTGGCTGAGAAATAACAAGTCTAATGTGTCACCAGAAAATAACACTTTTGTCACGTGCAATAAAAAGAAACAAAAAGCTAGTGTTATTCGGTACATGCAGTATTTTCTATGTGCTCTAGAGCTGTCTCCAATAACACTTTTTGGGATTCAAATCTTCGGTGAGAAATATTCAAAGCTAGTCGAAGCTTCGGGACAGCGCCGCTACCACTATGCACACAAGCACCTCTACACACAACAAACAGTGATATCTCTCTGAGAATAACTACTAATAATTAATGTTGGATATAAATAATGTTGTGGGATTAGTCCTTATTTCATGGGCTATTTGGGGATTATACATTATTATTACATACTGTACTTATTACAAAAAAGGAAGCACTCAAATACTTATATGTAGGTTGATTACCATGGCAACAGATATTAGCGGATATTATATATTTTAGTGTTTCTTATGGTTGTCTTTTCTCGAAAAGGACAGTTCAAATCACAAGCGGACATTTCTCAGTTTAATATGTGTTACAAAGGGAGCATAACTTCTATAGACCAAGGATTTTTTATTAATCTAATTTAATAATTTCTCTGTTATATCACTGTAAACTAAATATTTTTTGATTTTGGACTGTTGGTCGTAAAAAACAAGACATTTGAAGACGTCACCTTTCGGCTATCAAATTCAGATATTTGACATTTAAAGTAGGGATCCACCGATATGACACTGGATCGGATATGAGGTCGGTACTGATTCTGATAGCTGGACCAGGTATCAGTGACAATGGAGCCGATCTATTCAATTCGGCTCTGTTTTTATAGATTAATACTGGAATAATTTAAGGGTTAATTGCTGGTGTTAGAATTTATTATTTTAGTTCAGTTCAGTAAATTTTATGTTTGTGAATTTATTTGTTATATTTTGTTTTACAATGTTAGGAAATCAATGCTTAAGTCAAGCCTGACGTTGCCTTTCATTTAAATAGATAATCGATTAAATCGATTCACAAAACTCAGGTATCGGTATCAGTATCGGGACTGAAAAAGTTGGATCGGTGCACCCCTAATTTAATGCCCCAAACAATTAATCAAGAAAATAATTGGCAGGTGAGTTGATAATGAAAATATTTGTTAGCTCCACATTTTAAACCCATGCTGATCTTAATTTTTCCAATAAATTCCCCCTCAAAATCCCCATCATTTCAGAGGCCAGAAGGCAGCATTTTATGTGCACAAACACAGCCTAAATGTGACAAGAGGGGGTTAAACCAGCTGTTGTCAAGAGCATCACACAACTTCCTGTATTAGTGCAATAACTTTAGTCTGCTGGGTCTCAAATTACTAGCATCTCCCAGCGAAAAGACGAGGAAGAGAACGAGCGGGGTTGTGATTTGAGGGACTAAACCTCTGCAGCACCTTGTCCTATGATCTGGCACACTCTCCTGCCAAGACGAGTCTTTATCATACAAAGGGATTAGATTGCCCAGTGTAAGTGCCTTCAAGTTATTAGCACCTTCTTATACAAAGTATAACAGCAAACCCAAAGACATTGATTGCAGGGAACAGTTCAAATATGATTTCCTTATAGCTATTAATATGTATGCCTTAAATAGAAGCACACCGCTAAGCAGCTTATGATATTATGAAAAGAATGTTCCCTCAGGGGCATAATATGCCAGCAGTGACAGTAAGGAGAGATTCGTATTTACCCAGATTGGCTGTACTTACGTCAAGCATTCTCAGAGCTTGTGGGAGGGAAGATGGGGCAGTGGCAACAGCTCGGTTTCGATAAGCACTTACCGTGAATAAAAGACAAGCATGAAAGTGAGGTTTAGCCTCTTTAAAGATTCCCGACCAAATGTAGAGGCAGATAGGGCAGGTGCCTTTGGTTCCGGACGTGATTAGCCGTCTGTGCAGCACTGTTCCCACAGAAATGAGACATAGCAGAGACATTGTCCAAGCTTGTCCAGGTGGGGGACCTGTCATCCCAAACCAGAGCTTAGCAGTGCAGTGCTTGGAGCGAAAGATTAAGACCCAGGAATTCAGATTTTTTTTTTTTTTTTTCCCTCAATGAATGCTTAATTCAAAACTGTTTTTTTCCCCCGTTCCTTCTGCTTGCCTCGCACCAGCTTTCACTCTGTTTTATCCATCTTTACCTTCGTATTATATTGATCATTTCTACCTCATCTCTCATGTCTCATTGTGGCTTCATACGCTTCTGTGTCATGCAGACATTTTTGGGTACAAATGTTCTTGACATATGTCACCAGTGAAAATATGAGTCTGCGCCCTCTTTCTCCCGCTTTGTTCAGAGATGCAACATATCACAAATTAATACTGATCTCTAGAGCTGTTTGAATTCGTTCTCGTGTCCCGAGTTTAGACAGAACAGAAGAGGTACAGATCAGCACAGATCCAATGAACGCTGACATGTCTAATTAGGGGGACCAGGGTTTAACTCCCTGTGTTTCACTGTAATATTTGACTTGCTTTGGGTTTGTGATTGCAGGACATGTCAGCACAAATCTGAGGAATGGAGAAAAAAAAATGAAAATTAGGGCAGAGAAATGTAATACATAACAGTTGGGGGAGTAGTCAACCATGTAGGGCAGGTGGTGGGTCGAAGGTGTTTATGGTTGAATGCATGAATATAAACCAGGCCACCACTGAAAAATCCTCAAATAAAATCGAGAATAGATGCTAATATTTTTAAGCACCGACCCCACAGGCCCTGGATTTGGTAGCCAAACCAATTTTTGGTGGCCCAAATGTAAACTTATGTAAAAACATTACAGAAAAGGCACACCCAAGCTCTTTGTTCTCTCTCAGAGTCTCTTATACACAAACTACAAAAGATTATTGTATTTTTATTTAAATTATGGCCAGTAAATATTAAAGTGATAACAGCATGTTAACGTCAATTCATTTTAGTGCCATTAATTTCTTTAACGCATTAACACAATTTAGGATTTTTAGGCTGTAGCGAGTCAAGATACTGGCATCACATGGATCCTAAAGAATCCATCGGTACGAACCACGTCATACTAGCTTATCACAAAGGAGGCTAAATAACGCTCCAAACTAACACTTGGTGAGGAAAAACTGGCATGGCTGTTTTCACAGGGGTCCTTTGACCTCTGACCTCCAGATATGTGAATGTAAATGGGTTCTCTGGGTCCCCACCAGTCTCCCCTTTACAGACATGCCCACTTTATGATAATCACAGTCAGTGTGAAATGCAGAACCTGTGAGTCATTGTTTGTGTTGTTAATTGATTTCTAATGATAAGTATATACACACATTTGCATACATCTCCCTTTAAGGTTCATTTGGAAGCTTAATGGAACACTAATAGAAACATTTCTTTAGACTGAATTTAAGTTCTTTGTTCTCTCCCAGTGCACATACTACAACTGAGCTAAATTTTACAAGATTACATTTGAACACATCATGATAACATTATAATTTGCCTGAACCTGAACACATCATAGTGTAACTCAGTGGAACCTCCATTAATTGGGGGCGGCAGTAGCTCAGTCTGTAGGGAGTTGGCTTGGGAACCGGAGGGTCACCAGTTCAAGTCCCGACATGGACCAAAAAACTGAGTGTGAACTGGTAGCTGGAGAGGTGCCAGTTTACCTCTTGGGCACTGCCGAGGTGCCCCTGAGCAAGGCATCAAACCCCCAACTGCTCGGGGCGCTTGTCTGGAGCAGCCCCCTCACTCTGACGTCTCTCCATTAGTGCATGTATGTGTGTTTCAGGTCTGCATGTACCATGTATAAATTAAAAAAAACAACAGAGTGTAAATTGAATTTCCCCACTGTGGGACTAATAAAGGCTGATCTTCTTCTTCTTAACGTTAGCTGGTAGCTCCATTATTAACCAAGCAGCTAACAGCTAACATTAAGGGACTGGCGACTAGAAAGCATTAACAGAAAACTTGGTGGCCACAGGGTAACTTTTTGTGGCCACTGACCATCAGGCCATGGTTAATGTCAAACCCTTTAAATCAATCTTTACTTTTACTGGGGTATTTAGGCTATAACTGTTAGTGAAGTCCATAAATACACTGTAGAAATAGTTTCGAGAGTCAAAAGGAATGTGAAAAGTGTATTTCTTCAACACTATCCCTTTGTGGGGCTTTGAGGGGCAATGAGTCCAATTTGCTGCCCCAGAGCTCAGGAGGTATCTGTGATGGATTGGTAGGATTACTGATCAATACCAATGACCTGATGACTGCTTTGCAAAAAGCAAGGGATTTGTAGTTTTTCAAACTCTCTTTGCAACCAGTACAGGAAATACACACTCCACCAACATATTCCGTTTACCTTTCACACTGCTTAGTGATGCCAATCTTATATATGATGTTTATTATCACTACACTCAGTGTGTTGCCAGCTCTGATTGGGTAGCTAACTCATCTCTACTGCGGAAACATGACTTCATTGTTTAGCTCATGAGGATCGGGATGCATGACAGATTCGGGGACTGTGCCAAGGAATTGTGTAGGAGATGATGAGTTCAGTCAGCGCTGATGGAGTTGTTACAGGTCACCACTATGACTGACATACCGGCTTTTTTTCACCAGGCTAATTTGTACATCAGCAGCATGAAGAGGTCTGCAGAATAACACGTAGACAGGTGTAAAAGTCTCTCAGTCACATCCAGACAGGAATAAAAATCCCTGTGGTTACATGGACCAGTTTCAGTGTTATCAGTCCAACTGATGGTTGCTATAAAACAAAGTATTTATACTGTGGTGGAAACAAGCCCCCAGGAGGAGCACCAGCTGTTGATCCCAATGTTCGTAGGAGCCCAAATGGCAGCACGAAAACTTCTGTTTGTCGTGTGACATCTTTGGACCCAAAAAGACTTTTTCCCATAGACTTACATTGAGAAAGAGACATCTATATCTCCAACCAACTCCCAGTATGAACACTCAAATAGCCCTTAATTAAGTCATTAGGTCCTAAAATCAGAAAACGCACTAATAGCCGAATCCAGAGTTATTTCCTTCTTCTGTTTATGCCTGTGGAGACCCAGACCGTGACGACAGCACAAGCTGTGACAACGCCGTGACCTTGAGACCCCGTGACTGAGTCATGTGACCGAGCGGACGCTACTATAGGTATGCACAGAAGGGCCCAGTAAGACCCGGGAGGCCCAGAAGATCTGGGTACTTTTTTGGCTTCATGCACCACCGAGCAGCTTTCATAGGAATGAACGGAGCCCCGCCTCCATCACTGTATCAGGTTCTCTTTATTCATCCATGGGTGGAGGAAGTGTTCAGATCCTCTACTGAAGGAAAAGTAGTAATACTAACGTATAAAAATACTTTTTGTTTTATTTATTTTTATTTTTATTTTATTTCTTCTATTCATGCATTTAAAAGTTGACTAAAATAAATGTACAGAAGTGTCAGTAAAATGTACGTTAACCATTAAAAGTGAAAGTACTCTCTCTGCAGGCGTTCTGTTATATTTTCATCAATACATTACCATAATGGGACTGTACATACATTACCAGTGCTTTATTGTTGAAGCAGTCATTTACTGCCCCACCTGACTGAGTCCTGAAAATCTTATTTTCAAAGTCAAAAAATTGTCAGTGCAGTAAGAATATTACAACCTGATAATTTAAATCTGCTTGTTTAGTTTGACATAAGTGTCTGTAGCTTGACACAAGAAAGACTGAGGCAGGTGTCGGCCTTAGAATTATGAAAAATAAAAATTGTATTCAAAATGGGGTAGATTTTAGCCAACATAAACACAGCAATTTTTATTTCCTAAAGAAAACATATACATATATACTGTATATTCATTACTGCCAACAGATCCCCCTAAATGTTACACACTAGGGCTGCAACTAACAATTATTTTCATTTTCCATTAGTCTGTTTACAATTAATCGATTAGTTGTTTGGTCTATAAAATATCAGAAACTGTCAATCAGTGTCTCCCAAAGCCCAAGATGATGGCCTCAAAGGTTTTGTTTTGTCTCAAACTCAAAGATATTCAGTTCGCTGTCATAGAGGAGTAAAAGAAACCAGAAAATAATCACATTTAAGAAGCTGGAATCAGAGAATTTTGACCTTTTTTCTTTAAAAAAATTACTCAAACTGATAAATCGATTATCACAACAGTTGCTAATTAATTTAATAGTTCTATTATAGCTCTGTAACACACTTGAAATGACAGGATAAGGAGATTTAATGCACTGAACACTGTATCATATATTAAAAGTAACCAGGAAAGTAAAGCGTAAATTAACTATTTGTTAGCATGAGTGTGTTTTTTTTTCTGATTATTAGTGCAATAAAAGACTAAATACACAGCAACTGACAGTGTATATAACTGCATTTTCTGCGTTAGAACACTAAGACTACAGACACACTACAGAAAATACAGTCAATAATACCCTCATAAAATTATATTCAAAGAACAGCCATAGATTGAGCCAAAAAATACAGTATCTGTTACTGTTCAGCAAAACATTCAGTGAAAAGTTTTGTGGTGGATAGAAAACATTTAGTAAGCGTCAGAGTTTGATCCAGCGTTGCAAGATATACAATATGAATTTGGCTCCCACCGTGAACAGAGCAGTTGCAGCATTTATTCATCGACAAATAAACTGCACACACACTGCGACAGCTACATTCACAGCTGTAACGCCACATTCACTGCTGCTACACACACAGTCTGTCGGACTCTCGCTAAAGTAACGCTGGGCTGACAGACCGTATGTGTGTGACAGTAGCGAGCACAAAGCCACCAGCAACGCTAGAGCTGCTAACGTAGCACAAACGCACTCACGGTTCTGTCGGATTGATTGTCTGTTTTATTGTCACGCTGCGCAGACACAGCTGGCAACCTGCTGAACTAAATAAAATGTGTGATGGAGACTTTTGCTGGGAAAGTGCATCGCTGCATGCTAGGCACTCATGTTGTTGGTTAAAAATCAGTTAACAAGGGTAGGTTATTGGTTCAAAAAAAAAATTCAAAATTAGCATCCCAAATAAATAAAAACTCTTCTTAAGACCAATCACACTTTTCCTGTCACATTAACAATCAGTATGACATTATTAAATTATTAGATATTATTAGATTACATTTCTAAATTCCTCTAAATGTTCTGCTAAGTTGCAGCAGACATTATAAAACATTACAGCTGTGATTTTACCTGTTCTATATTAGCCTGTTTCAGAGATCACCTGAGTGAAATGTGATATTCGTGGTTGTGAAACTACAGTTTTTCATCGTGAGATCTGTAATCAAACCGTGCAGCAATAGCATACTGTATGCAGGCCTTATTGGCACTGCAGACTTCAACAGGATGTTTGAAGTGCCACTAAAGCCGAAGCAGGTGAAGGCTGAACTGATGAAGGTCGTGAAAATCAAACAGCAGCGGCGACATCTCTTACACAGTGTGTAAACAAAGCGGCAGACAGTGTTGTGGGATCTCAATGGGATGAGTCAACAAAACAGCTACAGACTCACTTACTAAGCATATTATACAGAACACAGAAAGACAGACGCTGGTTTCTGTCATCAAGGTCACCCTGCAGTTGATCAGCTAAAAAACAGAGGTCCTGGAACAAATAAAGTAATTCAAGCGAGCGGGAACGGTGCCCATGCTGTTCTCTTTACTGTGTCACAGACAAAGTAGCTAGTAATAGTATTACTATACTGTATTCACAGGTAATGCTTTGAGATGTACAATGTAGAAGAACGTCCTATCCTATTTTCTAAACTGGTAGGTGCTGAATGAAAATCTCTCTAAACACTAAAATAATTACCTCTAAAGGATGAAATGCCGCTGCTGGCATGTTAAAGACACAGTGTGTGTCTAGTAGTGAGTTTGCAGATTGCAACTCAACTGAACACCCCTCAGCTCACCCGTCCCTTTCCAGCATAGACAACCTACAGTGGCCTTCAGGTAACATAAAAAGTCTCTCTCTGGAGCCATTGTGTGGTTTGTCCATTGTAGGCTACCGTAGAAACATGGAGGAGCAACACGGTAGACTCCATAAAGAGGACCGGCTCCCTACGTAGATATGAAGGACTCATTCTAAGGTAATGAAAGACAACTCTTAGTTTCAGGTGATTATACACGAATGAAAACATAGTTATGAATATTACATTTCATTTCTGCTAATAGAGCTCTCAAAATCCTACACACTGTCCCTTTAACCTTGCTGGCTGAGAAGTGTAAAAATATTTTCAGTTCATTATGAAACCGTGGCATTTCACTATGTTAATGTGGTCGAAATCATCAGTGAACCTCATGGATTTTTTATTGGATGATTGTAAGATATATATCTATATGAAGAAAAGAAATAGTCCAAACTTTGTATTTAACAGCCAAATTAGACTCAATTCAAGAAACTTCTGGTACAGCCCTATAAATCAAGTTACCAGCTGTAAAATACTACTACTACTAATAATAATAATAATAAGAATAAGATAAGATAAGATATTCCTTTATTAGTCCCACAGTGGGGAAATTTACACGTTACAGCAGCAATACAAATAAAATAAATTAGTATATACATAATAGAAAATAGAAAAAAGTAAGACAGAAAAAATGTGTCCATCATATCAATGATATATAATGATATATAATGATTTATAATAATAGTATAGGATCAGTACTCTGCATCAGCCTAGACCACAAGTTCTGTGTCGGGAAGGAAAAAAATTATATCAGAAAGTTTCTATTAATTTTAATACTAATAAATTCAACTTTTTGTTTTAAGAGGGAAAATTATTTCCAATTTTAAAAGTTACATAGTTTCACTTTAAAGAGGTTTGAATTTAGCAGCAGTTTTTAGTGTTGTGTTTATCTTATCAGTGTTTCTCATTTTAAAAAACGTTTTCTAAAAAATATTAACGTAAAAAGTGTGTTTGGTGCCGTTAGAAAATTCGTGAATGGAGCATTTGTGCATGGCACAGTGAAACTCAGCATGATAACCATTTCAACAGTTACTTAATCGACGTGGCTGGCTGATATAACCATTGCAGGGGCGCATCTAGTGGTTGATTTACAGTCTATTTCCAAAAACATACTTCCAGGAAGTGGAAAAGCATTAGCTTGTAGCTGTTTTTTTTTTTTCATTTGGATTGAAATAACTCATCACTGCAACCATTCATTCATGCATTTATACACTGAAGCATGTATAAATATATCATCAGAGGTTCCATCGTGTTCTTGCTGGCTGATAAATCCTGACCTACTGTATAACTATGTGAAACCAAGGTACAATGGCTGTGTTAGCCGTGTCACTCAGAGCTTCACATCTTTGCTGTTCTAGCCGGCTGCTACGTGCTGGTGACCAGCAGCAAGAGCTCCAACCAGTCGGGCCGATGTGCATATTCGTAACCAATCACATCTGTCACAGTCACAACATTCTCCGGGGTCAGATCAAGGCACATTGATATTTCATGTGGCCTATTTCCACCGAGCATGTCACAAATTATGCAAATGTTTCACATCGTAAATGTAGTCTGGTGCAGAATTAGAGCGGTCATACTTCTTAAATTTTTCATCTCAGATATCAAAATGAATTGCACAGTGGTTGCAAGTTGCATTATAAGATGCAGCTCTATGTAGGAAACGCTATAGCAGGGGGGCAGTCACAGTGTGACCCTAAATGTCCGGTTAACTATCCACACAATCACAGTTTTGCGACCCTCCCTGGGTCAATTCTCACTCTTACGGCAAATAACAAAACTATGGTAATATGCAAATTGATAGTGGACTAAGCATCTCCTGAAGAAGCCCGAACAATGAGCTCACCCTGACCCTAATGTTTATCGACTCAATTATCCTTCTATCTCCACATTTGGGCCGTACACTTGGACTACTTATTTGTCCCGTGTAAAAGATGAAAGCAAGCGAAAAGTGTGGTGAGGAAAAAATGAGGGACAGGGGAGGGCGAGTCAAAGAGTTTCATTTATAAGAGGGAGGTATTATGAGCACATTTATCCAAAATTGGAAAATAATGAAGAAAGATTAAAGCCCTCCCAGTATTTTCGATGTTCCAAATGGACAACTAGTCCTGTAGTTGACAATGGACCACGGAGAGTTCCAGACACTATTATGTACCACAAATGAGAGTGACAATGTGAAAGCCTCTTTGCAAGATAGAGGGGAAGAAACTTGAATAAGGTCTACTTGTGCACATCCCCTTTAGTACATTTTTGTGTTGTGGTGACAAGACATAAGAGATAAGCGCTCACTGTCTTAAATGAAGTAAAAAGTGGCTTTTCCATCAACCATTCTGGCTGTGATTATACTCCTCCTCTGCAGGTACAGCTGCTCCATCCAGGCTAGTCATCCTGACCTCTTATCCCTCTGTCCCCCTGCAATATGCGGCACCAGTACAAACATGCATGTGGTTTGCTCATTCAGTTTTGTTGCCACCTTTGAATTACCTCCAAAAGCTGGAAAATATGCTTTATTAGTCGTGTTTTTCATTGCACTTTGTTGAATGAATCAGCCCCTGTGAACTGTGTGCAGTTTCAACTACACATGGCAGGTTGAGCATTTTGTTCAGCAGATGTGAGCTACAGCCTCCCATCACCTCCACCTAAGCTGAGAAAATACAGACAACCAGGTCACAGAAATTCTGTCACAAGTTATTGGGCACCTAAGAGTTGTGGGAAATCCTATGGTGCAATATTATTCTCCGCAAATCTCAAACTGTGAATAACACAAGCTGAGCAATTTAAGCAGGAAGGTCATAGCAAAGTAAAGCAGGAAAATTGCCAGGTAAAAAAAAAAAAAAACACTGGCTTTCTGAGGGAGTGAAATAGATGAGAGATGAAGGGGAGATGAAAAGTTGACGGCCTACCCAGGCAGGTCTACAAAAAGTAATGAATATCCCTTGGTGTAGAGCGATTTTGAGGAACTGTCATTCTGAATGAAGTGAGATAAAAATTATATTTCACCCAGATAAAAAAAAAAACCCAACCGATACAAAAGCAGAAAGGACATATGTCGGCCTGATGCTGCCCTTAATCCAAGACAAGGCCTGACAGCCTGCGCCATCAAATGTCACAGCGACTGAAGCACCAAAACAGTATGATTATACAGCACATATGGCCAAAATACAAACAGCACAGCGTTCAGAAAAAAATAAACAGAAAAACAAAATTTATGGGAACAATGTGGAGCGCAATCTAAATAAGCTCTCATCTCAAGCAACTTTAATACATTTCTTGGCACCTCCTTGTTAAAGATAGGGTTGGTAATGTTGAGAGACTAGCTGGAGAAAGCTAGATTTTTTTAAATGTTCAAATCAGAAAAAAAACAAAACCCAACTAACAACTTTTTTCTACTGAAAGTAGCGAGCAGCACTAGCTCCAAAAGTCACTAAATCTAGGGAGAAAATCACCAAGTCGGCAACACTTAGTCCATCGCTTCAGGCCCCCTTCCAAAGCCACTCCCCCAAATTTATCATAATGATAGGATCGGACAGGCTGAACTTTATTAATCCCCGGAAGGGAAACTGGTTTGCTACCATTCACAAAAATCAACAATTACAGACGCAATACAATACGCGGTCAACTACTTAACAGATAACACCAGCAACATCACTGAAGAGAAGTATATAGTTCAACAACAATAAGGGGTCATAAAAGCTGAGTATATGGTCATAAAAGGTATAAAGTTAAGATTGCATACAATGAATGAGCAAATAGTGAATAAATAGTGAAAGGACATGTTATCATGTTATTAAACAATGAACATAGCGCGCTGCAGGAATCCGTCCTAAAACCCAGAAATGAGTTAACATTCTGGTTCCCTCGTCTGGAAGTCGATGGGTTTTTAGTTAGATGTGTGAAATAAGGTCTGTAGGGGTTTTAACATTTTGTTTAACCACAAAAAAATACATCTATAAATATCCCACGTGTAAATTTTGAAGCTTATATGTGTCTCAAAAAAGCAGTTGCTAACAAGTGGTTAAATGAGACTACTAAACGTCAAGGCGCCACCGTTACACCCTTGTTGTGTATACTAGCGCAAATGCGACGGTGGTTGTTTATTGCACAACAGCTTTTTACTGTTCCCGATTGCATTTACGCTTCAAAAATCATAAAAGTGGTGTTCATCTATGGAGATTATCTTGCTAAACAAAACATGTATGAGAAATGTGTGTTTGCCACAGATCTTATTTTCTGAAATAATCCAAAATGCAACGCAAAAATACCATTGGCTTTTTGTCGAGGGAGTCAGGGCGATGCTAACTTCCTGGTTGGCCGACAAGAATACTGGTGCCTTCAAATGAAACTCGTTAGCTTGTGTTTACAACATGGGAAGTCATGAGCATGATGTATGTGGACACGCAGGCAGATTTTTGTCTTTTCTTTGTCAGAGCATTTGATTTATTGATTGCTGTCAGGATGCAATGAGAATTTCAACTAATATAACAAAAAAATTCATTTGAACAACACTACTATCGCCTCTTTTAAATGGAGAAACAAACATGGGGGAATGGAGAGGAATATGCAACATTAGTCCAGCGTACAATTGATTTTCATTCTGTAGTCAAAAAGTAAAAAAAAATAAGTAGTAAAAAAAGTTGATAAAACAATCACTGTCGTATAAAATCATTAAAAAGTAAGTAAGTTCAAAAATTGGCATGAAAGGTTTAGTCTTAAATAGCCTAAGACAGACCATGAGGCCATCAGCTTTAACATTTGCATTTGCAAACATTATCTATGAATTGAGACAAACTTTTCTCCTCCCCTCCCTCCCTTCATCAATTCTTTTCCTTTGTGAGCGCAGAATGAACTGAGCAGCAATAGATTTTGTGTTGTGTTGTTGAAAATAACGTGTCCTTCGCCGAAGAATACAGTCATGCTTCTCATTCCAAAGTCTTAATGCTTTTTCCTTGAATAAATCATCCACATCTATTGACTCCTTTTCATTTCACAACACAAGCCCACCATTCAAAGTGAAAAGAAAAGAGTCTGAATTACTTCAAGATGGAGAGCCACCTTGCATAGAGAGGAATTAAGGACCATTTGCCAATATTGTGGATCAACTATGCTCAGAAGAAAAGCAGCATTCTTGTGTTACCTGGCTGGGGAATACAGCCACAATGGACTTCAAACAAGGACCAGCGTACAATCCGTGGATTGATTTTTTTACTTGAGGGACCTTGGACTTTTCACAACAAACATTTTCTAGCAAAGACAAGCATAAAGGGAAGCATCTGAATAGTCGTTGTATTACCCTCTTGCCCTTTGTCAGGAAGAATGTGGGCTGTTCATTGTGCACCAATGGATGACCTCAATCTCATAATTTATCATTGTGGCATGGGGAAGTAAAAAGCACCCTTTGGAAACGGTTGCTTGGCATTGTTCACAAGATATTTGGTGTGGTGCAGAACTCCGGGATGTTTTCTCCGATTTTTCTGTACTTACCACCTTCACGTGCCCTTATGTGTTGTACAATGGTTTCTGATACAAAATGACCAAAAACAATGAAGAGCAAAGAATAAATAAACCTGCAATCTCTGTAGAGTGGAGAGAAAATTAAACCAAGCGCTCAACGTAATATTTACATATCACCACAAGTGAGATCACAAGTTGAGGGTCAAGGAAGTTTGTTAGCACTCGTCTCTCTCGCTATTCTTAGGCTTTATTACAGTTAGTTGGACAACAGTTATTGTTGGTGGGGGGTCTGGGACTCCTGGTCCAACTGCCTGTGACTGTCATCTATGGCAAGCCATTTTAATATTTAATGGCTAGACAGAATATTCATTAGAGATATATGCAATGTCATTCTGCCCAGTCAAAACGTTAACTCAGGATAACCCTTGTTCTATTTTGACTGGGCAAAACTCTGATTTTAGATATCCATAATTACATTTTGACCAGTACGATTCAAACTACTTTTGCCATTCATGCTTATGGGGTTTGTCATTGCGGATATCCACAATTCAGCTGCGGATATCAGTAACATGAATTGTGGATATCCATAATTCCAGTTTCTACAATTTAATTAAGACAAGTCATAATTCCAGTTCAAGATATCTTTAATTCCCCTCAACTGACGATATCTACATTGTCCATTTTTGATATCTTAAATAAAGTTTTCACTAGTCAGAATGACGTTTCTCAGACTCGTTACGGATAGTCAAAATGTAATTACAGATATCTTGAATTAGAGTTTTGACTAGACAAAATGATGTTGCAGATTGATGTAATTACGTCAGCAGCAACAGCAAGTGGGAGGCGGAAGCTATTCAAACATACTATGGTGCTGCAGCTGTATGGGTTTATAAAGTGTGACCGGAGACAATAAATCAATAATACACTATAAATTTCTACCACAACTCTTGCAAACAAAGTTCTCACTCGCCACAAACTCCTTCATCAGCTCTTTCTGTTCCATGTCATTTTTGATTCATATCTGATCCACAACAGTCCCTGATCACTGGTCCCACAGCCGGCTGCACACAGAGTCCAGCTCGGAGGACGGCTCGTTTTTGATTAAAGTGAGCTTGTGGCTCGTTGTCTACCGTCCTACGGTTAGAAAGAGCTGTTGATTGTGTTTTAACAATGTCTCGCTTATGAGTTATCGATCTGGGAAGTTTGTTTTACACGTCCACACTGATATAAAATAACCAGCGTTTTTAAAAATCTGCACTAGAAGACTAGAAGACGTTTTCAAAAACTGTGTGACCCAAACTCTGTTTGCACTGTGAACGAGAGGCCAAAACATTTTTTTAAATATCTGTATATGTGTGAACAGGGCCTAAATCTTTAAAGAAAGAGTCCAAGTGAATATGCAGGTGTGATGTTGTGAGTTTCATTGTCAGTACTGTAAGCCGCTGACTGTCCCTGTTGCTCTTAAAGGTGCCCACACTCCCACCTGAGTGACACTCACTTGAGCTCTGCTCCAGTCTCTAGCCCCTCTAACAGCAAGATAAGACTCTTATCGCCTCCAAGAGTGAAGATTTGGCCTCAATCCAAGAGAACCAACGGAGCAGGAAAACCACTGTCTAGACACTTAAGGTGAACTAAAAGCAACAATGCTCTGTTTGACAGGAAATACTAAAGGGCTGTCGCTGGAGCGCGGCACGCCGAGGAGGCTGTAGTTCAGACAATGTCATTGTGCGAAAGCGCCTCACCAAATCCCCTTTCCTGCAGTCATTTTTTCATCACCATCCACCATGAACCTTCTGCAGGACAGGGGAGGTGGGAGTACACGTTATCCCAGAATGCCATGAGCTGCAATCCTGTTAATGGCTATGATACATATCGCCGGGCTGAGGTGACCTGATGCAGAATTACTGTATATCCTGGTAGATTTAAGGTGCCCTGTGAATTTTTGCTGTAAATAAACAAAGTTATGTTTACATTCGGTGTGAAGGCCTTTACACAACAGGGGCATTTAAAAAAATGTGCAATTAATTCATAAGTTGTTTTTGTCAGTTTTGATTACTTTCTTACAGAATGAGAATATTACGTGGTGAAAAAGTTTTTAAAAATTCGTTTTTTCTGAGCTGCAAATAAAGGCATCAACCAACCAGGCTGTGCGAAACAGACATATTCAATATTACACTACAGTGAACAACAACACAGAAGCTCCATCGTCCGACAGGCAGCACAGACCACATCCACTCCTCCATACCCTTCACAATAAAAGCCCTAGACAAACACTGCGTAGCTGTTTAACAGAGGCAAATTCACTCAGATTATTTCACTGAACGGAAATTAAAATAGATTACAGTAGTTTAGGCTATACCAATGGTTCTCAACCTGGGGATCAGGACCTGCAAGGGAGTCCCAAGATCATTTCTGGGGGTCGCCAGATGGTTGTGGAGAAAAACATGAATAACATTAAAAATGAAATAACATATTTTAGACTGGGGAATGATATTTACATTACATTGCCTGTACCAGAGCTATAATTTGCCCTCGAGTAGATTAGATAGATATAGACCGATAGAATAGAGTGTGTTTGTGCATGCTGCTCTGGGTCAGTGTGATCCTGGCAGTTGGGTCTCTGCCTGCACGACTCTATTCAAACTTTTTAGTGAAAAAGTGTTGCAACTGTCGCAAATTTGCATCGCTGCCGGTATGAATAGTGTCTATTTCTATTTTGCCTAAAGATTTTCGTGCTGTGTATTCGTCTCGGCCCCGGTGTGTAAAGGCCTTTACTCACCAGAGAGCTGCTGCATGCATCCTTGAGGCCTGACAAGCGTGTCGAATGCATTCCTTTCCTCATAAAACATTTGACAAGACAATATTTTAAATTGTGCATCATTTACATTGATTATTTGCTCGCCCGCAGTCACCTTCTTCCTGCCTTCCTTGGTGCATTTTGTTTGCGTGTTACATCATCAGTCAAAGTCAGCGTACATGAGCTGACTTGATGTCCACTGCGATACATAAGAGTCTAATAACATATTTTCATACAGTACAGAAATAAATGGAAATTAAATTTCACAAATCATTGGTCAATAATAACTTATTTAATAATATAATAATGAAATACTGTTTCTAATTATACTAATGTAGCACTGTTGCTAAACAACCTTGTCTTGTTTAAATCTAAATACAGTTAATTACACTTACTAACAACACAATCACATTGCCTTTAATGTTACTTTGAGAAAAAAGACTCAGAGATTCAGCAACAAGCAGCAAAGTGCTCTGCGATCTCGTCTGTACATCAGTTAGTTGTGGTAAGGCTGCCTTAAAAACAAGGCTGAGCAATGAGAGATAGCAGCAGCTGCAGGTCGCAGCGTGCAGGAACATGAGGCTATTTGTTCCATCTAACACCTCTTTAGGAGACAACCTGCAGGTTTGTTTTTTCTCTCCACACTTTTAGTTATAAAACACAACCTCAAACCAGCCGTGTGACTAACACCTGGAGGTGTTTAGGCGCAGAATGACGGCCTGGTTCATGAAATGTCTGCTTTATTTTCTGTACAGTAGACAGAAGAGATGCAAAGAGAAAATAAGCATTAACAAACCCAACTTAGACACAGTGGTGATACTAAATAATAATACTGTACATTGAGTGTAAAATCAGCATCCTTAAAGCCATAAACATCTTCTGTATTCTTATATTTTCTGTTGGTATTTGCCAACCTGTGGTGGTCTCAGTTGGACCAGTTCACTTACAGGACCCTGCTCTGCTCATTTCAAACAAGCAGCAGTAAAACACTTCAGTTCCTGTGAGATTAGCTGAAAAAAATGACCATTTATTTCTATGAAAATGCTCCAAATTGTTCATTCAGTCATTTTTGAACCACATATGGTATTTTCACACATATCGTCGAGGGTTTAGATGAAAAAAAGGAGGATTTTGTGAATTTATTGACTGATCATACAAACACGGGGCTGCTCTGTCGTCTTCTGTCAAGTTTGCATGTTTTCCCCGTGTTAGCCTGGGTTTTCTCCGGGTTCTCCGGCTTCCTCCCGCAGTCCAAAGACATGCAGGTTTAATTGTTGACTCTAAATGTGCCGTAGGTGTGAACGTGAGTATGAATAGACTGGCGACCTGTCCACGGTAAACCTGGTCTTCGGCTTCAGCCCCCCACAACCCATAACGGGATAAGCAGTTGCAGATGGATGGATTGGCGGATCATACAAACATTGCTTTAGAAATGCAACGATTAATCGATTAGTTGTCAGCTGTTAGATTAATCTGCAACTATTCTTATAATCGATTAATCAGTTTCAATACATTTTTAAGAAAAAAAAGTGAAACTTAAATGTGAATATTTCTGGTTTCGTTACTCCTCTATGACGGTAAACTGATTATCTTTGAATTTTTTAGGGAGGGGGGTTCGATTTTGAAATTGATTTTTAAGTCTATGAGTCTTTGCAAAGGTATAAGGAAGTTATCGTTTTTAGTGTTGTAGTCAGAGTACCGTGACGTCGTATCGTTTCCATATCACCAAAACAAACCACAGCTGGCTGCAGCAAGGAAGTACCAAACAGTGGGGGGTCTACGTGGATACGACCTGCATCCTCACATGTTAAATCCAGCGTGGTAAACATTACACATCCAGTAAAGGATGGAAACACTTTGGGTTTCACACATTGCAAAAGCAGAGCCAAACATCATGGCTAAAGCTACATGCTAACTCTGTCATGGACAGGAAACATTATCATATTGCGGTAACATGGCCGTCGCTCTCATCTCCATGGGCAAATCAGCCGACATTACAACTGTAGAGCACCATACACTGACATTTACGTTAAATGCATTGAAACAGCCCCGACGGAGCTGAACATGGATGTGTAAAGACAAAGGAGCTGACGGGAGAGCTAGCAATGGACTTGGCGAAGTTAGCGGAGATACACAAGTGTTGTTACATCCAGTTTTCAAAATAAGGTGTCCACTAATTTGTGAGGAAAATGTCTTTATCATTTGATTCTTGGTTTGAGGGGGAAAAAAAATCTATTCCTGACAAACATATCTGACTTCAGGACATCTGACTACATACATGCTGAAAATCAAACATTTCACTGTCAATTTAGAAATTTCCCAAAGTAAAAGTCCCTAGAAGCTTATGATTCAACTTTTCCCCATAGTCTAGTGTTACAAAAGTTAGCAAAAACCACAATAAACCATAATATTGAATCACAATACTTGTAGAATCCCAATACATATCGAATCGGCTGCCATGTGTCGTGATAGCAGATAAGTAGGTGTATTGTCCCAGCCCTTCTATAAATGCTGTCAAGTTGTGTCCAAAAGCAATTTGAATAAAACTGCCCTCTAGTTGAAGGTATATTTGTGGTATTAACATGATTAAAATTGAAATGCGTTTCTGTTTATCACTGTATGAAACAGGTCTGCAGTATCTAGGCTGAAAAGGTTAGATACAAATAGCTCCAATGGCATAAAACTGGTAGTAAGCATACGCTTTATCTGTTACGATTAAGAGGGAGTCGTAGGAAAATATTCTGCCCTGTAAGGGTTCCCTGGCCCCAAAAAGTTTGAGGAACCCTGAGGTAGATAGATTACAAACGTCTATGAAGAATCACAGCAGATTTACAGTTTTGGAGGTGGCCGACGTCCCCGTTAACATTTGGATGGCAGATAGTGCCTTTAAGTGAGCGGTGAATGCCCTGGCCACATGTGACCCCTACTGGTCATTATAACAGACTCCAACCATGAAAGCTTGTGTGTTCACATCTTTCCTTTAGCTTCCCCTCTCTTCTTCTTTTTAACTGCAGAAGTGCTGACACAGTCAGATAAACGCTTGAGGTGTGTGAACTACCCTTTCTCTGGCTAAAATCTTAGGATATACGCTACTCGTGTCCTGTCGACGGATTCAAGAATGCACTGAAATGTGGTCGCTGATTCCTAACTTGACCGAGCCAAACCCAGTGCAGGACAAATCAGGAGGCAAATTGGATGTTTTTATTTTTTTTATGGAAGTCTTTAAGTTCAGCAATATTTCACATAGCCGAGCCTTTTCTGCGGGGGGGTGTGGGTGTCGGGGAACATTTATATTGACTTGCATGTGAATGTGTTGCCTCTCATCATTTGATTGAACCCTGCCAGTCTCGATCGCAGGGGATTCCACAGTCTGCCTGCACCATTTACTGCCAGGGCCCTAAAATCCAAATTGACCTAGACAGACACACAAATGGAGTCTTTTTTTAGCAAATAAAATGTGAAAATTAGAGATTCGAGCCGGAAGACACTTTTCTTTTTTTCTGTGTCAAAACTGCGGAAAGTTTAAGATGAATGCCATGGCCATAATATTCAACTCCTCGTGGATGACTTTCAGACACATGGGATATAAGCAATCGCCCTCATTACTACTGCATGACACTGTAATACAACTAATTTATTTGATAAATCTGTGTTGAAATGGGAATATAGAATGTAAAATATATCCCTTCAGCAGAAGCTGCTGTACAGCCATCTCAATGGGATACTCTCTGTTTAGTAATAAATGGTCTTTTGAAATTGTAAGGTGCACATACTGTACACATTTCTAAAGTACCCCTGGTGCTGAAAATATATTCACATACATCTCTGTTAAAGCTACAAGGAAAATAATCATTCAAATTCAGCAAAGATATACCAAGAGACAAGCAGTCAGGAGAGGAAAGGAAACTGGACTTGAAATATTTGCACAAAATAATCATCATGATGTTACTTGAGGTAATGTTCAGTGAATACATCAAATAATCTAGCTTTTCCTTTCAGCGTTTCACAACTGGCCAAATGAATAGTAGATACTAGTAAAAGATGAGGGATTTATACACAGTGAGCTGGCTGATGTTGGGTGTGAAATCTGGTCCTGGCTCCGAAAATATCAAATTCAAGTCTAGCAATGCCATCTAGTGGAGGGAGGGATTTTAACTCCTCCACTCTAACACATAGAGACTATCTGATGCTATACAACACACACCATTATAATGATGACAGTAATTGATAAAAATTGTAAGAAATGAGCAGATGTAGTGGCTTTAAAAAGTGTCCTTCACACATTATCTTGTGTTAAAGATTCAATTCAGAATAGAATAAATGTCAGTTTTTGCATTTAATTCAATACACAATAACCTATAATGACAAAGAAATGTGTTTTAGAGGATTTACAACTATTGATAGAATGGATATTGGGTTCGTATTGGGTTCATGTTGGATCTGGATTCTGAGTTTGGCTGCATGCCCAGTTCTACGAAGAGTCCTGGACCAGGTTGCACTTTGGGATGCATCGATACTGATACTAGATCAGATATTGGGCCAATACTGACTCATAAAGCTGGATCAGGTATTGATGACAATGGGGCCAATCTATTCAATTCAGTTCTGTGTTTATGTCCTCCTGAGACCCAGCCTTTTCATTTGTGTCCTCTGTAATTTGTTTTTGGTCTATATCTTTTGACAGTAGAGGACATCCCGGCCTTTGCATTGATATCTCATGTGTTTGGGTGGGATGAGGGGAACTTTGTTTTCATGCTGAGACAAAATGGAGACTGCAGCAACACACAAATGCCGGGAAAAGAGAAAAGGTAAGTCAAATATTGTTAAGATATTGTTTTTTAACTATAGTAATCATATATTTTCTTGTTTATGAACATCTCAGGAATCATAAATTGGAGTCAGAGTTCAGTTAAAGTTTTTGTTAGGAAAAATAATTTTATGAATGTCAACTGTAAAGGACATGAGGACGATTTAATGGGATTAGCTAACGGCTAACTTGCTAGTTGTTTGTTTACATTCAAATTTCTGCCCCAAAACACATTTCTTTGTGGGGTAATAAACACACTGAATGTACTTTCTATGAAAAGTAATTAATGCAATAAATAAATAGTTGTTTATAAGTATATTTCATTCAACCTTAAATTTTGACACTATTGTAGGAGGCAGAACCGAGGCAGAGAGAATTTTGTACCGAATAGTTGATGGAGATTCAGATCTGGAAATGTCAGATGAGGAAATTGTGAACAATGAGCTTGCTACTGCTGGAGAAGAGAGGGAAAGTGCAGAAGAAGAGGCAGGAGGCTCATCATACGAGCTGATAAACAGATGAACAGGAAAACCGTCATCCTCTGTGGACCAAGACCAGAACGTATGATAGATCAATAGACAGATAGGTAAGATTGGTAAGATATTGTGTTCATCGCCTCATTGATTGTTTGTGGGTTTTTTCCCCATCATAGATTCAAACCTGTGCTACCCAGGCCTCCTGACTGTCAAGAGGACCTGACCATTCATAGAAACTGGAGTCCTATTCAGTACTTTTCACAGTACATTGATGACAAAGTCTTTGAAGACTTGGCAGCATTCACAAATCAGAGAGCTACAGATGAGGGGCGTCTCCCTTAACACCACTGTTGAAGTAATGAGGATTTTCTTTTTCTCTGTCATGTCAATCCACGTGGCCTGTTTTGGCTTTCCTCGAACCAAAATGTTTTGGGCCAACAAAACCAAAGTCCATCCATCCATCGTCAACCGCTTATCCCGTTAGGGGTCGCGGGGGGGCTGGAGCCGATCCCAGCTGGCATAGGGCGAAGGCTGGGTTCACCCTGGACAGGTCGCCAGTCCATCGCAGGGCACATAGAGACAGACAACATATAGACAGACAACCATTCACGCTCACATCCACACCTACGGGCAATTTAGAGTCATCAGTTAACCTAAACAGCATGTCTTTGGACGGTGGGAGGAAGCCGGAGTACCCAGAGAAAACCCACGCTTACACGGGGAGAACATGCAAACTCCACACAGAAGAGCCGCAAGCTGGAATCGAACCTGCGACCCTCTTGCTGTGAGGCGACAGCGCTAACCACTACACCACCGTGCAGCCCACAAAACCAAAGTGCCAATAATAAACTGGAAAATGACAAGGAACAGGTTCTTCAAGTTGAGAAACTCATTGACATTTGTCACTGACTTGGATGTAAGAGAGGAGACAAAGAAGAAAGACATTGGAGAGTCAGGAGTAAGGCAAGGCTGCCTTAGCCTCCCGAAACCAGGAAAAGTCTCCATCGATGAGCAAATGATCCCTTTTACAGGCTGCTATCCCATCAGGCAATTTGTTCCAGGCGCGCCATACCCTACAGGCCTAAAGGTATTCGTCATTGCTTCTCCAGATGGTCTGATGCTGGACTTTGAAGTTTATCAAGGGAAGGATACATTTGCTGGTCAGAGGTTGGGAACTGGGGCAGCAGCAGTCCTACGCATGGTTGAAACTGTTCCCACAGGAAGTCACCTGTACTTCGACCGCTAATTCACATCAACTAACCTCATGGATGAATTGCTGGCCAAGGGCCTTCCAGCAACTGGAAGCATTACAAAAAAACATGACAAACAATTGAAAAGAGAAGGGAGGGGAGCGTCAGTGATGGTAGTCAGGAGAAGTCCTGAGTTGGCGATCACTAAATGGTTTGACAATAAGCCAGTTCTGATGGCTTCTGAAGATGTCTGCACCAGATGGTCAAAGAAAGACAAAGTCCAGGTCCAGGTTAGAAGACCTGCAGTCATTTGGGAGTACAATGACAACATGGGTGGTGTGGACCTCTTTGACCACATGCTGAGCTTCTATCGCATGGTAAGCAGAACCAAGAAATGGACCATGCGAGTGATGGTTCATTTCTTTGATGTCGCCATCACAAATTCCTGGATCCAGCGCAGGTCTAGTGCTTAACTGATCAGCAAAAACACTGAGCAGTTCCTGGACCTCAAACTGCATCTGGCAAATGACCTGCTGAGCTACCTAGAACCTGACGACACTGACAAGACTGCAGACGACAGTGAGGAGAGCGAAGAAGACTGCGAGCAACGAATCAGAAACAGGATTACACAACCAGAAGGTAGCAGAATAGCGACCAGGCCTGTCAGCAGATCGTTAAAAGATCAATCGTTCATATAATAAAAGATTAATACTTGATGTCCATGTATCGATACAATATTGTTACACAAAATATTGCGATACTATGCAGTATAATTTGTATTCCCACCCCTGTTGTTTAGACTGAAGAGCAAAAGAAATAATGGCAGTATTCCTTTGGCCAGATTCATGCCTCAACACAACAGCCCCTTTTTGAGAGCAGACATTTTGACATGTCACAGTAGAAACGGCACAAGTGTTCATAATTAAATTATCGATGGCTGAATCCCATCCAGCTGCTTCAGTTTCAGGGTCCTGGTTCTGTTCATGCTGGCTCACTGTCACACTGTCATGGCTAACTGGGACACTGAATAGAAAAGAATAAGTTTTATTAGTAACACCCATGCTTTGCAATAACAAGTCAAAATATCTGCTGTGAAAAAAGTCTTGAATGTAGAGGTGTACAGTTGGTTTTTGGTCTGGACGAACATTGTGAATCGTAGGACCTTTATACAAAGGTGTGTCTAAAAAATGTCCAATCAATTGAATTTGCCACCATGGCAGTGCAATCAAGTTACATATTTCAGGGATTATGAAAGCAAACAGGATGCACTAGAGCCTAATTTGGAGGGAAATCTGATTCTAGCTACTCAAATGTGAATATTTTCTGGTTTCTTTACTCTTCTATGATAGTAAACTGAATATCTTTGAGTTGTGTCCAAAAAAGACATTTGAGGACGTCGTCTTGGGCTTTGGGAAACACTGATTGATATTCCAATCCATTAATCAGGAAAAATTTTGACAGATTATTCAACAATGAAAATAATCATTAGTTCAGGCCTAAACTTAGCCCTTTGTCTTAGTCATCATGGTTTATCATGTATTAATTGGTGGCCAGAATGTACATTTAATCCATTCTGAATTAAGTTTTTATAACACAATAAAGTGATCAAAAAGTGAATGGGTCCGTTTACTTCCCAAAGCCAGATTATACCCTGATCACAACACTAGCTGTTTCGTGTTGTACTCAGAAGAGTGTGAATATTTTATGTTTTACCAATACAATGCAAAAAGGTTTTCCACCAAGACAACTTCAATTTAAAAAACATAGAAAACATATCTATAGAGATGTGACAATGTCCGTTCTTTTAAAATCAAGGCTTAAAAACAAGGTCTGAAGTTAGCACCCACCACCCACCCCCCACCAAATGCAGGTAAACTGTTGGCAGGTGAAATCGTCAGGCCATCCGCCACTTTGGCAGGCAGGGAAAACACCGAGGATGGGAATAGGGAATCAGTTTCCACTGAGACATGCACAATGATGCATACGCATTACGTATCATGTTTGAGTTTGTTTGGGATGAGAGACACAGCGGAGAGAAATTAAAGCACTCAAAAGCATGGTGCTACTAAACCTGAGGGGTGAACCCTGTGGTTTCCCTGCTAATGCTACACTGTGAACATCAAATCTGTGTTTCTATTTCTTATCATATACATTCTCAGGCACGTTGTACATTACACACTGGCGACCTGTCCAGGTGAACCCCGCCTTCGCCCAATGCCAGCTGCCCCCCCCCGCAACCCCCCAACGGGATAAGCAGTTGACGATGGATGGATGGACACTGCAATTTTGCACAGTTTACAGTAATTTTAGCCTTTAGCCTTTCTTGTGTAGTACAGTACTTTCTAATTTTTTCTGTATATAATGTTTTCTTAAATTTTTTGCTGTACATATCTTCTGTACACTACGTACTGTTGTGTAAACTGAAATTTCTCCCAAGGGGGATTAATAAAAGCTTATCTTATACTATACTTACTCATCTGGCACAAATGAGTAATGAACGAAGGTAAATCATAACTGTATCATGATGTGTTCAACTGCAGTAAAATTAAGATTATGGCGAGAAACTTGAATAAATCCAGTTGTTTGAAGGAGATGTTTTTAGAGCAATATAATTAGATAAGAGAATAGATATATTAGAGACCTTGTTTAACTTCCTGCACCAACTCTCAGCACCTTCTAATTCATCATTAAAATTACTGATGCCAAGATATAGTATATTTTTAAGAGAAAATATTTAAACCATTGAAATAGTTTCAATTGTGTGTTTTTATAAAAATACCCACAATAGATGACAACAGCAAAGCACACTACAGTACTGTGCCCGACCCTCCCACCTCCAAAAAATAGGGCTTCCCTGAAACTACGGTGTAATTTGAACACTGTAATTTACCATGTATGTAATGTTTTTATGTAAAATATATCAAACGCTGAATGACATCAGATCTAAAATGTTATTCCTTCATTTAGAGCATAGATTTCAAAAGTGGCAGACAATAATGTACTTGTCTGCCACAGAGTCAGGAATTGAAAAAACTGAATTTCAGACTCAACATTCGTATCTCTTACTGTTCTCTACCTGCACTAGAAATGTTATTCTCCTGTTTAATCTGTTTTATTCAATTTTGTCACATTTTAATCTTCCATCTTATGTTACTCTTTTTAAATCTTCTGTCTTCTGTAAAGCAAGTCGGGTCGAGGAAAGACCTGCATGTTATTTAGGACAAAGCTTCGATGTTGGATGGTATACAGTGCATTTAGGAAGGTATTCTATTTTATTACTGAAATCTTTGTGAATTTATCATCTGCAAACAGCTAACCTGCACAGATTTTCACCTCCACACATGGTAATCTCATGAAGTATGTGTTGAATTTGGAGTTTGTCATTGGATGGCGAGTAAAATACAACAAAAAAGAGACGGAGAAAGAAAGTGAGACGCCGATAACAGGCCACTTGGCTCTTTTAAGTCACAAGATGCAGAAGTAGATGGCAGCAGAAGCAGGTAATAAGACGATAAATGCCCAGAGACACAAATCCACCACTCAAATGTTTCTTTCATTTTCAAAATCAAAACTGTATTACCTTACGGGCAACCTCAATGGGCAAAGAGATACCTGAGGCCACCTGGATCCCACTCCAAAGAGTTAGCCAAGACAATTTCCCTCAAATCACCTGCTATCTTAATCTGACAGCCAGACTCGATTACAAGGCGTAAAAATTGCTTTTCTCGCCACCAGCAGTGGTTGGGAAATTATCTTAATTGTGTCATGATTATGCCTCAAAGCTCTGGTGAGAGCTTTACGTTGCTCCTTCCTTTCAAATACACAGGAGCGTGTTGAGAGTGCACCTCTATCGGCTTTCAAGAGGAGAGAGGATGAGAGGGAAATAAACTCATCTCCACTCTTTACTGTCTGTTCAAGTATTTCACAAACAGGCACACAAGTAAGCCACGAAAGGGAGGGGATTTCTAAAATTCCTGATATTGAAAGAGCTAACCCAAGAAAAAAAATTTACATTGATTACGTATTGCTCTTTAGGTTTTTCGTATTTTGCAAAACTGTGCTTTTATCCATTGTTTGATATAATTCACTAATAAATTTAGACCTCCACCAAGGCCAAATGCCTTTCTGACAATGTGAAGAATAATGTGTATCCGCCTCATGATTCAGATCCAAAAATATCATAACAGGTTCTTCCTTGGCTACACCCTTCCCACCCACTAAGTTTTATGAAAATCGTGATATAGTTTTTCCACAGTCCTGTTGACCAACAGATAAACAAATTGAATCAAAATCATAACCTTGTTCGATGGCTTGCCGTTTCCCCCGTTTCCACTCTTGATGCTAAGCTAAGCTAATTGCCCGCTGCTTCTAGCACACAGCTGTATAAGCGGTTATCGATGTTTAACTACGACCAGAATCTTTTGCAAACCTTATCTAAGCAGTTTTAGTCATCTAAACGTAGCCAAAGAGCTGGCAGATTATGTACGAATAATTTTTGCTTTTTGCCACCTTTAAACATTGTGTTTTAGGTAAAGGTAAACTTGGTGTTTCCTCCAGTATTTTATTGAGACCAAACATTGGTCCAACCCCTCACCCACTCACCCCCTCTCTCATTAGAAAAAAAAACAAAATTACCGGCCTAGCTTACTGTGTCCTCTCTGATAGTACTGCAAAATTATTAAGATGATAGTACAGCCTTAGCAATGTAATGAGTAAACAGCATGGACAAAATGAGCGTTAACACCAAAAAAAAAAAAAAATTTCTTAAGCAAAATCCTCGTCCACAAATAATGCATCATCTCACAAGCTGTGTCCGTTTCAGCAGAATATAATGACAACAAGCTGGGGTGCAGAACGCAACACAAAACCAACAAAAAAGCCTCCACATCATAATACCTGGACAAGCAACCATTAGCGACAGACACTTCAGAACCGTGGACTGTGAACAGCAGCGACACTGCGACAAATACTTCATAAACATGAACAGTGAACAGCAGCAACACTGCGACAGACACTTCAGAACCACAGACAGAGAACAGCAGCGACAGACACTTCAGAACCATAGACAGAGAACAGCAGCGACAGACACTTCAGAACCACAGACAGAGAACAGCAGAGACAGACACTTCAGAACCGTAGACAGTGAACAGCAGCGACAGACACTTCAGAACCACAGACAGAGAACAGCAGGAACAGACACTTCAGAACCGTAGACAGTGAACAGCAGCGACAGACACTTCAGAACCATGGACAGAGAACAGCAGCGACAGACACTTCAGAACCATGGACAGAGAACAGCAGCGACAGACACTTCAGAACCGTAGACAGAGAACAGCAGCGACAGACACTTCAGAACCATAGACAGAGAACAGCAGCGACAGACACTTCAGAACCACAGACAGAGAACAGCAGAGACAGACACTTCAGAACCATGGACAGAGAACAGCAGCGACAGACACTTCAGAACCGTAGACAGTGAACAGCAGCGACAGACACTTCAGAACCGTAGACAGAGAACAGCAGCGACAGACACTTCAGAACCGTAGACAGTGAACAGCAGCGACAGACACTTCAGAACCGTAGACAGAGAACAGCAGCGACAGACACTTCAGAAATGTGGACCGTGAACAGCAGCGACAGACACTTCAGAACCGTAGACAGAGAACAGCAGCGACAGACACTTCAGAACCGTAGACAGAGAACAGCAGCGACAGACACTTCAGAACCGTAGACAGAGAACAGCAGCGACAGACACTTCAGAACCGTAGACAGAGAACAGCAGCGACAGACACTTCAGAACCGTAGACAGAGAACAGCAGCGACAGACACTTCAGAACCGTAGACAGAGAACAGCAGCGACAGACACTTCAGAACCGTAGACAGAGAACAGCAGCGACAGACACTTCAGAACCGTAGACAGAGAACAGCAGCGACAGACACTTCAGAACCGTAGACAGAGAACAGCAGCGACAGACACTTCAGAAATGTGGACCGTGAACAGCAGTGTTGTGAACGTCTTGTGGATGGATAGAAGCAGACTGGATTATATCACTGATTGTATACATGAACAGACATAATATTGTCATTATGTATTTACATTTTTGTTTAACATTAGATATTTATACAGCTAACAGACCTATTTAACATTGCGAAAATTAGCTCACTAGGGGGTTAGCGAGCGTTAGTTGCCAGATCTCACAAAGTTAATTTTCTCCTGATTTGTTTGTCTGAAAAACATCATTTTAGTGTCAGAATGTTAAGAAGATATGTGGATTATGAAAACTGGGTCCAGTATTTACTTTAGTGACTATGGGGTGACAGGATCAGTCATAATCTGTGTTCACATTCACTTCTCCCATTGGAGTTAATGGACTCAGTCTCCTAAAGGGGCGAGGCAGTCATGTGACACAGATACAGGAAACTGACTCTCAGTGTGCCATCTCCTCTCTGAACTCTGACAATATGCAGTGAACAGCGATTATAACATTTTGGAGCCCACCATCACAAACAAGCAGCATTTTCATCAATATTAATACATTGGCATGGCACCCTATTAAATACATATGCTATGGTTTATTCGGAAAACAGTAATCGTGTATGAGAGTAAATTGCATGTTTTCCCTCCCTTTCTGTTTTCCCATAAACCTTAAAGGGGACATATCATGAAAAATTCACTTTTTCAGTGCACATAAGTTTGAGTATCTACCACCACAAACTGAAATAAAACGACCCAGTCAGTTTTCTGTTTGTTGCCTAATGAACAAAAAACATTCAACAACTTATTCAGATTTGGCTCCCCTTCCTATGTCATATGCAGCCTCATTGAATATACCGTCCCCCATCTGAGGATCTCCACCCACAGCTTGAGAACTACCTTTTGCAACGATCAACCATATTTTTTTTCGCAAACCAACCAGAGCAGACTGGGCTGTTTTAGGACAGGATCTAAAATCAGGTGCTAAAACAGTATTTCAGACAGAGGGCGAATAAAGGTACATTCAGTCCGACAGTATGAGAAAAATAATGTGTTTTTGAACATCAAAGCATGTAAACATGTCCTTGTAGAGACCCAAAATACAAGTCTGAACCTAGAAATGAGCATGATATGTCCCCTTTAACATACAAGACAGTAGCTGGCACGGCGGCCTATTCAATTTTAAATCACTTAGCCTTTGGTCGCATCACTGGAAACAGCCTCCTGTCGTTTTGGATGAAGTGGTTGATGGCAGGGTCATGTCACTGATCCTTTGCTTTAAGTCCATCAGCTGTCCATTCTCAATGGAAATTAAGGCCAAACTGATGAACGTCAGCTGGGTGCTTCCAGACATGCCACAACCTACATGATGGTGAGTTCAGTGTAGAGCTGGGGCAAAGTTCTGCATTTCAATGAAAATTAACAGATGAGACAGACGCACCTAATCTGCCCTAATGCAGGTGACCAGGTTTAAGGGTGTTTATTTTGTGTTTCCCCGACGAGGATAGGTAACACTCTTAATCAGCAAAACACCAAAGAGCACAGGAATCTCAAAAGACGCCTAAAACACCAGAGTTTCTGGCTTGGCTGATAATAATTTAGATGTTACAGTTAGTCAAGGAGGGATCAGAATGACACTGGGCATGCCATTTCCCACCTCTGGTAAGTCCTGCATAAAAGGGCGTCGTCACACCCTGATTGGCCAAGAGGAGAATGCACCAAGCTGCTCTCAACTATCATTGAGGAGCCTCCAATCACTCAGTAATTCAACCAAAAAAAAAACATTTAACAAACACTGCCACCTAGGTGTTTTACACACATCCTTCACACAGTTCTTTACCTGTAAGGGTAATCGACAGGGGCGCTGGGTAACCATGAGATCTCTGTAATTTTATTTTATGTTTCAGCACAGAGGTATGGTCTAAAGTGGTGCTGCAGCTGCTCAAGCAAATATGTATTAAAAGGCTGTCATATGCAGCTAAAATTATCCTTAGGTCCTCGTAGAGCAAATCGTATCTTTTCTAGCTTCAGAAATTAGTGTCTGTGGTCCAGTGTTTAGAGGGGGGGGGGGGACCCTGCTTCCAGTTCAGGACAAATGAGTCTTCAATGCAAAAAGAATGACAAAAGCAATGCAATTTGACTGTGCCCTTGGATGATGATCATCTTCACATCAGATGCCAAAATTGGCTGTAAGAGGATTTGGATCTAGTGGTCTTTCAAGTATTTTGGATAGAGCATCAAAAAATGGAGGACCAGTAACCTGAGTCTCAGGAAACACAGAATGTATGAGCTAGTGTTGCAGGTGAATTTTTCATTTTTGTCTAATTTCATAAGAAGTAGACTTGTTATATCTTATTAGAGTGCTGTAAAATGAAGAGCGACCAACATCTTAAGGCTGCACCAGCTGAAACACTGTAATAAAGAGGCAGGGACTCAAAGTAATTTCTGTCTGTATCCACAAAATAAAATCAGCATTTGGCTAATTTTCTATGGATATTTTGCCATTTGTTTATAGACATTTAAGTTTCTCAGATTTGATACAGATACTGAGATAAAAACCCAAAACCTCAGGGGTGGATTGTAATTATGACCTCTCCTCTAGCACCACCCTCAGGCCTAAAGGCAACAAAGACATGATGCAATCTTTCACACAGTATGCTGTGTGAAGTTAAGTTTAGGCTGTGTTATACACCATGACTGAATGAATAACATTTCTATTTACAAAAGAAGGAGACGGAAATGCAACAGAGATTTTCAATTTTTATTGACTTTTTGGACAATTTCTTTTCCAGTGTCATCCGTAACCGTTCACTTCAATGGTATTTGCATAATCTTTCATTCAATGCTAGGAGGATATAAACCAAGGTAGGCTGATGCAAGATGTTGAATTAGCAGCTAGCAAGCTAAATCTGCCCTCCTTGGGCAAAATTAAACTGATTACAAGAACTGGGGGAGGGGAGGGATGTTCCAAGAGCTTTCAGAGGAACATTTAACATACCTTCCAGTTTAAAAATGCACCTAGACATCGTCTCTACCTGGTTTGTATCTTTCTAGTTGTAAGGCTGATAAAAAGGGCCATTGCTATTTAAACAGAACAATCTGCATAGCAACTGGAAGACAAAGGGACTGGACACTGACCCGGTACAGAGGATGAGTTAACACGGGACATCACTAGACAGATAGTTGGCACGAGATGGTCTGCTGATCAGCTCACAAACATCATACTTTTGTATCGTGATTTGATTTTGAATGTCAAGAGTTCATTCAGCGGTTAGTGTTGATGCGTTGGAGCTCTAGGCCTAGTGTTGTAAGAAGTTTAGTTCTGGCATGATCTCCAAGCATCTGGCAGTTTGAATGGGTGGCTGAAACCCCCCCTCCCTACCTCCCTTCGCCCCTTTAGTGATGTTTACCAACTCATAAGGCTACAAGGTACGTGCCACGACTCGACCATATTCACAAAAGCACAGTTAACAAGCAAAATGGAAAGATGTGACAGAGGACGACCACTACGGTGTGCTTGAGGGCTAACGACAATTTTCACTCAGCTACATGAGTAAAGCAGGTGGTGGGGGGGAGGAGAGTTACTGAAACAGCTGGCTCCTCATTGGTCACCAGCAGTAATTCAATCCCTTTACCCCACCCTGCAAAGGCAACTAAGATAAGGGCAGCTCCAAAAAACTGATGTCTGGCCACCATTGAATTTGGTATAACAGTTCAAACCACGATGAAATGTCAAGTCTAATCAACACTTAAATGTCAGACTGTAACTGCAACATCTGTCACATTTGTTTGTTTGTTTGTTTTTTTTAAGTGTAAGACAGCATTATTCAATGCAGATACAAAGCTCACGAGTCAATTACAGTATCTGAAAGCACTTTTAGACTGATGAATCTGCGAGGGCAGACTGGGAGAAGTACACAGAGAAGGATGACATTCTCAGCACTGAAGACTTTTAGGGTCAGCGGTCAGTCCGCGTCGAGGAGGAAGGACGATGAAGGGGGGGAAGATTGTGTCCGGTTTAGTTCAGGCCCATCTGTAGCAGCGTGGCTTAGAAGCGCTTGGGTCCCCAGGGAGAGGTCTTGGTTGCCACTGGGGCTCCGAAGCTGGGGAAATCTTCAGAGCTGCTCATATCAGGGGCCTGAAAGTAGAGGGAAAAAAAACAGGGATAAAGAGAGGAAGATGTGACCAGTTCTGATTTCCAACAGTGTCAGGCTTGAATTGAAATGCTCACCTTCTCGTTGCCAGTGGTCCAGGGAGCCTCCCTTACCACAAAACCTTTTGATGGGCCACGTTGTTCATCCATGGCAGCAGCGCTGCCCCCAGCAGGCCTCATGTAGGCCATCTTGGCCTCATTCTCCACAACATCTGCCATCTGGCAAAATGAAATACATCAGTGTTAGTTTGGAAACAATAAATATTACAGACATTTCGTTCTATTTTAAAAGATTTTTTGCAATTATTGGATAGCACAGCTGAAGAAAGCCAGGACAGGGGCTATGAGTCGGATTCAAACCCGGGCAGCTGTACAGCATGTTCTAACAGGCCACAGAAACGCTGCAGCAGTGCAGTGATTTTCAGAGAAGCGCTGCCCGTGACTTTTCAGCACCCATGTTAATCAATTGAGCTGTTCGCACAGAGCGCTATGGAGCTCCATGGCCAGCTCTCGATTCTCAGGGATAGTTTCGCTGTCTCGTCTATTTTCTCTGCATGACGCGAGCAAATCTGGCAAGAAATCACACCGATAATCTACTATAACCAATATGTGATATAAATGATATGATTCTGATATGATAAATTATGCATCCTATGAACACTTTCTACTTCCCTCCCCCCTCTCCGAGTTTTAATTCCTCCCAGTTCCTCCTCTCCTATCACATTTCAAAAACTACCTACTGTATTAGTAATAGCCTATTGTAACCACTGTTTGTGATCGTGGGTTTTAAATTACGCACTTATTCCACACGATTGTCAGAGATAAGACAGCGCTCTATAGTAAACAGCACCGAATCGCTTGTTGACCACCACAGAAATGTGCTTCTGGTGTGAACAACCAGGTTTTGGCTTGCGCAGCAATTTACATAGCGTGGCGTTACGACGGCTTACACGAACCTGCAGTTAGTACACGAGGCGCCCGTCATTACAGACATTTCTACCGCCTACTATAGGAAATTAAGCTGTATCGTGCAAACAAAGCACTTACATATTCTTCTTCCAGGTTAAGAAGGTGGTCGATGGCTTCATCCACAAGCTCAGGGCGACCTGTGACTGTCACAAGGTTCGGGTCTGCAGCTCCACTCTGGGGAAACCTGAGATCAACCTGAGAAAAAGATGAAGCCACATTAAAGACTGGATACTTGATTGATTGAAGCTGTAGTAGTGTTGTTGGTATGATGTCAATATACATAAAAGTAATGTGTGTTACAAACTAACAGAGATCCCTTTATGTTGCCATGTGCTACTTCTGACTTTTCAGTGTTATCTCGTTTGATTCCACGGATGAGAAACTGTCTCGTCCTCTCAGCAGCCTCACCTTAAACTCATCCATGATCTTGCGGATGCCCTTGCCGCGGGCTCCGATGATGCGGGCATGGACCCTGCTGTCCAAGGTGATGTCCTCGGAGATCATCTCCTCCAGCTCATCCACTATCGCCTGGATGGCATCTCGTGCTGCTATGGCTTTGTGCTCATACCCTGTAATAGTAATCTGATCCTGTGGAGAAACAGCAGCAGACTCAACATGAATATGGAAGAAAAATAAGGAGAAAAAAAAAAACAACACTTATTCTGCCATCATAATTTCTATGATACTAATTACTATAGTTATTGGCGATTACTGTGTTATTCTCATGTAGCAATGATATGAACTGGTAATTTAGCACCACCTGCTGTGCTGAGGGAGCACATAGGGTTCATATGTTACCTCCAGCATTTTTTGATTGTAATTCAAAGGAAATACACTTTGTGCAGAAAAGCTCTACCTGGTTTTCATCATTCTTCTCTGGGAACTGGATGTTAACGTCGTGCTCGGTGCGGATGTTTGTTATAATGGCACCCTTGCGGCCGATGATTTTGGGGTGATACTTGGGGTCCACAGTGATGGTCAGCTTGAAGCTCCTGAGTGCCTGTAGAGAGGTTGGTGATTTAAACAATACTCTGGGTTACAACTGCTGCTAGTTTGACACGACGAAGTTAATAAATAAGCTTTTTCCCCCCACTCATTCACTGTTATCATGAGGGTGGCCTTTAAAGTAATCTCTTTGATAACTTTACTGCTCCATGAGCGTATGTGAATCATCTATGCTGCATAGACAAAAAAATACATTTCACAGGATTACATTTGAATACATCATGATTACAATTTATAATTTACAGTTGCCCTATACTATATACATCTTTACTCAATAGCGCCTAAGCACTGTATGTTAATGTAAATCAAGGGCACCTCCTGTGTTAAAATAGGCAGGACCAGATTTAGTTAACGTTAGCTTCTGTTAAGCAGCACAGCCCTGCACTGAGCTAACAGCCAATGTTAACTAACTCTCATCCTGCCGGTTTCAGCACCTACAGTATTTGTTGTCTGCAATATAGCATTATCCGGGAAAAGACAGCGTGCATCTTCTGGAGGCATCAATAGAGATCTGTATTGTCCCAGGGATGACGGGACGCCATTTGCCTCGAGCCCTGACGATACTGTACAAAAACGAGTACCGACTTGGTACAGGACTAATGGTTCTCGTGACATCCCTACACTGGCTATAAAAATAATCTCACATTGTGTATAGATTCAAGTTCTCCACACAATACTAACCCGATCCTCCTGCTCGGCCTGCAGCTCTTTGACGCGCTCCAAGAGACCCTCTTTGGCGCGGTCGAGGTGATTGGCCAAGCCGGTGATGGAGATTTTATCAGACTGCTGCTCAGGAGCAGGCACTTGAATGTTAACCTGGAGGCAGAAAGTGGGGTCACTCTGAATTAGAAGCAAAATAAAACAATATCTTGGGCATCCCCACGCCAACACAAAGTTTGTAACACGCACCTCAAATTCATCCATCATCTTGCGAATTCCACTTCCTTTCTGTCCAATAATGTAACGATGAAGCTCAAAAGGCACTTCCACCTCAATGGTGACAGGAACCAAGGCCTAAGGAGAGGAGACGGTTAGGGAACAAAGCGACAATTTGGAGAAATAAAACTGAGCTCTGTTATGAATGCTAACCTTCAGTGCTTCCACGGCAGCCTCGCACCGCTCTTTGCGACCGGAAAGCACGATCACGTCGCACTTTTTGGGTGCGTTTGGATCGACGGGATCCTTCACTTCTCCGTTAGCCTCGCCATTCTCCTGAATGGGGGCCTCTGCAGGAGGTGCTGCTTAAAAAAAATGCAAATCAGACAAAGACAACATTTTAAATTTAAAGGACTCCTTTCTAAGGGTATGTTCACAGCACCCTTTTAGTGTGGCGCAATTACATACAAAGTCAACGCAACAGACGAACAGACGCAAATTCATGCCTGGTGAAGCAAATGGCGCAAATGATGTGATGCAAACATGCTAAATTTGCATCATTCGCAAGAGATGAAATATTTAATTTGTGTAACGTTGTGTCACAAAAGCCCATCAGTGTTGAGATTCTCCTGTCATCGCTGACATCCTGATGATGTTGACTGAGAAATGGAGGAAAAAATAAAATAAAATAAAAATACTGTCGCCGTCTGTGGTCACCCTGAGCTACGATAGTACATATCTGTACAGAGGCCAGACGAAACTCTGTATAAATGTATGAGTATAAATCACAGACTATCTATGGTAGAAACGTCATTGCTGTATTTATGCCTCCATGATTGTATCTTGAGTTGATGAAGTAGCTGCATAGCAGCAACATGACAATGATGGAACCAAACTCCATTCAGAAAACAAGCAATTTAAAAGTTGTTTGCTTGTCATCTTGTGGACAGACTTGACAAAGCATGAATTCAGACTTTTTACAATTCGGCATTACTGTGTTGTTATTTTGGCATTATTTTGATCCATTTATGACAACGCTGCTGCCGTATTTATGCCTAGGTGAAGTTACGTTGGGTGTCGATGAAGCCACTGATCGATCCAAACTCCAGTCAGAAAACAAGCATTTAAAAAAGTTGTTTGTGATCTTACAGACAGCCATGGTAAAGCATGAATTCATACTTTTTACAATCGGCATTAGAACGTAGTTATTTCTGCTTCCTTTTGATCTGTTTATTGCAATCAAATCACAGGACAATCAATATATTTTGGGTTCATATTGCAGTAGTGACATGAAAGCAGAAACAGTGGTTATTTCTTCCATGGTTGACACCAGCAGTCCAACCTGTGCGAGTAACGCAAGGCAAAAATTTGCTTCACTCTTGGTCTGAACACAGCACAAGTCTTCACACTGTGCGTTTACCTTGTGGGTCCTCACGCTCTGGGAACTTGATCTGTACATTGTGATCTCTAGTGATCTGCTGGATGCGTGAGCCCTTGGGACCCATGATAGAACGGTGGAACTTCTGAGGAATCACACACTCAATGGTCACTTGAGCATCCTGGAAAAGACGATGTTCAAATGGGAGAAAAAAAAAAAAAAGGGCAAATCAGTTACATTTCAAACAGAAGAAAATACACACAATAAAGACCTTCTTAGCAAAACAAAACTGTATGTACTAACCAAGTCTTCAACAATCTCCAGCATGCGCTTTTTGGCTGCTTCCACACATTCTTTGGCTCCTTTAAGGGTGACCTTATCGCTCTGAGTACCCGTGCGAGGAAAGCTCACCATCACACCACCGTACTCATCGGCAAGGTCCCTGAGGACTTGGCCGCGGCGAGCCACAAAGTAGCGGTGGTGCTTTGGATCAACACTCATAGTATCCTCAATGACGTTGTCCTGCAACCAAAGAATAAATGCATTTAAAATTCAGACATCGCAAGAGAACCAAAGCCCTCATCCTGCTGTGTTCAAAGCTCATTTTGGAGCCGTACCAAACTCTTGATGAGTTCCTCCAGCTCCTTTTGGGCATCCCGCACTGCTTCTTCAGTGCCAACCACAGTGATGAGCTCCTGGTCATTGTCCTCCGCGGTGGGGAAAATGATCCTCGCTCCGGTGCTGTCACGAACCTTACGGATGTTTCCACCACCTTTCCCGATGAGGAACTTGTGGTATTCGGGCTTTGCGCGCAGCTCGGCGGTGTGGCTCTTCGTTTGCTGAAGAAAAAAAAACATTTAGAAAATAATTTCTACAACAATAAATCTATTACAAGTCATCCCAAATTAAAAAAGGTGAGCACAAGAGATGCTCTAATTATTCTCCATTCTCCCAGTTCCATTGCATTCATTTCACAACAAGTGGTTGCCAGGTCATTGCACAACTTGCATATTTTATGGTTGAGTAGAGCGAGACAGTCACATCAAGTGCTGACTCTTTCGTGGTCAAGTTATGAAGCCATTTTGCAACTACAGATTTATCCTACTTTGATCGGTAATCTTTCAAGATTCATGTAATCTATGGTAATCTTAGGCTATAGCTAGTTAGCTTTAAGTAATGTTTAGCTTGTCATCATTACAGAAATGTAGTGCAGGTATACGGCATATACCTACTTATTTTTCAGTCAGCCACCCACTTCTCAATCCCCCCCTGATGTGCATCTTTATGCATTGTTTGAGGGAACTATAACGTTAGCTTTAGTGACAGTTGCGTCCTGTTACCTAATGTAGCTCGGATCGGGTATTTTTCTCATGCAACAGGTGTCTAGACAATAGTTAAGGTTAAGAATAGGGTTGGTAGTTGTTGGTGGTTTTGTTTAAATATTCTGAATTATAATTTAGTTAAAAGTTATTGCTTGGACAATTAAGCTAAGGCAGCTAATATGTACTAATGTTTGTCGTAAGTAAATATTCATGTATTCAGCAGCCTGACAGAGACAGCAGTGGTAGCAGCCTCCTTTTATCGCTGAGCACTTGGGATTGTTACCAGAGAGAAGCCAGCACTTAACATTTTATTATCTGGCAACTTGATCACTTAGGACACGGTGATATCAATGTTATCCTACTGGTTAAGTCTTGTTAGAAGAGGAACCAAACGTCAGATATCGTCCACACATATAAAACATCATTTTGGATCCGTCAATATTTAAAATGATAAATTCATAATCATAATAATTTTTTAATCATCTACATGGAAATGTTATCAATAAGACCTTTAACTTCAAAGTCATAACAGATGGAAAAGTCCTTGATGCTCGACTGAAACTCAGAACTCCTGATTTTAAGTTTTAATGGGTTAAACGTGATTTAATATTGAGGGAGAAAATAGCAGCAGGCAAAACAAATTTCAGCCTTCATTTCTACTATCAACTATACACAAACTTGGTGTATTTATTCTGACAGCTGAAAGGACACTGACAGAAGCTCTCAGCATGTGGTAATGTTTGACCGATGAGGCACAGAAGCAGCTCTTTTTACACCCCTCTCCAATGGCTGCCAGTTTACCGAGGTCAACAGAAGTTCAACTTTTTAATCTAGAGACATTTATACAAACCTTCTCCTCTGCCAAGGCAAGCAGTTGCTGCTTGGCTTTCTCCACTTCCTCTACAGGGCCTCGGATGGTGACCTTATCAATCCCTGAGCCCTCGGTGGGAAAGTGGATGTGCACCCCGCCGCACTCCTCCATGATGGAGCGCACAAAGCGGCCCTTTGACCCGATCAGGGAGTTGTGCAGTTTGGAGGGAATGGACACCTCGATCTCTGTGATGTTTGCCTGAACACAGTGAGACATTAAATCAGTCACATGTACTAGATTTAGACCCCAGCTGCCATTTGGAGAGACTAATAAACATGCGTACCAGCTCCTTCTGAATGGCCAGGATGCGATTTCGTGCGACCTCACAGTTCGCCTTCTTGCCTGTGATGATGATCATCTCTGAGTTGCTGTTCTCAGCAGGCAGGTCAATTTTTGTGTTAGTTTCCTCTCGAATCTAGAAAGAAAAAGAAAAACTACTGTCATTTCATACACAGACACCCTGAAGATCTCACTGAACTACATGAATTATCTTTTAAATATGCAGTACCTTCTTGATATTTGAGCCTCCTTTTCCAATTATGTTTCTGTGGAACTGCTTGAAGATGGGGACTGAGAGAGAAAAGCTATTCTCCACCTGACAAAAAAGAAACCCTGAAAGTTAACACTCAACTACACTAAAGTAGTTATGGATCTTTTAAACTATTACGTTAAAAGGGCTAGTTTGGGTGGTTGGAGGTGGGGTTGTATGAGGGACTTCTCCACAGTCAGTGTATTACATACAATAGATGATGGTCGGCACATCCCCAGTTTGGAGAAGCAGACAGGAGTTACCGCACGGAAGCAAAGCAATGTTCTGCTGTGGACGGGGCCACCAGCAAACGTATTTTAGTCACCTTAAGAAAAGCTCACCTAAAAAAATTCTACATCAGTTTAAATGGTATTGATTATTGATGCTGCTACCAAAGCAACCAAAGAAAAAGAAAAAAAAAATTTGAAGCAATTTTACCTTGCAGAACAAGGAAGTTGCTGGTCTACCACTAAATCAATCAGTTAGTGTATATTATTGTGTGACTTTGGTTAGTTTGGATTTACCAAAGTCACACAGTAATGCAAACAAACTAACCGATCGAGGCAGCTGTAGACCAGCAACCCCTGTGTTCTGCAAAGTAAAATTACAGGTATTTTCAATGATGTCTGGTGGATTTGGTGAGGGCTTTAGTTACCCGTTGGAAAGGGCTGTCTTACAGCAAGATAAAGCAGTGAAAATACTCTAAATATAGCAAACACTTAAACTGATTGTTTTTTCTATGTGGGCCTTTCTTTTGGCTAAAATATGTTTTGTTGATGGCCCCGTCAACAGCAGTACATTGCTTTGCCAATTCCATAACTCCTGTCGGTTTCTCCAGACAGATGGCATGCTGACCGTCATCTACAGTAGGTAGTATACTGACTATGGATAAGCAGCTCATACAACCCCACTTCAAAAACACCCAAACTATCCCTTTAGCATGAGTTAAGATTTACCATTTCAGCCACTATCTTCTGCATGAACTTTGCACATTTTTCCACCTCATTCCGTGGGCCCCTAAGTTGAACGATGTCACTTTTTTGTGCTGGGTCGGGGAAATTGATGATGACCTGGAAGAAATGATTAAATAAAGTTATTAAGGTACATTTAATGCACGTGTCAAACTCAAGGCCCGTGGGCTAAATTAGGCCCACCACCTCATTTCATGTGGCCCTCGAGTGCTTGCAAAGAATATATTATGCTTATCATACAATTCTATGCCGCTTTACACAAGTACGGTGTCCTTAAACTACATGTCCTACAATGCATCTCGATTTTGTTACATGCACACTGAAGTGTCTCAATATGATCAAGAGTAGATATATTTATATAGTCCAGTCCAGTACAGTTACAACCGGCCCTTTGAGGGCAACCATAATGCTGATGTGGCCCGGGATGAAATTGAGTTTGACGCCCCTGATTTAATGGATTCAGTACAGACAAACCACCACCAGTTGCCAACTCACCTCTGGGAATTTGTCGCGCACTTCTTTTATCTTCTCCCCTTTTTGGCCAATGATGGCTCTATGAAAACGCTGTTCAATGATCAGGTCCTTTGTACGCTCATTCTCCTGCGAGAGAGATAGTATATGTAGTACCGTGCACATCAGGATCCACTTTGCGGTGTCTTGCCTGTGAACCCGAGGCTGTACTCACCATGCGTGACGCAAGCTCCAGCAGCTCTTTCTTGGCTTCCTGTACACCCTGGGGATCCCCCTCAATACGGATCAGGTTGCTTTTCTCATTGTCAGGGGGGATGCGAACAGTCACCTTGTGCAGCTCTTTGATGCGGTTGACTAGAAATAAAATAAATGTATGGTCTGAGAACGCTGATCCACTTTTTGTTGCACTGTTGTAATTCAAGTCATCACTCTATTGACAGCAACACTGTACTTACTGTTAACACCTCCTTTTCCAATCAGGTGTCTGTGGAATTTGGGATCCACGCTGATCTCTGTGTAGTCCATACGGCTTACCTTTGGGGTAAAAAGAGACAAAAACATTAAAATCATTGGAAAATATCAACTGTAGCTTAAGTATTGTTGAAATTGCTTTACTCTCCATAAAGTAGGGACATCATAATAGCAGAGATTTAGTAGCTGCTATCGGCACTAATGAAATTTTACAAATCTCTATACCAAATTCAATACCATGGTTAAAAACCAAAGTAAAACAATAAATCCCCTGTACTTCAACATCCTCTCTTTTATTACAGTTTGCATACTGTTTTTTGTAAATAAGTTAAACAGGTCATAATTTCCTCTCTATCATATATTTAGATTGCTGTGAAAACATCTTCTTCATTCAAGTCTCTTACCAAAAACTATATTTTACAAGATTACATTTGAACACATCATGACAACATTTTTCCATATGAATGTTTACTGAATAGAACCTGAACACATCATAATGGCACCCCCTGTGCTGAAATCACCTGGGAAGAGTTAACGTTAGTTAAGGCGGAGTGTTGTGGTAAGTAGTGTCCAGCTCTGAGCAGGACTGATAATATTAACTAACTTTCATCCTGTCGATTTCAACAAGGATTTGTTGTTCGCAGTGCAGCATTATCAGAGGTAAAGCTAGGGTGCGTTCCCTGGACACATTAATAGTGAGTTTACTGTGTACCAAACATTTTTTGTTGTCCCCAGAACAACGAGACGCCTTTACTCTTGAATCTTGACAGTAAAAATGAGAACCGGAACATTTTCAGAATATTGGCATTAACTTGGACCAAAGTATTGGTCCAAGTCAATGCCAAGTCAAGTCTCTCACATTAGGAGAACCTTTCTCATTTGCAATCAGGCTTTGGGTCTACAGCCAATACGTTGTATATGTAACTCAATACCCACCAGATCTGTAACAATGGTTTCAATCTGGCCCTGCACCATCTGCACGTCTTTGGTGGGACCCTCCAGGGTGATCTTATCTTCTCCCTCAGTGAACTCAATGTGCACCTGAATGCAAAGTACACGAAAAGGTAAGTTACAAATCTAAAATTAATTAATTATTAATTAATTAAAAGTAATTAAATTGTAAATTGTAAATTCTAAGAAAGTCATAATTCAACAGACCTTGGGCATTTGTTGGGTAATCTTGGCCAAGTTCTGCCCCTTCTTGCCAATAATGAAACGATGAAGCCAAGAAGGAGCTGAGACCGAGGAAACAGTGTAGCTGTTTGCCTGTGAAAGGAAACAAGTTCTTTAAGTTATATTTTTAACAATTACTTATGTAAAGGTTCATCGCTAGATCATTTTAAAACATTCCTCACCTTGGCATAAACTTCAGTGAGGGCCTGACCCAGACGGTCCGGCTCCCCACGAAGGATGACAGTTTCTGAGCTGCTGTCAGAGGGTGGGATCTCGACTGAGACACCAGTTTTCTCCAGGATCTCCTGCAGGGTGTTTCCCTTGGGGCCAATCACATACTTGTGCTGAGACTTCTTCACCTCCACTGCGATGGTGGTGGCATTCTTCTTCTGCGATACAAAAAAGTCAGTTAAGCAGGGAATTGGTTTAAAGCTTCCTCATACCAGTATAATATTTTTTTTTGTTATTTCATACCAGTGTAATCATTTCTGATGTTATTTGCATACCTTGTCTTCATAAATCTTCTTGATCATAGCCACAGCAAGGGCCACCTGCTCCTTTTCCCCAGTGATGACGATCTCCGTCTTGTTCACACTTGGAGGGGGGACATTAACGCGGGCGCCCGTCTCCTGCATCATCTCTCCTACCAGCTTATTGTAGGCGCCGGTGATGAATGGGTGGTACACCTTGTCAATGTTCACCCTCTCCACAGCACGCTTGTCCTTAAAGAGTAGGAAGGGCAAAATGAAAATATATAGATCAGACCAGCACATACGAGTACGCCCCATTTTTGGGGAAAGAAAACCAAAGATCCTATAGACTTCAATGTAATTTAACATATGTTTGGATTGTAATTTTGACATGTTCACATACATTAATCTCATTATACAAACAATTGTTTTAGACACATCTGATAATTATTTTGTGACCTTGCCTGAAGCTGAGCATTCATAATATCTTAAAAAATTAAGGCTGATCACTGTCATGTCCCTTCAGTCTTCCTCCGTCCAACACAGTGGCTAGATATTGCTCATCCAGCCATCTACACATATCTGACTGAATCCCCTTTGGCTAAGTGCTGTCTGTGAATAACCAACTGTTTGATCTACAGTTTATGCTGTGATTTAGTTAGAGACAACAGTCTGATGCTGATGTTAAAACATCTGATTGTATTACTGCAGCAGCCTCACACTCAAGCTAACGCCATGCTGTCACTGGCAGTGAATGTTCATGTATCATATGTGCCTCAGTGTGAAAGCCTCAGTTAACCTAATGTTACAACAGCTTTTCATCATTTTCTGCCCCCCAAAAGGGAGCCTCAGAGATGATGCCATATTGGTCTGGTCTATAGCAGGGAGCCATAAAGCTCCTCCATTTTATCTTTTTTAAGGACATGACTGTAGAAGTTTGGGGGCATATTTCAACTTTACGCTGTTACTGTCCACAAGGGACATGGGATTGTTTTTCCCCAAAAGGGGACGTGGTCATGCAAGCATTCTCTGGATGACATATTGCCGGTCTAATGTATTCCTAAGCTGCGATATCCGGGACATATAATGTATGTCAGTCGAGTGAGTCGACTGTCTAAACAGACATTTACCTGCTCAGCAGAGATCAGCAGGATCTCATGCTTTGCTTTCTCCAGGCCCTCCTTGGTACCAGAGATCTTGATCTGGTTACTGGGGTCGTCGGGTCGTGGGATCTGGATTTTGGTGGCAGTCTTAAGCTCTAGCTCCTGAAGCTTCTCCCCGTTTTTGCCAATGACAAAGCGATGGTGCTCCTTGGGGATGGCGACAGTAGCCGAGGCCTGTTGGGGGTTCAAATGTACAGTTGGCACTATTGTCTTCAACTATTAGTACAGAACCATCAACAAAAAGACAGATCTCTTGACCTGAGTCTGCAGTCGGGACACAATCTCCTTGCGAGCCTTCATCACAGCATCCAGCTTGCCAGAAACCATGATGGAGAGACCCTGATCTTTAGCCAAGGAGAGTTCCAGGTGGGCTCCAGTCTTGTGCATGATGTCCACACAGACCTTCGCTTGGTCTCCTTCCCCAAACTGGTTGAGGTCCTTGTACTTGCGCTCCTCTAGCGGCACATGGAAAACCTAGTTGTAGAAAAACAAAAGAAGACAAAGTCAATTTGATGATATGATGAACAAATGTGACATTAGGATCACATTTATAGAACTTGAAAATTAATGCAACGTATGCCTCGACCAACAAGTTGCAGTTTACATACATGTCTGTCCAAAACATAACATCAATTTTTTCCCTCTACATAAACCTGTAATCATCTTCAGACCCCTTGAGGGTCCCAACCCCCACAACTGGGAACCACTGGAGTATGCTAGAGGCACCAGTAACATGTTATTGTACTGTACGCTATACATTTCTTTGCTCTAATATTTAGTAAGATGCCTTTTTACAGCAGACATTTTGACACGGCAGTGATTAATAATATTAACTACCACTTCCCTGGTGTTGTGCAGGCTGGCTAACTGTCACGGCATACTGAGACACCGCCATCCATAGTTGTTATTAGTGTGTTATGTTATTGTTATTAGTTGCACCAGCGGTTTTCCGCTATGACAAGTCCAAACATCAGCAGTAAAAACGGTTTCCTCGGCAAAAAGTTGGAAACTGGGGAGTTAAACTGTCATAATTAGCATATGAATTCTTGAGTTATGGCCCAAAACATGTTTTGTGAGGTTCAAAAGTTAAAGCCTTACTTTAAAAAGTTCAAACAGTGCAGTTTCTTTTTAGTTTTAGGGGCCTGAAAAAGTAAAAGGTAAAAAAAAAAAAAAAAAAAAAAAAAAAAAAAAAAGGCTTGCATGGGTTGCATGGGTTCTTTAAAAACGAGTTGAATGAATCAAAACCAACAACAACTGTAGCTCAGAGATAGAGCAAGTTGTCCACCAATCGTAAGGCTGGAGATTTGATCCCCAGCTTGTGATGATTGAATAGAAATCATTTGTTTTACATTTGTACAGTCACATGTCAAAGTGTCCTTGACCAAGACACTTAACCCCAAACTGCTCCTGAAGGCTGAGCCATCAGTGTGTGAATGAGTGTTTAGATTAGATCCTGATGGGCAGGTTGGCACCTTGCATGGCAGCCTCTGTCATCAGTGTATGAATGTGTGTGTGTGTGTGTGTGTGTGTGTGTGTGTGTGTGTGTGAATGGGTCGATGCTAACATGTCGTGTCAAGTGCTTTGAGTGGTCAGAAGACTATAAAAATGCTGTATAAATGCAAGTCCATTAACATTCATTGGGTCCATTTCATTATTGCAGCCTGATTGACCCTTTTCTTAGGGTTATGTGGGTATGTACAGACTGATCACTGGCCCTGTTCAGGCATGTCCTTTTGGGTAAATCTCGATTCTGGTGACCTCATAGTTCCCAGCATAGATCTGCCCACCTTCATCCTGAACGGAGGTCTATAATGCAACCAGCTAACTGGAAACACCTGTATGGGTACGCAGAGCAATACAACTCTGACACCAACAGGCATTCCACATACTATAGTGAAAAACAAACTGCATCCTGTCTTACAGGGCAGATTTTTTTGTGAAAAAATTATCTCCTGCTCTTCCTTTCACTTTCTGTAAACGTGTTGAGGCATGTTCCCTGGGGAATGGTGAGATGCATTCTAGGGAATGTAGGAGTAGGAGAAGGTGGATGTGGAAGTAAAATCCACCTTCACCAAGAAAACATTTACAGTAACTGTAATTACCGCCTTGCAGTCGTAAGCCTCCGCCAACCAGCTCCAGTCTACATCCATGTCTGTCCAAAATGTCATCACTTCATCATTTTATTCTACTAGACATTTGTGTGAAATTGTTATAATTAACATAAGAACTCTTGAATTAAGGCCATAAAACATGTTTTGTGAGATCACAGTTACTTTGACCACCAAAATCTAATAAATTTATCCTTGAATCCAACAACACGTTTGTGCCAAATTTAAAGAAATTCCCTCAAGGCGTGCCTAAGATATTACATTCACAAGAACAAGATGGACAACCCAAAAACATAATGCCTTTAATTTGTAAGTAACAAACTTTTTTAGTTCATGTGTTGACTTGAGTAAAATGTTATACCTGGGTGATAACAGAAGACTTGAGAGGACGGATCTTGGATGTCCAGGCGTTGGCAGTTTCCTGGGTCCCCTCAGGTGAGGCTGCCTTCTCGGGCAGAGGTGGAAAGGCATCCTTGTAGGTAGGAAGAGCATCCTCTTCTTCTCCAGCACTGGGTCCTGCCCCAGCAGCTGAACACACAAAAACAATGAGCCCACCGACAGCGCTGTGCTTGCATTTTATAAATCAGACTCAACCTAAAAAAAAAAAAAAAAATCAAAATACTTACCACCACTCTGCTCTGGCAGGAGCCCACTGAGGTGCTCATTGAAGCTTTCCTGCGTAAGTACAGCGACTGAGCTCATGGTCAAAATCCCACGTTTACACAGAGTCCGAGTGTGCCACTGTTAAGAAAGATTGCATTAATTTCAAAGGTTTGGCACCAGGAAGCACATAATATTTAAAGGCCCAAAAAAACTATTTTCCTACTATGTATGATTGATGGGGGGAAATAGCTAAATGTTTAGTATTAGACTTGCATTAAACAATGCCCAATGATGCATTCTTCTGTAAATTAAGAATGAATATGAAGGATTTAGGGGCATTTATTTGCAGAAATGGAATATAATATTCATAACTGTGCTTTCATTTGTGCATAATCACCTGAAACTAAGAACTATGGCGTTTTCATCAGCTTATGAGCCCTTCATATCTACATAGGGAGTCTGTCATGTTTTCACTGGTGGTCCAGAACAGACAAACCAAACACTAAATCTAGAAAGAGGTTTTAGTGTTTGTACATTACTTGACGGCTACCGTAGTTCTGACACGTCTGAAAAGGGAGACGTGAGCTGAGAGTATTCAGTTGGTTGCAATCTGCAACCTCGCTGCTAGATGCCACTAAATCCTCAGTTAGGTTAAGGGTACTTTATTGTTGCCAAAGGACAGTCTGTTTTCCCCCTCTTGGTACAGGCTTGTAAATAAATGAATAAATGTAAAGTAGATTTTTTTTAGTGAATGTTAAGTGTCAGTCTAACTGATACAGCAACTTCACAGCTAATCAATTCACACAGTGGTTCCCAACCTATTTCTCTTATGTTTTCATGTTTTTATTGAACACAACTTGTAAACATTCACAGTGCAGGGTGGAAAAAGTATGTGAACCTTTGGATTTAGTGACTGGTTGACCCTCCTTTGGACCATTCCTCTTTACAAAACTGTTTCAGTTCAACAATATTCTTGGGATGTCTGGTGTAAATCTCTCTTGAGGTCATGCCACAGCATCTCAGTCAGGTTGAGGTCAGGACTCTGACTGGGCTGCTCCAGAAGGCCTATTTTCTTCTGTTGAAGCTGTTCTGTTGCTTTACTTCTATGCTTCGGGTCGTTGTCCTGTTGCATCACCCATCCTCTGCTGAGCTTCAGTTAGCGGACAAATGGTCTTAAGTTTTCCTGCAAAATGTCCTGATAAAACTGGGAATTCATTTTTCTGTTGATGACAGCAATCCGTCCAGGTCCTGAGGCAGCAAAGCAGCCCCAAACCATGATGCCCCTCCACCATATTTCACAGCTGGGATGAGGTTTTGATGTTGAGCGTTCTGTGATGTGCTCTTGTGGTCATCTTTACAGGATGACCACGCCTAGAGGAGAGTAGCTACAGTGCTCAACTTTCTCCATTTGTAGACATCTGTCTGACCGTGGACACATGAACATCAAGGCTTTTAGAGATACTTTTGTAACCCTTTCCAGCTTCATTTAACTTCATTTCAACAAGTCTTGATCGTAGGTCTTCTGAGAGCGCTTTTGTGCGAGACATGGTTCACATCAGGCATTGCTTCTTGAGAACAGGTAACTCAAAACTGGTGTGTTTTTTATAGGGCAGGGCAGCTTTAACCAACACCTCCAATCTCATCACATTGATTGGACTCCAGGTTGGCTGACTCCTGGCTCTAGTTAGCTCTTGGAGAAGTCATTAGCCTAGAGGTTCACATACTTTTTCCACCCTGCACTGTGAATGTTTACATGTTGTGTTCAATAAAAACATGGCAACATATAATTTTTGTGTGGTATATGTTTAATCTGACTGTGTTTGTCTATTGTTGTGATGTAGATGAAAATCGGGATGCATTTTATGACCAATTTATGCAGAAATCCAAGTAATCCCAAAGGGTCCATATACTTTTTCTTGCAACTGTAGATCTATTTAAATATTTTTATATACAGACTTTTGTATTAATTACCAAGTAAGTGTGTTATGATTTAATAATACATGAGCAAATCTAATCTTGACAACCTCAGAGCAGACAATTCCTGGCGCACCCCCTAAGGGGGCCCAGATGTGGGAAGGGTGGGAACGACTTCAACAACAAACGCTTCATCACTCTTATTTGTATTGTGTTATGGCAAATCTGGGCTACACTAACATGTTGTACTCGCTTTTTGCATTTCACCAGTCACTGTTGCACTGTGTGTAGGTTTTGCACATATCAGCACTCAAAGTGGCAATCGGGATAGGTACAGCTCCTAATTTAATTTGGAAACTGAGTTTTGCATACACTTGTTCCACACAATAGCTAGAACTAGATGAACAAGATTCATGTTTGAACGGTGTAATTATCCTCTGAACCCTGTGTCACATGCACACGTTTAGCCTCATACACAATCTTATCATAGGTGGACTTTGGGATTTTCACTATTATCTAATCTACCTTTATCAAAAGAAGCCAGAATAATCACACTTCTTGTCACATTACCATGTCAGCAGCAACTCTGTCAATGTACGCTGAGACTGAGTGTTGAGTAAAGATAAAATGCCTTGGTACCACAAAGAAAACACCGGTGTGGGCAGGGCTACAGCTACAGTACATTTTGTCTCTCTAGAAGAAACCAGTTTGTCTTCTGTTCAACTGTCTTTGTCCGGTGCTATTCTAAGCAGTGCAACCTGGTGAGTCGGCTCCAGGGTTAAGAGGATTTTTCCCCACTGACCCCTCTGTATGTCCACGTTGGATGGGATTAAAGCAGAAACCCACCAACAGAAAACTCAGATGTCCTGTCTACAGTCTTTGAACATAAATAACTCTTTATAAGAAAGGACAAACACAACACCATCATCTATGACACTTATGAAAAGACACTGCAGCTATTTTGATTTCTGACTTACATAAAGCTTAATTTTTTTGACTTACATAAATCTGAAAGTGTTTATTACTTTCCATTAATTGTTTTTGCTCTGCAAAGTAAGGATATAAATAAAGGAGTGGCCGACCAGAAGCTCGATTCCACTTCACTTTCAATGATGAAACTTAATATATCGTCAAGAATCGCTGCTCTGTTTTTATAGCTAACAAGAGGAGAGGAATGTGATTTGTTTTATGGTGGATTTTGCCCCCAAGCATGCCTGAAATTCATCTGAAAGCATGGACAGACTCTCAGATGCCACAGATAAGTTGTTGATATTAAGTTCTTCCCTAGATCAGGCAACTGAAGGAAATTCCCTTCGAGCTTCAACATGGCAGTGTAGCACGCAGTTTCCCCCTTAACACATTTCAGACCACCCTTTCAGTGGCCTCTTCCTAGTCAGGCTTCATAAACTTAAGGCTGCTCTACTCAGCACTCATTACTGCTTACAGATCCGGCTGCCAATTCAAGTGTGTGAATAGCCTTCATTTATACATTAAAATTAACATTTTGGTATGGATGTCAATACAGTGCAAGCATGTGAACATCTTTGTAGCAACAGTAATTTAATTCTGGAAGTAGGCTGTCCCTGCTTTGACATTTTTGTGGCAAGAGAAGGTACACATCAAAGTCATCCAGGATGGGGGAAAACAAAGCCACGCCAAAGCTAAACAGACCCGGTTACATACTTGCATTATTCAAATTATTTAACCGGTTACACTGCATATTTAGATTTAATGAGTCAGTTTCAGTTTGAGGGTTGCAACGCACTTGCACAGTGAATGCCGATGTCTGTCACTATTATTTCACGTTTTTTCCTCTAGAAAAGACCAGGTGTATTGAGAGACTGAACATACAATAATACCCTTTGTAGCAAACTTTAACTTGGATAAATACCCTCACAAGAAATCAAGGACTATAAAGCCAGTGTTTCAACAAGTCTCCACAACATCTAGCTTACTTCCATGTTAAAATAATGTAAAAAAAACTGTGGGACAAAATAAATTGTCTTTTGCATGTCATGGTTTCTCAGCTTGCTTTGGAGATCCAACAGGGCGGTTGACAAAAATTAAAAAGCTAACAAGTGAAATACAAGACATGACCATAGGCTGTATATAAAGATGGGCGATATGACTAATCCCCAAAAGTGAAGCCAAAACATCTCAAATGCCCCCTGGTGCCTGGCTGCAGTATAGGTCATAAAACCTGACTAAAAAGTCAAAATACACGTTTCTGTCATTTTAGTTGGTTCTTATCACACTAATGTGTGTTGAAGTGTTCATTTTCCTAATAAGTTTGGTTTTAACAAGTTACTTGATGTTCTATAAAGGGGTTGAGACATGATTGACAGCGGTTATTGACAGCACCGGAGGCTCGGGATTCATACAAGAGAGGAGACATAACTTTAACTTTCCATAACCATCGCAAGTCTGTGTAATAGAACATGACTCAATTTGATCATAAACGCTCTAGAAATATTACGGTTAGTGTTTGTCTTTCTAGCCAAACAGCTGCAGTGGTGTTAATACAACAGCTAGGCAGCTCATGCTAGCAAGCTGAGGCTATGCTTGGCTTGTGATTGGTTCGGGCGGGAGTGTGGGCAGGACCTAATACAGTGGCTACAGAACCCCGATAACTACTGCTCAGACTCTGGCTCCAAATGATGTCAAAATATCAAGATGGCAGCTCCCGAATCTGCGATATTTTACCTTCACTTTTGTACAGTGGGAGGAAGTGGAGATAAGTCGTCCATCTACATGAACATAACAGTCTACAGACATGATAGATTACTCCAAACTTTTTGAGACAGACACCAGATTGACTGGTACGAAGCGAGAAAATGTTAGCATTGTTGCAAAAGTGCTCAGCCAAAGCGCTAAAACTTTCTACCCCACAATCTTAATTATACTTCATTACTACAAGGGCAGTTTTCAAGCTGTCGTTGAGGTGGGCAGAATCCCATTTAGGGTAAATAAAACTGTATGCTGCTAATTGCTTAAGACGGTATTACTGTCAGCACATACACTGCTAATAGTTTTATCAACTTACCAGCTAAATGGTCAGTTACCAGATAATCCGTCCTGTAAAGATGCAATTTCCCGTCAGCCTGCCAGCTTTTGCCTAAAGGCCACAAAGGAAAAAGGATCAGCTGAATTGAAATAACAGGGTGGCATCTCAGTTTCAAAGAAAGATAAAGAAATTAATGTTTCAGGGCCTCACTTGAAACCTTTAGCACAGATTAGGCTACTACAGGGTTATTATGTGTGCACAACAAATAAAATTCTCAAAAATAGCTGACTAATTAGCTAATTTGAAATACTGCTTATGTGTAGGAGCTTTGTATCCATTAAAAACTACAACAACAGTTATGATATAGTGGATATTTTTCATAACAGTTATTAGTACGGATCCGGATTGGATGCTGGGCCGATAATGACAGATATCTAATTAAGTTATCTGTGACAATGGGGCCGATCTATTCAAATCAATGCTTATATACATGCTTAAGTTTTGACAAATTGTTGCTGCATTAAAAAGATTTTTGGTGTACAATTGACTATGTTAATAATAAATAACAATTCACAAAATTTGTATCTACATACATGTATATGTACAAATAATTATGTATTTATTTGTTACATTTTGTTTTAAAAAGCTAGGAAAGCAATATTCAAGCAAATCCTGATGTCGCTTACACATAAAACAATGATCTCAGTCACTCCACGGTATCGGATTAGTACTCGGTATCGGCCGATACCCAAAGCCCAGGTATTGCTATCAGTAGTGGGACTAAAAAAGTCAGATCAGTGCATCCCTTGTTATTAGTTAAACAGCTAAAAAAGTCATTCAATGGAAACATCAGAGCAAATCCAAAGTCAGCTTCACTCAGTGTTAAAAAGAGGCAGCTGTTGCTGAGGCCTAAATTGTATATTTTTTGACAGTAATTAGTCAGTAGTAGGCAAGCAAGTAGTAGTTGATAGTAAGACCTGTAGGAAACGCACTACCGTACTGCCAAAATACTGCCACCTCAGACAACTGAAACCATTGAGAAATTAAGAAGTATTCAGATGAAGCTGATGCCAAGAAGCGCATTACTGTACTCCAGTAAAGTATAGGTGCGATTGGAGCTCCTTGACAAGCAACTGGCTTCTATAATGTATAAAAACCTGTCAGACAGAAGGGCAGACCCAACAATTAATGAAGCTAGTGTGGGTGAACCAGGTAAATTCTCTGAGCCATTGTTCTCTTATGCAACAGCCTGTAAAAACACACAATAAAACACTTCTTATTAAAAAAGGGCGTGATTTCTACAGGCTGTATGGTTTGCATGCCATGATAATTTGTGTGCAAGTCATTAATACATTTGAATATATTTGTTTGTTTGCCGCTGGCGTCACCAGACAGGGGTTTAAGTTACCACTAAGGTTTGCACTGGCTGCCGTGTTTGGTGACGGGTTAGAGCCCCTATACTATCTGTAAAGTAGACAATAAATATGTGACAAAATAGCTTTACTTTTAGTAACGTTATTTAGGTAGTAGTGTTAGCACAGACAACAGCATACGGCCTGTTCCCCTTAACGTTATTAAAGCAAAATTAATAATATTAATGCCTCTTATTGCCCATGGCTACAACAGCAGCAGCAGTCAGTTACAGAGAGTAACTCCATGATTAAAAATGACACGTGTGAATCACAAGAGTGATACCAGATTGTTTTGCTCAAACTACAATGTCATGGATGCAGTTTTGCGTTTAAACTGGTGACTAATAACTACATTAGTCACGGGCTTCAGACTCAGACGTCCAACGACACAAAGCAGTCAACCCACGTAGCATAATAAAATTTTGCGTCATATTATCTAACCTACGAGGTAATCAAGTGAGCTGCTCAAGTTAACGCTGACGTGCTCGTCTAGCTGCTAGTTAAATTTGTATTAACGCTAGCCGCAGCATGACAACCTTCGACTCTATATAACGTTATGGCTACACAAATCCCAGATTAAGGGTTTAGGTAGCTGGTTAGTGTGAGTGTTAGCTGACACGATATCAAATTAACTAATTAGCCGACAGTTGCCAACAACACATCACAGTTAATGCTAGCTGCCGTCATGTTGGCTAACATTTTTCAACCACAAAAAATGTCCTGATATCGAGACAAGCTAGCGTTAAGTTAATAGTCAGGGGTAGTAAAATAACATCGGGTGGTTAGTGAATATGTGCCTCTTAGTGGAGGTGGGAGCTTCGGTAGCAAAATCACTGTAGCGTGGATTACTAGCTCCAACCCCCAAGCTAACGCTAGCTAGCAAACTTGCTAAAAACTTTGACTGTGGTGTGTGCGACTGTGACACGTAGCTCCTCGGCTAATATGTAGCTTGGCTCACTCAAACAGCCCCGCACATAACTTCAAGCTGTGCCTTAGCCAGCTAATGTCACTAAGCTAACACAGGGTGGGAAATTAAAACCTTATAATAACCCTGTCACGTACCGGGGTCGTGTCATTTTTAAAGAAATTAGCGGAGCGCTAACGCGTTCACAAAAAGTACAAGTTGAACTGTAGCATTAGCTAGCGAGTGTTAGCTTACAGTTTGCTCTCGCTAAGTCCACGTAGGCATACAGCTGAGCAGGGGAGAAATGACACGGAGTCAGGCCAGAACACACTGTAACGTCCAAGGTTCACCAATAAACCGGCTTCCCAACAAGTACCGCTCCGCCGTGTATGTGGCAGGTAGATGTTATATGTAATGGCGATACAGTCATATTCAGCTGAAAACTGTGAAGTACTTACTTATTTTATGTTCTCGTCTGCCCTGAAGGTGCAGAAGCTGAGATGAAATTCCACTGGCGAGAAGGTGGGATTGAAGCCTGACGGATATATACCAGGGCCGCCCACCAATCATATCCTCCAACGTCACGCCAAAGAGTCCGATTACAAATAACTTATTTTCATATCCAGTAATGACATTGATTACATTGTCAGATGTAAAATAAAATCTGCTTAATGTTGCATTCCCTATACAAACTTGACCCAAATCAAGGATGTGTTAAAATCACATCTAGAGGAGGGTAATCTAATTCAGTTTTATTTATTAAGATATTAATCTCACATTTCAATATGGGGCAGTGTCTTTTCAGACCTTAATGAGCTCAGTTAAAAGATGAGCCCATGCTCATCCTCCTCCACTGATTTTAAGGTTATGAATCCAGGCTCACGGTGTTGTTGCTGCGAATGTGATATGCACATGCCAAACAATCCTGCAGTTTTCTTTGAGAGCAACATAAACATGTGCAGAAATACTTCTCTTAACACAGGTTCAGAGAGGCTGCATTCTCTGGTCCTACACTCATTCCTCAGCTGGCTGTTTATGGCTATACTGCACAAGGTCACATAGTCCACAGTTTACTACCAGAAGACTGTTAAAATGCAAAGAAAAATAAATACACCTTGTGACTGAGCACAAAACACACTATCAGGGATTAAAGGCAGTCCACTCTGATCAGAGACCTCTCCAGTAAACTGGGGAAAATCTAATCATTGAGCAGAAGGAAATCCTTTTGCAGCTGATTCACAAACAAAAATAAGAATAGAGCAATAATCCCACATTTTTTGTTTCTCCTTATATTGATTCTGATCACAGATTATTGACCAATACTGAGATATGTATCCTATGTATTGTTTTCTTTTTATTATACAGTAATATGTGTAACATAACATGAGGCTGTACATCAGCATGTGGCTTATTTACCTTAGTGACACAGCCACTGCTATTAATATGTAATACTTAATACTTAATTAATACCACAGGTAATATTAGCACTGGGATGTGCACCAGTAGCGGCAGTCTGTAGGGAGTTGGCTTGGGAACCGGAGGGTCACCGGTTCAAGTCCCGTTCATGGACCAAGAACTGAGTGTGAACTGGTAGCTGGAGAGGTGCCAGTTTACCTCTTGGGCACTGCCGAGGTGCCCCTGAGCAAGGCACCAAACCCCCAACTGCTCGGGGCGCTTGTCAGGAGCAGCCCCCTCACTCTGACATCTCTCCATTGTTGCGTGTTTGTGCATGTGTGTGTTCGGGTCTGCATGTACCGTGTATAAGTTAACAACAGAGTGAAAAAATTGAATTTCCCCTCGTGGGACTAATAAAGGACTATCTTCAAATGTCAGGCACACAAATGTCAGCATTTCTTGAGAAATTTTCTAGTTCTCATATCAATTTTCTTGAAATTAAATAAATTTAATGAAAAACTTTTCCAAGGCACTCTTAAGCAAATTTCCACTTAGATTTCTTCAGGGACTTTAAGATAAGATAAGATCTTATGGCATTCATCAGCGGGTGGAGTTTGCTCAGTTTGAAAGCTGATGAGAGCCATGAGATGAGGCTGAAAAGTCTGGAGGAAATGTAGTAAAGACCTTGAGATCATCATATTTCATGTATTTATTTATTTTTATTTTTTATCAAGAATGAACCTCAAATTCAATTATCTTATAGTGACTACATTCAATGTTGATCAGTCACTTCTGGTCAATACACCCTACTGTTAACCCTCTGAGACCCACAATAGACCTGTTTTTGTTTTTTGGGGGGTACAGGGGGTCTTTAGGGGGAGATAGCGGGTCAACAGTAGATGTCACATAGAAGTGATATACATCATCTGAAAGCTGGGAACATGAAGATTAATTTCAGATGCAGCTCAGTGTGTGAAGTTGTTCTCGTCATAAATCAGAAATAAACATGAATGAATGAATTAAAATAAATAGTAAAAGTGTGCATGAGTTTAGAACATCATCATAGAAGTATGACGGTCATTGCTTTGTTCTATTATCTCATAAATTGTTGCAGCAATTTTTGGGTTGATACCATTTGTTACACAGATCTATCCATCCATCTGCAACCGCTTATCCTGTTGGGGGTCGCGGGGAGGTCGGAGCCGATCCCAGCTGGCATCGGGTGAAGGCGGAGTTCACCCTGGACAGGTCACCAGTCTATCGCAGGGCACATAGAGACAGACAATATAGAGACAATCACATTCACATCTACGGGCAATTTAGATTCATCATTTAACCTAAACAGCATGTCTTTGGACTGTGGGAGGAGAAAACCCACGCTAACACGGGGAGAACATGCAAACTCCACACAGAAGAGCCCCGGATTTGAACCTACTGTGAGGCGACAGTGCTAACCAGTGCACCACTGTGCAGCGCTGTTACACAGATTTGGAACTAGATTTAACCATTTTTTTTACATAAAAATAATCCATAATCCCTCCAAAATACCACATTAAAGGGAAACTACAGCCATTTTCAAAATTCATACATATTTATTCCTGCGGTCTAAGAGAGTCCAAAAACATGAACTATTCTCTCCCAAATCCAAAAACTAGAGTACTCAAACTCCAAACACAAACTTGTGATGCCATCAGGTATAAACTGTGGAACCACGCTTTCGACAATGAATTGGGAGAGATGTTCTAGATGACACTGAGTGCACCCAGGAGAATGATCTGAGTATATGGGAACATTTTCTGAACACAACAAGTCACGCTATCAATGTTTTTGGTTGGTTTCACTGTACTGATGCCTTCATATAGAAATTTGCTGCCTTCCAGTATGTTACGCATCTTTGCAGAAGTGGGGACATTATAATAGAACAAATCTCATTTGGGTATAAAAAGGAAAACAAACATCTTGTGGATCCACAAAATTAGTCTCCTTTTCATTGTCTATGGAGCAGCTACATAATTTATACCCTATGATAATTTTCCTAGTCCATGGAAACATCACACTGAAATACTTCATTCAGGTGGTGTTCTCCTTTAACTTTCTCCAAGCCCCGCGCCTCTGCAAAGATGCCTGTAACATACTGGAAACCAGCAAATTGGGGCATCAGTACAGTGAAACCATCCCAAAACAAACATGACTGAAGCACATGTCTACCAGATTAATTTCATCACACAGGGGCACTGTGGCGAGGTCCACCCAGGGCCCTTGAAGATAATGTACACAGATCAAAAGACAGCATGAATACAGAGAAAAGCAGTCCAGACTCCATGATTAGGTTCCATCTTTATCTGTCTCCTGCATTATATCAAGGGCAGAAAATAAAAAAAAAAAGAAAAATCAACAGAATGAAAAAGCGTGCAGACAGAATGACAGCCGAGATGCAGCACAAACTGTATGAACTAAAAATCAGGTGAACATAATATATAATCATCTATCAACTGGCAAATACATAAGAGAGCTTTCTTTGTAGAAAATAAGCAGAAAAGCAGCCCTGTTATGGACCAATGACCTGGCTGATGCCCTGCTTTCATTCCAGTGCATGCTGGGATACGCTCCACACCTTGGCCCTGAAAATGACTGAAGTGAAGACAATGAATTAATGAAAATATCAGAAGGAAAATCAACAGAATATGATGATTTAATAGACAACAATATTGCCTTTCTGCAGATTACATTAAATATCCTCTAATATTTTCTGTTGTATTGCAGTGCATTGGTGCAGCATTACACCGTGTGTTTCTGCATGTTATCTGAATATTTGACTGGCAAAGGGCAGTGTTTTCTATGAATTCATCCTTCCATCGTCAACCGCTTATCCCCTTAGGGGTCGCGGGGGGGCTGGAGCCGATCCCAGCTGGCATTGGGCGAAGGCGGGGTTCACCCTGGACAGGTCGCCAGTCCATCGCAGGGCACATAGAGACAGACAACCATTCACGCTCACATTCACACCAACGGGCAATTTAGAGTCATCAATTAACCTAAACAACATGTCTTTGGACTGTGGGAGGAAGCCGGAGTACCCGGAGAAAACCCACGCTTACACGGGGAGAACATGCAAACTCCACACAGAAGAGCCCCAGATTTTCTCCTGGATTCAAACCTGCGACCCTCTTGCTGTGAGGCGAGAGTGCTGCACCACCGTGCGCCCATTTTTTTAATTGTTGTTTCTTACTTTCTGTACATCTGTTTGTTGTTTATTGTTTATTTTCTGTTGCTTCTATTGTTTTATATGTCCTTGCAAAGGAGAGCTTGCTCACAATGGCCTTACCTGTCGAAATAAAGGTTCTGATAAAAAATATATCATTGTGTCACCTGTAATCCAGAAACAGTTCAGTTAACACTATAGGCCAAATGAACACGTGTGATGATGAATCTGATAAGATTAGATTAAGATTCATCTATGCCCATATAATTATTATGATATAAACAAATACACAGTCCATTTTGTCTTGTTCCTGTAATAACGTTGCACATTGAATTATGCACATTAACTACCTCACTTATTTTTTATCATTATTTGTAACTTGCACACTTTGCTAATGTGTACAGTATTATATTCATGTTTTAGCAATATTATGCTAGTTGTAGTAGGGTATATTTATAATGTATTTCAATAGTCTTCATATTATGTATTCCATGGATATATTTCTTTAGTGTTGATATCTTATTTATTGTTCCAGTGCATTGACTGGTTAACCTGCTGCTGGAACACAATAGTTTCCCAACTTGGGAATCGATCCATTTCTGCCTCCTGAAGAAGCAAATTGTGATTAGTGATTTTGTGCTATACAACAATGAATTGACTTGACTTGCTACATGTTTATGCACACATTTGATATAATAAGTTTATTAAATATACGTACATATGCAAACAAATATAGTGTGTTGTTTAATATATATGCTTCTGTATGCATGCCACGTATGATATTGTTGTATCCAACTATGCATCTGATAACTCTTAACATCTCTATGTAATTACCTGTGCAATATCTATACTTTTCTATAGACAGTAAACCTGGTTCCCTTTTCATACATAATCATGTATAAGAGAATATACTCCATCCTTCTGTGAATTTACAATTTCCAAGATTTGTGATCCATTTTATTTTATTCTATTTCCCTTTTATGTGTATTTTATTCTTGTATATTTGTTTATATTCCTGTATATTTATTTATTTAGTTATTTTCGTATTTTCTTATGTACACTTGGGTGTTTTTTTGTAAATGTGCTGCTGTAACAACCGAATTTCCCCACTGTGGGATGAATAAAGGTCGTTTCTACTCTCTGTATTGTATTGTACTCTGTATTGTGCAGCTTGTGTAACAGAGGAAACAGTAGGGGGAGCTCCATTACAATGTCAGAAAGGACTTTTTTCTGTCCTCGAGATATTAGTTCAGACTCTTATCCTACAAAACAGCAGACTGAAGTGCAAACTATACAGCAAATGAATGAGGCCTGATGTAATCACGCTCTGAAGCGATTAGCGACACTATAGGAGAGAGGTATTGTCTCATGACGCACGCGCGCACGCGTACACACACGCACACTGTTACCTAATGTGTTCAACACTAAATGTGTATAGTTTACGGAGGGTTACAGATCAAACCAACATCTATTTCACATCATCCCACTGTAGCCCAGAGAGTCAGATCAGATAAAAACTTATCAGATAAAACAATCATTTAATTCCCTCTGGGTGTTGACAACCATCAGCCTGTGGATTACACACACGTAGCTTAGAGATAGTACACTTAAAAAAAAACTTTCCACGAGGCCTAATTAAAAATCCACATCGTGTAACTTTTTTTCTCGCGGTCGGACAAGTTTATATTCATCCATCAATCACTGCTATTTAAAGTAAAGGAAGGTAAATCTTCGCTCCTCAGCCTACAATCCCCGGCCACATTTCAACCAATGGGAGGACGAGTAGGATTGCTTCAGCCAATCACAGACTAGTCTGAGTCAGTACGCACTCCGCTGGATGACGACGGTCATGGACTGGAGTAGAGTCCTTTTCGCTGTTACAAACTTTTAGTATTTGGTTTCGATACGGACAAAACGGTAAGTTTAATGCTGCTTTAAGGTCTTATTATCTCATTAGTGGAAACTCAATCTATTATGATGACTTTTTTTTCGAAGACAAAACTCGTATGTGGGTATCAATACTTCGTATCGCTCCTCGTCGGTAAACTACTGAGCTCCATTACTCAAAAAAGAAAATAAACCTGAGTTATGTGGCGTTCGTGAACGTCGTTCCGTTGGTTTTTCTCGCTTTAAAAATGTCGGAAACTGCAAAATTAAGGTCTTGTTGACCCACTTAGGCCCATATGCAGCGAACGCTATTAAACGCAGCATCGGTGCCCCGTCGCCGTCGTTTCTTTTTGTAGTTTTAGCTCGTCTTTTCTTCAAACCTACACTCTTGCTAAATGCTACATAGCTGGGGTGAATATTGGTCTCAGATATGTTAACTCTGTGTTTCGTGTATTATGAATGAGCCTCACATGTCTACAGACAGCTCAGCCAGACTACTTTTTCCTGAGTAAAACCTGCGGAACCAGTCACCACCTTTAAACCTACAACACTGAACGTTTCATGACCGATTTGCAGACCTCAGATAAAATAGGACATTACTGTAACTTCAGAAAAGCTTCAAAATGTTTTGAATTTTCCCAACTTTGATGATTCCCGTCCTCCCTGTGTTGCAGGAGTGAGGTGGGGGAGCTGCTCCAAGCAGTCATGGGGGAGATTGAGGGTTCATACCGGGTCCTGCAGACCCCTGGCATCCGGCTGGGAGCCCAGTTCAACGCTGGTATCAGCACTCTGGAGCCGGGCCAGAGCCTCAGTGGCAACATGGTCAGCGGGAGCAGAAGCCACGGCCGAGGAGGACTACAGATCCGTGTGCAGGGGCTGGACGACTCCCAGGAGTTCTTTGACATCGACGTGAGTTTCACCTCAACTGTTGCACTGTTGTCTCTCTTACATCCTGCTTTATTTACACTGAGATAAGTCTGCAGTTTGTTGCACAGCAGGCTGCGTCTGACCGTATGGTTCTGGGTTTCCCTGCGTGGCTTGGTTTGGTGACAGCTGCCACATGGCTTTGGAGCTGGAATCCCTTCGTCCTTAAGGCTTCTTATTTGGGTATCTTAGTGCGACTCTCCAGGGCCACTTTTTAGTTTATTGGCTGTGATTTCTGCTCGTTCTGTCCTTTCTGTTCCCAAGTCGTGGCCAGCAAGGAGATACTTATATACACACACACACACACACACACACACACACACACACACACACAAGTATTACAAGTTATAATTATTTTTCTTTTAGTTACCTTTGTGTTCATTGGAAACAAACGGTTCATTTTGAATGATCGTACAGTATATACTGTATTCCTCAGTACTGAGGATGCTGGCATAGCATCACAAAACATTTTCTGTCCCTTTTTGTTCTGTGTAATTTAGCTTGGTGATGAAACGGGCAGACAGGACAGGGTTTACAATAGAGCTGCAATCATTAACCGATTAATTGTCTACTATTAATTTAATTGGTAACTATTGTGCGAATTGATTAATCAGTTTGAATAATTTCTTTTCTTTTTTTTTGAAGGCAAAATTATTCTCTGATTGCAGTTTCTTAAGAGGACTGTGTATTGGCAAGAATCTGGCAATACGATACGTATCATGATACAGGGGTTACGATTCAATATATTGCGATTATATAGCCATACTGTAAGTAAGACAATATATTTAGATTTTTTTAAAAACTGTCATAGTGTAAAGAACAGAAGCTACAATTTAGCATGAGTAAATCTAGGCGTTGTGTTTCCTTTTACTATTATTTTATTACATTACAGAGAGGTTTTTCCTAAAATATTGGCAGTTGTGTTTGAGCAGACTTTTAGATCCACACTGTTAAAGTGCTTTCCCGAGTTTACTTGCCAAGTTGCTGCTGGAGTCACTCAGAAGGCAAATAGGAAGCAATAAGGAAGCCATTGTATCAGGGCAAGTTTCCTGTCTTTTCTGTGGGGAGGGGGGATATCAAAGTGGAGTCTCCGCAATGAATAAACACCCAAGTTAATGACTGATCATTTTAATTTGCAGTGTGTTATATGGGCTACTAATTCTATTAGAAAAGGTTAGTGTATTTAACTTGTGTAACTACTCTGTCCTAAATCCCGTGTAGCCACAACACTAACGGTTCCGGCAGATGTAGTTTGGGGGCACTGCTGAGACGGACATTTCATAATCTTATGCACCATATGTTGTCTCAAAGTCTTACGCTAATAGAATGTGACAGACACAAGTTTAATTTGTAGGGAAGTGGGTCCCTGCACTGCTCACCTCAGAGGAAAGCAGGGTTTTTTTTGCCAGTTTTTAGGAAGATAGTACGTATTTGAGAGACAACTGGACTTGGTCCGGAGAATTCAAAGTGCGCTGTGGACATGGTGTTGATAGGAGTTGGCAGACAGAAATACACGGCTGCAAAAGGGGAATGATGGCAATCCTGTTGTCAAGCAGACTGCAGTTTGCCAAGAACAAGATGGCCTCTGAGAGGCTCTGTTGTTCACCACCACTGCCCAACATTCACCACCTAATATTGCTGTTCATTCATACTGAGGAGTCGTGGGCTGCTGGGAGAATAGTATTAACGTCTATGCGCAGAGTGGCTGCCGAGCTATACATGCCAGTGTGCTATATCATCATTAGTTTTACGTCTATGTGACCACAATCCCTTTAAAGAAAAATGAATGAAGCAGCATACCTTTTCATACATTGTAATTGTAGTTCCCCTTATGCATAGTGTATGCAAAAATAGATCCAAAATTGCAGTGTTGAATGTTTGAAATGGTTGTGGCCTTCAAGCAACTGCTCCCCCTCTATTGTGGCATTTTGATTGCTCAGCTGCCTTATACATTAAGTCTTTTATCATCTGCCATTACCTTCCACTCTACTGTGTACAAATACACTCACTTCAAAAATGTGTCGCTCTCTTACACACAAATAGAGCACACTCGGTCCTGGCTTTGCCATGCTTCATAGTTTTGAACCTATAGGCCCATTTCCACTGCAGGAACATTGAGGAACTCTTTGCATTTCGACCGCAGGGACCAAGGTCTAAATTAAGTGATGGGGACATTTTTCAGGAACCTTTTAACCCCAAAAAGGCCGTGGTTGTGGGGTAGTGCTTTCTGAAAGTACTGTAACTTTCTGGGTGGAGTTTGCAGGGATGACCGTTAGTACTGCTGCTTCAACGGCTTCTTTCTGAAACAAGGAAGTGATCCAGTATCGATTTAGGATGAGGGGCGAACATTTTTCTTTGTTTTTTACCATTGAAAGTAAAGTTAGGCTCTGTTGTCGGCTTCCCAACTAATTAAAAAGAAAGAGAAAAGAGAGAGAGGGCGGGCGGTAACATTAGAAGAGGGAGAAAGTGCGATGTAGGGATGCATCGATCTAACCTTTACATGTCCTGATGCCAATACAGATACGGCCGATATCAAGATTCCAGTGTTTAATTAATAAGCTGTATCCTTCACTGTGTGGAGGTCAACATCAGGTTTGACTTAAATATTGTTTTCTTAACTTTGTAAAACAAAATGTAGCAAATAAATAAAGGGTTTTAAATTTTATTTATACAAATTTAATTTTTATTTATTATTAAAATGATAATTCGTACACTAGCAACTTGGTTAAAAAAACGTTGCAATTAATATAATTTTTATTTATTATTAATATAATAAATTGTACACCACTGACTTGGTAAAAATCTTCAAAACGATCAGGAATTCCGATTCAAGTGCAAACATTTTTAATGTAGCAAAAAAAAAATGTCAAAATGTAAACAGGAATTACAGTTCCAGTATGTGAATAATGTATATACTGAGTCAGTATCAGCTCGATATCCGATCCAGTATCAATACTGGTGCATCCCTACGCGATGGTGCTGTGAGTGAGAGAAGAACAGTTGGTTTCTCATTTTTTCATGGTGGTTTTAAAGCACACATTAATAACCATCAAACACTCAACAGATAATTTACTCTGGAGACAGACAGTTTCATTTCCCCCTGTGCATTCATTACATCCAACGTGTATCAGCAAGTATATGCAGGTGAGTGAGAAGCTTTCCAGCATCTCTCACAGTAAATATTGTCCTTACAGTGAGACAAAACCAAGGTTTTATTTTTTCTTTAAGTGAAACCAACTAACTTAAGACCATCCTGGAAATGCAGACGACAGAGGGCTGACGGAAACCTTTTGATGGAAATCAGCTTATAATACAATTACAGAATACATCTCATGATAATGGAGAACTGCATGGACATATGCTAAGATCTGAATACACGCATTTATGGTCATATAATAACTTTAGTTTTGATCTACAACAGACCAATCAGATTAGAGCTTGCATGCTTTGTTCTGCGGCCTTCATCTGCTGCAGGTACCCAGCATGGTCATCGTCAGCAGCAGACATTTGCTCCCATGGCTCTCGTCCACAGGCCCCTCCCACAGCCAGCACAGGAGAAAGCTCAGCCTTGTGGTTTCTGGACAGGGAGGCAGGGCCGGCAGGCCAGGGAAACACAGGCTTCTTTTATCCAGCGCAGCCGGCCCCTTCGCTGGCCTTAACTTCCAGCTTGAAACTCGCGAAAAAAAAAAGAAAAAAAAAAAAAAGGCCGAGGGTGGGATGTAGAACCTAGCTGTGTGAAAACGCAGTACAGTCGGGGCATCGGTGGGAGGGAAACCAGGGCTTTGCTTTAGTGTTAGCAAACAAGCACATAAATAGCAAGGTTGACAACCAAGTGGGTGGAGGGGGGAGGACAGAGGGGCAGCCTCTGGTGTTAAAAGAGCAGTTCAGAGGGAGCAGTCATGGCCAGTACAAAGTTTGAGTCGGGGTGGTGGGGGAGGGGACTCACACAGGAGTGAAGCCTTGCCGTGAAGTTTTGAATTTCAGCCACTGTTGGCCTGTAGCTCAGTCTTTGACTTTGTCAGCTGTGAACGATGAAACTCGTGTAACTCGTTGGTAATGTGTTAGTGCTGTTTTTATCTTTTTAACTGTTCGTTCAAGGATGTGAAAGGAAAGATAGTCGTGTTTCAGTCTTTTAAATATCGTCACGAGCATCCTACAGTGGTTTGAGAAAAAGCAATATCAGACCAGTAGTGGGGATATTTAAATTGGGGCTGTGGAGGTTAACGAGAAATGTGTTAAATCAAATTAGCTCTAATACCACTAATTTCTTTCATGCATTAACACAACTTGCAATTTTTCGGTTGTATCGGGCTCAGTTTTAAAGCTAGAGTGAATCCATTGGTACCAACCATGCAATGTGTAACTTGTTGCAAAGGAGGCTAAATAACGCTCCAAACTTGTGTTAAAACATGGCGAGAAAAAACTGGCATGGTCCCTTGACCTCTGACCTCATGATATATGAATGGAAATGGGTTCTGTGGGTAGACACAAGTCTTGAATTTGCCATATTATGATTTGAGCATATTTTTTGCTAAATGCAGTACCTGTGAGGGTTTCTGGACAGTATTTGTCATTGTTTTGTGTTAATTGATTTCCAGTAATAAATATATCCAACATATTTGCCCACTCCCATGTTGATAAGAGTATTGAATACCTGACAAATCTCCCTTTAAGGTACATTTTAAACAGATAAAAAAATGTGTGATTAACTGTGGACAATCATGCAATTAATCGCTATTAAATATTTTAATTGATTGACAGACCTAATATGTGAAACGGAGGTAGAGAAATTGTTTCATGTGCATCCTCAAAAAAGGAGTATTCTTGCTCTTCATTACTACAGCTGAGTACTCGGCTCTCATCTCGACAAAACGCTCACACTAACCCGCTGTGCAGTGAAGTAGCTCAACAGTCTGCGCATTGAAGGACTTGTTTCAAGTGCTCTGCACGTTACTGATCTCTCCTGCTGTTACTGCTCTGACATTTTATTTTGGTAATTTGCTGCATTCCCACTTATAATCCCTTTTTTGGAGGCCAGTATCTGGGTTACACAGGTGACCTGAGCAGAAGGCACGCTAAAACACCTGATCCCGATTACCACCGCGTGGTGTTTATCTGCCAACAAATGCTCTGGCCAACTGTCCTCAGGTGTGTGTCCTGAAGCCAGGTAGTAAAAAGAAATCAGCACAAATGATTTCAAAAGCAAGATGACAATACGTTAAAAGAGAAAAGCATCAAAGAAGCTGTTGATCTTTTGAAATGTCTCCTCACAGACTTGTGAAAGTGGCCGCCGGTGTGCAGAGCTTTAAAATGTATGTCAGCAGGAAATCTCCTAGTGGCAAGGCCTTAACAATGTGCATCCCGCTGTGCCAAATACAAGCCCCAACACACCCCTGCTGTCGGTAGGAGGTTCTGCTGGAGCTCACTGGTGCTGGGAAGTATCAGCTGCTGCTTGGTGAACCATGCTTAACCTGTCATGCAGGGTACACCCTTGATTTGAACTAGGCTGGATGATATTTGCCTGTTTTTTTTTCGTCTTGGGTTTCTGTGCATGAGAAGGGCAGTTTTCCCACATCGCCGGCTGCTTTCAAACCCCACAAACACAGCTCCTCCTTCGCCTTCACACACAGGGGAAGATTTGTCTCCCAGAGAAACATCTGTTAGTGATAATCCCTGCTGCTTTCTGAGCTTGATTGGGTGACCCACTGACCTGCCTTAATGTCAGAGCTCAGAGATGAGACCACAAGTTTGGTGTGAACAAACTGCATGTGAGCTCACTGTCACATCGCAGATACGCTCCGACTGTAAACGGCAGATGGGCTTTTAGGTAGCAGCCCGTCGCTTTGTGACACGTTTGTGTGCACGGCAGAATGGATTTAGATAAATCATGGCTGAAAACAGGTTGTTGGGATGACTATTTCCAAAGAAAATACTGAATATCGCGATAACATATTTTTTGATGCTTCTCAAAAACACTTTTTATCTTTTAATTACTTTTTTTAAATTGAGGTTTTGGGAACAATTACATATGTCCAGTTCCAAATGCGCATGTTTATGAACAACCTTAACAATACACAACACAAAAACAGCAAGAGTTACCATTTTACAAGCTTGATACGCACAAAAAAAGCACCACCAGGCTGGCATAATGACATTAAAATGAATAGGGTATGCTGTGATCCGTTCCAGTGTTGTTAGTTAGGTAGAACAAACCAAGAAGTCATGAAGGGTGTAGGTCAGCTTTAACTGTATTGATTTTTATTTAATAGTTGACATGCAAAGATTGACTTAATGCTTTATTTAATTTGCAGAGATGTGTCCTCTCTTCACTCTTCACCGTTCTCAGCGTTTTTTACTTTTATGCATATAGTGCTGTGTTTTTTATAGTATGTCAGTTTTCCTAAATTTTGATTTAAAAAAAAAAAAATCATAAAATATCGCCTTTTTGTAGTATCTCAATATATCGCAGTATATTGAATCGTAACCCCTGTATCGTGATTCGTATCATATTGAGAAGTGATCATGAGAAATGGTAGTTGAAAGTATTCTAGCCTAGTAAACTAGACTAAACTTAAACTACATCACTCTAATGTAACGTGGGGCTACTACTAACAGTTATTTTCATTATAAATTGATCTGTGGATAAAGAAAAAAAATATATTTTAGTCTATAAAATCTCCCAAAGGCCAACGTACCATCTTACAGTTGTCTGACCAACAGTCCAAAACCCAAATATTTCAATTTGCTCTAATATAAAACAGAGAAAAGCAGCAAATCATCAGCTCACTGACTCGCTCCACATATTATTGATATGACATTCACATGTGCTCTAAATCCAAAGGCTCATTGCCTTTGTCACGTCTCGTTATTTGTCCTCCTTCTCACTTTTTGTTTTTGAATGCATAAAGGGTGGCACAATAACTGTGGGCCCACAGTGTACACAGTAACCGATTGCACACACAGATAATAAGCCAACGTGGTCGGCAGCAAGAGGAAGTTATTTGAAGGGAAATTATCTGCGCAGGCCTGCATTGTGACGAAATGCCGTGTAGAAACTACCCTGGAAATGAAATCGGTTAGATTCAGTGTATCATTGTCTGTTGTCGCTACACTGCATACTGGAGGGCGATGTACAGTAGTGTACCTTGGCCTTTTTGCGGCCTGTCTGGCAGCAATCTCTGTGACGATCTCATCCCTCCCTCTGAGATTGTGGACGATAAAGCTGAATGTATTAGAGGAGGATTTTACTCTCCCTCCAGACCAGGGTACTGTGAATGCAGTTTAACATTCCTGCAGAGCGTTAATGAGTAACACAAAGGAGGGGCTACTGAAAGTACACCAGTCAACACACAGTAGTTTTGCTCATGATTGCTACGCTGAGGGGGGGAAAATCTGTTTACACTAATCTGCCTTCAGGTTTCTGGCTCTCTTGTCAAACCAGTCGCCCTTTTTCACAGCTTTGTTTTAAAAAAACATTTTAAGATGGAGATGATGGATGGATATATTTTAAATCCCATATCCAAGCAGTGATGAGGCTCATCATACCTGCTAAACATTGCTATTTATGCTGTAAATCTGCAGGTAAAATGCTGTTTAGCCTGAATTTACCCTGAATTACAACTGAGGGAGGAGAACATTAAAATAGGGATTACTGGATGGAAGTGCACAAGGAAGATGTGGTTTTGCTCTTGAGTGCTGCAGGGATGATGTATTTTTGTAGGCCAACCAGGAAGTTAGCATCGCCCCGGTTCCCTCGACAAAAAGCTAATGGGATTTTTCCATTGGGTTTGGATTAGTGCAGAAAATAGGATCTGTGGCAAACAAACACCACTTTTATGATTTTTGAAGTGTGAATGCAGTCAACAGATGTAAAAAGCTAACGTGAGGCTATAAACGGACTACATCATGTTGCATGAGCATGAGTATACACAACGAGGCTGTAAAGGTGGATGTGTTTGCGTGATGATGTGTAGTAGTGTCATTTAGCCATATTTTATATCATAGAACAATAAGTTTAAATCTCTTCAGCTTGTGTTAACCACTGATGTTATTTAAGGCATCTAACTAAAACCCCATTCAAGAAAACCCACTGGCTTCCAGACGAGGGAACCAGAAGTGGTAAAATGCTCATTTCCGGGTTTTAGGACTCGTTCCTGCATCACTCAGTTGAGACAGAGCGCAATTAAGTCCTGCCCACAATTCATCACTCTCCACTGACTTTGTATTGCATGAAGGTGCGTCATCAGAAAAAAGCTGCTGTGGTGGGATTCACTGCCCACAGGGTAAAGAACCCAGAGCTGAGTTTTTATAAGCTGCTCAACTAAAAAGTGAGGCATCAGCAGGAATAATGTGAAAACTGTGGATTTCTGACACTGTACACTATACGCAGGTATATGGGTACAGCGACCAGACATGCCGCTTTGTCCGGGACTGTCCCGGTTTCCCAAGTGCCGACAAAAAACTGTAAAATACTCAAATGTCCTCGTTTTCAACAGTCATTGAGAAATTGTGCTGGTTTTCACCACAATTAAAGTAATGGTAACAATATTATAGTTACATAGACATTTATCAGGTTCCACACATTAATTAATTAATTAATTGATTGATTCTAGCAGATCTGCTGGTTTATGGTAGTTTTTAAAAACCCCCTCCTGACCAAGAGCTCCACGTTTTTAATTTCAACAGCCTGCAGGTAGAAGTGTGACTATGGCGAGCGACATGATGTGATAGATATTGTTTGGGTTCAAAAGTAAGGTTGAAAAATAATGTGCATGGTCCCAGACTACAATAAGTTTCCTCTGAGAGAAATCTCTCTGCAGGATTGCCAAACTGTCAGTGTGTCATGACGGGGATTGGTGACAGAGATTAAAGGGGTGAAAGTATAGTGAATGGGTTGAGTTAGGATTGTCACAGCCTCTAATGCAACTTACCCATCTACCTAGTAATACACCCACCCCATCAATCATAATCATCAACACCACTGGCTAACGATATTTCTATAAGCTATGCTAAAGCATTTTGACACTATGCTACTTGTGTTATAGTGGAATCTGGATAAATCAGCTAAGTATTATGGTTGCAAGTGCCTTAGCTTGGCCTGCTAACCGCTAACTTCATCATTACCATCATTTTAGTTATCAGCTGGACCCCTGATTAAAGGTTGAAATGTCAGATAATCAGCAGCGGACAGTGTCTGAGCATATTAAGCTGATTATCAGGCAGGTGCATAAATGCTGCCAAGCGCACTGAAACTTTATTTTTTTCATCCAAAAGTTTATTTGACATTGTAAAGTTTTTATGATTACCTGTCTCATGTATTCAATATTTAGATTATACTATACCATGGGTGTTGTTCAATAAATGTTTACTGAAGTTGAGAAATTTTGTGTGTCATTTATTATTAAGCTGTTATATTTTATCATATGGAGGAAAAAAAAAGAAAATCACCCAACCATATCGGCATCATATATCGGCCATCGGCTATCCTGATTCTCCAATAAATCAGCATTGGCCATAAAAAACCCACATCGGTCGACCTCTACCCCTGGTACAGAGTGCTGAAATAGTCCTGCTGTCTTCAGCTAGTCTAGCTAGAAGCATTTTGTTAGCATTTCAGCCCTTGGTTGCATATTGTGGCACTGATTGGTTTTCCCCACCATGGGAACGTGCTTTTCAGAGAAACAGTGCCTTTAATTGGCGTCGTGTTTACCATGTTTACAAGATGGGAAGTCGTGTTCACAATTTGCATTCAAGTGGTTAAGTCGTGAAAAACAGCGCTGCTTAGCAACGGCAATATTATCATTACTGTCCAAGTCTAGAAGCCACAGAGGCTAACAATTTAGCTAGCTAGCAAGTGGGTGACATAATGCACGAAATACAAAGGCATAATGACAGAGGAGAAATATGAGGTCACTGGGAATATCAACATTTTAAGATAAGATAAGATAAGATTTTCCTTTATTAGTCTCACAGTGGAGAAATTCACAAAATGTAGCTGCAAATTTGTGGTACAACCTGTAAGTTATATGTAGGGAGCACCCATTTTCCTCAGACATATTATATAATTACCAAGAAAAACAAGTCTCGTGACTAAAATTACATTATACTGTACAATATTAACTTGTTATGCACCAATAAATGAACTTCCATGGGCTCCACCTTTTCTCACAATGTCGACAAACAAGTCGTGAAGTCGGAGCTTTCAGAAACTTTCCACTTACGAGGTTGTGAATACGACATGAGGTTCATATGGGCCCAACACGGTAAACACGACCCCATTTGAAGGCACCGTGTGACGCGGTGCGCTTCATTTCTGTAACACTGTTTACACAGCACTTCAGACATTGACTCCGTCCGCTTAGTGTATGATCACATTGAGTCTTTGTTGAATTTGCATTCACTGAACGCCTCAACTTGTTCCTTACATTTGGCCACTGATGCTCCCTGAATACTGACCGATGCTGTCTGGATTGTATGCTTGGCCTGCACTCAAAGACAACCCAGACAAAGTATTTTAACACACCAGCTTTTGCTCTCTGGTTGAGATGAGCTGTAATCAGACACTGCAAATGCACGGAAAAGTGGCATTTAACAACAGATTCCTACATTTATGGATGTTGTGCCAGCAGGTTTCACCTGCAATTTATAGAGTTTTTGTGAATGCAGAACATGTGATTGTATCAAAGTAATGAAAAGACGAGCTACAGTAAATCTCCTGCTGCTCTCCGAGTTGTAATGTTTTACTTCAGCCAATGCAAAAGCAGCTCTTTTTATACGGCTTTTAAAAATACTATTTTACATTACAACCAGATGTTTCAGGCTATAATTTTCTCAAAAAGTCACAGGCTGGGATTCCAAACCTCAAGTGCAGTGTGTTCTTAGTACATAGTAATTAGCTCTTCGTTTAGTGAAAACAAACCCCAGAGCGTTGAGAAGGTAAACTCCGGCAGATTTCCGCCTCGTGAGTTTGCTGCAGTCCGCTTGGGGCCAGATCACTTTTAAATGTACAGTAGGACGTGTTTTGTTTTTGCAGTTTAGTTACTCATCCAAGTCGAGGAAAGTATGTGAATTGACAGATGGAACGTAGGCAGCCATAAAACACATGACGTGGATCATTTACACATGCCAAATATTTTCTGCACCACACAGACGGACATTGTTTATTCTGTCCTCACGTCGGCCCGAGCAAAAATGTAGATTTCCATAGCGCCGTGTGTTGATCACCAACGTTGTTGATTCGCTATATTGTTCTCTTGGTCAAAACTGTGTGGTTTCTCCATTCATCAATACTGTGAGATGTATCATCAGTGGGCTTTTAAGACCTTTGTGTTGGCATCGGGATGAAAATAATGACTCCTTTTTCTCTGTTGTTTTTTCTTTCAGCCAAAAGCGATTGGACAGGTCCTCCTCTCTGAGGTTTTCTTGAGAGGCAACCTCATAGAGCGGGATTACTTTGGCCTCGAGTTCCAGAACATGCAGCTGAACTGGGTACGTACGCCAGCCACCAACTGTGTCCTTTTCTTTCCTGCTTGAAACCGACACGTTTAATATCCAGGAACCGACACGCAAATCGATCACACGCGTCAGTTAAGTGCTGATCGGCAAAGGCGGCCAGCGTTTTGAAGTTCAAAGGTCACGGCTTGTTGACAAGCGCAACTTGTCTCAAAAGATGAACTTTTTGGTCATTTCTCAGCAAATCAGCTGCTCTTGTTTTAGCTTTCTGCAGCAGTGATGGAGTGTTGTTTGTACTGGACGTGAGCAGTATATAATCTAGGAATATTTTTAACTTGTCTGGCACAAGTACCCATACACAGATGTCAGACTTTCCTATGTTTTATTCTTCCAGAAACATTAAGTGGAATTCAAGACCACCTACAGGTTTTTTATGAAGCAACAGAGAAGAGATATTGAACACACTGCATGTCTTCTTCAAAGAGAGCGGAGCTAATGTCGACCCGCTGGCTTTTTAGCTCATATATTCAACTACAGGAGCAATGGAATAGCATACTGTGTATATACAATACATTTATTGCTCTGCAGTGTTGTTTTCAAAGACGCTTCCACATGTCAAGTCAAGCACTATGTTTAAAGCCCCACAACTACAAATATGAAGAACTAAAAGCCTATAACCAAAAAGCTAAAGGCCAATCAAAGTTCATATTAGGGCTCTCAATCAATTCAATTATTTAATCGCAAATTAATCCACATTTTTTTCTGTTCAAAATGTACCTTAAAGGGAGATGGCATCAACAGCTGTCGGTGTGCTGACTTGACTATGACTTGCCCCAAACTGATTGTGATTATCATAAAGTGGGAATGTCTGTAAAGGGGAGACTGGTGGGGACCCAGAGAACCCATTTACATTCACATATCTGGAGGTCAGAGGTCAAGGTACTCCTCTGAAAATGGCCACGCGAGTTTTTCCTCGCCAAACTTAGCATAAGTTTGTTTATTCAGCCTCCTCCCCGGCAACCTGGAGCGGCAGGGGGTAGAGCAGGTCGTCCACCAATCGGAAGGTCGGTGGTTCGATCCCCGGCTGCCAGCTGCAAGTTGTATCAATGTGTTGAAAAAATTAGTGGCATTAAAACAAATTTGTGTTAACACGTTATTATCGCAATAACTTTGATAGCTCTGGTTTCAAAAACATTGAAACTGGCAGCTGTTTTTTTTTTTTTTTTTTTTAATTAAGAGTGGAGTTGAGCTGCAGGGTCGTGCAGTGGTGTGTCACTACTGCTGATGGTTGGGTTGTACAGCTCTGGATCACTGGTTGTGCGATTGACCACCACAGCTTGACGTCAGGTTGCGTTCCTCCAAAAGTTGATTCTGTTTCGTCTTTTCCGTCTCAGGCCGATGTGAATGCAGCTTTAGGGCCTTAACACACTGGCCACATCATGCTATTAATTCAAACATCAATATGTCTTTCTGAACTTTTGTTTTGTCTTGAGTACTTTCACACAGAATGTGAATACTACATGGCAAAAAAGCAACACTTTTTTGTTGGAACAAGGCTGATTTTTTTTGCACTGTAAATAAAGGCATCAACTAATCGCCCAAAACAAGTTGAGTTGTGCCTGTATTTATGAAACAACACAGAGGCTCTGTAGTTAAAACCAGGAAGGACAAACTTTGTTTCTCCTTTCCACCTTGACATTTCACAATAAAAGCCCTGGATATATACCACTCGCAGGTGAGTATTTCACATTTTCATGTCGTTTGTTCGTCATGTCCCCGGTGTGTAAAGGCCTTTAGGCTGCATTCACATGAGATCAAGGCCTGTGGTGTAAAAAGTAGAAATAGAAAAGCATCCCGACCTCAAGATGCGGTGGCGAATCATATAACCGGTGATCCAGAGCTGTACAACCCAGCCGTGAGGGAGCAAAAGACTTTAATCGTTGCAGTTAACGGGCCATTAAAGTGACTCATCCAAACATCTGCACAAACCTGTGAATCGCTGCAACTCCTCATCTCCTGTGATCGTAGCCTTACTCCAGATTTATTATTGCAGTTTTAAGCTTTTTGGTTTAAAACCATCATCAGAGGTGTCTGGAAACAACAGCTAATAGCACTTGTGCCATCTGATTTCTTACTGTCCTTTAGTTAAAGATGTCACAAGCCTAAACTGTGAAGTGCCCGAAGCCTGAACTGAGAAGGATTCAGGCAAATATCAGCTGATACCAGTTACTGAATTTATCTGTCTGGATGGAGCGCATTCCTCCCTCAATCAGGCCCAGATGTAACGGTGCATGCATGCTCCTAAAGTGAGATACTGAAGCCAGCTTCTTTAGCCCACAACATTACCACATCACTCTACTATCATCCAGACGGTTGACATAATGTACAGTCATTTATGGCAGACCCATCACCCTGTGTCAAACTTTGTCATAATATTGTGAAGATGACACTATTTCTTTCTCTTCAGGTTTGGCTGGAACCCACAAAACCCGTCGTGAGACAAGTCAGAAGTAAGTGAGCTCAAACATCAGCTCACATTCCACCTAATGAAAATGTATTTGTGGTGCTGAAAATGTGGTCTGGTGTCTTTCAGGACCAGCAAACACGCTATTTAGACTGTCAGTGAAGTTCTTCCCTCCAGACCCCGGTCAGCTGCAGGAGGAGTACACGAGGTCAGTGACCGTAATTTCCTACTGGATATTACTTCTATCTCATGCCTGTGTCGAGAGGCTTTAGGAAATACACACTTCTTTTTTTTCCCTTTTCAGAAGCTCACTTTGCTTTTAATGTTTTACTGCTGCACTCAGACAGAAATAGTGTTAATACATGTATGCATTTTGCTTTAAAGTCCCAATGAAATTAAAGATAAATTTTCCCAGTTTTAAGCCTGTGTCATCTGTGTTAATTGTCTTTTCTCTTCCTGTAAATGGAAAAGCGTTTACAAAAATGCATCCAATCGAATCAGACTTTTGGCAGGTTGCTAGCCTCACTGGTCATATAAAACTGCACTCGGGGATCATAGTAGCTAACAGAGCAGTAGGGAGAGATAGGAGGAGATGAGTTTTTGGATATCAGTGAGCATCATGTGAAGTGATCATGTGGCCAAGGTGTAATTCATCCAAGGGAAACTTTTTCAGCCGGCTCTCTGTGCCGCTGCAGCGCGGCAGTACATGCAGATGAACGGCAAAAGGCCGGCGCCGGGTGAGCAGGGGCCTCCGGGCCCCCTTTCATCTGCATGTACTGCAGAGCCGGTCCGTTTCTTGACGACAAACTTAAGAAATGAAATATGACATTTCAGATTCAAGGAGTTATTTTGTGGCCTGTTACACAACATTTATGTACTTCTCTTGAACATAAACAGATGGACACTAAGCCTTTTTGTTTTATTTTTTTTTTTATAGGTACTTATTCTCGCTTCAGATGAAAAGAGATCTGATGGAGTCCAGGTTGATCTGCACAGAAAATACTGGAGCCCTGCTGGCCTCTCACCTTGTCCAGTGTATGTTTAAGATGCTGCTTTTACTGCAGTGTGTGGTTGTTCACTCATTACAGCTGCATTTGTTTGCTTATTTGATTTGGAAGAAGTAGTTTGTGCTGCTGTTGGACTGTATTGCATCAAACAGAGAGGTGTTTCTGTTATTTAGTCGACTCTGGGTGGGCAAAATAATAGAAACACCTGTCAGTATAACACAATGCACTACAACTGCAGCACAGACTGCAGCCTCCAAAATGAGCACACAGTTGAATCAACAACTCTATAAATCTGCTTCAACATTATAACCTTTATGAAGGCAGATTTATCGCAGGGCTGTTGTATCAGAATGCATTACCTTTAGCGAGATGTACCTATTAAAGTGGCAGTAGTCAAAAAATTATAGATGCAAAAACCAGGCACATCTCTCTAATCTCACTGAATTTGTTAATTAAACAAATGTTCATTCATTGGTGTTGTTATGAAACCCCTTCAGGAGCAATGTGTACACTCAAAATAAAGCCATGATACCGTGATATACACAGAAAAACTTTGCTCTTCCTTGAACCACAGCGGAGATCGGCGACTATGATGACGTAGCAGACAGGGACTACCTGAGGATGACCAAGCTGTTGCCTTACCAGGAGAAGGTGGAGGAGAGGATCATGGAGCTCCACCGCAGGCACCTGTGAGTTACTCCTCTGATCTCCTACACCTGGTTTCATGTTGAGCTGAAGCTGTGGGATGTTACATTTGTATTTATATAATATTTGCATCGGTCCGCCATTCCATTACCTGGTTGTGGCTTCATCTTTTCTACCAGGAATTCGGTACCAGTACCCAACGGTACTTTGTCAGTACTTTACTCTCTCTCTTTAACAACAAAATTGTAATTTGAATTGTATAAATGATTCCTAACTTATCTATTTCATTTAACTATTGTTACATTTGTTGGCTATTTAAAAGATTTTACACACCACACAAAATAAAACCAGTATGTAGTCTAACACACATCAGATAAACAAGCTGTCATGGGTGTCTGGAAGAACCTGAGACACATGCAGCTCTGCTATAGCTCATAGTCTCTCACCTGGATGTGCTCTCAGGTACCAAAATATGGCACTGATTGATTTAAAGTGAACTGGTACTGTGTAGCACCAACATAACTTCAGTACTCAACCCAAGTTTCAGTTGAACCAGGAGTTACTAGTCTTACCTTAACCTCAGTAACAAGTTACTGCTGCTTCAACAGGTAAATTAATCACACTAAGTACGTATTTATTGCTGTCTCATGCGTCTCATCCTTACTTTTTTTTTCATCTCCATTAGATGAGACTTAAAATATAACAAAGTCCAAACTTGATATAAAAAGTACTACGAGGGCATCTGTGGCTCAGAGGCAGAGCAGGTCCTCCACCAGTCGGACGGTGCAATCCGTGTTCAAGATACTGAACCCCACATTGCTCCTGAAGGCTGAGCCACTGGTGTGTGAATGAGTGTTTAGATTCGATCCTGATGGGCAGGTTGGCACCTTGCATGGCAGCCGCTGCCATCAGTGTGTGAATGTGTGAATGCTGACATGTAGTAAAGCGCTTTGAGTGGTGGGAAGACTAGAAAAGTGCTATATAAATGTAAGTCCATTTACCAAGTACTGGTACGCAAACAATCTCTTTAGAATAGGAGCGTAAGAAAATATCAAGTATCATGATATTATGTTTTGTGATACTGTATTGATTCTCAAAAACACTGTATGGATTTTTAGTTATTAGTTTACATGCAAAGATGAACTCACTCAATACTTTATTTGCAAAGATATGCGTCCTCTCAGTGAATGTGTCCTCACAAAGCAGTGCTATGATGTCGGATGTTCAGGGTCTGTGATAAATATCGTAATACGTTTCATAACACCAGATTCTTGCCAACACACAGCCCTACTTCAGAGTAACTACAGTCAATGTGATTCGTGACTTTCTACTCCTGAGCGCAAGTTAAGCCAGTTTACTGTGACGTGGGCACGGCTCGGTTCAGGACAAGGAGCGTTAGGGTTTGACCTCTTAGGGCCTTAACTTAATATCGTGGGTTAGTGTATCACAGCACACCAGAGCACAAGCTCAGAGTTTGGGCTGTACCACAAACTGATGCCACTCTTTTTTTTCAGCGTCTTCACTGAAATGTTGAACAAACCACAAATATTGAGGAACTTTGCTGCTTCCGATCATCTGGACCGTCTCAAATTCATATCCCACAGGGAACCACATGAATGACAGTCTCTGAAATTTGTAAACACTGGCACTTTGTCTGTGCCTCTTATTTATGTGGCTTTAGACACTTAATGTTAACATAAATGTCAGCGTTAACTAGTATGGGGTAAGCGAACTGAGACAATATAATGAGATGGTTTGCCCCATTTCAGAGTCCAGAGTCTGACAAAGCAACTCTGTCCTTTTCCCACCACCAGCCTCCTTGTTAGCTCAGTGCTATCCTGTAGCCCAATAGAGGCTCTTTTGAACCTGGTGTATTAGGCGGCTCTAAAGACCTTTGCTAATCTCTTCCCCTTGGTTGCCAGTGTGGAAGCACAGGCGGCGAGTTCCCTGGCCTAATCCCCGGCTCTGGCCCGTCTATTAGCCGTAAGGCCAGTGGGGCAGGGGAGGGCCCTAAGGAGATTTCACTGCTTAACGGATGAACAAAATTAGAATGTGGTGATGATTGGACGGATATGTCTTCCTAACATGCTGTTTGGTTGTAATCACATGGTTTTAGATAATGCCTCTCAAATCCTTGGAAGTTATAAGGGCTTTAAGGACACACCGTTGTGCAAACGAGGCATGACAGCATCTTTGGTTTAAATTTTTTTTAAGTGTTTAATCAAAAAGACAAATTGCAGAAGGCTTCTGGTGAATTTGACTATTAATCTTATTGGTTTGTGGAACACAATAGTTTGGCATTGTGAGAATTTTTTAAAAATCCTCCAGTGTTGTTGATGAAACCTGATAAAACACGTTGCCAACTGGTGTCTTCAACAAAGTGCATCATCAAAATGTCCTCCTGGAAAAGTAGACTGTTAATAAAGGGTTAATTAACTGAACTAATTATGAGCAGTTAGCAAGCTCCCAACTAGATTTTTGTTGTGTTAAATGTGGAGCACAAGGGTGTTTTTCACAAATACGAGGTTCATTCAGGAGTATTCAGTAGCGATGAGAGGTTTATTCATATGAAACATTTCATACACAAAGTCAAGTCAAAGCGAGTTGTGTATTGCATAAAGTATGTGAAATAGAGATTGAAGCCCAAGATGAGCAGCAAGTTTTTCGTCTAATCTCCCAGTTTTTCTTGTCTTTTAGCAGAAGGACAAGAAACCAATCGATAATTTGATAAGCAACTCAGAAAATCTACAGGAGCGACGTCATTCAGTTAAATTGGTGTCATCAGCAAAATTATAATATGTCATTTCACCATTTTATGTAATTTGTAGGAGTGGCCAAAAAATTGATTTTGAAATAGATTTTTTTAATGCCAGAGTCAATATAATTGCTTCATTTGAGTCTATGATTATTATTATTATTTTTTTTTAATTGCCGATGCCATTTGTTGGAGAATCAGGATAGCTGATGTCCGATATATGATGCCAGTTTTGGGGAGACTAGATATGTTTGTGATTTTGTTTTCCCCCCATTAGATAAAATATAACAGCTTAACAAGTGATACACAAAATGTCTCAACTTCAGTAAACATTTATTTTAAACACCTATGGTCTGTCTCTCCAATCTATATTTTGTGTCAGCTCTACAGTGCACATATATATTTTAAACAAAAATAATGTATAATCTAAATATTGAATATTTGACAAGTAACCTTTTGGATGAAAAAATAAATCGGCCGACCGATTAATCGGTCTACCTCTAATTTTTATTATCTAGTCTGAGTAATGAAGATCTATTTCAAAGCCAAAGCTGGATTATATTCACCAGAAGTATAAAAGGTGTTACATGTCCCTATAAATTAGATTAAAAATACAACTAATTTGTGAGGGAAATGTCTTTATTCGATTTTTTGGGTTGTTGGAAATGTTTATAAATAATTCCTGACAATGATATATGATATATTTGATTGAAGGCTACATACAGACACAAAATCAGTTGTTTTTACTGTATCAATTTAGATATTTTCCCAAGTAAGTCACGTATTTGTACCTTGAAATCGCTTTCTGTTGCATGTAGAGGACATACAGTGTTGATGTGTCCATATTGTCTACTCCAGGGGCCAGACTCCTGCCGAATCCGATTTCCAAATCCTGGAGATCGCCCGCAAACTGGAGATGTACGGCGTCCGCTTCCACCCAGCAGCCGACCGGGAAGGCACCAAAATCAATCTGGCTGTTGCTCACATGGGCCTTCAGGTTTTTCAGGTGAGTGCTGCTCCTCACACCAGCTGCCTTTAGTGGATGTGACCTTCAGTCCCTACCAATGTTGCTAAAGGTTATTTCTTTTTTTTTTTCTCCCAGGGCAACACAAAAATTAACACCTTCAATTGGTCCAAGATTCGCAAACTGAGCTTCAAGAGAAAGCGCTTCCTGATCAAGCTCCACCCAGAGGTTCATGTATGTGTTAAGGAGGAGATTCGTGTCTTGCTAGTGTTTAATGTCTGTATGTTTCAGATCGAAGGAGACCAGTTTGCTGCTTGGTTTCATTGTCGTTCACTGTTTTCAGGGTCCCCATCAGGACACACTTGAGTTTCTGATGGCCAGTCGAGATCAGTGTAAAATCTTCTGGAAGATCTGTGTGGAGTACCACTCGTTTTTCCGTTTGTTTGACCAGCCCCAACCCAAATCCAAAGCCATCCTCTTCACCAGAGGCTCCTCCTTCAGATACAGGTATTACACACTGACATAAAAACACAGGCATATGCCATCTTTAGCCTTTTCTTCTCCACCCTCTTTTTCATAGGCCATTTTTGTCGTTTTTTGGGGGGGTCAGGGTGTCTTTAGTGGAAGTTGTTGCAGAAATTTTGGGGGTGATTTGTTACACAGATTTGGTGCTAAATTTAACCATTTTTTTACCATAAAAAATAGAAATAATCCCTCCAAAATACCACACTAAGACACCAAGACCTCAAGTAGCACCATAGATGAAGCCATGCCGTGTTGGGGTGCTGTTATAGCTCACTTGGTAGAGCAGGCGCCCCATGTACCAAGGCTGAGTCCTCGCTGCAGGGGCCCCGGATTCAAATCCAGCCTGGAGCCCTTTGCTGCGTGTCATCCCCTCTGTCTCCTCCCATCAACACTGTCACTCTAAACAAAATATGGAAAAATCATCTCCAAAAAATAATATTAAAAAGGAAGCCATGCTGTGATTTGGTATCAAAAACTTTTGGAGATTTCTGCAAAAAAATTACATTTTTCAGCAATTGGATAGCGAGCACCTCTGTTCTGTAAACTCCTCAGAAACCCTTTTACTGTCAACATACCAAGTAAAGCCATCCATCCTCTGAATGCTCTAGGTCTCTAGTTAATGGCTGTAAAGTGTCATGATGCTGTGATAATCCTAGAAGTCACCACAGGTCATTTTATACAATACAGTCAAACTTAAAGTCACTACAATGACAGAAATGGCAACTATGGGGACTAACATCATCACATATGAATACAGTTGAGCCTCAGCTGTACAGTAATACCAAATTTATGCAATTTCAAGACTGTTTAGGGACCCCAATATGCAGAAATACATCATTTTAGAGCAGGTGAAACAAACATGTACCGCACTCAAACAAGTAGCATTTGAATTATCATAAAGTGTCTGTAAAGGGGAGACTGGTGGGGACCCAGAGAACCCATTTACATTCACACATCTGGAGGTCAGAGGTCAAGGGACTCTACTTAGAGTCCCTCCTCTTTCTTTATCGTACCAATTTATTCCTGAGATTTTCTAGTTTCATATGACAGCAGTGCCTTCACTCCAGCCTGCTACAGCCTCTGAATAAAGCAAGGTTGGCCGACGGCACTGGCAGCCTTAGGAGAAGAGGTTAATGCTTGTTAACAGCAACCTTGGGGTTTCTCGTACAATGAAACAGAAAAGAAATGTTTCTGTTGTCAGTGTTTTAATTCCAGTCTGTTTCTGTCAGTGGAAGGACCCAGAAGCAACTTGTGGACTACGTCAGGGAAAACGGAGCAAAGAGAACTCCATACCAGAGGTGCGTGTTTCTATATACTGTATATACACTGTTTATAGGAAGGACTAGTTGTTTGTATTATTAATTCTTCCTAAGTGTTGACTGAGGAATGTTTCCACACAGTGTTCATGATAATTGTGTTACTGTGTGTTGCTTAGGAGGAACAGTAAAGTACGAATGTCTGCTCGCTCCCTCGCCACCGATGTGCCAAAACAGGTCAGTGGGGCCACGAGGTGCAACAAAACTTTCCACATATTGTACTATATTCAATGAACTAATTCTCCTCTCCTGTATTACTTTCCACTTTCTTTTTCCTCCCTCACTCTTGTTTTTTCCGTGTCCTGTCTGTGTGCCATCGTTCCAGAGCTTGTCATTCAATGACAGTCTCAGGGCCCCAGGCTCCCCCTCCTCCCCTACTGTGTCCTTCCTCCCAGCCCACATCTCCAGCGTCCTCCCGCGGACAGACCTCCAACCTCAGCCGCAGCCTTTGCCCGCACTGAGCCGGTCTCCAGCGCCTCCCCAGCAGCAGCACCAGCAGCAGCTTCAGTCCCCACCGCAAGCCACCAGACCCCCGAGCCCCCCGAAGGACGAACCCGTCAAGGCCACGCCCCCGTCTCACTACGCTTTTCAAGGTGCAACTAGAAATCAGGCAGCAGGACACTGCAGCCCCGTGTTTGTGTGTGTAGAGAGTGGCACTACCCACTCGCAGCCCTCCAAAAATGGCAATGAGGATAGTGAGCATGGTGGGAGGAGGGGAACCGGGTGCTCGCTGGGAGGGGGCGCAGGGAAGAGGACGGGGGTTCTCACACCTGAGGCTTTTGAGGCGGAGCTTTTGCGCACAAAACAGAATCCCATGTTCTCCATGTCCAGCTCACCGCTGCACGTCACCGAGGAGTTCATAGACGATGATCCCACTGAGATTTCATTTTACGGCGGAGGGGCTGAGGCCTACTCCTTTGGGCTTGATGATAAAGTAGATCAGTTTGATATCGTGGAGGAGTCTGACCTCAGCCAAAACAGGATGTTTAGCGTGGGCATCGAGGACCTGAACGGGAACACCAATCCCTTCCCCGATAGCATTGTGGGTCACTCTGAGACCAGCTCTTTGGTTAATAACCGCTCCGAGTGCAGCTCCCTGGACAACCTGGGGCTCAGCTCCGCAGGCGAGTCCATGTCAGTGGGTTACGGAGGCGCCGACTCGTCCTCCTCGCTCCGGCTGCCGGGCTCCGACATCCAGTCGGAGGCCAGCTCCATGGTCAACTTCCCAGCGTGCTCGGTGCGATCCGAGAGCAGCTCTGCTGTGCAGTTCAGTGACCTGGTGGAGCAGCTGGAGCAGCTCAGCTACCCGCCCACGGCCACAGAGGGCTCCGGGAACGGCAGCTCGGACTCCGACTCCGACTGGGGCTCTGACAGCGTCCTGCCGCCTGAGCAGAACCTGTTTTACAGTAATCCGCTGACAGGGAACAGTGGAATAGAGGGTTTCCTCCTTCAGTGCCACAACCTGCAGGCATTAGCACTCGCTGACTCCTCTGGATCCCCTCACATTAAAATGTAACATCACGTATCCTTATAGCACTTAATAATTAATAATAATAAGCAGCACTCTTTAAAGCTGGAGTATGATTAAAAAGTTATTTTCATAAAACGGTCACTATATCCTGACAGTAGTGCATGAGACAGGTAATTTGGAAAAAACCATGCACCTCTGTGTCCTCCGGTGCTCCTAACTGTAATGCCTATTCCCACTTTTTAAACCCTGAAAACAGCCATGAGGAGGTGCAGACGTCTAGTTTTCTCTCAGAACACAATATGCTGAAAGGTTTTTATGGAATTTTTGCCCAATGATGCCAAAAATAATCTGCCTGCTGCCGCTTTAATAATAACCTTAGTCTCAGCAACACTTTTGACGGACGACAAAGATGGTTGCACCATGTGAGACTGTAAAGCCGATACGTTTACTGCTGGTGCACGGCGATCTTTCTGTTTATGCTAGTCATTTCCTACAACGTGCACGCCCATCAGCGTTGATGTACATGTTTGTAGCGAACAGTAGTTTACTGTTGCATGCTTTCATTTATAGCTCTCTGTACTGATAATTAGAGGGGAAAATCTGCCGTTCCATATGATGGTTTTCTGCAGCACTCTTCTTTTAGTTAATATCAGTGATTTGACCTGATGTACCCCCGCCACGGTCAGCACATGGTGCTATTTTAATCACTCCCATCTTTTCATGAAACTTGGCTCATCAACTTTGGGCCGTAATTTTCATGAGATTCTTGAATGACAGTCTGCTTCGGTTGACTTCCAACATTCAGCCCATTTAGAGGAATCGTTGATGCATTATGGGACTGAATCTCACAAGGACTTCAGAAAATGCAAAAACATGTTGTGCTTTTACTTTGAAAGCTTTATATCTTTTATTGCATGTTTCACGTCCTTTAAAACACAAACGTGCACATTGGCATAGGAACGTCTTCTTAGATTGAGCTCCCTTTTGCTGAGAACATAATCACTCAGGATGTCCGAAAAATAACCCACCTCCATCTGGTTTAATAGTTTCGATTTAATGAAACGGATATAGCAAAGGAACAGTCTAAGTAATGTAGTTTAGATTTTTTTTATGATTTCTGCCCTTTTTTTTTAACTGTAACTTGGCCAACAAGTAATCTTAAAAAAATGTGATATGCTAACTTACAGAGTACTTAAATACCTAACTGCTATTGCTATTACAAGTAATAATCGTCGTCTAGCTTTTAAATCTCTTAGATGGTACTTGTTGTGCAGTGTACAGTTTTCAGGTAGACTTTAATCCTTAATTTGTCTCTAATCTCAGGGTAAAAATCAAACCAATAGCAGTCCAGGTTCAGCTACAGGCCTCCTGTCCTGTGTGTAAAACACAAGACGCCATGGAGTCGCTTCTTTCCGTTTGCACTTGTGTGCCTCGCTGACATCTGCTGGCTGAAGTCAGCACTCTTCACACCAGACCGGTCCACACGCAACACGTTTGTATGTACGGTATGTAGGCCTCGTGTAGGTTCATGATGCCTGAAGGATAGAAAAATATATATTTCACCAACTGATCATTTTTGATTCATGCCGAGCGAACTTTAAGAATGTAAGCAGTGTACTAATGAGCCATTAAGTACACTGTTAACACCACTCTCTATAAAATGAATGTATCCTCTTCTATGTATGTAAAGCTTCTGTAGTGACAGTTAGTAACCCGTAGTGTCTCCAAGAGTAGTACATGCTCATTATTAACGACAGTAGAAAGCATCAACTTGCAGGAAACTCCTTGGATATAGTAGGAGAGGCTTTTATTGAAGCATGGGTACATGACTACAGGTTGATGTCTCTCTTCTGGCCTTTTTGGGGTTCGGTTTTTGTGTCTGTGGGGTCGGGGGGGTTTGGCTTTAGCTGCCTTCAGGGTACCAACGAGGTGGTATCCTGTTTATTGGAAGGAAACAGGGGTCTTTTGCACATTATAGCTATGAATTTCCCTACTTGGCTGGATTTTTTAAATGTTTTTTTAGGTACTGGTATAGGAATGATAGTTTGCTGTCATGTGGCTGGTCGCTAACACGCTAGCATATAATTGTTCATTTTGTCCCAACCTCTAGGCCTCAGAGATACATTTGTGCTGTCTGGTCTTGTCAAGTGTCTTTAAATATACGTGCTTGTGCCATAGAGTAAATTTAAAGCTACTACTGCGCTGATGTCTAACTAATCAGTAGTATTTTGTCTTGATTCACCAACTGCAATTTGTTTCCTCTGATCTGAGCTCACTTTAATCTGTCAGGAGACAGATTTCTTTTGGCTTTTTCTGTACGTGTTACAGAGTCGTGTTTTAGTCCTGCACCGCATTGCCTTAAAGCACTTCCTTTCTCTACTCATGCAACATGCTTTCATGCGTATCTCAGGTCTACGTTCCTGTTTACTGTTAATAGCGTTGGGATGTTTCCGCTGAACATCCATGTGGGGAAAAAAAAGGGGCTGTTTAAATTAAGTTTTCAATTTAAATTGAAATACTCACCACTTCTCATTGTCATTTTGAAGGATAGCAGATAGACATTTTTATTTGTCAGTGTGAACAGTTTCTGTGTCACCTTGGAGAACATTATTTAGTGGAGTTGGTTGATCTGATCTTGATGGCTTTTTTTTTTTTTTTTTGCTTATTTTTTTCTGCCATGTCATTCTTCCCACATCTCAACTAAACAATATAATTAACAACAGGCTGATGATTATAACCAGCTAAGCTAACTGCACTTAGGCATCAAGTAATCAACACTTAATCCTGATCATGTATATTGACTTTATCATTATAAGCAACCTGTACTTAATGTGTGTATGTTTTACTCTCAAGAATAAAGTAATCACTTTTGGGTACCATGAATGTCAGACTTAAAATTCTTTTCCAGACGCAGACAGACAGAAGTCAGAGGCGTAGTGGTGATATCATTCTTTCAGCTGCTTTAACAGAAACCCCAGCGATGTTAGACACGCTCGTAATCCGAGTTGTCAAGTCCGCTTACTATATGTGACTTTGGGCTTATTTTCCTGAAAAAACACAAATATTGGTAGCTGCGGTTTGCAGGTTTTTTGCGGCTTGTTTCTAAAGTGTAGTTGCTTATTTCGGCTTGGTGTTATCTTCCTCCTCACCGCCACCGGCCACTCAGTGTTGTTGTTGTGAGACAAATCTTAGCTAGTAATGCCAGCTACTAAGGTGGCAAAATATGGCAAAAGTACAACAAAGATTAAAAAGAGAGGGGAATTTAAAGATTGGATTCGCCCTCAAGTGGGGGACGATTCAAAGGATGTTTGCCGTTTTTTGTATGTGAGCACATCATGTCGACGGCAGGTTGCAAAAATGCAAAAATTTAATTGTCAAATTCTTTAGGAGGCAAGAAAAATGCAAGCTAAAAGTAAAATACAAAAATTAAATAAAATATTCAACTTATTTTAAGTTTAGTGAACAAGAAAAATGTGAAGTTTCAAGCTAAAAATGGATGAAAATATGAAATGAAATGAAGTAGATGAGATCTGGCAACGCTGCTTGTAATCGCAGATCACGACGGATAAAGTCAACCTTGCCCTCTGGACCAAAGTCTTCTAGCAGCGTTGCAGATACGTGAGACGGAGTGTTTGGAGATACTGTGCGTAGGTGTGCTGTTTTAGCCTCATAGATTTCTGAATAATTGGAAAACTAAATGAAACTCAGCAGAACCAACTTGTGAGCCCTCATAAAATCGTTTAAATGCCGGTTTCACATGCAACATACTCTGGTCCTTTTTATTCTCTGAGCTCGGTGTACTAACATTAGAAAAAGCAGCCGATATGCAAGAAGTCAACACACATTGCTTTTTAAATTTGAGGCAACAGATGTGTGCTGTTGGGGGTTGGGTCGGACTCGTACACGAGATTCCTCAACCTAATTCCAGCTGAGAGTGTGTGCTCCCTGTTTGGACAGGCTGTGTGCCAAGTCATTCCACAGCAAACCCTGGTCGTCCCGCTGTGGAGCCCGCCGTCTCTCCCCTCAGTCCCCGTGGGCCGCTTCGCATTAAATATAAACAACTAGTTGCCCTCCAGACAAGCCACATTCCTGATAAGTCTTTGCGTGAGCAATTATATCCGGGTCGAGTAGTGACTCTTTTTTTTTTTTTTTTTCCTCTCGGCCTTCCCCCGCTCCTTTTTTCTCTCCCTCTCTAATAGAAGTGGAAGAACAGCTGTGGTGACCTGTGACTCAGTAGAGAGGATAGCCCAGCGTTTCGTCTGCTTGTTTTCTGTCCTGATTTGTTGACTAGCGAAGCCTCACAGTCAGAACAAAAGAAAGCCGAAGAGCCAGTTCTCTGAAATGGAGCCGGGCTCGTAGAAAGTTGGCAGTGAATCATTTTGTCCTCCACGTTGAGGGCTCTGAAAACAATGGCGGGGGGGAATGTGGGAACCATTATGGTCTACTCTGCTGTCTCCCCTTTCATTTGTGGCCAATGTGTGTGATGAACCGTTCCACTTGTTTTTGTTTGAATGTGCAGCTGTGATTCCTTTCTGAGAGGGAAGCAGGTTAGGTGAAGGCGAAGTTTTGTATTTGTTTGGGAAGAGTTAACCTCTGAAATGTAATTTTTAAATTCCTGTTTTCCCTCCTCCACAGACTCGATGGTGGACAGTCCTCAGCTGTCCCCCTTCAGCTCCAAAGGTCCCCTCTGCCTGTCGCCGTCCTTCCAGATGTCCACCCTCAGCCTGCCGGGCCAGACCCCGTCGCCCCTGCAAAGCCCCATCCTGAGCGAGGTGGGCAGCAATGCCAGGCTAGAGGAGGAGGAGGAGGGCAGGAGGAAGGTACACCGCTTACATGCCACCCTTCCACCCCCCCGCCTCACAACACCCTTTTTAAGAGTCCATGTCAGAGAAGCCTAATCATTTATAATGGGATTGGACTGTTAGTTTAATGGAGGGAAAGTAAGTTGAGTGGATTTTCTCATTGTCAGGGTGTCATCCATCACTGAATTTTGAAATATTTGTCCCTCCTCTTCCTCAACTGAAAGATAAGTTCCCTTGGGATTAATAAAGTTCATCTATCTATCTATCTATCTCAGCGATATCCCACCGACAAGGCCTACTTCATTGCCAAAGAGATCCTGACCACAGAGAGAACGTACCTGAAAGACCTCGAGGTCATCACTGTGGTGAGTTTGTTATTTCTTATTTTTATTTGTTATGTTATGTTTCTGTTATTTCCACTCGCCACGGCAATGTACAAATTATGTGGTCATTAAAAAAGACATGTTGAAGTCTGGACTGTATATGCTTTACTTTTTATTTAATGTGCATCAAAGGATAACAATAAAAATAGTAGGGTTGGAACTAAAGATTATTTTCATTGTAGATTAATTTGTCGATTAGTTGATTGACCCATGAAATGTTAAAAGTTCAGTTTACTGTCAAAGAGGAGTAAAGAAACCAGAAATTAATCACATTTAAGAAGCTGGAGTCATCATTTTGACTGTTTTTCTTTAAAAAAATACTTGCATCAATTAATCGATTATCAAAATAGTTGGCAATTAATTTAATATTTGACAACAAATCGATTAATTGTTGTAGCAATAAATAGATAATAATAATGAACAGGTGTATTTTACAATAATGACCCATTCGCAGTACATTATCCCACTTATTACACAGCTACTTACTTAAGATATCAGCAATATTATAGAAAAATGGTCCTCCAGAGTCCGAGATCAGAACTGTGCCCATAGCAACGGTCTGTTATACGTAGGAGCGGTCTGTTATAAGAAATAACAGACGGTAGAGCGCTGTAATTGACCAATCAGAATGAAGTATTCAACAAAGCCATATAATAAACAGAAAGGCTGTATATAATCCCCCCTCAGTCCAGTTACAGTACCGTCTAGCACACCTGCAGAGCAGCTGCCCCACACTAAAACTCCTATAACAGCCTGCAGGAGTCGCATGTTTATAGGCTGCAATGCTGTTATCCTGCGTTGCTCTGTGTACAGTTACGCAGCTAAAAAAGTTAGTCAACTGACAAAATTAGATTCAACTCGACTGGTGATTAGAATAATCAAAATTTAGGGGGCAGCCCTACAGTGCACCGAAATCTCAAAATCCGGCACCTCGCTCATCTCTTTAATTTAAATGTAATATCTAAGAGTATTTCCAGCAAATCTGTATGAACCTCTGGCCAGAAAGGCCTTTAATAATGGCGGAGAGCAGAATACATGATAATGACTTGCTTTGGGTGACCAACAGTGTCGTGAGATTTTCTGTAATGAGTCTTTTGAACATGAGTGAAGAAAAAAACTTCAGGTTTTTCCAACAAAACTCTTCTGAACATGAAGCTTTACGTTGTAGTTTGCATACATTCTTCCTCCAGTATAATAAGGTTGCTTTCCTTTTCCTTTTTCTGGTTGATATACAGTGAGTTATTTTTTGTTTATGGGAGACCCCAGTAAAATGTTGAATATTTGCCTGAATAAAAACGACTAAAAATGACTGTTTAATAATGTTTATTTTGTTTTTAGTAAGGAAAGGTACAATAAATGGTTGATCCTTGAGATGCCCACCTCATAAACCTGACTTTAATTCGTCAGGCATGGTCACATATACACACCAGTCTCAATAGTGTGTTGTCCCTGTCCTGCTCCCAGTGGTTTCGCAGTGCTGTGATTAAAGAAAACGCCATGCCTGAAGGCCTGATGACCCTCCTCTTCTCCAACATCGACCCCATCTATGAGTTCCACCGAGGCTTCCTCAAGGAGTTGGACCAGAGGCTGGCTCTCTGGTAGGTGCTGCTTCACTGTTTCTCTGCGTGATAACGTGTGTGGAAGCCTCTGACAAGATGCTAATAAAGACATAATGTGTAAATCCTCAGGGAGGGACGCTCTAACGCTCACGCCAAAGGGGACTACCAGAGGATCGGTGACGTGATGCTGAGGAACATGTGCGCTCTAAAGGTGACAATGCTTTATCACCTCTCCTTTACATGTTTGACTGACGGGCAGGATGTCCTGTACCTCATGCTGCATGTGCTTATCGCTGTCCTCAGGAGTTCACCAGCTTCCTGCAGAAACACGACGAGGTGTTGACGGAGCTGGAGAAAGCCAGCAAGAGGCTGAAGAAGCTGGAGGCGGTCTACAAAGAGTTTGAGCTGCAGAAGGTCTGCTACTTGCCCCTCAACACATTCCTGCTCAAACCCATCCAGCGCCTCATGCACTACAAACTCATCCTGGAGAGACTGTGCAAGCATTATTCTCCCAGCCACCGCGATCACGACGACTGCAAGGGTGAGTTTTCATAGCTTTTGCGATTAATCATAAATGAATCACACATTTATGTGTTTAAAATGTACCTTAAAGGTAGACTTGTCAAGTACTCAATAATCTTATCAACATGGGAGTGGGCAAATATACTGCTTTATACAAATGTATGTATATATTTATTATTGGAAATCAATTAACAACACAACAATGACAAATATTGTCCAGAAACCCTCACAGGTTCTGACTTTAGCATAACAATATGCTCAAATCAACATGGCAAACTGCAGCCCGACAGGCAACAACAGCTGTCAGTGTGTCAGTGTGCTGACTGACTATGACTTGATCCACACTGCATGACTATCATAAAGTGGGTGCCGTGGTGCCGTGGACCGGCTCCGCCTTTTTCTCATGCATAATGTGTGCAGAGTTAAACGTTGTACTCGCAGGGGTGATTCATTTCATAAAGCAGTCCTTAGGCAAGATTGAATAAAACACCATTCCTCTTATTGCTTCACCATTTGTGCACTGAAGAGTACAGCTGGTTACCATCACAGGACATGTCGTACAGGTTGATATGCTAACCTGTTTGTCTGGATGTCATGAAACCGATCAGTTGTTGTGCCCAGTGCTAATTTTCATTCCAGATGCCTTCCGTCTGTCAGGGTGGGGCCATTATCAGGCAGATACTGTGTTATGTAATCTGATCTTGGGATGAAGGTAAAAGAAATAGGCTAATACAGGTAAGAGTTTTACCTGCCTCCCCATACATCCATCTTCAACCGCTATCCCGTTAGGGACAGGGGGACGGGGGGCGGTGTAGGAACCGATCCCAGTTGCCATTGGTTGAAGGCAGGGTACAAATCTCCGGCACTCTCAGATAAGTAACTTCTTTTACTTATAGGGCAAATAAACATACGCATTTCGGCCACAAGCCTTCGTCAGCGTGAACAATCAAAAATCTCAGGTGAGACGCAGCCACCAATGAGGGAAGAGACTGAAAGATTATGTGGATGCAATGCCCAGATACGTCTCTACGACAAAGGAGACGTGGAAACAACAGTCGGAAATAAACAGCAATACAATAAGAAACATCTAAAGCTTAATATCAAAAAATATATAAGAATAGTGACATATCCTCCTGACTACCAGGGAAAAAAAGTTGTCACATTATCATTATTTTTTTATCCCCATCTCTTTGTAGGGTAATTAGAACACTAAACATTTTTTGAAAAAAAAGTTTTATTTTTAATATCATGTGTCCTCTGTAGTGGACATCAGAACACCAACATATAATTGGAACCTTGACGGCAACTAGTCTGTCCTGGAGAAATATAAAAGAACATAAGGAGGAGTTTAACATTCCACATATTTGTCCATAACTTTTTGTTTTTTCTGTGTTGTGCTTTGACACTATCATGTGTCCACGGTGGACATCTGAACGCAATGAGTGAAACTGAACCTTGATGGCAAACAGTTAGTCCCAAACAAAATGCCAGGGTTTAACACTCACATAACTGTCCATCATCACTTTTTTTTGTGTTACTTGTGCTTATTTGCGTGATACTTCAAAAAGCAATTCCCCTTCTTAAACACAAAGGATTACCTTGCACTTACTTTTCCTTTTCCCATAAAATCTTCACTACGGCGGCCATTTTCAGGATGAAAAAGAAAGGTAACAAAGACCCACCCCCTACATTTGTATCATTAAAACCCCAGTGCCTCTGTAGAAACAACAGGTTAATCAGAGATCACTTGGAGAAACAGAACAATCCTCCACAACAAATTTAACCGAGGAGATATAATACTAATTCATAAACATGTTGCAGTAGTCTAAATTGAGCAAAATATACTAGGATGTCAAGGAAGATTAATAGACAAGTTCATACTCGATATCACAGAAAATTGTGAGAAAAATATAATCATATCACTGAAACATATCGAGGTAATTTAAATATATTTATAATATATAAGGTGAAGGCGGGGTTCACCCTGGACGGGTCGCCAGACAACCATTCACGCTCACATTCACACCTACAAACAGTACAGTCATCAGTTAACCTGCATGTCTTTGGACTGTGGGAGGAAACCAGAGAACCCGGAGAAAACCCACGCTAACGTGGGGAGAACATGCAAGCGCCACACAGAAGGACCCCAAGGCGGATTCGAACCTGTGACCCTCTTGCTGTGAGGCGACAGCGCTAACCACTAACTCACTCTTCCAGTGATAGGAGTGATACTTGGCTGGATATCTGTGGTTTTACTTCAGATTATTATGAGGGCTGTCAAAGTGAACGAGATAATAACGCCTTAACGCCTCTAATTTCTTTAACGTATTAACACAACTTGAGATTTTTATATTGTAATGGGCTCAGTTTAAAGCTGGAGAGTTGAGGATGGTGTTACAGTATATGAAACTAGAACAACCAAAGGAATCCATTTGGTACCAACCATGTCATATTAGGCTAAATAACGCTAAGTTTGCAGTTTGGATCAGGTCATAGTCAAGTCAGCACACTGACACACTGATAGCTGCTGTTGCCTGTTGGTCGGCAGTTTGCCATGTTCTGATTGGAGCATGTTTTTATGCTAAATGCAGAACCTGTGAGGGTTTCTGGACAATATCTCTCATTGTTTTGAGTTGTTAAATGATTTTAGAATTAAATACTTGACAAATCTCCCTTTTGAACAGATAAAAATGTTGTATTTCTAACTTTTTAATACAAAATATCTAAAAATAGAAGATAAAAATGGTTCTCAAAATGGACTGAGTGAGTTTCAGAAACCTTCCCTTGGTTCTGTTGAGATGGTTAGAACACTGTTTTGGATTTAATCATTCGTCTCCTTTCAGAGGCCCTGAAGGAAGTGGCCGAGATCGCCACTCAGCTCCAGAGCAGTCTCATCCGGCTGGAGAACTTCCAGAAGCTGACAGAGCTGCAGAGAGACCTGATCGGTATAGAGAACCTGACAGCACCAGGCAGGGTGAGTGCAGTGTCGCAGAGCGGAGGGTAGGGGGTGCTGGGAAACCGAGTAAAAGTGAATCAGAGAGTGTCTGACAACCTTGTGTTTTTAGGAGTTCATACGAGAGGGATGTCTGTACAAGCTGACCAAGAAAGGACTGCAGCAGAGGATGTTTTTCCTGGTTGGTACAAAACTATTACTTATACTTTAATTTAAAGGTTCAACACTTACACTTCAGTGTACTTACAGATTCCTGTTGTCTTTTCAGTTCTCAGACATGCTCCTCTACACAAGCAAAGGTGTTACAGCGACCAATCAGTTCAAAGTGCACGGCCAGCTGCCTCTTCACGGCATGATCGTGAGTGTACTAGTTCACCTCTTCTGACTTTTGTCCCATGTTAATCTTCATCAGTCCCATAGAGATCCCACTACACCCCTAGAGGAATAGTAATACCTGATGGTGAGATGTAAACAGTGTTATCTAATCAGTGTGTTGAGAAGGGAGGGCCTGGGTCTCCTAACGTTGCATGTCTCTGCTTCACTCCTGGCTGCAGCTCATAGTGCTGGATACACCGGTAAGTCCTCTGAGCTCTGCCAGCTTGGAAGCCCAAACCCTACCCTTCTTCTCCCACGCTTGTGTAAACTAACCATAGAGTGTATATATAGATGGATGACGCATCTCCACTTCCTTCCACTGTACAAATGAAGCCAAAGCATCCAGGATACGGGAGCTGCCATCTTGAGATTTTGAAGTCATTTAGTAGTGTGATTAGGGGGTGGAGTTGCGGTTTCAAGGTCTCGCCCACACACCCGCCCGAGCCGATTACGAGCCGGTTGCAGCTTGTTAGCATGAGCCACGTCACTGCTACATTAGCACCACTGGCTAGAAAGACACAACCATAATATCTCTGTGACTAGTTGTGTTACAGACTGGTGACGGTTATGGAAAGTTAAAGTTACAACAACATTCAGCTGCGCGACTACTTCGCTCAGAGCAGCTGTCAATCATGACGTCTCACTTCCTTTTTATAGCATCAAATAAATCATTAAAACCAAACTTATCAGAAAAATGAACACATAAACACACATTAGCGTGAGAAGAGTTACCTAAATGACAGAAACCATCAGACTTTTTAGTTTGGCCTATGTCCCATCTGCTAACATGGAGGGGGTGGGATTTATGACCTATACTGCAGTCAGCCACCAGGGGGCAATCCAGATGTTTCGGCTTCACTTTTGGGGAGCTGTCATGTCGTCCATCTTTACTGTATATACAATCTATGAGACAAACCAACGAAAAACGTAGCGAGTTGCTCAAGATGCAGAGTCATGTCAGTCCTTGCTATTATTTGTAGATGTATGTGAAGCCAAAAATGAACCGTGGTTATCTCAAATGATAAAACATAAGCAGGAAATAGTTGTGTTCCTTATTGTCAATACTTAAAGGTGTGTTTTGGACTTAAACATGGGAACCGGTAGGAGGCTAAATGAACTCATTATGGTTTACCCCCATTTAGATGCTCTAGTAGAGACTCACTGGGAGGTCTGTTGGTGACTTGAGTCACAGTTTCCAACTGTTTCCCCTTTTAGTCCTAAGCTTAAAGGAACAGTGTGTAGGATTTAGACGTATGTATTAGCAGAAATAGAATATAATATTCATAACTATGTTTTCTTTCGTGAGTAATCTCATGAAACTAAGAATCGTAGTGTTTTTGTTAGCTTAGAATGAGCCCTTCATATCTACATAGGGATCACAGAGTCCGCCATGTTGCTGCACCATGTTTCTACAGCCACAGAGTTCAAAACCGTGGCAAACTGTCTGACTTCTGGTTCTCCTAAAGTAGTGGTATTATGGTAAGGATGTCCTCTGAGCGAGGCCAACGGCGTTAACACAGTTTTGTACTCAGCGGCTTGCGTTATTGCAGTCCTGGAAAAGGAGGAGTGAGTGGTATCTATCAATCTGCAACCACACCACTAGATGGCGCCAAATCCTATACATTGTCCCTTTAAAGCATTCATTGTACACAAATGTGTTTAGATTGAATGTTTGGCTAATGATGTCTGGGTTTCTCTTTTGTTTGTAGGTTGAGGAAAGTGAAAATGAGTGGTCGGTCCCCCACTGCTTCACCATCTACTCTGCTCAGAGGACCATTGTCGTGGCTGCCAGGTAAAAAGGGGAAGAAACGTGAAGGTTTTTCACTAGATTACAATTTACACCATATTTTCACTTTAAATCAGCCATTCCCAAAGACATTTTATCAGGGTCTCAGGATTTGATAATTGGAGCCTATGTCTAACATTGAGTGTAATATGAAAAGTTAGAGTACATTGTGTTTGTTTTGTGAAATTTGTGCAATTTATAGGTAAGGCCTATTCAAGTTCAACATTTTTTAAAAAGGGGATCCCCAGAAAAAAGGTTTGGGAAACACTGCCCTAAAAAGTATACAGAGAACCACTTATTAGAAATGCATTGTCTGAAATTTGATGCTCAGAGTAAGAGTAAACTACAAGTACATGAATGAAAACTACCTGATTACATCATATTGTAATTTTATGTTTTATCTATAATATAAATGAACACAACTTGTCATCACGTGTAATTCGGTGCTGACTGCTGTCCTGTCATCTGTGTGTTTGTGATTTCAGCTCTAAAGTGGAGATGGGGAAGTGGATTGAGGATCTGAACATGGCTATTGATATTGCCAAGAAGTCCCAAGAGAAGTCCAGCATCTTCCTTGACGCTGGACTCGGAGATCACTCCAACCGTAAGAGCTCTGATTGTCTCTATTACCTGAAGGCAGCTACAGTATACGTACACTTCTCTCAGCTAAATGTTTTTAGAAAGCGTTGTACTTGGGTTATTACACGCATTCGGATGTAGAGTTAATCCCTTCTTCCCCTCCAAACAACTTCCTGTCCCACCCCCTCCTCCCCTCCTCCCGTCCTCCCCCCCAGGATCGTCTGACGAGGTCTCTCTGGAGCAGGAGTCGGAGGATGACATGAACTCCTCCCGAACATCACTGGACAAGCAGACACACCATCGCGCCAACACCACCATGCATGTGTGCTGGCATCGCAACACCAGCGTGTCTATGTCTGATCACAGCCAGGCTGTGGAGGTACCCCTCCTCTGCCCACATTAAGACACACATACATGCAATACACACCCATTCATACATCCACACGCACTGAATACGAAGAAACAGCCCATAAGAAGTTTAATTCGCACATAAATGACGTTCATCACCACCACATCGGTGGATCTGAGAAAAGCAGCTGTCGTTGCTCTGGAGTCCATCTCTGCGTTTCACTTTTTCTTTCTAACCTTTTCAGTTTCCTTTAATCTCTCTCTTTTTTTCCTCCTGGTAACTGTTAATGTCCTGTGTTCCTACTGTCTCTTCTGCTCTTTGTTCCTGATTTCTTATGCAATTGATTGGAGATTAAACCTGCAGTAGGCAGAATATTTTTGGCATCATTTGGCAAATAATCCATTATAACCTTTCAGCATATTTCAATTTAAGTGTTCTGAGAGAAAACTAGACTTCTGCACCTCCTCTTGGCTCTGTTTTCAGACTAAAAAGTCTAGCTTGTGACAGAAAGCTTTGGCCAATCACAGGTCATTTCAGAGAGAGCGTTCCTATTGGCTCTTCATTCAACCGAGGCAGCTGTCAATCACTTGCACACAGATTAAATGGTCAATCTGGACAGCGCTGATCAAATATGAAGTAATATTCTGTTACTGTAATGCCTCTTTCTCGCCTCAAATGTTTTCAGAAGCAGATTTTAGTTACTGTTTAGCTGTAAAATGAGAAAGTTTTCTCCGGCTGGTGGGCGGTGCTTGGTTTCCTCAGCTGATTTCCACATGGCTAGCGGGTCACAAACTGCCTAGAAATAGTCATTAAAGTAACAGAATATTGATTCATATTTGATCAGCGCTGCCTAGTTTGACCATGGGAGTTTGTGAGTGATTGACAGCTGCTAAGAAACGGCAAGGCTCCAGCTCTGATCCGATTGGTTGTTTTCCTCCAGCCTGTAAAATCTTGCAGATGCCATCAGGACCACCGGAGGACACAGAGGCACATGATTTTTTCAGATCACCTGACTCATGCGCAACTATCAGGATATAGTGACCATTTTATGACAATAAGTTTTTTTAATCATATTTGCTCCAATCTTGCCTACTGCAGGTTTAAAATGTGCATGCAATAAATAATGTCTCTGACACTTAACATTCTTACTCTACAGACCGGGAGGACTTCCTACCTGCTCTTTCTTTCCCCCTTTTCGTCCTCTTAAAGCTAACACGCTAACACCTCCTCTCCACATTTTTCTTGTCTCTTCACCTTCTCAGTCTTCGGCTCTCCGGCCATGTCACCAGAGCTTCCTCCTCGCTATCTCCTCGGTCAGGGCCAAAGACCAAACACCATCACACATGTTTGCTGGTACCGAAACCAGAACCTCTCTCTTACTGATTACCTGCGCATGAACCAGGTACTAGAGCAACGGGCCATGACGGATAGATTAGTAAAAGTACTGAAGGCTCAGTAGAATGTAGTATAATTGAACAAGATCAATTAGTAATGGTTTTAATCACTTGTTGCAATTCAATGAAAAACAGAGGTTGATAGTGTTTTATTGACATTTCACACAGGTCTATTTATTGATGCATAACATTTCATCCTCCATATATACAAAATCTAAACAGATCTGCACCTGTGCATGAACCAAAACATCCATTTCAGTCTTTACCGACCCAACGAAACACATACAAATAACAATAGAGAAGGAAAAATACATAAAAATCACACACAAGGTTGCTACGCCTCTCAGGTTAAAGACACAAGTAATCCTACTGCACATATATTCAGCCAACACTTTGATGCTTTCCAAGTTTTTCAAAAAACAAAACTGGTAACAGTAAAAAAAAAAAAGGAGGAAAGCAATTATTGAATTTGAATATTAGATTGTCACATGAAGAGTATGAGCAGTCAGATAACCAGATTAGTGTCCACTTAATTTAGATGTAAAACTGATGGTGACTAGTTAGCACACCTGTGATGTTGATAATTATGAAACTCTTTGCACAGGAAAAGACAGAGTACAAGCAGCCATAGAAAGTACACGAGGTACGTTAGAAACCTGGTTTGGTTTGTAATTTTACCATTGACCTTAAAAGTGCAAAATGCAGGATTTGGGGTATTTCTATAGCCTCCGCAACAACCTCATCGTGGCGATGGCTGAGCTAGTGGCTTGTATCTAAAGGTGCCACCAGTGCTAGCCGTGAAAACAACCGTAACAGTGTTGACAGAGCTAACAGTGTTAACTTGGAGGGAATCGGAGGGCGGGTGCTACGCTTCCATGATGGCGCCGTCAGTCGGGGCGACGTTATCACCTGTAACCACTGTATGAGGTCAATGCAGAGCAGCCTGTGGGGCACATTCACATGCACCAAAAAGCAGCATGTCAATAAAGCACAGATTGCAACACACAGATGGGGGTGGACATCACTGCTATTTTTAGATAGGAAATAGTAGTTTGGTGCTATTAGTGCTCTGGATATCATGCAGAGAATCGTCATTTTTCTCCTTCTTAATTGTCAGTCATTACTTTGGTGAGTCCTACGATCCTACCACACAGACTCTGGCCCCATATTTTGGCTGTATATCCAGTCTATGGTCACAACCAAGTGCTCACATACAGCCACAAATCACTGACCCTTATACAGTATTAAGCTCATGATGACACATCAGCTACTAGTTTAGTTAATGGTTGAATTCTCACCGTTGTCTAACCTTCATGTTTTCTGTGTAGAACCAGCTCTCAGGTTACCTCCTGAGGAAGTTCAAGAACAGTAACGGCTGGCAGAAACTCTGGGTGGTTTTCACCAACTTCTGCTTGTTCTTCTACAAGACCCACCAGGTCAGCAGACACAAGCTGAGATTCATTATTTATAGTCATGTGTGAGACATTTGAAATACGCCAGGTGAGGTGAATGGGTTTCCGTCTCGTTTGCAGGACGACTTCCCGCTCGCTAGCCTCCCCCTGCTCGGCTACACGGTCAGCACCCCCGAAGAGTCGGACAGCATTCACAAGGAGTACGTCTTCAAGCTGCAGTTCAAGTCCCACGTTTACTTTTTCCGGGCAGAAAGCGAGTACACTTTTGAAAGGTATATTACTTGTTTCCAATCCCCAGAACATTGCAGTACATTCCACAAGTCAGCCTTAAAGAGATAGTTCAGGTGTTTTTAAATGGGGTTGTATGAGCTACTTATCCGTAGTCAGTCCTGCAGCAGATGAGGGTCGGCACTCCCCCAGTTGAGTCTGTGAAACAGACGAGAGTTACCCTACGGAAGTAAAACAATGTAGTGCTGTGGATGGGGCCGGAACCAAAACGTCACCAAAAAGGCATTTTAGCCTGCTATAAAAAGTCTCACCTAAAAAAATCAATATCAGTTTGTGTGCGCTATATTTACAATGTTTTCACAGCTTTACCTTGCCATCATACAGCTATACAGTCTGTGTTTTTGACAAAGAACTGAAAGCATTATCGATGCTCTCACCAAAGCAACCAGACTCCAAAAAAAATCTGTTAGTTTGTTTGTGTTTGTGTTGTTGTGTCACACAATAGTACCAACAAACTAACCGATCGAGGCATCAGTAGACCGGAAAGGTAAAATTCTGGTGGTGAGACTATAGATGGATCCAATGGCTTCAGTTCCTTGTCAGAAAGAGCTATCTGACAGCGAGGTAAAGCAGGAAAAATATTCTAAATATAGTCTACCCATAAACTGATATTGATTTTTTTTTTTTTTTTTAAGCGGACCTTTCTTTTAGGTGGCTAAAACATGTTTTGCTGCCAGCTGCATCCACAGCTGTACATTACTTTGCTCCTGTGCAGTAACTCCTGTCTGTAGTAAATACCTCATACAGCCCCACTTCAAACTATCCCTTTACAGTCGTGCAGTAACTGTTTTAAAACTTTGTCCGCTGTCTGGTCCTCACAGATGGATGGAGGTGATCAAGAGTGCAGCCAGCACTACAGGCCGGATGAGCCTGCTCATACCTAAAGGAGGTCCCATGGAAATAAACGGAAACTGAGTCGTACACCTGGAGGCTGGGCCCCTGGGACATCAGAAAGACGATCTTGTTTAATTTTTACGTGACATGAAGATTCGGACAGCTGGAGACTGAATGATACTGCCAGTTTAAGTGTTTAATATTTCTCAGCCTGAGGTTTTAATTCTAATGGTCAGTGCATTTTTCTTGCTTAATGATGTAACATTTGTTCCAGTATACAGGATAAAACGAAAGGGAGACATGTACATTTTGATCAGTTTTTGCATGTGTAGCGCTGCTGTTCACATAAACTGATGGGAAATACTTTTGTATGGGACCAACGCCAACACAAAGGGCTCAACTGCAGGCTTTTTGAAGGACTTTTTCCTCTTAAGCACGACAACTGAGGCTTTGTTGGGCACAACACTGTGCTATGACGGTCTGGGGCACGGATGATATACAGTACGTGGAAAATGAAGGTACATGACAGTATGTGCTCTCTGCATTGACAGAGTCGGAGATGTGTGTGAGAGACGGAGGCGAGCAGAAAGTTCACGGGATGTTGAAACGATTTTGGTGATGCTCGGGAGGTTTCGTCATGCTTCTGGCACACAAGCGATTTGGCATTTCTGAGGGTTTTAAGAATAAACCTATATGAACTCTTCGTATTAGCAGTATTGTCCTGTTAATGAGAGGATGCAACAGATGTTTCAGATGTTTAAAAGGGAGCTGTTCTGCTTTAGCTAGGCAGCGTTATGGCCAGTTCGGTGCTACACTTCTCTCTTTAATATCAAATGTAATCAAATGTATCCTGTTTTTATTTTTGCATAGGGATAACAACGTGAGGAAATATTGTGCAGTGGTTACTCTAGTGTTTGTAAAAGTTGCAGATTTTCCTGCTAAAAGCAAACCAGAAGAACATATTTTGAAGTAATTGTGATGATGATGTCGCACTGCCACTGTTTAGACCAATGGGAGCTGACTTATGGGAGACACCAGTGATGCTTATTGTCGGTTATTTAGTGTGCAACATGGTATGATTTGGTATATTTTTTGTATGAAGACTGGAATCTTTACCCTCTGTGTGAGTGTGTGTGTTTGTGTGTGTGTGTGTGTGTGTGTGTCTGTGTGTGTGTGTGCGGAGAAGCCACTGGAGCTGTAACGTTAAGGTGATGATAGAGGTCGTCTCCAAACCATCTAACATCCTGTGTGTGTAAGAGACTGACTGTTGCACAGTTAACATACAGCATGTTACTCTATTTATTGTTTAGCATGTCATCATCAGGGCCGTGCTCCTGAACGCCCCCATGTAGTCTCCATGTTATTGCATTGAAAACCTAACAAATAAAAGACCCTTTCAATCACACTCTCTGTGGCTTTAATTAATACCAGTTGTTTTACATCCTGTGCGTTGCAGATTTATCTGAAAACATCTTGCCAGAAACTGCAGTAACGTGAACCGCAGAGCGTTACCACAGTTTTGCCCTCGGCGGTCGATTGATTGACGGTTGATTGACACGCTACCTTTAAAAGTGAGCCATTTCCAATTCCTGTCTTCACATTCACGACAACCTGCATATCTCCATGAATAAAAATCAATCAAATTTTATTTGCATAGCAACTTTTGCACAGGTTAGTGCTATTCAAAGTGCTTCACAGATGACTTGCAGTCTAATAAGGCTGTACAAATGCACAAGAAATATAAATGTCTTAAAACCAATAAAATATGTAAGGGATAATGTACAGCGAGCCAGTCATTGTGAAAGAAACCCTGACAGGGCGATGCTGCACCCCGACGTGGAGCGGAGGATGTTTCTTTCACAACAGTGACCTGCTAGCTGGACATTGTCCCGCTTATTACACGGCTACTTACTTTAGAAATAAATAATTTGACACAAAAACAGCACGACATCAGAACTGTGCATAGCAACAGTCTATTATGCATAGCTGCTGTCTGTTATAAAGAAATAACAGGCCGTAGGACACTGTGATTGACCAATCAGAATCAAGTTTTCGACAAAGTCGTGTGATAAAGTAAAATAAAAACTAGATAACAGATAAAAGACAATGACAAATAAAATTAACAAGAGGAAATGGAACATTTAAGACATAAATCAAATAAAATATGCACCAATGGAAGGACTCATCTTTCTGGAGGTCAATACAATACAACTTTATTTATAAAGCGCTTTAAAACAACGTAATTGACCAAAGTTCTGTACACATTTAAAAAAAAATTAAAACGCATAAAAGAATTAAGACAAAATAGTTAAAGACAATTAATCTGGAGTTAAATGGATCATAACTGTGGACAAATGTTTGAATTAGGGACATTGGGTCTGAATCAGATCCGTATACATAACTTCATTCATCATTTAATATCATCATACTCAGTGTAAGTGGACTCGTATAAGTGCGGTGCCTCGGTTTTATTTGTGATTTATCTTGGAATGCTAATGTATCATTGTATTATGTTTTTTTTGTTGTTAGAAATTTTTAAAAATTAATAAAATATATGACTAAAAATAATAATAATGGCCATAAAACATAACCAAAAGCCAGGCTAAAGATGGGTATATGAACGCTCTCAGCTGCTCTCAGATCCTCAAGCAGACTGTTCCAGCAGCTCTGAGCATAAAAATCAAAAGCTTGCCGAACGGTTTTGTCCTGCAGTAGGGAACAGTTAAAGCACAGGCAGTACAAGAGGACCTGAGGGGACATCCTGGGTCAGAGACTGGAAGCATGTCAGATAAGTAGGCTGATGTAATGGCATGCAAAATAACAATTTGTCAATCAATGTCAGTCAAATAATCGCAGCTAGTAATTATGCTGCCCTGTTGCTCACCTGGGAAATGTGTGTTATAATGAGACATGCATGCAACACGCAATGATCTGCACGCCTAGTAAAAAGCATTACAAGGGGCTGATATATACGGTGACTGTATGGTCCCGACATGGACCAAGAACTGAGTGTGAACTGGTAGCTGGAGAGGTGCCAGTTTACCTCTTGGGCACTGCCGAGGTGCCCCTGAGCAAGGCGCCAAACCCCCAACTGCTCAGGGCGCTTGTCAGGAGCAGCCTCCTCACTCTGACACCTCTCCATTGATGCATGTATATGTGTTTCGGGTCTGCATGTACTGTGTATACGTTACAACAGAGTGTAAAAATTGAATTTCCCCTCATGGGACTGATAAAGGTTGATCTTATTCTTCTTCTCTTCTTCTTCTATTCTGGAGATACAACCTGTGAGTTAGTGTTTTACACTTGGCACATTGAAACTGAGCCAAAGCAACATTGAAATACTGGATCGAAACCTCAGCTGATACATGGGAAAATGTAACATCGCTTGAGGGTTTTGTGTTGCAAAGATATTGTCAAATATACTGTATGTACGCAACCAGAAGTTCAAGTTGTCGGTCCCAGTCTGAAGAGCTGGCTTTGCCTACAGGGATCTGCAGATCTGTTGAGTAGTCATAAACAAAGCAGGGCATTCCTCAGGCATGCCTAAACAGCATGAACAGAGGGTGGGGTGGCTTCCCCAGGCAGAGGTGACGGTATGGCTCATCTGCCAAGGGAATCTATTCAAACGATTTTCTTTTAGGGAGTGGAGAAGGTGTGTAGCTGCTCACTTTCATAGTGTTTGGCTTTCAAAACACCATGCAGCACGCACAACATCATCAATGAGATCATCATGTTAGCCCAACAGTTACCAGTAATACTTTAAAGATCTGAACTCATGCAACCAAGCGGCACAAGTTGTGCTTGTTTAATTCCCTCTCGATCCAGTGCTGTACTTCATACACTTACTCCACCACCTCACAGGTCTAGTTAATAAAAGTTTGCAGATAACAATTTGATAAGCACAGAAAATATGTTAGGAATGCAATGTGTTGGTTTCATATCCGTATCATAGGCTAACTCCAATCACTCACACTGGCTTAGAGTGTCACAGAGGGAACATATAATAATTGGCCTTCCTCATTTGAAATACAATATAATGAGAGGGTAGACACCATGGCACTGTGTGCTTTCACCTTATTTCCTCCTGCTGAAAAGTACAACAGCAACATGGCTGCATAGAAACGCTGAGTCATGACGTAGACGTGCAGACGTTTTGTCGCAGTCGTCGGCGTTCGATACCAACGCACGAGGCACCCTTTAGCACCAGTATGAGATGCATGGCTTTCCATTGACTGTAATATAAACCCATCCATCCCTCCATCTTCAACCACTTATCCCAATAGGGGTCCAGGGGGGAGTGCATCATGGTGGCATAGTTTAAAGGCCCAGTGTGTAACAATAAAGGGGATCTATTGGCAGAAATGGAAAATAATGTTAATAAGTATGTTTTCTTTAGCGTATAATCACCTGATAATAAGAATCATGTTTTTGCTACATTAGAATGAGTCGTTTATATCTACATATGGAGCAGGTCCCTCTCCACGGTGTCCACTATGCTGCACCGCCATGTTTCTACAGCAGCCCAGAACGGACAAACTAAACACTTAACTCTTCCTGTTTGGGCCAAAGTCTATAACGTTACTCACTCCCATTGCCGCCGCTCTCTCCCTCTTGCTTCACCACTCACTTTACAATCTTGTCACCTAACCACTAGATACCAGCAGATCCTACACACTGGACCTTTAAAGAGACACACATGGCCGGTGGGAGGGGAGGTGGATGGGTCCAACAAACACAAGGCTTTCATCCAGGAGAACGCTGTTTGTGTCCAATGCGTCACGTTACAGTCAGCTGTACAGTAACGTCCCCTGTTCACAACCTTCACTGTACAAATGTAGTAATTAACTATGTTGTTCTATCCTAAACGTAACTAACAAACCCAACTTAAGTAACCTGTTTTATTTAATTCACAACATGAAGTATGTGTTGCAACCGAAAAATGACACCAAGGGGTCTGACAAAGCTTCAGTATATGACAAGTTGGGATAAAAACAAGCCACCACGCCCCCAAACACCAAAAGATAAGTTACTGTTAACAGTAATAAAATCTGCCTACCTGCACCTTTAATAATCACTGATTACCCTGTTAGCTGTTTCTAGCCTTTATGCTAAGCTAACAAGTACTGGCTTAGCTCCAAGCTGGTGATGTCCTGATGATGTCCTGATGATGTCCTGATGATGTCCTGATGATGTCCTGGTGATGTCCTGATGATGTCCTGGTGATGTCCTGATGATGTCCTGATGATGTCCTGATGATGTCCTGGTGATGTCCTGATGATGTCCTGGTGATGTCCTGATGATGTCCTGATGATGTCCTGGTGATGTCCTGATGATGTCCTGGTGATGTCCTGATGATGTCCTGATGATGTCCTGGTGATGTCCTGATGATGTCCTGGTGATGTCCTGATGATGTCCTGATGATGTCCTGGTGATGTCCTGATGATGTCCTGGTGATGTCCTGGTGATGTCCTGATGATGTCCTGATGATGTCCTGATGATGTCCTGGTGATGTCCTGGTGATGTCCTGGTGATGTCCTGGTGATGCCGTACGGGGCGCCTAAATTGGGCTTGGAGAGTAAAATTCAACGGCGAGCATTTGTTGCAAACTGGAGGTGGAGTTTAAAACATGTGGACGTTTAACAGGCAGGGAGAGTCTAATGAAAAAATGTCACTGGTTGCATTATGGGAAATGTAGGATTTAGTGTTTTTTGGGAGTTTGCCCTGTAATAGGGGCTTAAAGTCAGAATTTATGGCCTCTACTGCTTGTTTTTTAATCTGTATCTCACAAGTAACCCAATTTTATGGAAGTGAAATATTAAATCATTGGAGTACCCCTAAGCCTCTATATCCTGCCAAATCCTTATTCAGAAATAGTAATTTATAGTACATACAGTATTCACTATGGGCAACATGTCACGTTCTGTTCTTCCATATGTAATTATAATTCGTGATAATAATAAAATTGAGTAGTTTGAGCTGAGATTTGGTGATTAACCTATTTTATGCTGACATAAACAGCTGTAAGTGTGTCACATTGTGGGGACTTGCTTTCCTTTTAGGGACAAAATGCACGTCCCCATAACGCAAAACATTATATTTTAGATGAGGACTTGGTTTAGGGTTGGGGTTAGGATTAGGCAAGGACCAGTTACACGTAGGGTTAGGGTAAGTCTCCGGGAAATGAATGTATGATGTCCTCAAAAGTCATGGAAACACGATGTGTGTGTGTGTGTGTGTGTGTGTGTGTGTGTGTGTGTGTGGTTGTGTGTTTGTGTCTGTGTGTTGGCACGGGGGGGGGGGGGGGGGGGGGGGGGGGGGGCGGGGCTTGTGTTGGTCTGCTTATCTCCGCCTTTGGACTTCACAATAAGTGTCCTTAGAAGGAAAGCCTGTCAGACTATAAACTGGAGAGAGGTTTTTACGGCTTGAGTGGCAGCAGATCTTCACTTCATAAAAGTCGGTCAGTAAAACGGCTCAGTGACAAGTCAGGATGCAGGATCGGACCTTATAGGGGCGCGTTAGCCTATTAATTCTCGGGTAAGTGTAATTTAATTGTCCTTCCCTTCACTGTAAGCGAGTATGGGAGCGCAAACTATAACTTTATGGATTGATGCATGAGTTTTCTGGTGAAATGTGAACTTTTCCTCGCCTAAATGTCCCTGCTCTGCAGCAGCCTGGGCTTTATATAACCTTGCGTCGGACAGCTCTACCCAGCCGCCCAAAAGATGTCTGCAAACCAATCGCGTTTGTTATGCGAGATAATCTTTTAATAAATCTTCCTCCCTGCCAGGAAGGGACGGACTGGGAGGACGTGAGCCGGCGGGACGGTGCGCAGCGCAGCCCGCGGCGGATGACCGGACGGGGGCATGGAGATGTTGCGCCGCTCGTCTGTGTTTGCGGCTGAAGTGTTTGACCGCTCGCCCACCGACAAGGAGCTGGTGTCCCAGGCCAAAGCTCTGTGCAGGGACTACATCCACTCCAGGCTGAACCGAGCCGGGATAGGCTGGTCTAAACCTGAACACGGACTGGCTGCGTCAGGTGGGGCGCTGGGAGAGATCTCGTCGGTTCTGCTGTGGCTGGGTGAGTTTTGGCTGGTGGTCCACAAACACTGTGTGGACTTTATACTTTATATTCATCAATACACCATCACACATGTGAGATCAATATGTACTTAAAGGCGCTTTATGGGACTCCATTAATATCCCCACAGGCCTTTACAGTGAGTTTATACACCGTGGAGGACACAGAGGCAGTGGTGGAAGAAGTACACAGATGTTTTACTCAAAGTACAAATACTACAGTCTAAAAATACTCCATTACAAATTAACTCCTGAATTCAGAATGCTACTTAAGTAGAAGTACAGAAGTATTATCAGTAAAATGTACTTCAAGTATCAGATCTTTTACTTAAATAAAAGTACAAATACCACAGTCTAAATTTACTCCATTACAAGTAAATTCCTGTATTCAGAAAGTTACTTCAGTAAAAGTGCAGATTATCGCAAAATATAGTGAAAGTTTTAGATCTTTTACTGAAGTAAAAGTACAAATACCACAGTCTAAATTTACTCCATTACAAGTAAATTCCTGTATTCAGAAAGTTACTTCAGTAAAAGTGCAGAAGTATTATCAGCAAAATATAGTGAAAGTTTTAGATCTTTTACTGAAGTAAAAGTACAAATACCACAGTCTAAATTTACTCCATTACAGGTTAACTCTTGAATTCTGAATGTTACTTACGTAAAAGTACAGAAGTATTATCAGCAAAATCTAAAAGTTTAAGATCTTTTACTGAAGTAAAAGTACAAAACCACTGTCTAAAAATACTCCATTACAGGTTAACTCTTGAATTCTGAATGTACTTACGTAAAAGTACAGAAGATTTTCAGCAAAATCTAATTAAGGTATCAAAAGTAAAAGTACTCATCAAAAAATTTTTTTATTTGGAAGTACTATCATCTGCTCTTAAAGGCATTTTGTACTTCTCCCATAATATCCCCACAGACACTGGGTTTATACAGTACTTATACCACAGAGAACACAGAGGCAGTGGTGGAAGGAGTACCAGATCTTTTACTTCAGTAAAAGTAGAAATCCCACAGTCTAAAAGTACTCCATTACACATGTACTCCTGAATTCAGAATGTAACTTCAGTAAAAGTACAGAAGTATTATCAGCAAAATCTAATTAAAGTCATCTTTTACTTCAGTATAACTACAAATACCTCAGTCTAGATTTACTCCATCACAAGTAAACTCCTGTATTCAGAATGTTATGTAAGTAAAAGTACAGAAGTATTATCAGTAAAATATACTTAAAGTATCAGAAGTAAAAGTACTCATTATACAGTATGGCTCCTTTTAAAGTTTTTATTACTATGTTTTTATCACTAATTTTAATGCTGTCGTTCTTCAATTAGGAGTCAGTTTTGATATGTTGTGTACTACTGGGTAGTTTGTTTGTATATTACTGGGTCATATCACAAAAGTATGTCATACGTCTTTTATGTAAAAAGTAACAGCTGATAGCTAGTAATAGCTGAAGTGTCAAATACATGTAGTGGAGTAAAAAGTACAATATTTCCATCAGAGATGTAGTGGAGTAGAAGCAGAAAGTAGCAGAAAATGGAAATAGTAAATACTAGTAATAGTATTGTATACAGTACTTGAGTAGGTGTTAAACTCCACCACTGCACAGAGGTCATGCCATATGAATTTTCCAAGAAATTTGGGGATTCGATAATGTAACGTTGGCCTTCAAAAGCAATATTTGTAGACTCACTGGGTTTAAATTTGACCACTTTTAGGCAAAGGAAATGAAGAAACACTTGAATAAAACACAGCAATAAAGAGATAAGCTACTTTACACCTGATTGAGAAGAGAAAAATCATTAAAAAAATTAGAGAAACTCTAGGACTGAGTACAAAAATACACAAAAAGTAATAAATGTGGCATGAAAACATTTTTGTCTGCTTGCATCTACGACCTCAATAAACCTGTTTGACATCGTTGAGAAATATGTTGTGGAGTTAATTTTCGCTGGAACACCTTAAGTGATTCCTGGTAATCCCCACAAAATGAGGGATACAGTTTCATTATGGTAATCTTTGGACGTTTGCCCAGTATGGCTCCTCCCATCAGCGTCGTATCATTTGCGGTTATCACCCCACCTCCAGTTTAGGTAGTTGTGCAATTCACTGGAAACTCAGACTAACAGACTTATTAAGTTAGTTTGTTATAGAGGACAGGGGGATGTTTGGGAGCACTTCCCAGCAGTGTCCCAAATGAGTTCAAAAACTGTGGTCAAAATAGAGCTGGCAGCCCTCTGAGTACACTAAAGACATCAGATCACTAAACTTTGGTCTGTTTCCCTTACAGTCTAATTGATATGAGGTAATTCCAGGTTACAACAAAGCATATACTGCTTGTACTGTAAATTATAAATCAGGTGAAATCAGATTTTAAAGGAATAGCTTGGCATTTTGTAAAATACGCTTATTTGCTTTCGTGTTTAGCGTGTTTACGAGTTGGGCCCAAATGAAAGTCATAAGAGGAAAGTTTGTGAGCCCAGGGAAGTTCATTCATCGACTCGATAGACATTCGGACAGTAACGTTAAGATTGCCACTGCTTAGCAGCGGTGTTCTTCACGATTTAAGCGCTTGAACGCAGCATGGCGTGTTCACGACTTCCCATGTTGTGAACGCGAGTTCTGTTTGAAGGCACCGTTAGACGAGTAGATGGAGTCTCATGTCTGTTCAGCCAGCAGCCAGTTAGCTTAGCTTAGCTTAGCATGGAAAAAAGACAAACATGATTTGCTTAAAGTGCCAGTATTTAGATTTTAGTGGGATCTATTAGCAGAAAAAGAATATAAAATGCATAACTATATAATATATCACCTGAAACTAAGAAGTGTGTTTTCGTTAGCTTAGAATGAGCCCTTTATATCATAGATTCGTCTTCACGGTGTCCACCATGTTGCTCTGCTAGTAGTCCAGAGGGGACAGACCAAACGCTGGCCCTAGAGAGACCCTTTCACGTTTTACCTGAAGGCCACCGTAGTTCTCCGACATGCTTGGAAAGGGACTGGTGAGCAGAGGGTATTCAGTTAGTTGCAATCTCCAACCTCACCACTAGATGCCACTAAATCCCACATACTTCTCCTTTAATAGTTTGGTTTAGATTCATAATTCGAACTCACTTTTATTTTGAAAGCGAACTATTGTTTTATTGTTACACAAGTGGAGAAGAGTAAAGGCAGCCAACTGGCTCAGTTTTCTTTGTTAAACAGCAATGTTCACCTAAAGCTAACATTAGCTAGCATTAGCTACCATAAGCTACTAGTCACACCAGACCGAGTAGGGCTGTAGCAGCAAAACTACTTTGGGTATTGGATCAAACAAGACTGCTTGTTATAGCTTATGAAGTCAAGAGAACGTTACTGCTTCTTTCAAAAGTGACAGTTTTGCTTTAACTGCGTGTAAAGCCAAAATACAAAGTCAGAGGCCCGACAGATAGTCAGTAGAAATGTTTGTAACTGAGTTCAGTCTCTTATGTTTTGGCCAGGTGATGAGTTGGAGTACCTTCGACCCAACGTTTACCGCAACGTGGCGCGACAGCTCAACATCACGGTGGCGTCAGAGAGTATTGTGTCCGATGCTTTCCTGGCTGTGGCTGCAGACATTTTCTCCACAGGTAGGTCCGCATCAAGCCGTGTGTGCAGGCCGGCATCATGGGAACTAACTTTATCGCTTTGTTATCAGGTACAAACACAAAAAAGGTAGTTCTTCATTTTATTGTCACTGGGAAGGAGGAACTTCAGGGCTTGAGACAAATACAATAAAGATATGCAAAAGTTTGGAGAACTTATGTGACAGATCCCTTTAATGCCATTGAAGTAGAAGAGCAATTCATAATCCCATAATCCTCCCCCCTTCAAAAATTTCAAGCTTTCATTTTCATGTAAACACCTCTTTTTCAGGGGGACTGCAGGGTTCTCCGGTTAGTCAAAGACATTTTATTGCCGTCATTATACCCTTACAGGAAAGGAACCGTGGGGGGAACATTCAGTCCACATTAGTTTAACATGTTGCCAGAGTGAGTGATTGTTACAGACAGCGTGGACCCCACCCAGGGATTTCAGCCATGAGCCTTAGGGACTGTAACAAAGCAATCTGCATTAAATGTAATTAGAGGTCAAATGCACACTGAAGAAACTAAAGGTAGTGTGCTCCTTAGAAAGTGCCAAGTTACTTAGAAACATCACGGACGACTTCAGATATATCCAAATTAAAGAATAGCTACCTTGATCCAAACATGCTCTGGGATTCACAAGGGGAGACATACAGTACATTGCTCTAGTTTCAGTTTATACGTTGAAAATGTAGCCTTCAATGAATACAGTACACAGTAAAATACAGTTAAGCTGACAGTCTAGACGTGTCACTGTGTAAACAGGAAGTCATGGGCAGCAGTAGATTAAGGCCACAAACTCGTCTAATGTGTATGACACTCACAAGCGTCATGTGGCTCAGATAAACTACAGCTAGGATATCATCTAACAACGTACATGATACACCAGTGCCTGTTTATTTAAACCCATAGAGGATTGTCAACCGCCTCTCAGTTCCCCTTGTCTATGCGGATCTTTTAGTGTCTTTTAGATCATTGTCTTGGTTTTATAGTCCTCATCTTTACTGTTTTGGTTCAGTCCATAGACTGTATATAAAGATGGACGACATGACAGCTCCCCAAAAGTGAAGTCAAAACATCTGGATCGCCCCCTGGTGGCTGGCTGCAGTAAAGCTCATAAAGCCCTCCCCCTGCATGTTAGTGGATGGGACATGGGCCAAACTAAAAAGTCAAAGTCCATGTCAAATAAAATTTTCCCAAAGATGTTTCCTGTCATTTTAGATGTCTGTTTAAGTGTTCATTTTTTAATTTTAATTAGTTATGAAGCTATAAAAAGAGGTTGAGACATCATGATTGATACCTGATTACCTGATCACTACTGCTCAGACTCTGGCTCCAAATGACATCAAAACCTCAAGGTTGCAACCCCCATACATGGGATATTTTGGCTTCACTTACAGTGGGAGGAAAGTATATATATATATATATATATATATATACAGTCTATGGTTCAGTGCCATCACTGTCACCACTGGTTTCCAGCTGTTTTCAGTTAAAAAAGCTCTGATAAAGCTGCTGTAAACTTCCTGTCCATTTCCAAATGGCAGACAGACAAAGTTAGCTGCTAGATAGCAAAGACAGTGGAGCATTTAGCTGCTAACAAGCCAGATATTTACCTCAGGAGTTGGTGGAGACCAAACCAGAGGTAAGAGTGAGAGAATGATTACTGGACTTGTTAAATGGCCAGAAACATTGGTCCTAATGAATGTGAATGTTGCCCTACCCGCTGGATGTGTTTATAGGCCACCATCATCGTTTCAAAAATCCTTTTAAAGGACCAGTGCTATTTGCAGTAATGGAAGTTCTCCGACAGGCCTCTGAAACTTCGGAAACGTGAGCCGTACAGTGCAAAGCCGCGGTGATGCCAGCCGCCATCTGACTTCTGTTGCTCCTTAACAGTTCAATCAATCTGTGGAGCATGACCGCTCGCCATGACCACCCGTTACTTTGCTAACGCTGCGTGACGAGAATGCTTTTGCCCACCAGGCCTGGATCCATAACTTCCTTCTGTTTTTAACAAAGGCATGTGATCTTCCCAGAACATTAAACATTTTCAATGCATCTTTTCTGCGGATGGTGCAGTTTACTGCACAACTCCCTGTCATCTCCATACTTGCCAACCGTGAGACCTTATAAATAGAGAGGATTTCAAAATCAAATTTGAGTTGCAGAGACTTTGTTTCCTGCATTCTGGTGACTTTTTTGAATGACAAAAAAAACAATAAGTACTTTGCAACAGCATTTCCATGATAAACTTTTAGTTTTACTTTTATTCTCAAGAAAGAAAACTGAGAAAAAACCGTGGTGTGAACTTGGTGTGTGAATCTCTAGCATAAACTGATATTCATTGTTTTTTTATATTCATTTTTTGCTCCTCCTTGAGTATTTCTTTCAGTCAGCTCTCTCCATCTCCTCACTGAAGGCCCTTTCAGACACAATGCCACAACAGCACCACTGCCCTCTGAATCCCTTTATTTCCAGTGGATTGCATTACGCTATGTCGGGAAAAACTCAACTTGCGTTGCGAGCATAGACTGCTCTCCTCGGCCGGGAAACTTCCTTTGTTTTGGCTGTATTGTTGTTTGGGTGGAAACTGTAGGAATTATACACACTGTACAGTGCCAGAAACAGGTTAAGATAACAAAAAAGGAAAACGTGTGAAAAATTGCTATGAATTAGGAGAATTGTGACCCTGGGAGGAAACTGGGAGAAGGCAATAAAAAGCCGGCCAGTCTGCTGGGAAAATCGCGATGGTTGGCAAGTATGGACACCTCAGCTTTGGAGCTTGGTTCTGCTAGACATGGCGTGCCCTTTGCCCCTAGCGGCTCGCACATCTCTGTGACGACGTTGCACAGAAACCCATCTATAGATTCCCCTAAATGGTTAAATAGGACACACTGTTCCTTCAATGTGTGTTACAAACTGGGGCAATAAGTCTGTTTTAAAATGTAAACCTTTACTCATACTCGATAAAGTCAGCGTAAGTGAGACAGCAGCATTACAGGGGCACACAGTGTCATTTTGTAAATTCCAGATTTCACAGTTAAAGAGAAACGTGACCTCCGTTTATGAGATCCTACAGATGAACATCAGGGGTCAGTTACAGAAGATGGATGGAGTTGAGTCTGTAACTGCTGGATGTGTAAACACTGCGAGAAGACTGAAGCTTTGACTGTAAATGGTGCGACGGCAGAAAGCTTTGAGTTGAACTAAGATGGAAAAATGATCTGCACACTAATCTAGCGAGGCGTACTGCCTGCCTGCCGCCCCGAGCCACGGCCTCGTGTTTGGCTTTCCTTCTCTGTGGGACAGACCATTAGGCCTGGCTGCTGCTGAGGTTTCATAATTTGTTCATCCATCTTTGAAGAGCGCTGCTAACAGATGTTTGCTGTGCTGAAAACTACTCCGACTCCTCAAAGAGAGCCTCTCCACTTAAAGTCACCGTTTTCCAAAAACCCTCAAATCATCAAATGACAATTTGTTTGTAAAATTGTTCATACATCAGATAGCTGGAGAGTGAGTACCTAGTTAATTTTGTGTGTGACTCCCGTCAGGTGTGACATGGGGGAAGGTGGTTTCTTTGTACGCCGTGGCGGGAGCCTTGGCAGTGGACTGCGTCCGCCACGGTCACCCAGCTATGGTCCATACCATTGTTGACTGCATGGGGGAGTTTGTCCGCAAGAGCCTGACGTCCTGGTTAAAAAGGAGAGGGGGCTGGGTAAGGGCAGTTTCTTTTTTAACCTCATCATATGTTTGTGTGAGTGTTGCTGATGAAATCACTCTAAGGCAGTGGGGAGGGAAAACACACGGGGCAGGAAGTGAAGTTATCTGAAACGAGAGGAGATGTGACTCACAAAGTAAAACAGGAAACAGCATCTTATTTGGCTTAACATGATAAAGTGAACTCGTGCTCTGATTTCTTTCCCTCATATTTCTGGGTGGGTGTATTATTGATATTAGGGCCGCAATTTACTGACCATTTTCTTGATTAATCCATTAGTCGTTAGTAGGAAAATATGGAAAATATCTATCGTGATATTATGTTTTATGATACTGTATTGATTCTCAAAAAACATTTTATAGATTTTTAATTAATAATTTACATGCAAAGATTAACTCAGTCAATACTATTACTACTATTATACTAAATTACTACATTTTCTGTTAGTCAACTAATCCGCTGATCAGCTTAGCTCTAAGAATATTGTGCCAACTCTCTTCCTGTTATCTGGAGATTATCTGGATATGACGTACAGACGCATGCATCCATATAATATTTCGCTGACACGCTTGCAGATAAAACAGGAAAATATACACTTGCTGCTCAGTAGCTACAACAGAACATGTATTATAATATGATAAAATATAAATATGGATAAAGTCATGAGGTGCAAATACAATACTGATTAAAGATAAAAATCATCATATTTTATGATATTGGGGTGGGATGAATGGAAGAGACGGGAGAGATTCCCACGTTAATGACTTGAGGCTTTCATATTTGATTACAGGATTAATCAAGACACTACAGGCAAAACCATTGTTTTTCATGCACTGGTCAATTTGGAGAGTTTTGCTTCCATAGCATGTCTTCTTTCAGACGAGTGGAAAGAAAACATCCAAAATACACATTTAGCTTTTTATTTAACTACACTTTGTCTAATTGCATCACTAGAACGCTCCTAAATGCCAATCAGATCAGCTATCAGATAATAAAAAATACATTAAAAAACTGTTATATATTCTAAACATAATGATAATAATAATATTCTAAACCTGAGTTTGCTCTATCTGCTGACAGAATTTACTGATTTATGAATATGAACAAAATTAAACAAGCATGGCTTTACCCAATATTCAAATTTCCAGACATTTATGCAAATTAGCACTTTTTTTTTTTACAAGATAATGCATCATTTGCATAATTTATCATACAATTTCACACAAAAAACAATTGTCTTAATGTAAGAAATCAGCTCTGGAAGTTTCACAGTGATATGTTTTCTACATTAATGACCTAAAACGCCGTGCGTTAATGTAACACCACAGCTAGTCCACAGCTTCAGACAGAATAGTAGATGTGTCCTCTGTGGAGTCCTGTTAATGGGACAAGCCTGTGTGATAAAGTCCTGCAGAAACAATAAAGTGGACATGAAGGGACAAGGCCTGGCAGCGTGCCTCTGCCTATGTGCTGCTCTGCTGGAGAGACCACAACAAGTGAACAAGTGTGTCCAAGTCCTCAGAGACACGGCACCCAAGTCAGTTTTGTTTTGAGGAGAAGTGGAGTGTGACAAAATGAAGAGCAATGCTTTGTATAACCGACCCTGTAAGCCCGAATGAGGGCCCTGTCACAGTCTCACTGTAATATCTCTACGCTGGGAGGTGATGTCAGCGTGTAGGAAACCTGAATAACATTGTGTGATGTGATTGATCTGAAGAGGGAGAAGTGTTTAGTGTCAGGACCGACACTTAATGGTGCTCTCTGTGGAATCTCAGTGTCTGTGAAAGTGCTCCAGTTATGCAAGTAGATTTTTGGAGTAAGCGTTGCTGAGATTACAGAGTGGGCTTTGGCTTTGAAATAACATATTTGTGGGGAAGTAGCACATGTTGTGATTGCAGATTCTGAGAATACTGGCGACTCGGGAAGACATCTGGGATTTATAAAGGCTGTTTATTGAGCATTTGCTTCAAATGTGCTTCATTCCACAGTCTGAACTGACCTGGCGTCCTCTCTGCCGTTACAGGTGGACGTAACGAAATGCGTGGTGAACACTGATCCCAGCTTCCGCTCTCACTGGCTGGTGTCCGCCATCTGTGCCTTTGGACACTACCTGAAGGCCACCGTGTTGTACCTCCTCAGGGAGAAGTGAAAGACAAAGTCACATACTGGATTTTAGCAGACTGGCCAGCTCTGTACACCACCAGCACCACCACTCCACTAAAGCATCCACTGCTTTGGATTATGTTTACACTCTTTTGCACTGAGCCTTCATGGATGAACACCTATCCCCTCACAGAAAGCAGACTTTCCGTGCTTCTTCTGCTAGATTGAGTATTTATTGTTAATAGTTATGTTATGGCACATATTTCATGTGAATGTATACAATCACCCCAATTTTTAGCTTCATTTTTCCACAATCAGCAGATTATTGCTGCCTGTTTGGAAGTGGTTTGGCTGCCCCTAGTGGTTGAAACTGGTAACTACAGTAAATTGAGACTCCTCCAGGTACTAGTGATAGACTGCAAAAAAACAGTTCAATGTCCATTCTACTCCCATTCTATTTCTATGGATGGTAGTCTTATCAAAATATGTCATAAAAAAGTCATCCTGTAATATAATTTTTAAAAAAGTTCAGATTCACACATTGCCAGCTTGTTCTATTAATAGGTGACGTGAAATGAAGCATTTTGACCGGGGTTCCACTAACTAATGAATGTCCCTAATGAGTCTGATAAATTGAGTCTACAGTTCCCACATATGTACACTGCTCAAACAAATAAAGGGAACACTAAAATAACACATCCTAGATCTCACTGAATGAAATATTCCAGGCCATTACATAGGGGAATATGTTGAGAACAAAATAACATAAAAATGATCAATGTAAATCAAAATGATTATCCCATGGAGGTCTGGATTTGGAATCAGACTCAAAATAAAAGTGGAAAATCACATTACAGGCTGATCCAACTTGAGTGGAAATTTCTCAAGACAAGTCAAAATGAGGCTCAGTAGTGTCTGTGGCCTCCATGTGCCTGTATGACCTCCCTACAACGCCTGGGCTGCTCCTGATGAGGCCGCGGATGTTCTCCTGAGGGATCTCCTCCCAGACCTGGATTAAAGCATCAGTCAACTCCTGGACAGTCCGTGGTGCAACGTGCACGTTGGTTGATTGGATTCAGGTCTGGGGAACGGTCAGGTCGGTCCATAGCATCAATGCCTTCATCATGCAGGAACTGCTGACACACTTCAGCCACATGAGGCCGAGCATTGTCATGCATCAGAGGGAACCCAGGGCCCACTACACCAGCATATGGTCTCACGATGGGTCTGAGGATCTCATCCCGGTACCTAATAGCAGTCAGGGTACCTCTGGCTAGCACATGGAGGGTTGTGTGGCCCCGTCTCCAGACTCTGTCAAGTCTGTCACATGTGATCAGTGCGAACCTGCTCTCATCCATGAAAAGCATAGGGCGCCAATGGCAAAAGCCAATCGCCCTTCGCAGTGTTGGGCTGTAAGCACAAGCCCCACCTGTGGATGTCGGGCCCTCATACCACCCTCATAGAGTCTGTTTCTGACAGTTTGAGCAGAAACATGCATGTTAGTGGCCTGCTGGAGATCATTTTGCAGGGCTCTGACAGTGCTCCTCCTGTTCCTCCTTGCACAAAGGAGGAGGTAGCGGTCCTGCTACTGGGTTGTTGCCCTCTTACGACCCCCTCCACATCTCCTGGTGTACTGGCCTGTCTCCTGGTATCTCCTCAATGCTCTGGACACTGAACTGACAGACACAGCTAACCTTCTTGCCACAGCTCACATTGATGTGCCATCCTGGATGAAACAGGATGAGAACACGGAAATGGTCTGTGGGCACCAGCTGCAGAACCATCCATCCATCTTCAAGCACTTATCCCGTTAGGAGTCGCAGGGAGGCTGAAGGCAGGGTTCACCCTGGACAGGTCGCCAGTCCATCCCAGCACATAGAGACAGACAACCATTCACACTCATATTCACATCTAAACTGCATGTCTTTGGACTGTGGGAGGAAGCCGGAGTATCCGGAGAAAACCCACGCTTACACAGGAAACATGGAAGAGCCCCAAGCTGGATTCGAACCTGCGACCCTCTTGAGGCGAGAGTGGTAACCACTGCACCACCATGCATTGCCACCATGCATTGCCACCATGCAGTGCCACCATGCATTGCCACCATGCATTGCCACCATGCAGTGCCACCATGCAGTGCCACCATGCATTGCCACCATGCAGTGCCACCATGCATTGCCACCATGCATTGCCACCATGCAGTGCCACCATGCAGTGCCACCATGCATTGCCACCATGCAGTGCCACCATGCATTGCCACCATGCAGTGCCACCATGCAGTGCCACCATGCATTGCCACCATGCAGTGCCACCATGCAGTGCCACCATGCATTGCCACCATGCAGTGCCACCATGCAGTGCCACCATGCATTGCCACCATGCATTGCCACCATGCATTGCCACCATGCAGTGCCACCATGCAGTGCCACCATGCATTGCCACCATGCAGTGCCACCATGCATTGCCACCATGCATTGCCTCTCATTTCCACCTGCTGTCTGTCCCATTTGCACAACAGCAGGTGAAATTGATTCACAGTCAGTGTTGCTTCCCAACTGGACAGGTTGATTTCACAGAGGTGTGACTGATTTAGAGTTACATCGTGTTGTTTGAGTGATGCCTTTATTTTTTTGAGCAGTGTATTTCAGACAGCACTATACATTTAATTCTTCGTCTTCGTTGTTCACTGTGAGGCAGTGTGTGACATTGCTGTGCTGTAATTGTATGGAGATACATTCGTCTTTATTATTCAATCAAATAGAATAGATTTGCAACCAAAAAAAGACATTTTAGAGCAAAAGAGAATAGGTTGCAATCAAAAAACGTCAATCCAAACTAATGTTTGTAGGTAAAAACATATGATCATTATGCTTATAAATCAGTCCTCTTTACTTGCAAGTGCAAACGTTTTGCTTGCAAATTCAGCTACACTTCATGGGCGGTCCTACGCTGATGGCTGGGAGAAGAGTTTCTATTGGTGCGTTGGCCTTGGCTACACATACACATTACAGAGTGAGTTACAGGGAGACGTGTACAACATACGTTTTTACTTACAAATATTAGTTTTAAGATAAGATAAGATGAACCTTTATTAATCCCCGGAGGGAATGTTTTTACTTACAAACATTAGTTTTGATTTAAGTTGAGGAAATACGCTCTCAAAACATTTTTTTTTCACTTGCAACCTATTCTGTTTTGGTCTCAAATCTCTTTTTTGGTTGCAAATCTATTCTATTTGACTGGATAATAAAGAGACAAATGTATCTCCATATAACTGCAGTAAGTTACAGTATCTTTTCTATCTGTTCGAGCACTTTGATAACATTTCAGTTTGTGAGTAGAATTTATTCCATGAATAATTTCACTTTTATACGGCGTGTAGCACTAGGAGTCCTAGAAAATAAACAAACGTTTGTGAGTCATCTGCACCTGTAAATATGAACAAAATTAATAAATGATTCTAACAACAATCCGCAGCACTAAATGTTAATAAATTGTTAATAAACAGCTTTTGCTTTGCAGCTGTTTTTCCAGAAGGTAAGGAGTTCATTGGATGAGGTCTCCCAGGTGAAATAAAGGGCTTATTAATCCTTCATGAATGGCACTGCATTAGCATGTGGTAGTCTACTGTATGTCTATAATCCCAGGCTGAAGGGATTTAATGACTGAATGTACAGTAATAAGCATTTGAACACTGTGCTAATATGAAGTAGCTGTATTCTGAGAGTAGAGGAGGAGATTTTGTGGAGCATACAGATGTCCAAATTCAACTGAAATTTTTCAATATTGTGATTTTTTTTTGTTAAATACTCTGAAATTTGCACAGGGTTTGGAAGAAAACTGTCTATTAAAGCCCATCTGGGAATTGTCAAATGCAAAGACGGAGCGAGAGATGAACTGATTTGGCCGAGCATGTCCGAACAAACTGAGGATGTTGTGTTGGAAGTGTGCCATCTGTAACACTTTCAAAAAGAACGATGTGAAAGAATCGCCTCTGTGCCACAACACTCCAGACAGATCATGGGCAAAAGTGGGTGTGGATCTTTTCCACTTTGATCAATGTGAATATCTGTGTGTAGATTACTAGTCCAAGTATCCTGAAATTGCAAAACTGTACCACATGTAAATGCTGGTTATTATAAAGTGTCGCCACACAGTTAAATATAGACGTCTCATATGAATCTGTGCTGTTTTGACAGGTGCTGACATCGATGCCCTTTGCATTGGACCCGGATTTCTGAAGCGGAGGAACTTCTTCACCTCCTTCTTTGAGAAGCTGAAGGCCTACAAGGAGGTCAAAAACAAGCGACTGACCGTATTGTTATGTTTAGACCATTAAAGAAGCATACGTCCCTGTCATCAGGATGACCTACAGGGGAATTGAGGTAATTTGACTTGAGAAAAAACAGTGAAAACTCTACTGTCTGCAGTATCCCTCAGTTAAAGGCTTGTTTGAATGTGTCTTCATCACTGTTTTCGTGTTCCAGTTATTTCCTAGATTGACCTGCTCGTCGCACTTTGCCACGGAAGAGCTTAATTGACTAGCTGGACCTGCTCAATGACAAGTGGTTAAGGGGTCTGGATATCCACTGTGTCTGGAGTCTCAATGGCTACCATGTATCAGAGGAGATCCTGAGGTTCGTGCCAAACATCAGCAACTTCAGGCTCACTCTGAGAGCCATCAAGCTGTGGGCCTTGTGGTAAGCGGTCGAAACGTTCGATGATCCCAAGGCACACCACTGAGGATGTGTCCCAAATGGGCCCGGACCAGGACAGAGGGTCAATTGGGGTTTTGCAGCAGAAATGCTCTCGTTCCCTTAAATTCAGACTCTGTGAATGTTCTCATTCATCCAGGTCATATTCATTCTGGCAACAATTGAATCGAAGGCAACTGGACTTAGATTTGTCTCTGAAGACGTTTCGCCCCTTATCCAAGTGGCTTCATCAGTTCGAACGCTACAGTCTGACTAGTCCCCACTCGTCTGACAAACAGTGGAGTTAGACCAGGGGCGAAACATCTTCAGAGACAAATCTCAGTCCAGTTGCCTTCGATTCAATTGTTGCCAGAATTAAATTCAGACAACGGGCTTTCACTGGAAAAACCTTAACACAGTTTTTCGCTACTGGGGCTTCGCAGGCAGTGATGCCCTCGTTCCCTGAAATACAGACTGTACTGACAGAGCACACGATGGTCAGACACAGTGTTGGGCTTCGGACCAGTGTCTTCACTCATCAGGAGGTCTCCATGACCCCGATCACGTGATAAGAGACACACAGGCTGTTCCTACAGCGGTACTGACCTTCTTCTTCTAACTAGTACTGATGAACAGAGAGGGCTGTCACATGTCACAGGACTGTCCCCGATCTTTTCAGCTGTCCCGCGATCCTTCATGCACCCACCACATTCAGGTCTAAAAGGTGTGCCTGGTTGACTCGAGGGTGGTTGGAGTGAGTTTAGGGGATGCTCTTCGACACTGATCAGAATACTCTCATGCCCTCAGAAGTCCTCCTGCAGTGATCAGCCTCCTGGTGCAGACCGGGGAGGGTATCGCTGGAGCAGGACAGGAGACAACACCCTACCCTGTCCTGCTCACGAAGATACACATATACCGACAAAACAACAGCACAAAAACCTTTACAAAAACATGTTCCCTTCTTCTCTCCTGCTTCTCTTCCACTTCTCTTCTTTCTCCTTACTACTACACCATGAGCTTCCTCCCCTCGTCTACTAAACCCTTACCTCCCCTTCCTCTACCCGCAAAACCTTAAACCGCCACCAATTACAACTACATAACATCACAAACACCCAAGAACAACCTTTCACCTCAATTTGGGATTGATCTGCCACCAAAACACATTACACACGGACTTCACAGAAGGTCAATCAGAAAAAAACACAAACTGTTTTTTCCGTGATTGGGGATTCGCGAGCAGAGATGCTCCCGTACTCTTGAATTCAGACAAAGGGCTTTCAATCGAAGAACCACAAAGCGGTTTCTTTCTACTGGAGCTTCGCGGGCAGAGATGCCCTCGTCGTCTAAAATACAGACCGTACTATTAGAGCAGAGGATGGTTGCACGCAACGTTGGGGACCTGCCCTGTCTCCATGAAGGTCCCCATGACCCGGATCACATGATAAGACACACAGGTAACAAGTACTGATAATCAGAGATGTCCGTCATGTGACTTGAGGGAGGTTGACTCGGGATTGCTGGGTGCTCTCCAGCACTGTTCAGAGTACTGGCATGCCCTTAAATCTCCTTCTGCTACAGTGAAATTAATTCGGACTTCACTCCTGATCCCTCTCCCTCTGTCATCTTGATTTCCTCTTTTCTCCTCTATACATGGTCTGTGATAGCAGCTGGGAAATGGCCAGGGGACTAACATGCGATGGCCCTGCCGTTGTCTCCTGCCACAAACCTTGTTGAAGGTCAACAAGGGGGAGACTCTGAGTACCATTCCTACTACCCTTACTGTAGCCGGGTCAAAAGTAAACTGATCACTCATCTAATAAACTAAGGATATCTCTTTGGTGCACTGATACTAGTGTTTAATTAATCAGCTGTTTGCCTCACTGTGTGGAAGTGACTGGGATCATTCTTTTATGTGTACATGTGTGATGTGTAACATCAGGTTTAAATTAAACATTGCTTTCCTAACTTTGTAAAGCAAAATGTGACAAATAAATACAAAGATATACATTTTCTGAATTCTTATGTATTATTAAAGTAATAAATTATACTTGGCAAAAAAAAAAAATCTTCAAAATGATCAGAATTACAATTCAAGTGGAAACCTTGTTAATGCAGTAATAAACTGGTCAAAACTTAAACAGCAACTAAAATTCCAGTCTATAATGTATATGTATACAAACATAACACAGGACTGAACCGAATAGATCGGCTCCATTGTCACCGATACCCGATCCAGCTATTTGGGTCAAAATCAGCCCGATATGTGATCCGGTATTGGTGCATCCTATGGAGATACATTTGTGTCTATTATTCAGTCGAATAGATTAGAGATGAAAAGAGAATAGGTTGCAATTGAAAAAATGTTTTGAGGGCATATTTCCTCAACTTCAATCAAAACTAATGTTTGTGAGTAAAAACGTATGATCATTTTGCTTATAAATCAATCCTTTTTGCTTGCTCTCATCTCACGCTGATCACTGTTCCTACTATACCAAAAATCTACACAACAGTACTACTGTGGATGACTAAACTAGCGCTGAATGCGGTGATAGTTTCCACTGTGTAGCGGGCCGACGCTGTTGTCCCTGCTGTTCTGATGTCAGCAAACTCACACAGTGAATAATTTAACAAATACCTGAGTATATGTCTAACCAGCCAGCATTACTGGTCCATACAGGAGCGCTGCGTCAGACGGTCCCACTTCAATGACTCACTGGGAGCAGCTGAATGCTGCTTTTTGTCTTGCTGATGTTATAAAACACACAAGCTGCCACAGCTGTTGTGATCTGGCTCACCTGATCGGTACTCGCATCTTAAATATCTAACTCTTTCTATACAAAATACAGAAATTATGGCCCTTCAATAATCATGCTTTACCTTATCTTCATGACAGAATGGATGACCAACCTGAAAGATTACAAGTCCAGGTAGGATGTATTATACATGTACATATGTCTATATAGTGTTGTCATTGTGGTGGGAATAGCAGTATTGTGCAGCTTGTGCAGGACCAGAAAGAAAGACAATTGCAACCGATTCTTTGATCTCAAATCTCTTTTTTTGGTCGCAAATCTATTCGATTTGATTGAATAATAGAGACAAATGTATCTCCATACCCTCCTGCTAAATTCAGATTGGAATAAAATGGAAACTGTCCACTATCTCACACTAACTTTACTTCAGAATGATAGTCGACCACCTCAGAGTGTCACACAGAGAATATCAGGACATTCTGATGTACAATTTCAAAATTAAAGCCCTTTAAATTCTCATACGAGTTATCATCCCTTTAAATTCAGTTTTGCATTAAAAAAAAACTGTCCACTATCCCACACTAATTTCACTTCAGATGAAGTCGACCACCTCATGTGCCACAGAGAAATAGGATATTCATCAATTTCAAAATTAAACCCTTTAAATTCCAAAGTTATCATCCCTTTAAATTCAGTTTTAGTTAAATGGAAACTGTCCACTATCCCACACTAATTTCACTTCAGAATGATAGTCGACCACCTCAGTGTGTCACACAGAGAATATTAGGATATTCGGATGTAGAATTTCAAAATTAAAGCCCTTTAAATTCTCATATGAGTTATCATCCCTTTAAATTCAGTTTTGAGTTAAATGGAAACTGTCCACTATCCCACACTAATTTCACTTCAGAATGATAGTCGACCACCTCAGTGTGTCACACAGAGAATATTAGGATATTCGGATGTAGAATTTCAAAATTAAAGCCCTTTAAAATCTTATGCGTTATTCTCCATCTAAATTCAGATTTGAATTGATGGAAAAGTGTCCACTATCACACACTAATTTAACTTAAGACTGATAACAGTCCACCTCAGAGTGTCACATAGTGTGTCATATTGGGACAGAAATTCAAAATTAAAGCCCTTTAAAATCTCATACGTGAACCACCTTCCCTCTAAATTCAAATTTGAAAGACTAATTTCACTTCAAAATAGCAGTACACCCCCTCAGAGTGTCACTCAGAGCATATTAGGATATTCTGATGGTCTTCTCTCTTTTGTGATGGTGGTCAGTTTCCCTTTAATTTCAAATTGTAATGACTGGGATACTGGACTGTTCTGGACTCAGTAGCCCGACTTTGAAACAATCAGCATCTTTAATCTTCACAAGAGGATTCGGTACACAGGAGGTCAAAATCAAGCGAGCAAACAAATCTAAATTGTAAAGCAGAGTGAGGTCAAAAAACAGGCACGAGGAATCAAACAAAAGGGAACAAAGCTGGACGCTTCTCACAAGGAACAAAGAGGACCTGGCGCAGAAGGAAGGGGAGGCATTATATAGTGGTGAGGGGAGGGACTGACGAGACAGGTGGACACAATCAGGGCGGGGTTAGACAATCAGACACAGGTGGACGCTGATGAAAAGCAGGTCAGTGAGGTGTCAATCAGGCAGGGAGCGGGAAACACGAGGGCAGGAAGTGAAGTGCTCTGAAACGAGAGGGACTGTTAGAATACCAAAATAAAACAGGAAGTGCAAATGTAAATGAAAAGACAAAAATAAACCTAAGACCTGACAGTTGTGACACAATCTGTATACCACTTTTAAAAAACTTTTAAAAAGCCGCTTTAAACTGTATATGTGTTCATGCTGTGTACTATTACTGTACTTTATTATTAACCATAAAGCACTTTGTAACTTCTGTTTTGAAAAGTGCTATGAAAATAAAATGTATTATTATTATTATTATTATTATTGCTGAATTAGGTTTCATTTTACAAATACCCTACATTTGAACTGTCAGAATCGCAAAGCTAATATTTTCATTTCATGCTCATTAATTTCTGTTCTGTTACTCTCAAACAGTTGTGTGTTTCCATTTGTTCTCCGCCACTCTTTATGGTTTCACCCCAGGTCAGCCAACTGTCTGACATCTTCCTGGATACTTTACAGGTGAGGCAACATCACTGTGTAGGGACCACCTTTCTGACAGGTAGTACAACACACAAGACCGAGACCCACAGTAGTTTTGTTGTTTTTACCATTTAAATGTCAGTCTGGCATTTATGTCAGATGTCAGTTATATATTTTTTTACTGTGTGGTGGGAGAACCGGAGTTCCCAGAGAACCCACCAATGACTCCACTTAATATAATACATTAAAAATAACACTGCACAGCACAGCACAGCATGGCACAATACCAGGTTCAGACTGTATAGTGTCTGCCCAGATAAAATTAAAAATTAAATCAAATAAAAAGGATGAAGGGCTTGGATGTAGTTGGCTCCTCTTCACCTCGAGCTGAATCAGTTCCATCTGCAGGAAGCAATACAAGAAGAAACAGGGCTGTAAGACAGTCCAAGTCCACGGAGTAGCATGTAACAATCAAAAGGTCACCCTTGGGTGCCATAATAAAATGGTATGTAGAAAGAGATCATCTACCACACTGTTTATTTCAGGCACATGTACATGTAAAAACAAACAATTGTGAACAAAATACCAAATCGTCATCGTTGCCATTGATTGTGGTGTGCCCAGTATTTTATTTCATTGATAATCTGAGTGAACCAGCGTAAAAAATGTGAGCAAAGTCAAATACAGACAAAAAAAAAATCCTGACGGTTAGAAGCCAACTGTAGTATACCAAAACTGACACATCCTGTAACTCTGCCAGGAGACAACACTTTCATATCAATACCCTGTCATCTCACAACTTGGCATCTTCACCTTTGAAGGCACAGTAGCATTGTTGCAGTTTCTCAGATGTCAAATTCAAGCTTTTATCATCCTGTTTCGGGCTCAGAGGAGAGAAGTGGGAGATGAAGGAGGCGATTTCTTTTTAACTTGGACCCACCAAAGTGGAAAGAAACACAGGTATGTGACAGGAGTGCTGCTGGGTCAACTGGGAGCTTCAAAGACCAGTTTAGAGGGTTTTATGAAGTCTCTCCGAAGAGGAGGAGTAACAGTATCAACACTCAGCATCGAAGGCTAGTTTCTATGGATGCACATGCTTTTACCATAGTTTGCTCAGATCCAACCACATAATGAAAGGCTTCCTTGTGTGCCACTAAAGACTTTTAAGACAGAAGCTAGAGAGATTCGTTTCTTGTCCTGAATTACCAGCCAGCTGTAAACTACAAGTCCCATTCCACAGCAGGAGGATCACTCCTCCTATTAGCCTTGGTATAGTGCCGACAGCAAATGTGAAATCTGTGGTCGTCAGGAGGCCCAGTTGGGACAAGACCCTCTGTCACTCACGACGACGCATGTCTGTCTTGCCATCAGTCGGGGGACCAAACCACCTCCACAGCAGATGGAGGCCCAGCAGGAAGACAGAGGGCCATGCCCTGAGCCTTAATTGTAAGACTTTCCATAGTTAATCATGATTTATCTCAAATTAATGACACATTTTTTTACCTGTTTAAATGTACCTTAAAGGGAGATTTAATTCTAAAATCAATTAACAACACAAAACAATGACACATATTGTCCAGAAACCCTCACAGGCACTGCATTTGGCATAAACAATATGCTTAAATAATATGACAAACTGCAACCCAACAGGCAACAACAGCTGTCAGTGTGCTGACTTGACTATGACTTGATCCAAACTGACTGTGATTATCATAAAGTGGGCATGTCTGTAAAGAGGAGACCAGAGAACCCATTTACATTCACACATCTTGAGGTCAGAGGTCAAGAGGCCCCTTTGAAAATGGCCATGGCAGTTTTTCCTCGCCAAAATTTAGCGCAAGTTTGGAGCGTTATTTAACTTTCTTCATGACAAGGTAGTATGATATGGTTGGTACCAATGGATTTCTTAGGTTTTCTAGTTTGATGTGATACTCTAGCTTTAACACTGAGTCTGTTCTAATCTCTGTTATTATTCTGTTAACTTTGACAGCCCTAAAAAAGATCGCAAAGCCAGAGAAGAAGGTAGAAATCTAGTCAAAGCCATCTGCCTTATAAGGCAGTAGCATTCTGTTATATTATGTACATACAGTATGTTATGGAGGACTCTATGATGTAGAGATAGGCTTTAGACACTTGTTGCCACCTGCATATTTAATAGTGCAACATTAAGTGTGATTTTTCTGGGACTCAAATCTTAAGTATACTTGCTATTATTCCCTTCATCCAAAAGGCCTAAACGCGCCACTCTGCAAAGACCTTCCAGAGGTCACCTTAAAAAACATTATCCTTATTTTCTTTCTGTGTAGACTTGACTATTTATAAAAAGATTAGGGAGGGTAAAGATGTTCCTTAACTTTAGTATGCATCAGCTTTTGAACAGTATGTCTGTGTACACAATCCTTTGCTTTGGTTGAGGAAGAAGTCCAGAAGAAAGGCTTCGTTGCCCTCTTGTGGTGAAAAGATAACATTCATCAGTCTACGTTACAAGAGTCCTTCTCCAAATCCCAGTATGTGTTAAGGTGTTTGTGGTATGGGGCACATGACAAGGTAGGAAAGACAAGTGTGTGCAGTGAGTGTGTGCAGTGGTTGGAAGACTAGAAAAGCACTATATAAATGCAGTCCATTTACCATTTATTCCCATGCTCTATTATGTCTCACAAATTGTTGCAACTTTTTGGGGTGTAAAAAATAGGCATGGTTTTTGCTCCAAACAGCATGTGATTATCATAAAGTATTTATGCCTGTAAAGGGGAGACTGATGGGTACCAAGAGAACCCATTTCCATTGAGATATCCTGAGGTCAGAGGTCAAAGATCCCCTTTGAAAATGATTGCTAAATCGCGTAAATTTAACTTAACTTCAGAGAGTTATTAAGCCTCTTTCCCAACAAGCTAGCATAAGATGGTTGGTACCAGTGGATTCCTTGGGTTTTGTAGTATTTTTTGGGGTTGCTGAAATTAAATTTAGGTGTGCTTTATGACCTGAAAATAAACTAAAGTAGCTACTGTGAAGATGTACAATATGGAGATACATTTGTCTCTTTATTATTCAATCAAATAGAATAGATTTGCAACCCAAAAAGAGATTTGAGAGCAAAAGTGAATAGGTTGCAATTGAAAAAAAAATGTTTATTTCCTCAACTTAAATCAAAACTAATGTTTGTAAGTAAAAACGTGGGATCATTTTGTTTATAAATCAATCAATACTCGATGAATTTGTTGAATGTAATAAAAAATGAAAAGTAGTAGCAGCCTTGCAGTCAGATAGAGGAGCAGCATGGTAATCTGTAACGTGAACGCACCGTAAACTGTTTTCAACGGGACAGCTACGTCAGCCACTACTGATTGGTTAGAGCAACATGACCCTCCTCCCAGATTTTCCCGGATGATTATTGGATATCGTACGAAATGTCCCGCCTCCGTCTGAATTCCATGGCAGGACTCTGTTCCCATTGGTCCACCGGGTCGGAGTCCAGAGAACAACAAACAAGATAGGGTGAAGACCGTCGGGATGGATGCAGGTAAGCGCGGTTTTATAGTAAAATAACATTTCTTTCTCCCCCTTAGTAAGCTACTATTGACACAAAATAACGACAACAACGTCGTGTCATACCTGGCAACACATTTCCTGCTCTGTCATGATAGGATTACCAACTCCAGCTGCCAGTCCAACACAGACCCGCTTAGTAGCCTCGGTGACGTTAGCCTGCTAAAATGATGACTAAAGCTAAATGCTAACTAACGATAGCCTACTGTTATTGCTAAATGTGGTGGATTCCCCGCTTTGACAGCTCGTTGCACAACCCCATAACTCCCTGTACGGGCCCCAAATATCATCTGTAGTAATGTCATGTGTTGTTGTTAAATTTAACTCTTAATAATTTGCCTTCCGTCCTTGATTTGACTATTTATGCTCACGTTATGTTACGCCCAAGATGAACATCCCAGACGATGCACTGTCACCATCACAGTTGTTAGGCTACTGTTAGCACCGGGAATGCTATTAGCTATGAGAGAGGTTAAATTAGTTATATGACATATGCAACAACACTCACGCAGTTTAGCATCTTATTGGTGTTTAGAGAATGCGAGCAGACTTCTCTTTCAGCTGTTATTAATACATCTTTATCGACGAGCCTGTAAATCTCAGCTTCCTGTGTTTAAGCTAGCTAACTGACAGGTAGCATTACTGAGCTAGCTAGTCAACTTTTCCTGTCTGTTATTTGTCCTGTGGATAACATTATTTGTTGGCATAAACAGCATAAACATTTTAAGCTTTACGTTAAAAACGTAAATATATTTTCCAGTGATAACAGGCACCAGTTCGCCTAAATCAGATTTTTCCTTTCTTGATGGGAAGTGACTCCTTAGATGGTATCCATTACTGTGTTGCCCAATTTCATATCTGGCTTTGAGCCCATTATTTCCAACTGCAGTGTGATGTCTGCAAATACAGACAGTTGATGTGATCACTGTTTGCCATTACTTTTTATGAAAAGCTCCAACTTTTCTTATTTATTACAAGCTAATCGCACAAGGGAGATGTATTTTCAGGTATTGATACAGTTGTGTGATATAACGTCAGTTGATTTATTTTGTCAGTTTGGCTGTTGTCGTTATGTATCCTCTGATATTAAAGGAGTGTTTTACACATTAAGTTCAGTTTACTCATCGTAGAGTATCACTCAGCTTGTGAAAACACACAAATGTCATCTGTGTCCCTGGAGCAGCTTTTATGTCTGAGAAACCCTAACCCTAATGATGTCATTGTTTCTGTATGTCATCAGGGTTATCCTGGCCTGTGCCAGTAAGAATCATAACCGAATTACAAAATGGGGTTGTGTATATTGAGCGATGTGGGCCTTATCGGGCAGGGAGGGTCAGGGTACAACAAATAACACAGTACAACATAATTGCATTATGGGAAGTTTAGGATTTGGCACTTTATTTTAGATGTACCAATACTAGGGTCTAAAGGTCAAGATATTTCGGCATCTGCTGCAAGAAATTTTGCCATTTTTTTTAAGTTTCTCACAAGCCTCCCAATGTACTGCAGTACTAAATTACGCGCTACCGTGAGGCACACACGCATCATGCACTGTGCGTAGGACACTAAGTGCCGGAGGGCACACAAACAGCCTGGCCATAACACTTAAGGTGTCACAGATCTTAAAGCCGTAAAGACAGCTCAGCTTTGGAGCAATGTTTAGGCCCTTTCCCAGTAAGCTAGGATAACATGTTTGATATCAACCAAACAAGATTCATAATGATACCAGCGTATCGAGGAGACATGTGTAATCAATGAGACACGCAAAGTCTAATTGCAATATAACCTATGGTTCTGTTTTCCACTTTTAAATGGTTAAATGTTGCATTCTGGTCAGAAATATTTCCCTCTAATAATAATAAAGGTTTATGTGGTTGCTAGCAGGAGGCTAAGAGGCTATGTCAATCCTGTATGCACAAAATTAAGTGTTTAAGAAACTACAAAAGTAAAGAGATGGAGGGGCAGCCCTGCTACAGAACAATACTAAAATAATAAAAAAAAAGAGAGCCCCTTTAAATGCAATTAAATTTTTCCTAACTTTCTCAAGCTTGTACGTAAAGTGTGTTCATTTCATTATGAAATGCATTTGGCATCTGGCAGGCTCTTGAAACTTAATACTTTGTTTATCCCACATGGATATTCCTCCTTCATTTGCTCCATAGCAGGAGATGCAGGTTAATCTACAGAAACAAAGATTGAAAATCGTAGATACTTTACATCCTTCCTGGAAGTGATTGGAATTCTTCTCAAGCAACTAATGGATACCACACCATTACTCACTGACAAATAGCCTCATTTTAATTAGCTGCATCAAGTGGTTAGTGGTCAACAACAGTAGCAGTTTCTCCTCTGTGATTTCTCATGCTTACAACTGACTCTTGACCCCTTTTGCAGCAACCTTGACGTACGACACACTTCGCTTTGGAGAGTTTGAAGATTTTCCTGAGACCTCAGAGCCTGTGTGGATCTTGGGGAAAGAATACAATGCACTCACAGGTAGGACTGTGGAGCACATAGTGTGTATGTGAGACAGAGCTATCAAGAATCCTATTAGCAAGCATACACTTTTGTCTTAGGTTGTTTTGTAATGTGGTGATTTCTGGTCTTCATGTAGAGAAAGATGACATTTTATCAGATGTCACTTCAAGACTGTGGTTCACGTACAGAAAAAACTTCCCACCTATCGGTAAGTGAAGAAATGTGTCTTTTAGTTGTGCTCGATGAGTTTGGAGATTTGGGTTTTCACATTTAATTACAAAAGGGGAACTCATGCATGATTGTTGAATGTTTTACAGGTGGAACAGGACCAACATCAGATACAGGATGGGGGTGTATGTTACGGTGCGGCCAGATGATCCTAGGCGAGGCCTTGGTGTGTAGACATGTAGGCAGAGGTAAGACAACATCTCCCTTGATTGTGTATAGATATACGAAGATGAAACCTGATTTTATCACTGTGTGGCACTACCAGCTCTTCTCTAGTGAAATGAGTAGACTATAACAAACAGAGCTGGATTGAAACTGGCTTGATAAGTGGCTTGTTGTTCTCAGACTGGAGATGGGCCAGAGGCCAGAAACAAAGAGAAGAGTACATCAGTATTCTCAACGCCTTCATTGACAAAAAAGACAGCTATTATTCTATCCATCAAATCGGTGAGTAGTGAGTGTTAAACATTTCCAGTGTTACCAAGGACTCAGTCAGGCAGTCCTGAAAGAGTTTGCTTAACATTGTTTCTTCTTCTTTGGTCCTAAATGTCGCAGCCCAAATGGGAGTTGGAGAGGGAAAGCCTATAGGCCAGTGGTACGGACCGAACACAGTGGCCCAAGTTCTAAAGTAAGTACTGTAAAGAAGCTACAAGTTACTAATGGTGCTTTCACAAGCCAGTATTTAGTAAGTTAATCGAGCTCTGGTGTGGTTCATTTTTGGCGGTATTGAAAGCAGTAGTTGTACTCTGGTGTGGACCAAAACAGCCAGTCCAAGATCATCTCTCTCACAAGTAGTCTGGACCAAGTGAACTGAAATGCAGGAGATGGACACGGGTAAAAGAGAGGACTGGGAGAGGACTGACCTGGACTTCTGCAGAACTTAGTCCAATGTTTGCTTGACATCTGGGCCAAAGAGAACACTCAGATTGTGCTAATTAAAGTCCACAAAAACAGTGACTCTTATAAAGTCAACTGGAGGAGAGGGGCCAAGTCAAAGTGAAAAAACTCTAACAGCAATATTTCAAAGTCTGTGATCCCTGCAGAGAAGTGGCAGCTCGCCGAGATAAATATCCTCCATCGTACACGTCACTCGCAGACAGTTTTTTTTTATAATAACTTTTCAGCATGTTGTAATTCAAGTGTGCTGAGAGAAAACTAGGCGTCTGCATCTCCTCGTGGCTGTTTGCAGGCTTTAGGAGATCTATCCTGTGATGGGAGACTTTGACCAATCACAGGTCACTTGAGAGAAAGTGCATTCCTATTGGCTGTTCATTCAACAGAGGCAGTCACTCTCAAACTCTGACCAAACGGTCAAACTAGGCAGCGCTGCTCAAATATGAATTCATATTCTGTTACTGTAATACCTATTTCTCAACTCAAGGTTTTATTTTTTTATTTTCACGCAAATATTGCAGCTGCTGTCGTAACTTGAAATTTGCAAAAGCATATCAGTATGAACAGTAAGGTTTCATTGACTCCTTATTACTCAACACAAAGGGCTGTCAGGAGAGGCAGAACACTACGTTGACACTATCGTGAAACTAAGACATTCAATCAGTGTGATTGAGACACACTGCAGCACACAGTTGTTTTATTTTATCGTTAATTTGCCTTTTCTCTCTTTTCTCCTCTCTCCATCCCACTGTCCAAAAAAAAAACCAAGAAGGTTGTAAACGATTTAAAGAAAATGTCTTTCCATTAAAAAAAAAAAAAACACAGACGTACGACTGTCTCAACGTGGTGTCTTGCTTTCAGGAAGCTGGCGGTGTTTGATACGTGGAGCAGATTAGTCGTACACGTGGCGATGGACAACACCGTGGTCATCGAGGAGATCAGTGAGTGTGGCTGCGCTTCATTGTTTTTTTTGTTTTTTTTTTTTTCCTGTCATCATTCATTAGCATAAGCAGTTTAAATGACTATTGTAACAGGACAAAGTATCTGGGTGAAAACAAACACAAATGTGAGATGGAGTAACGGAAACGAGTTCATCCAGCAACATTATTTTGGTGCTTTTCCATGTGGAAATTTAGAGACAAAAGGCCTGTGAGTGAAAAGCTTGCCTTGGGTGGATCACTGTCTTAATTTGCCTCACACAGAAAGTGGCCAGTGTCAGTATTTTACTGTGAAGCAGGTTTGTTTCAATGCTTATCTGATTTGAGTCTACTGAATGATCTAATGCTAATCCGATACAGTGATGTTTTCTTAACATAGGCCCCAAACCACATGTTTTTTTGCAGCCTGGACAATAGTAATGTTTCAGTAATTTTGTGTTTTTTTTTTTCTGTGATTATTTTTCCACTGCAGAACGTCTCTGTATGCCGTGGCTGGATGTTGCAGGAGCCTGTTGCGAACCGGAGGGAGCGGGGGAGCTCAACGGCTGCCTGGAGGGGGCGTGTGCCCTGGCCGAGGAGGAGACGGCTCTCTGGAAACCTCTGGTCCTGCTCATCCCCCTCAGGCTGGGCCTGAGTGATATCAACGAGGCGTACATCGAAACCCTCAAGGTGAAGCACTTCACCGCCTGTATTCCCATCCTGTATATGTGTCTTAAAACAATTTCTCAATCTCAGAAGTTTTCTATGGGATAAAATTAAGCAGTAGTTCAGGACAGGCCCTGGTATGTTGTGATTATATCACAGGTGAGGGGTGTTCGGGTTTTTATCAGACACGGAGAGATGAACTGCGAAGGAATTAGACGTCATCTGAGCTACCCATTTTATAATTACCTGTATATATCAAAATATGGGGGTTGCCACTGATTTACAAAACGAGATGACTGAATTTCCTGTTTGATGTTTTTATGATATTCACAAATACACCTCTGTACACTTTTCCCATCTCTTCTCTCTAGTCAATATTAATTTGATGAAATGAGCGACTAGAGAAACACTGACACTATCCAAAGACCATAGTTTTTAACGTTAGCATTTTCTTTTTTGTTATTAATTCCACAGTGTTGCTTTTGATTTTTGTCAAAGTTGCATCATTTTTGTGCTTGAACTTCAGTCTGTGCCGTCAACTGCAGTCTGATGATAGTAAGATGACTTTAGTAACAATAAAGGAAGTTGCATGCTGTTTTGCACTAGTCTATGTGCTCTCACACATGGCTACAAACCTCTGTAATTACTGTGGTTGGCATGCTGATATGTTGTCTATGATATTTCTATATCTGCTACTCAATGGGCAGGTGAAACAATTATCTAGTACAGAGAATATGTAAAATGAACATCAAGATATATACGCTGGTTTAAAGCTGCAGTCAGTAACTTTAAGCAAATATGATTCATTAATTCATAAAACGGTCACTATATCCTGACAGTAGAGCATGAGACAGATAATCTGAAAAAAAAAAAAAAAAAAAATCATGTCCGTCAGGGGCTCCTAATGGCATTCGCAGATTTCACAGCGCCGAAGGAAAACGACCAATCAGAGCCAAGCAGTGTCTACAACAGCGGCCAATCGCAAGCTCTCATCAAACTGTGAAACTGAGCAGCGCTGATGAAATATGAATCAATATTCTGTTACTGTAATGCCTATTTCTCACCTCAAATGTTTGCAGAAACATATTTTTTAGTGTTGTTTAGCTGTGAAATGAGAACGTTCGGGTGGTGCATGACTGTTTTTGACAGGACAGCAATTTTTTATCATTTTTACAGCTAAACAGTAATTAAAGCATACATTTGAGGTGAGAAATAGGCATTACAGTAATAGAATCATGATTTTTATATTTGATCAGCGCCACATTTTTCACAGATAACCTGTCTCATACACTATTGTCAGGACAGTTTTTAACATGTTTGCTCAACGTTACTGACTGCAGCTTTAATGGTGGCATTGACATTGTGGGTGGCTTTCTGGTGGGCTTGCTGTAGATCATAGGAGCTAAACTTATACTGATGATATAAAAACAAAACTAATGGTACACTTTAGAAAATGGTGGTAATGTCATTTATATGTTTGTACTAAATTGGCTAACAAGATTGATGAAAACAGGTACTTAAATTAGCACTGAGGCAAAGTGAGCCTCAGCTGGGGTGAGATAAACCCTCTTGTCTCTTTTCACAGCAATGCTTCATGCTGCCTCAGTCCCTGGGTGTTATTGGGGGAAAACCCAACAGTGCCCATTACTTCATTGGTTATGTCGGTATGTCTAGCTCTTGTGTTTGTGATATAAACACTCAGCTGTGCACTGCACACTCATGTTCACTATATTAATCCGACTTAACACCAAGAAAACAATCTCATTATAAACATGCGTCTTTTTCCCTCCCAGGAGAGGAACTCATCTATTTAGACCCACACACCACGCAGCCTGCCGTGGATCCATGTGAAGATGGCCAGGTCCCCGATGAGACGTACCATTGTCAGCACCCACCCTGCCGCATGCACATCTGTGAACTGGACCCATCCATCGCAGCGGTAGGAATGCTAGGGAGGCTTTTTACAGCGCAGAGCTCTTGTATCTCAAACCGAAGCCCTTTGTGAGAGCGTTTCGACAGTAAGCCAGATGTTGCGTAGCTGATTGTTTTCTGGTGTCCGCCAGGGTTTCTTCTGCAGAACAGAGGACGAGTTTGATGACTGGTGTATGCGCATAAGAAGGGTACGTTTCTGTGAACACTGCTCTGTTGTTGCTCCCTTCGCTCGTCTACAGCGCTTTCTTGTTAGAGGAATGTATACGTCATGAAATGCTGGTCCTTCTCTTCTAGCTGTCCTGCAACAGAGGGGGGCTGCCCATGTTTGAACTCGTAGACAGTCAGCCCTCTCACATGGTCAGCGTGGATGCCCTGAACCTCACCCCTGGTAAATGAACCGCATGCTTTTTGCAAAATATATTTAGTAAGACTAATTTAATATTGAAAGAAATGGTATCCATACAGTGCGGCCACAAGAATGTTGACAAACAGACCTTTGAAAAACATTTCAGCAAGTTTTTCAGTGTGATTAATTTTAAAATATACAAAATGCAGTTAACATCATGTTGAAAGATACCGCAAATGTACTAATAATTATACTATTTTTATGGTCAAATTGTATTATTTTTTTCAAAGGTCTGTTTGAGGCTATGTTTTATATTTTATATCTTGTAAGTGGCTTGCCAAAAAGAAAATTAAATCTGTTTTAAAAGTGTTTTTGTGCTTCGCTGCTAAAATAGTTTACATAGTTCAAACATTTCTATGTAATACTTTATTCACATTTTATCAACACTGACAACATGTAGTGCTCGTTCCAGATGGGGGCGCTGAAGTGAAGCATGTCATCTTTAGCTGTATCAGAATCAGAAACTTTATTACTTTATTAATCCCAGGGGGGATTAATAATAATCTCAAAATGAGAATATGAATATGAAATCTGTTATGTTGTAAATATCTGCGTTAAGACGGTCAACATATATAGCATATAACCACAGGTGTTAAATATAAATGCCAGAATGGTATAAATAAGAATATCTCTTGAATGTACAGTATTGATGACAGTATTGCAGTTGATTTTACAGTTAAGTCAAGTCAGTATCGTATATAGATGTAATCAAAAATAATCTTAAAAGAAACTGTTTATTACTGCATAATAAAGGATTTATTAGTAAGCATTGTTTTCACTTTAAATTGGGTAAACAAACTGTGTATACGTGCATAGTTAATTGCTAATCAAAGTATTAAGAAGTAGTAATAAAAGTATGTATTAATCTTAATAAAGCAACAAAAAATGTTAGTACAGGTTTAACAATAATAAAATAATGAAGGTAGTTAAACTCAAATGTTTGTAATGATATTAAACAATTATAAGAAACTCAGGGCTTTTATTAACACTTAGGAAATCTCTAAACTCTTAACACGTTGTCTTCCAGTGCTAATAGATGTTTTATAATCTCACAGTAAACATGTTTATAATGCTATTATTAACACAAAGCATTTTAAGGGCCTTATTGATTTATTACAAAACTTTAATATGAAGCATTAGAAAATGAATTTTAATGTTTTTTGATGTGTTTTTCTTTACGTGTTGATGCTCCCTTCACAGATTTCTCAGACTCGGACAGGTTGGAGCGGTTCTTTGATTCAGAAGACGAAGAGTTCGAGATCCTCTCCCTCTGAGGAACACATGAACAATGATCTGCTGTTCTCTGACAGCTGCCCAGAGATTCTCCATCTCTTCTCTGTATCAGAAGGGAAGCCTGAGGGGGATGAACATTAACTGGAGACCTCTTGAGCCGGTCCAGCTCCAGTGGTGTAGTCAGTCAGAGTGCATCATGCAGCGTTCTTCTTCAACAGCCTCCGAACACTCTCCGTATCCAACATTGAGACTGCCTGGTGGAAGCTGTAGCAGGAGCTCAGGATCAACTCTGTATGCACATCTTCACATACATGTGTTTCCATTCGAGTCTTAACACTTTAAATGTTTATTCTGAAGTGATATGGTGCCTTTCCCTGACTCCATAAGTAAAATTGCCATAACAGTTTTATGTTGTATAGAAACCCAATGGTTCATGACGCCTATGGCTTTGTCACTAACTCCAGTCTGTAACAGCCTGTAATGAAACCAAATTAAGTCAAATCTGCAGACAAGCTGCATTAATTGCTCATGCAAAGTATCCTTGCCAAGTTGAAAACGTGTACACTAGTTCATTTGAAGATTATTTATTTAATCGACACAGTATATTAACAGGTGAAAGAACAATACACATGTAAGAGGATTAAAAACAAATAAAGTCAGAATCTGACGTGTGACGATGGTACATCTCTCTTCAATTTCAAGAAATTATATTTGACTCGCAGCCAAGGCGTTTCTCTTCTGCATGCAAATAAAGGAGCTCATGAAAAGCGTGTAGAAGAGTCATTTAGTTACTGCACCACCAGACTGTCTCGGGCCCTGTTCAGACCTGGTATGAACATGCGTCGTCAGTGATAAAATCACAGGTGGACGGCTTTAGGTCCACATTCAGAGGAGGTCTGGGCCACATTTGGCAACATTCTTTTAGCAGTGTGTACGCGAATGTTTCCTGGACAGCCAACTCAACCCGCCGGGATCTGCGGGGTCTCACTGCGATCCTTAGGTGAATAGAAAGACAGACGTGACTGCCTGTCTGTTCACTATGCTCTACTGTATCCTGTCCGTACCGCCGTATTTTATTAAACTATATTTTAGCTATAGGTTATCAGACGAGGCACGCAAAGTCCACTATTATCATACTGTCTGAGATGTGTTGGGTCTTTTTGTTATGGTGCTTTGCACGGAGCCGACACCCGCCCGCCTGCTCTCCTCACCGGCTCTACGAAGCTCTGTACCCCGCCGTTGCAAGGACCACCGGAACACTAACCTTTTATTTTGATGTTAATAAAAAGTACCCAAATTCATGAATATGTAGGATATTACAAATGACATTCATGTAATATTATGTCACAGCGTAATACGCTGCATTAGTCATGTGTTTATTTGCATATAGAGCAAGGAAGTGAGATCGGATCACATGTGGTCATTCGACGCATTGTAATGCCAGGTGTGAAGAGGGCCTTGGTCTAAAACCAACAAAGACTGGTTCACGTTCACTTCCACAGTTCTCCGAGCTGCAGGTCCTGAGCTGCGTTGATAGTGTTAAGGCTGTGGGTCGTGATGTCCTTGTGCACGCCCTCAACACTCTTGGAAGCATCGATTACCTAGAGCCGATAAAAAGATGTTCAATATGATTGATCGAAATAAGACCTGGGAATAAATGTGTAGTCCAGAGTGGCCTCATACCTGCCAGTTGACTGAAGGATCCTTCATCAGCTGTTCAAATTTCTGTTGAACCGCTCTTTGGAAAACACTGGTCTCGTATCTCTCTTCTCCAAACTGACCTCTGAGAGCAGCCTCAGCCGGGCTGAGCTGTAGGAACATAACGAGGTCCGGCTTTGGCAGTCCCACGTCAGGTTTCATGCACCAGTCCAGACAGAAACCCTGAAGGAGACAAACACGTCAAATTGTCCTCTCAAACACACACACACACACACACACACACACACACACACACACACACACACAAGACAGTCTGGTGGATGCAGAGTTTGAAACGCTGAGGAGAGACTCACCGGCTTCGCACTGGTGAAAGCAGCTCCGGAGAAGGCATACCGGTCCACGACCAGAGTGATACCTTGATCCAGCTTCTTCTTCATTAAAGGCCTGTGGTCACAATTAGTTTATTATGCTGAATACAAAAACGTACGCTATATTGTATAGAGTGCTAAAGGAAGTTTGTCAAAGTTACTGACAAGACAATATGCATTTCAAGATTGGAGTTTGCATCATTGCTAACATAAGACCCCAGGAAGAATCCAAACTAACAAATAAATAAGCAACTTCAGAGATGTAAAGGAAAGTACATTTACTAAAACTTCTGTGTATTTTCAAAAGATAAATCTGCTGTCAAGTATATTTGTTAATGTCAACAAATCCCATAAAAAGACTGAAATCAATGTCTTTCTCTCTCAAAACTTTGACCTCCCTACCCTGTCTATGGCTTGAGTCCTGTTGGCTCATGGCTCATACTGAAAACTTTAAAAATATGCAACACATTTTTCAAATGGGCAAAAATAATAACTATACGCAAATTTCAGAAACTCAGTTACTCCAACTGCTGTATGTCACGCTTTTGATGAAGACTACTTTTCAGCCAGGAATTAATGTTTTGGTGAGTATTTACAGCAGCATGATGGTGTGCTGGGGACTGAGTCCAAATAAACTACAGTGCTGTGTACATGGTGATGAAGGAGCAACAATGGACCTCTATAGCAAAAAGGAATAAAATATATTGGGGCGTTGGGCGTAATAGGATCAATTAGTTGTTTGTTTTGGTCTTTTTATGGAATGTATTGCCAATAAGAAAGCTGTCACCTGACTTATCCTTTAAGGTACTAGCACAAGATGTACAAGATGATTTACTTGTTGTGAGACTTGCTTACTTTTACTCTATTCACTGAAGAGGGAAATATTGGAACTTGAGTCTTTTTATACCAAAGTAGGCAGTGGTCAGCTTCAGTGACACCAGGGCTTAGTGGGCTACAGCCTTAAAAGGATCGGTTCACCCATCACTCAACCCTAACCATGAACCAGCACCCAATACAATATGGCTCGTGTGAAATTTTGTTTATGTGCTCACAGCATTGGAAAAAGCTGTAGTACTATGCCCAGAAAAAATATCCCAGTTACTAAAGATAATGTCTAGAGACATCACATAAACAGTTTTATTAAGGTCTTTTTCTTAAGGTCTGGAAGGGTGGCAGGCCTGCCGTGAAGCGTGTCAGTTAACGTAAAGTTAGCTACTTACACCAGCTCCCAGCGGTTTGCAGAAAACAGCAGGTGCACCGTGTGGTCCTCCAGATCACTTTTCTTCTCCAAGTAGGCATTTATCAGTTGTCCTATAGTCGTGGTCCTTTCTGCCCCCCCCCCCCCAAAAAAAAAAAAAAAAAAAACAGAAACACACAATGGCTCATTAATGATACGAGGTGGTGATACTCACACTGCACAGGGAACGGAAGTAATATATATATATGTGTATATATGTGTACTGTATATATATACAGTGACGTTTACCGTGTTTACAAGATGGGAAGTCTTGTGCACGACAAGCGTTTCGTTCAGGTGGTTACGTCGTGAAGAACACCGCTACGAAGCAACTGTTACCAGTCTAAAAGCCACAGAGGCTAACAGTTTAGCTCAGCTAGCAAGTCGGTACCATAATGCAAATGCAACGGTATCATGACAGAGGAGAGAGATGAGGATATCAACAGCTCCCACATATTATAAAATCACGCTGAAAAACAATATATGACTACAATTACAATACAGTGTACAATATTAACTTGTTATGCACCGATAACCGATATCCACCATTTCTCACATTATCAACAAACACGTCACAAGTCGTGAACTCGGAGCTTTCAGAAACCTTCCACTTGTGAAACGACATAAGGGGGGTGTTCAGATGGACCCAACTCGTAAACACGGTAAACACGACCCAACACGAAGGCTCCATCGCCTCACCGGGGAATCTCATCATCTCTGCGGGTCGGCCGCTCTGTTGCAGCGCCTCAACCAGTTTCTTGCACTGCGTCGTTTTCCCGGCTTTGTCCACTCCCTCCAGCACGATGAGCGCCCCTCTTTTACACGCCATTAATGCCTTTCTATCAGCGCTAATCCGGTAGATAAATTTCAAAATGTGGCGCTCATGTTTTTAGTCTGTTATAGGAATAAGAGTGGTAGGTTCCTTATCACAGTTTACCCGCCTTTTAATAAAGGAAATTGTCAACAAGGAAGTACGACGACGAACTTCCTGTCTCGGTTGTTATTTTTTTTAAACAACTTTATTGAAATCGAAGAAAAAGTCCATAACTTCTTCTGAAATATTATTGAAAAAACGATAAGACGATAAAAGAACGAGCTATTTTTTGCCGTATTTTTACATTATGAAAATTTGTGCTTGTGGAAAGTCTCGCGAGATTTCCCGCGATAGTTCAGTAGTTAGATCGTTTGTGATGACGTCGTCAGGGAGGCTTGTGATGGTCAGGCATCAAAGCATCAAAGCAAAAATTTATATAAAAGACACCACTGACTTTACTAGCCTGACAGTGTAATTTATCCACACTGACTTTACTAGCCTGACAGTGTAATTTATCCACACTGACTTTACTAGCCTGACAGTGTAATTTATCCACACTGACTTTACTAGCCTAACAGTGTAATTTATCCACACTGACTTTACTAGCCTGACAGTGTAATTTATCCACACTAAAACCGTATGCAATTGCATGAGATGGCTCTTAGTCGAGGGCGATCACGATACTACAGGTCTGACATGTCCAGACTCACCCCAGCATCTAGACCAGAGGACAAACCTCTCAAGGTCCAGCAAGAGACCAAGACCCAGCTGCCGCAAATAATAGCTAAACAGGCAGGTGAGTTCAAGGATCTTCGGGCACGTCAACAGGTTGCTTGGGACAACCTGTCAGCTTTACACAAGCAGCAGGCCACTGCAAGAGCTCTGAAGGAGAAGCAGAGCTTTGACAAGTATGGAGCTATGACAATAGCTGAACTAGTCAAGCAGAGGCAGCAACGGGAGGCTAGCACCGCTGCAATGCGTTACGGGCTCCATGTTGGCCGTCAGGAGCAGATACAGGAGAAGAGGCAGAGAGAGAAGGCAGAGCGTCAGAGAGAGTTGGACTATCAGCAGGCTAGAGAGGCTGACCGCAGGTTGTTCCGAGAGCAGGAGATTTTGAAGGCTGTGATTGCCAGAGAGAACAGAATCGCTGCGAGCAAATTCAATCTCTCTATGGCAGCTAATAAACGTGCCATACTACAGGAGGAGAAAAGGGACAGCCGCAATGCTGCAAACTGCTGTTTGATCCCCAAACCGCCTGCAACAGCAAAGAGGTGCAGGGAGCTCCAGAAACATCAGATTGTTAACAATGGGGCGCCTTTAAAGAAGGACCAGGCAAGCGGCCCCAGTTTCACAGCTGTGAAGGACAGAAAATTGCCTATCTCCAAAGTCTCCACGGCAGCTGATAAATGTGCCAGACCACAGGAGCAGCAAAGGGAGAACTGCGATGCTGCAACTCAACATTTGATCCCAAAACCGCCTGCAACAGCAAAGAGGTGCAGGGAGCTCCAGAAACATCAGATTGTTGACAATGGGGCACCTTTAAAGAAGGACCAGGCAAGCGGCCCCACTTTCACAGCTGTGAAGGACAGAAAATTACCTATCTCCAAAGTCTCCACGGCAGCTGATAAATGTGCCAGACCACAGGAGCAGCAAAGGGAGAACTGCGATGCTGCAACTCAACATTTGATCCCAAAACCGCCTGCAACAGCAAAGAGGTGCAGGGAGCTCCAGAAACATCAGATTGTTGACAATGGGGCACCTTTAAAGAAGGACCAGGCAAGCGGCCCCACTTTCACAGCTGTGAAGGACAGAAAATTACCTATCTCCAAAGTCTCCACGGCAGCTGATAAATGTGCCAGACCACAGGAGCAGCAAAGGGAGAACTGCGATGCTGCAACTCAACATTTGATCCCAAAACCGCCTGCAACAGCAAAGAGGTGCAGGGAGCTCCAGAAACATCAGATTGTTGACAATGGGGTGCCTTTAAAGAAGGACCAGGCAAGCAGCCCCACTTTCACAGCTGTGAAGGACAGAGATTTACCTAAGTCCAATGACTCCCTGGCACCTGAGAAACAGATCAGACCTGAACTGTATGGACCTCATGGTGCATTGAGGAAAGCACAACAGAGGAAAAACTATAGACCCTATATAGGGTGGGGTAACTTTCATGGTATAGAGACCACTTACATAGCTCCAGGTAAAGGCGAGCCAAAATACAGGCTTCCAGAGCTTCCTCGACGTTTGAGACATCCATCGTTGCATTTTCCCCCTACCATTGTGCTCTGCTAACACAATCTAGAGCCCCTCCGTGAGGGAAGGGCTTTCACACAGGGTAAACAGGGATCCGTCCAACTACGTTTCTGCAGTTAGTGGGGAGCCACAATACCGACTTCCAAGACAACTTAAAACTCAGATTCAAAAGCGATTGGATGTCTATGTGTGGGTTTACTCGGGGTGCTCCCGTTTCTCCGCGCACATTTTTAAATAGCAAAAATGGACTAGTGACTAGTCTATATTGATATTGGTGGTGCAGTGGTGAGCACTGTTGCCTCACAGCAAGAGGGTCACAGCTTCAAATCCAGCTTGGTGCTCTCCCTGTGTTTATGTGGGTTTTCTCCGGCTTCCTCCCACAGTCCAAAGACGTGCAGGTTAGGCTATGACTTATGACTCTAAATTACCCGTAGGTGTGGATGTGAGCGTGAATGTCTGTCTATATGTTGTCTGTCTCTATGTGCCCTGCGATGGACTGGCCACCTGTCCAGGGTGAATCCCGCCTTCGCTCAATGCCAGCTGGGATCGGCTGCAGCCCCCCGCGACCCCTAACGGGATAAGAGGTTGAAGATGGAAGGATGGATGGAAGGACTTATATTTTCATTTCAAGTATTTATTTTGTATATAAATACATTCAATAAAGCCTGCACTAAAAATGTTACCTATGAATGTTTTGTTCTGATTATTTTTATGAATACTATCATCAACTTCAGTCCTCATCATACATATCAAAAATGTATTCCTTTTCAGGATTTTAACCCCTAAACTGCCAGTTTTTGTGACTAAACGTTGATTATTATTCAAGGGGGAAAAACATAGACAGTGAATTATTTTCCATCCCATAAATGTAAAAGGATTTTTTTTTTTTTTTTGGTGAGATTATCAAAGCCTGGAGTGTCAAAGATTGGCAACAAAACTGATTTTGATGCAGTTTTATTTTTTGTGTAGTGACAGATTTTGTACAAATAGCTCAATCTGGCTCCCTTATTTATACAAAACACATGCAATAAAGACTTTCATAAAAATATGACCTATTCATGTTTTGTTCCGATTTTTTTTTATGAAAACTATCATCAACTTCAGTCCTCATCATGCATGTCAAATATTCATTCCTTTTCAGATTTTTAATCCTTTAAATGCCAGTTTTGTGATGGCACTTGAATTTTTATGGGAGAAAATGCACAAAAATGGAAATATTTTCAATATAGTGAAAGGAAAGTTGATTGTTTTATCATAAGTATCATAGCCTAGGATATGTCTTTGATGAGCAAAAACATTTATTTTCATGTGGGGTTTTTTTGTGCAATACCAGCGTACAGGCGAGAAATAAGCAAAAATACATGTTTATTTTGAACAACATCAATTCAGGAGTTCAGACTTGTTGCTCCTGATTGTCCCGACCAAAGCCAACTTTCTCTTCCTCAGCAGATCCATTCCCATTACATGCGGTGTAAAAAAAGTTGTCGGTGGTAACGATGTTTCCCCTGAGACCAGTAATCAGGTCCCCTGTTTCCCTGCTGTGTCACGACCTGGTACAACTCAGGCTTGGACTCAATAGCAGACTCAGAAGCAGGGATGGTCAAAAACAATCGGCGTCTTTAATCAAAAAGTCGGGTCGGTACACGGTAGAGCAGATAACAAGCAAACAAGTCCAAAATGGCAGGCAAATGGCAATGTCAAAAAACAAGCAGAGATTCAAAGGCACGAGTAAGCAAAACACGAGGAATAATCGCTGGTACGCTTTTCACGGGGGAATAACACGAACTGGCACAGAAGGAAGGGGAAGCACACATTGAATACTGGTGAGTGACTGACGATGCACATGTGGACACAATCAGGGCGGGGAGAGGACAATCAGACACAGGTGAATGGTGCTGGAAACGGATTGAAATAAAAGAAAAAGTTCATAACTTCTTCTGAAATATTATTGAAAAAACAATAAAACGATAACATAATAAAAGAACGAGTTAATTTTTTGCCGTATTTTTTTACATTATTGTTCCCGATTTGATTGTACATGATGAAAATTAGTGCGTGGAAAGTCTACCGAACTACCGAACTATCGCGAGATTTGGAAAAATCCCGCGATAGTTCAGTAGTTCGATTGTTTGTGATGACGTCATCAGGGAGGCTTGTGATGCTCAAACATCAAAGCATCAAAGCATCAAAGCAGAAAATTTATATAAAAGACACCACTGACTTTACTAGCCTAACAGTGTAATTTATCCACACTGACTTTACTAGCCTGACAGTGTAATTTATCCACACTAAAACTGTATGCAATTGCATGAGATGGCTCTCAGTCGAAGGCGATCACAATACTACAGGTCTGACATGTCCAGACTCACTCCAGCATCTAGACCAGAGGACAAACCTCTCAAGGCCCAGCAAGAGACCAAGACCCAGCTGCCGCAAATAATAGCTAAACAGGCAGGTGAGTTCAAGGATCTTCGGGCACGTCAACAGGTTGCTTGGGACAACCTGTCAGCTTTACACAAGCAGCAGGCCACTGCTAGAGCTCTGAAGGAGAAGCAGAGCTTTGACAAGTATGGAGCTATGACAATAGCTGAACTAGTCAAGCAGAGGCAGCAACGGGAGGCTAGCACCGCTGCAATGCGTTACGGGCTCCATGTTGGCCGTCAGGAGCAGATACAGGAGAAGAGGCAGAGAGAGAAGGCAGAGCGTCAGAGAGAGTTGGACTATCAGCAGGCTAGAGAGGCTGACCGCAGGTTGTTCCGAGAGCAGGAGATTTTGAAGGCTGTGATTGCCAGAGAGAACAGAATCGCTGCGAGCAAATTCAATCTCTCTATGGCAGCTAATAAACGTGCCATACTCCAGGAGGAGAAAAGGGACAACCGCAATGCTGCAAACTGCTGTTTGATCCCCAAACCGCCTCAACAGCAAAGAGGTGCAGGGAGCTCCAGAAACATCAGATTGTTGACAATGGGGCACCATTAAAGAAGGACCAGGCAAGCGGCCCCAGTTTCACAGCTGTGAAGGACAGAAAATTACCTATCTCCAAAGTCTCCACGGCAGCTGATAAATGTGCCAGACCACAGGAGCAGCAAAGGGAGAACTGCGATGCTGCAACTCAACATTTGATCCCAAAACCGCCTGCAACAGCAAAGAGGTGCAGGGAGCTCCAGAAACATCAGATTGTTGACAATGGGGCACCTTTAAAGAAGGACCAGGCAAGCGGCCCCACTTTCACAGCTGTGAAGGACAGAAAATTACCTATCTCCAAAGTCTCCACGGCAGCTGATAAATGTGCCAGACCACAGGAGCAGCAAAGGGAGAACTGCGATGCTGCAACTCAACATTTGATCCCAAAACCGCCTGCAACAGCAAAGAGGTGCAGGGAGCTCCAGAAACATCAGATTGTTGACAATGGGGCACCTTTAAAGAAGGACCAGGCAAGCGGCCCCACTTTCACAGCTGTGAAGGACAGAAAATTACCTATCTCCAAAGTCTCCACGGCAGCTGATAAATGTGCCAGACCACAGGAGCAGCAAAGGGAGAACTGCGATGCTGCAACTCAACATTTGATCCCAAAACCGCCTGCAACAGCAAAGAGGTGCAGGGAGCTCCAGAAACATCAGATTGTTGACAATGGGGCGCCTTTAAAGAAGGACCAGGCAAGCAGCCCCACTTTCACAGCTGTGAAGGACAGAGATTTACCTAAGTCCAATGACTCCCTGGCACCTGAGAAACAGATCAGACCTGAACTGTATGGACCTCATGGTGCATTGAGGAAAGCACAACAGAGGAAAAACTATAGACCCTATATAGGGTGGGGTAACTTTCATGGTATAGAGACCACTTACATAGCTCCAGGTAAAGGCGAGCCAAAATACAGGCTTCCAGAGCTTCCTCGACGTTTGAGACATCCATCGTTGCATTTTCCCCCTACCATTGTGCTCTGCTAACACAATCTAGAGCCCCTCCGTGAGGGAAGGGCTTTCACACAGGGTAAACAGGGATCCGTCCAACTACGTTTCTGCAGTTAGTGGGGAGCCACAATACCGACTTCCAAGACAACTTAAAACTCAGATTCAAAAGCGATTGGATGTCTATGTGTGGGTTTACTCGGGGTGCTCCCGTTTCTCCGCGCACATTTTTAAATAGCAAAAATGGACTAGTGACTAGTCTATATTGATATTGGTGGTGCAGTGGTGAGCACTGTTGCCTCACAGCAAGAGGGTCACAGCTTCAAATCCAGCTTGGTGCTCTCCCTGTGTTTATGTGGGTTTTCTCCGGCTTCCTCCCACAGTCCAAAGACGTGCAGGTTAGGCTATGACTTATGACTCTAAATTACCCGTAGGTGTGGATGTGAGCGTGAATGTCTGTCTATATGTTGTCTGTCTCTATGTGCCCTGCGATGGACTGGCCACCTGTCCAGGGTGAATCCCGCCTTCGCTCAATGCCAGCTGGGATCGGCTGCAGCCCCCCGCGACCCCTAACGGGATAAGAGGTTGAAGATGGAAGGATGGATGGAAGGACTTATATTTTCATTTCAAGATTTATTTTGTATATAAATACATTCAATAAAGCCTGCACTAAAAATGTTACCTATGAATGTTTTGTTCTATTATTTTTATGAATACTATCATCAACTTCAGTCCTCATCATACATATCAAAAATGTATTCCTTTTCAGGATTTTAACCCCTAAACTGCCATTTTTGTGACTAAACGTTGATTATTATTCAAGGGGGAAAAAACATAGACAGTGAATTATTTTCCATCCCATAAATGTAAAAGATTTTTTTTTTTTTTTGGTGAGATTATCAAAGCCTGGAGTGTCAAAGATTGGCAACAAAACTGATTTTGATGCAGTTTTATTTTTTGTGTAGTGACAGATTTTATACAAATAGCTCAATCTGGCTCCCTTATTTATACAAAACACATGCAATAAAGACTTTCATAAAAATATGACCTATTCATGTTTTGTTCCGATTTTTTTTTATGAAAACTATCATCAACTTCAGTCCTCATCATGCATGTCAAATATTCATTCCTTTTCAGATTTTTAATCCTTTAAATCCAGTTTTGTGATGGCACTTGAATTTTTATGGGAGAAAATGCACAAAAATGGAAATATTTTCAATATAGTGAAAGAAAGTTGATTGTTTTATCATAAGTATCATAGCCTAGGATATGTCTTTATAGCAAAAACATTTATTTTCATGTGGGGTTTTTTTGTGCAATACCAGCGTACAGGCGAGAAATAAGCAAAAATACATGTTTATTTTGAACAACATCAATTCAGGAGTTCAGACTTGTTGCTCCTGATTGTCCCGACCAAAGCCAACTTTCTCTTCCTCAGCAGATCCATTCCCATTACATGCGGTGTAAAAAAAGTTGTCGGTGGTAACGATGTTTCCCCTGAGACCAGTAATCAGGTCCCCTGTTTCCCTGCTGTGTCACGACCTGGTACAACTCAGGCTTGGACTCAATAGCAGACTCAGAAGCAGGGATGGTCAAAAACAATCGGCGTCTTTAATCAAAAAGTCGGGTCGGTACACGGTAGAGCAGATAACAAGCAAACAAGTCCAAAATGGCAGGCAAATGGCAATGTCAAAAAACAAGCAGAGATTCAAAGGCACGAGTAAGCAAAACACGAGGAATAATCGCTGGTACGCTTTTCACGGGGGAATAACACGAACTGGCACAGAAGGAAGGGGAAGCACACATTGAATACTGGTGAGTGACTGACGATGCACATGTGGACACAATCAGGGCGGGGAGAGGACAATCAGACACAGGTGAATGGTGCTGGAAACGGATTGAAATAAAAGAAAAAGTTCATAACTTCTTCTGAAATATTATTGAAAAAACAATAAAACGATAACATAATAAAAGAACGAGTTAATTTTTTCCGTATTTTTTTACTTATTGTTCCCATTTGATTGTACATGATGAAAATTAGTGCGTGGAAGTCTACCAACTACCGAACTATCGCGAGATTTGGAAAAATCCCGCGATAGTTCAGTAGTTCGATTGTTTGTGATGACGTCATCAGGGAGGCTTGTGATGCTCAAACATCAAAGCATCAAAGCATCAAAGCAAAAATTTATATAAAAGACACCACTGACTTTACTAGCCTAACAGTGTAATTTATCCACACTGACTTTACTAGCCTGACAGTGTAATTTATCCACACTAAAACTGTATGCAATTGCATGAGATGGCTCTCAGTCGAAGGCGATCACAATACTACAGGTCTGACATGTCCAGACTCACTCCAGCATCTAGACCAGAGGACAAACCTCTCAAGGCCCAGCAAGAGACCAAGACCCAGCTGCCGCAAATAATAGCTAAACAGGCAGGTGAGTTCAAGGATCTTCGGGCACGTCAACAGGTTGCTTGGGACAACCTGTCAGCTTTACACAAGCAGCAGGCCACTGCTAGAGCTCTGAAGGAGAAGCAGAGCTTTGACAAGTATGGAGCTATGACAATAGCTGAACTAGTCAAGCAGAGGCAGCAACGGGAGGCTAGCACCGCTGCAATGCGTTACGGGCTCCATGTTGGCCGTCAGGAGCAGATACAGGAGAAGAGGCAGAGAGAGAAGGCAGAGCGTCAGAGAGAGTTGGACTATCAGCAGGCTAGAGAGGCTGACCGCAGGTTGTTCCGAGAGCAGGAGATTTTGAAGGCTGTGATTGCCAGAGAGAACAGAATCGCTGCGAGCAAATTCAATCTCTCTATGGCAGCTAATAAACGTGCCATACTCCAGGAGGAGAAAAGGGACAACCGCAATGCTGCAAACTGCTGTTTGATCCCCAAACCGCCTGCAACAGCAAAGAGGTGCAGGGAGCTCCAGAAACATCAGATTGTTGACAATGGGGCACCATTAAAGAAGGACCAGGCAAGCGGCCCCAGTTTCACAGCTGTGAAGGACAGAAAATTACCTATCTCCAAAGTCTCCACGGCAGCTGATAAATGTGCCAGACCACAGGAGCAGCAAAGGGAGAACTGCGATGCTGCAACTCAACATTTGATCCCAAAACCGCCTGCAACAGCAAAGAGGTGCAGGGAGCTCCAGAAACATCAGATTGTTGACAATGGGGCACCTTTAAAGAAGGACCAGGCAAGCGGCCCCACTTTCACAGCTGTGAAGGACAGAAAATTACCTATCTCCAAAGTCTCCACGGCAGCTGATAAATGTGCCAGACCACAGGAGCAGCAAAGGGAGAACTGCGATGCTGCAACTCAACATTTGATCCCAAAACCGCCTGCAACAGCAAAGAGGTGCAGGGAGCTCCAGAAACATCAGATTGTTGACAATGGGGCACCTTTAAAGAAGGACCAGGCAAGCGGCCCCACTTTCACAGCTGTGAAGGACAGAAAATTACCTATCTCCAAAGTCTCCACGGCAGCTGATAAATGTGCCAGACCACAGGAGCAGCAAAGGGAGAACTGCGATGCTGCAACTCAACATTTGATCCCAAAACCGCCTGCAACAGCAAAGAGGTGCAGGGAGCTCCAGAAACATCAGATTGTTGACAATGGGGCGCCTTTAAAGAAGGACCAGGCAAGCAGCCCCACTTTCACAGCTGTGAAGGACAGAGATTTACCTAAGTCCAATGACTCCCTGGCACCTGAGAAACAGATCAGACCTGAACTGTATGGACCTCATGGTGCATTGAGGAAAGCACAACAGAGGAAAAACTATAGACCCTATATAGGGTGGGGTAACTTTCATGGTATAGAGACCACTTACATAGCTCCAGGTAAGGGCGAGCCAAAATACAGGCTTCCAGAGCTTCCTCGACGTTTGAGACATCCATCGTTGCATTTTCCCCCTACCATTGTGCTCTGCTAACACAATCTAGAGCCCCTCCGTGAGGGAAGGGCTTTCACACAGGGTAAATAGGGATCCGTCCAACTACGTTTCTGCAGTTAGTGGGGAGCCACAATACCGACTTCCAAGACAACTTAAAACTCAGATTCGAAAGCGATTGGATGTCTATGTGTGGGTTTACTCGGGGTGCTCCCGTTTCTCCCCGCACATTTTTAAATAGCAAAAATGGACTAGTGACTAGTCTATATTGATATTGGTGGTGCAGTGGTGAGCACTGTTGCCTCACAGCAAGAGGGTCACAGCTTCAAATCCAGCTTGGTGCTCTCCCTGTGTTTATGTGGGTTTTCTCCGGCTTCCTCCCACAGTCCAAAGACGTGCAGGTTAGGCTATGACTTATGACTCTAAATTACCCGTAGGTGTGGATGTGAGCGTGAATGTCTGTCTATATGTTGCCTGTCTCTATGTGCCCTGCGACGGACTGGCCACCTGTCCAGGGTGAATCCCGCCTTCGCTCAATGCCAGCTAGGATCGGCTGCAGCCCCCCGCGACCCCTAACGGGATAAGAGGTTGAAGATGGAAGGATGGATGGAAGGACTTATATTTTCATTTCAAGTATTTATTTTGTATATAAATACATTCAATAAAGCCTGCACTAAAAATGTTACCTATGAATGTTTTGTTCTGATTATTTTTATGAATACTATCATCAACTTCAGTCCTCATCATACATATCAAAAATTTATTCCTTTTCAGGATTTTAACCCCTAAACTGCCAGTTTTTGTGACTAAACGATTATTATTCAAGGGGGAAAAAACATAGACAGTGAATTATTTTCCATCCCATAAATGTAAAATGATTTTTTTTTTTTTTTGGTGAGATTATCAAAGCCTGGAGTGTCAAAGATTGGCAACAAAACTGATTTTGATGCAGTTTTATTTTTTGTGTAGTGACAGATTTTGTACAAATAGCTCAATCTGGCTCTCTTATTTATACAAAACACATGCAATAAAGACTTTCATAAAAATATGACCTATTCATGTTTTGTTCCGATTTTTTTTTATGAAAACTATCATCAACTTCAGTCCTCATCATGCATGTCAAATATTCATTCCTTTTCAGATTTTTAATCCTTTAAATGCCAGTTTTGTGATGGCACTTGAATTTTTATGGGAGAAAATGCACAAAAATGGAAATATTTTCAATATAGTGAAAGGAAAGTTGATTGTTTTATCATAAGTATCATAGCCTAGGATATGTCTTTGATGAGCAAAAACATTTATTTTCATGTGGGGTTTTTTTTGTGCAATACCAGCGTACAGGCGAGAAATAAGCAAAAATACATGTTTATTTTGAACAACATCAATTCAGGAGTTCAGACTTGTTGCTCCTGATTGTCCCGACCAAAGCCAACTTTCTCTTCCTCAGCAGATCCATTCCCAGCACATGCGGTGTAAAAAAAGTTGTCGGTGGTAACGGTGTTTCCCCTGAGACCAGTAATCAGGTCCCCTGTTTCCCTGCTGTGTCACGACTTGGTACAACTCAGGCTTGGACTCAATAGCAGACTCAGAAGCAGGGATGGTCAAAAACAATCGGCGTCTTTAATCAAAAAGTCGGGTCGGTACACGGTAGAGCAGATAACAAGCAAACAAGTCCAAAATGGCAGGCAAATGGCAATGTCAAAAAACAAGCAGAGATTCAAAGGCACGAGTAAGCAAAACACGAGGAATAATCGCTGGTACGCTTTTCACGGGGGAATAACACGAACTGGCACAGAAGGAAGGGGAAGCACACATTGAATACTGGTGAGTGACTGACGATGCACATGTGGACACAATCAGGGCGGGGAGAGGACAATCAGACACAGGTGAATGGTGCTGGAAACGGATTGAAATAAAAGAAAAAGTTCATAACTTCTTCTGAAATATTATTGAAAAAACAATAAAACGATAACATAATAAAAGAACGAGTTAATTTTTTGCCGTATTTTTTTACATTATTGTTCCCGATTTGATTGTACATGATGAAAATTAGTGCGTGGAAAGTCTACCGAACTATCGCGAGATCTGGAAAAATCCCGCGATAGTTCAGTAGTTCGATTGTTTGTGATGACGTCATCAGGGAGGCTTGTGATGCTCAAACATCAAAGCATCAAAGCATCAAAGCAAAAATTTATATAAAAGACACCACTGACTTTACTAGCCTAACAGTGAAATTTATCCATACTGACTTTACTAGCCTAACAGTGTAATTTATCCACACTGACTTTACTAGCCTAACAGTGTAATTTATCCACACTGACTTTACTAGCCTGACAGTGTAATTTATCCACACTAAAACCGTATGCAATTGCATGAGATGGCTCTTAGTCGAGGGCGATCACAATACTACAGGTCTGACATGTCCAGACTCACCCCAGCATCTAGACCAGAGGACAAACCTCTCAAGGTCCAGCAAGAGACCAAGACCCAGCTGCCGCAAATAATAGCTAAACAGGCAGGTGAGTTCAAGGATCTTCGGGCACGTCAACAGGTTGCTTGGGACAACCTGTCAGCTTTACACAAGCAGCAGGCCACTGCTAGAGCTCTGAAGGAGAAGCAGAGCTTTGACAAGTATGGAGCTATGACAATAGCTGAACTAGTCAAGCAGAGGCAGCAACGGGAGGCTAGCACCGCTGCAATGCGTTACGGGCTCCATGTTGGCCGTCAGGAGCAGATACAGGAGAAGAGGCAGAGAGAGAAGGCAGAGCGTCAGAGAGAGTTGGACTATCAGCAGGCTAGAGAGGCTGACCGCAGGTTGTTCCGAGAGCAGGAGATTTTGAAGGCTGTGATTGCCAGAGAGAACAGAATCGCTGCGAGCAAATTCAATCTCTCTATGGCAGCTAATAAACGTGCCATACTCCAGGAGGAGAAAAGGGACAGCCGCAATGCTGCAACCTGCTGTTTGATCCCCAAACCGCCTGCAACAGCAAAGAGGTGCAGGGAGCTCCAGAAACATCAGATTGTTAACAATGGGGCGCCTTTAAAGAAGGACCAGGCAAGCGGCCCCAGTTTCACAGCTGTGAAGGACAGAAAATTACCTATCTCCAAAGTCTCCACGGCAGCTGATAGATGTGCCAGACCACAGGAGCAGCAAAGGGAGAACTGCGATGCTGCAACTCAACATTTGATCCCAAAACCGCCTGCAACAGCAAAGAGGTGCAGGGAGCTCCAGAAACATCAGATTGTTGACAATGGGGCACCTTTAAAGAAGGACCAGGCAAGCGGCCCCACTTTCACAGCTGTGAAGGACAGAAAATTACCTATCTCCAAAGTCTCCACGGCAGCTGATAAATGTGCCAGACCACAGGAGCAGCAAAGGGAGAACTGCGATGCTGCAACTCAACATTTGATCCCAAAACCGCCTGCAACAGCAAAGAGGTGCAGGGAGCTCCAGAAACATCAGATTGTTGACAATGGGGCACCTTTAAAGAAGGACCAGGCAAGCGGCCCCACTTTCACAGCTGTGAAGGACAGAAAATTACCTATCTCCAAAGTCTCCACGGCAGCTGATAAATGTGCCAGACCACAGGAGCAGCAAAGGGAGAACTGCGATGCTGCAACTCAACATTTGATCCCAAAACCGCCTGCAACAGCAAAGAGGTGCAGGGAGCTCCAGAAACATCAGATTGTTGACAATGGGGCGCCTTTAAAGAAGGACCAGGCAAGCAGCCCCACTTTCACAGCTGTGAAGGACAGAGATTTACCTAAGTCCAATGACTCCCTGGCACCTGAGAAACAGATCAGACCTGAACTGTATGGACCTCATGGTGCATTGAGGAAAGCACAACAGAGGAAAAACTATAGACCCTATATAGGGTGGGGTAACTTTCATGGTATAGAGAGCACTTACATAGCTCCAGGTAAGGGCGAGCCAAAATACAGGCTTCCAGAGCTTCCTCGACGTTTGAGAAATCCATCGTTGCATTTTCCCCCTGCCATTGTGCTCTGCTAACACAATCTAGAGCCCCTCCGTGAGGGAAGGGCTTTCACACAGGGTAAATAGGGATCCGTCCAACTACGTTTCTGCAGTTAGTGGGGAGCCACAATACCGACTTCCAAGACAACTTAAAACTCAGATTCGAAAGCGATTGGATGTCTATGTGTGGGTTTACTCGGGGTGCTCCCGTTTCTCCCCGCACATTTTTAAATAGCAAAAATGGACTAGTGACTAGTCTATATTGATATTGGTGGTGCAGTGGTGAGCACTGTTGCCTCACAGCAAGAGGGTCACAGCTTCAAATCCAGCTTGGTGCTCTCCCTGTGTTTATGTGGGTTTTCTCCGGCTTCCTCCCACAGTCCAAAGACGTGCAGGTTAGGCTATGACTTATGACTCTAAATTACCCGTAGGTGTGGATGTGAGCGTGAATGTCTGTCTATATGTTGCCTGTCTCTATGTGCCCTGCGACGGACTGGCCACCTGTCCAGGGTGAATCCCGCCTTCGCTCAATGCCAGCTGGGAACGGCTGCAGCCCCCCGCGACCCCTAACGGGATAAGAGGTTGAAGATGGAAGGATGGATGGAAGGACTTATATTTTCATTTCAAGTATTTATTTTGTATATAAATACATTCAATAAAGCCTGCACTAAAAATGTTACCTATGAATGTTTTGTTCTGATTATTTTTATGAATACTATCATCAACTTCAGTCCTCATCATACATATCAAAAATTTATTCCTTTTCAGGATTTTAACCCCTAAACTGCCAGTTTTTGTGACTAAACGTTGATTATTATTCAAGGGGGAAAAACACTAGACAGTGAATTATTTTCCATCCCATAAATGTAAAATGATTTTTTTTTTTTTTGTGAGATTATCAAAGCCTGGAGTGTCAAAGATTGGCAACAAAACTGATTTTGATGCAGTTTTATTTTTTGTGTAGTGACAGATTTTATACAAATAGCTCAATCTGGCTCCCTTATTTATACAAAACACATGCAATAAAGACTTTCATAAAAATATGACCTATTCATGTTTTGTTCCGATTTTTTTTTATGAAAACTATCATCAACTTCAGTCCTCATCATGCATGTCAAATATTCATTCCTTTTCAGATTTTTAATCCTTTAAATGCCAGTTTTGTGATGGCACTTGAAGTTTTATGGGAGAAAATGCACAAAAATGGAAATATTTTCAATATAGCGAAAGGAAAGTTGATTGTTTTATCATAAGTATCATAGCCTAGGATATGTCTTGGATGAGCAAAAACATTTATTTTCATGTGGGGTTTTTTTTGTGCAATACCAGCGTACAGGCGAGAAATAAGCAAAAATACATGTTTATTTTGAACAACATCAATTCAGGAGTTCAGACTTGTTGCTCCTGATTGTCCCGACCAAAGCCAACTTTCTCTTCCTCAGCAGATCAATTCCCAGCACATGCGGTGTAAAAAAAGTTGTCGGTGGTAACGGTGTTTCCCCTGAGACCAGTAATCAGGTCCCCTGTTTCCCTGCTGTGTCACGACTTGGTACAACTCAGGCTTGGACTCAATAGCAGACTCAGAAGCAGGGATGGTCAAAAACAATCGGCGTCTTTAATCAAAAAGTCGGGTCGGTACACGGTAGAGCAGATAACAAGCAAACAAGTCCAAAATGGCAGGCAAATGGCAATGTCAAAAAACAAGCAGAGATTCAAAGGCACGAGTAAGCAAAACACGAGGAATAATCGCTGGTACGCTTTTCACGGGGGAATAACACGAACTGGCACAGAAGGAAGGGGAAGCACACATTGAATACTGGTGAGTGACTGACGATGCACATGTGGACACAATCAGGGCGGGGAGAGGACAATCAGACACAGGTGAATGGTGCTGGAAACGGATTGAAATAAAAGAAAAAGTTCATAACTTCTTCTGAAATATTATTGAAAAAACAATAAAACGATAACATAATAAAAGAACAAGTTAATTTTTTGCCGTATTTTTTTACATTATTGTTCCCGATTTGATTGTACATGATGAAAATTAGTGCGTGGAAAGTCTACCGAACTATCGCGAGATTTGGAAAAATCCCGCGATAGTTCAGTAGTTCGATTGTTTGTGATGACGTCATCAGGGAGGCTTGTGATGCTCAAACATCAAAGCATCAAAGCATCAAAGCATCAAAGCAAAAATTTATATAAAAGACACCACTGACTTTACTAGCCTAACAGTGTAATTTATCCACACTGACTTTACTAGCCTGACAGTGTAATTTATCCACACTGACTTTACTAGCCTGACAGTGTAATTTATCCACACTGACTTTACTAGCCTGACAGTGTAATTTATCCACACTAAAACCGTATGCAATTGCATGAGATGGCTCTTAGTCGAGGGCGATCACGATACTACAGGTCTGACATGTCCAGACTCACCCCAGCATCTAGACCAGAGGACAAACCTCTCAAGGTCCAGCAAGAGACTAAGACCCAGCTGCCGCAAATAATAGCTAAACAGGCAGGTGAGTTCAAGGATCTTCGGGCACGTCAACAGGTTGCTTGGGACAACCTGTCAGCTTTACACAAGCAGCAGGCCACTGCTAGAGCTCTGAAGGAGAAGCAGAGCTTTGACAAGTATGGAGCTATGACAATAGCTGAACTAGTCAAGCAGAGGCAGCAACGGGAGGCTAGCACCGCTGCAATGCGTTACGGGCTCCATGTTGGCCGTCAGGAGCAGATACAGGAGAAGAGGCAGAGAGAGAAGGCAGAGCGTCAGAGAGAGTTGGACTATCAGCAGGCTAGAGAGGCTGACCGCAGGTTGTTCCGAGAGCAGGAGATTTTGAAGGCTGTGATTGCCAGAGAGAACAGAATCGCTGCGAGCAAATTCAATCTCTCTATGGCAGCTAATAAACGTGCCATACTACAGGAGGAGAAAAGGGACAGCCGCAATGCTGCAACCTGCTGTTTGATCCCCAAACCGCCTGCAACAGCAAAGAAGTGCAGGGAGCTCCAGAAACATCAGATTGTTAACAATGGGGCGCCTTTAAAGAAGGACCAGGCAAGCGGCCCCAGTTTCACAGCTGTGAAGGACAGAAAATTGCCTATCTCCAAAGTCTCCACGGCAGCTGATAAATGTGCCAGACCACAGGAGCAGCAAAGGGAGAACTGCGATGCTGCAACTCAACATTTGATCCCAAAACCGCCTGCAACAGCAAAGAGGTGCAGGGAGCTCCAGAAACATCAGATTGTTGACAATGGGGCACCTTTAAAGAAGGACCAGGCAAGCGGCCCCACTTTCACAGCTGTGAAGGACAGAAAATTACCTATCTCCAAAGTCTCCACGGCAGCTGATAAATGTGCCAGACCACAGGAGCAGCAAAGGGAGAACTGCGATGCTGCAACTCAACATTTGATCCCAAAACCGCCTGCAACAGCAAAGAGGTGCAGGGAGCTCCAGAAACATCAGATTGTTGACAATGGGGCGCCTTTAAAGAAGGACCAGGCAAGCGGCCCCACTTTCACAGCTGTGAAGGACAGAAAATTACCTATCTCCAAAGTCTCCACAGCAGCTGATAAATGTGCCAGACCACAGGAGCAGCAAAGGGAGAACTGCGACGCTGCAACTCAACATTTGATCCCAAAACCGCCTGCAACAGCAAAGAGGTGCAGGGAGCTCCAGAAACATCAGATTGTTGACAATGGGGCACCTTTAAAGAAGGACCAGGCAAGCAGCCCCACTTTCACAGCTGTGAAGGACAGAGATTTACCTAAGTCCAATGACTCCCTGGCACCTGAGAAACAGATCAGACCTGAACTGTATGGACCTCATGGTGCATTGAGGAAAGCACAACAGAGGAAAAACTATAGACCCTATATAGGGTGGGGTAACTTTCATGGTATAGAGACCACTTACATAGCTCCAGGTAAGGGCGAGCCAAAATACAGGCTTCCAGAGCTTCCTCGACGTTTGAGACATCCATCGTTGCATTTTCCCCCTACCATTGTGCTCTGCTAACACAATCTAGAGCCCCTCCGTGAGGGAAGGGCTTTCACACAGGGTAAATAGGGATCCGTCCAACTACGTTTCTGCAGTTAGTGGGGAGCCACAATACCGACTTCCAAGACAACTTAAAACTCAGATTCGAAAGCGATTGGATGTCTATGTGTGGGTTTACTCGGGGTGCTCCCGTTTCTCCCCGCACATTTTTAAATAGCAAAAATGGACTAGTGACTAGTCTATATTGATATTGGTGGTGCAGTGGTGAGCACTGTTGCCTCACAGCAAGAGGGTCACAGCTTCAAATCCAGCTTGGTGCTCTCCCTGTGTTTATGTGGGTTTTCTCCGGCTTCCTCCCACAGTCCAAAGACGTGCAGGTTAGGCTATGACTTATGACTCTAAATTACCCGTAGGTGTGGATGTGAGCGTGAATGTCTGTCTATGTGTTGCCTGTCTCTATGTGCCCTGCGACGGACTGGCCACCTGTCCAGGGTGAATCCCGCCTTCGCTCAATGCCAGCTAGGATCGGCTGCAGCCCCCCGCAACCCCTAACGGGATAAGAGGTTGAAGATGGAAGGATGGATGGAAGGAGTTATATTTTCATTTCAAGTATTTATTTTGTATATAAATACATTCAATAAAGCCTGCACTAAAAATGTTACCTATGAATGTTTTGTTCTGATTATTTTTATGAATACTATCATCAACTTCAGTCCTCATCATACATATCAAAAATTTATTCCTTTTCAGGATTTTAACCCCTAAACTGCCAGTTTTTGTGACTAAACGTTGATTATTATTCAAGGGGGAAAAACATAGACAGTGAATTATTTTCCATCCCATAAATGTAAAATGATTTTTTTTTTTTTTTGGTGAGATTATCAAAGCCTGGAGTGTCAAAGATTGGCAACAAAACTGATTTTGATGCAGTTTTATTTTTTGTGTAGTGACAGATTTTATACAAATAGCTCAATCTGGCTCCCTTATTTATACAAAACACATGCAATAAAGACTTTCATAAAAATATGACCTATTCATGTTTTGTTCCGATTTTTTTTTATGAAAACTATCATCAACTTCAGTCTTCATCATGCATGTCAAATATTCATTCCTTTTCAGATTTTTAATCCTTTAAATGCCAGTTTTGTGATGGCACTTGAATTTTTATGGGAGAAAATGCACAAAAATGGAAATATTTTCAATATAGTGAAAGGAAAGTTGATTGTTTTATCATAAGTATCATAGCCTAGGATATGTCTTTGATGAGCAAAAACATTTATTTTCATGTGGGGTTTTTTTTTGTGCAATACCAGCGTACAGGCGAGAAATAAGCAAAAATACATGTTTATTTTGAACAACATCAATTCAGGAGTTCAGACTTGTTGCCCCTGATTGTCCCGACCAAAGCCAACTTTCTCTTCCTCAGCAGATCCATTCCCAGCACATGCGGTGTAAAAAAAGTTGTCAGTGGTAACGGTGTTTCCCCTGAGACCAGTAATCAGGTCCCCTGTTTCCCTGCTGTGTCACGACTTGGTACAACTCAGGCTTGGACTCAATAGCAGACTCAGAAGCAGGGATGGTCAAAAACAATCGGCGTCTTTAATCAAAAAGTCGGGTCGGTACACGGTAGAGCAGATAACAAGCAAACAAGTCCAAAATGGCAGGCAAATGGCAATGTCAAAAAACAAGCAGAGATTCAAAGGCACGAGTAAGCAAAACACGAGGAATAATCGCTGGTACGCTTTTCACGGGGGAATAACACGAACTGGCACAGAAGGAAGGGGAAGCACACATTGAATACTGGTGAGTGACTGACGATGCACATGTGGACACAATCAGGGCGGGGAGAGGACAATCAGACACAGGTGAATGGTGCTGGAAACGGATTGAAATAAAAGAAAAAGTTCATAACTTCTTCTGAAATATTATTGAAAAAACAATAAAACGATAACATAATAAAAGAACGAGTTAATTTTTTGCCGTATTTTTTTACATTATTGTTCCCGATTTGATTGTACATGATGAAAATTAGTGCGTGGAAAGTCTACCGAACTATCGCGAGATTTGGAAAAATCCCGCGATAGTTCAGTAGTTCGATTGTTTGTGATGACGTCATCAGGGAGGCTTGTGATGCTCAAACATCAAAGCATCAAAGCATCAAAGCAAAAATTTATATAAAAGACACCACTGACTTTACTAGCCTGACAGTGTAATTTATCCACACTGACTTTACTAGCCTGACAGTGTAATTTATCCACACTGACTTTACTAGCCTAACAGTGTAATTTATCCACACTGACTTTACTAGCCTGACAGTGTAATTTATCCACACTGACTTTACTACCTACATTAATTTATCCACACTGACTTTACTAGCCTGACAGTGTAATTTATCCACACTAAAACCGTATGCAATTGCATGAGATGGCTCTTAGTCGAGGGCGATCACGATACTACAGGTCTGACATGTCCAGACTCACCCCAGCATCTAGACCAGAGGACAAACCTCTCAAGGTCCAGCAAGAGACCAAGACCCAGCTGCCGCAAATAATAGCTAAACAGGCAGGTGAGTTCAAGGATCTTCGGGCACGTCAACAGGTTGCTTGGGACAACCTGTCAGCTTTACACAAGCAGCAGGCCACTGCTAGAGCTCTGAAGGAGAAGCAGAGCTTTGACAAGTATGGAGCTATGACAATAGCTGAACTAGTCAAGCAGAGGCAGCAACGGGAGGCTAGCACCGCTGCAATGCGTTACGGGCTCCATGTTGGCCGTCAGGAGCAGATACAGGAGAAGAGGCAGAGAGAGAAGGCAGAGCGTCAGAGAGAGTTGGACTATCAGCAGGCTAGAGAGGCTGACCGCAGGTTGTTCCGAGAGCAGGAGATTTTGAAGGCTGTGATTGCCAGAGAGAACAGAATCGCTGCGAGCAAATTCAATCTCTCTATGGCAGCTAATAAACGTGCCATACTACAGGAGGAGAAAAGGGACAGCCGCAATGCTGCAACCTGCTGTTTGATCCCCAAACCGCCTGCAACAGCAAAGAAGTGCAGGGGGCTCCAGAAACATCAGATTGTTAACAATGGGGCGCCTTAAAAAGGACCAGGCAAGCCCCCACTTTCACAGCTGTGAAGGACAGAAAATCCACTCCAAATCTCCACGGCAGCTAAAATGTGCCAGACCACAGGAGCAGCAAAGGAGAACTGCATCCAACCAACTTATCCCAAACCCCTGCAACAGCAAAGAGGTGCAGGGACTCCAGAAACATCAGATTGTTGACAATGGGGCACCTTTAAAGAAGGACCAGGCAAGCGGCCCCACTTTCACAGCTGTGAAGGACAGAAAATTACCTATCTCCAAAGTCTCCACGGCAGCTGATAGATGTGCCAGACCACAGGAGCAGCAAAGGGAGAACTGCGATGCTGCAACTCAACATTTGATCCCAAAACCGCCTGCAACAGCAAAGAGGTGCAGGGAGCTCCAGAAACATCAGATTGTTGACAATGGGGCACCTTTAAAGAAGGACCAGGCAAGCAGCCCCACTTTCACAGCTGTGAAGGACAGAAAATTACCTATCTCCAAAGTCTCCACGGCAGCTGATAAATGTGCCAGACCACAGGAGCAGCAAAGGGAGAACTGCGATGCTGCAACTCAACATTTGATCCCAAAACCGCCTGCAACAGCAAAGAGGTGCAGGGAGCTCCAGAAACATCAGATTGTTGACAATGGGGCGCCTTTAAAGAAGGACCAGGCAAGCAGCCCCACTTTCACAGCTGTGAAGGACAGAGATTTACCTAAGTCCAATGACTCCCTGGCACCTGAGAAACAGATCAGACCTGAACTGTATGGACCTCATGGTGCATTGAGGAAAGCACAACAGAGGAAAAACTATAGACCCTATATAGGGTGGGGTAACTTTCATGGTATAGAGACCACTTACATAGCTCCAGGTAAAGGCGAGCCAAAATACAGGCTTCCAGAGCTTCCTCGACGTTTGAGACATCCATCGTTGCATTTTCCCCCTGCCATTGTGCTCTGCTAACACAATCTAGAGCCCCTCCGTGAGGGAAGGGCTTTCACACAGGGTAAATAGGGATCCGTCCAACTACGTTTCTGCAGTTAGTGGGGAGCCACAATACCGACTTCCAAGACAACTTAAAACTCAGATTCGAAAGCGATTGGATGTCTATGTGTGGGTTTACTCGGGGTGCTCCCGTTTCTCCCCGCACATTTTTAAATAGCAAAAATGGACTAGTGACTAGTCTATATTGATATTGGTGGTGCAGTGGTGAGCACTGTTGCCTCACAGCAAGAGGGTCACAGCTTCAAATCCAGCTTGGTGCTCTCCCTGTGTTTATGTGGGTTTTCTCCGGCTTCCTCCCACAGTCCAAAGACGTGCAGGTTAGGCTATGACTTATGACTCTAAATTGCCCGTAGGTTTGGATGTGAGCGTGAATGGTTGTCTGTCTCTATATTGTCTGTCTCTATGTGCCCTGCAATGGACTGGCCACCTGTCCAGGGTGAACCCCAGCTTCGCTCAATGCCAGCTAGGATCGGCTCCAGCCCCCCTGCGACCCCTAACGGGATAAGAGGTTGAAGATGGAAGGATGGATGGAAGGATGGATGTGTAGATTTATATTTTCATTTCAAATATTTATTTTGTCTTTCTAAGTGACGTATGTGTGTAGCGGACTCAGGACACACCACAAAAAAAGAATCGCGACCACGACACCACGGCCTTCTTCAGAACGCTCCTTTAATGCTGCAGTGATATAGCATATGACAGGGACTGCATCAATTCACAATATTTCCTCAGACTGCTGTGAGGGAAACACATGATAACAATGTAAAATAAATGCAAAATAAAATAAATACTCTCTGCCTGACATATAATTTCAATTGCAGGATAAACACAGTGACTTCCCTTAGGCACACACACATTAGAACCAGAATAACACATGTAACATTAGTTTCACGCAAATTCCATTAGGAGACTACATTTCCCATAATGCCATGGGTCACAAGGCGCGAGCCAACGGTAGCGCACCACAACAACATAATGGAGAACAACATTACACTAACTCAGCGCTAACTTTCAAACGCTATGCAATACAGGCGCTCGCTTTATACATTACAACTATCTCCAGAACATAGTCGTGGTGTTGTATATTAACAGTGGCATATATTTTATTTTAGAGAATTCTCCGTCATCCTACCTGTCTCTTCCAGTTCCAAATACAGACTGAAAGAGACTTCTCCGCCCCTCGCACCTCAGTTCAATTGGCGGGGGGGGGGGGGGGTTCAATAACAAAAAAACACTCAATATACTCACATGACACCAAAAGACAGTTTGAATATTGTCTGTTTGTTCAGATTGGAAACAAAGTCACGACACTATTGAGATTAATTTTACGTAATCATTTTATATTAAATCACATTGTGTAAGTACTAGAAATCAGTCCCCCCCCCCCCCCCATTATCAGCAAATAAAGTGTCCCCTCTTTCAGATGATCAATTTACCCCACAAAAGATAATTAAAATTTTATTAATTAAACACCCCATTACTTTCTTCCTCACTAACTTATTTTATTAATAATTTGGGATGGTTTTTCCTTATATTTAAAACACCTCTTATATTGATGATTTTCCCTGTTTGTGGTTGTTGGAGGCGGAGTGATAGAGGAGGGAGATTGAATGGTTGGGGGTGTGGAGAGACGAGACTGGTTCCTGTCGTGGCTGTGGCCGGCACTCGGGGTGCTGTTCGCCTTTAGTGTGCCGGCGGGACACCGGGCCGCCCAGGGGCGGAGCCCCTTAGGGACGGGGAGGCGGCCCCCACCCCCAACCCGATCCCCCCCCCCCCCCACACCATCTTCCCCCCCCCGCCACTGACCGCCGCTGCTCCCAAGACAGCGGGGTTCTCCCAGCCTCAAACAAAGGGTCATGTTTTGACCCCGGTCCCCAGCAGAAAGCCGACAGTCCACTAAATTCTTCTTCTCAACCTCTTCACCTTCACCTAACCAACACTAATGACCCCGATTGGGCGCAGCCCCCGCCCCCCACCCCCATCGACCCCTTCAGAAACATCCTTCCCTACACCCGCCCAAATACACCAACCACAACCAACACACCCACAGCCCCACCCACACAGATACCCTGACACTTGGGGGGTCCCCAGGCCCCTGTGGTTCCCCCAACCAACATTTAAGACCCAACACATCATTCCCATCCCCCACCACCACCCCCCACCCCATTTTCAACCCAAAACAATTTAACACCCCCACAAACCATTCACCCACCCCACCCCACCACACACTTACCCCCCCCCCCCCCACCCACACCCCCCCCCCCCCCACACCCAAAATAAAAAAAAAAACACAAAAAAAAAACCAACAAAACCACCAACAAACAAAAACAACAAAAACCAAAAAACCAAAAATTAACTCTTACACCACCACAACAACCACAAAAAAAAAAAATGAAATCCCACCACACCAAAAACAGCTACCCCCTAGAGGGCAACAATCACCAGATTTTAGACCCCCATAGGATAAATGGTGTCGGGTGCCCAAGAAGGAGATTACCTACCCGACACCACCCCCCTCACCCACCACCATTTTACCATTTACAACACCCCAAGCCCTCCCCCCAACCTTACACCTCCACCCTAACAGACACCACACCCCCCAAAACACACCCAAAACACCACAACCCAGAACCCACCACCACCACACCCCCCCCCCCCACCCCTCATCCCAAGAACACCCCCCCCTTAACAAACCAAAGCCCCCCTCCCACCCCACCAACCAACCAACCCCCCCAGGACCCCCCCACACACCAACCCAATTAGCAACCCACCCACACCACCCACCACCCCCCACCCTACCAACCTATCCCCCCTCCCCTACCAACCAAAACATCCAAAACTACCCCCTTTCCACCACCACCACACAAAAACCACCACCACCCCCCCCCCACCACCCCAATAAACCACCTCCCACCCACCCCAACCCCCAAACCACCCTACGCCCACCACTCGGCGACCACCCTCCCCCCCAGACCAACAACCTCCACCCTTTTACCCCCCCCCTTCAGCAAAATAACCCACCAAACACCCCCCCCTCCCACACCCACTAAACAACAACAACACACACCACACACCCCCCCCCCCCCCACCCAACCCCCCCCCCCCCCCCCCCCCCCCCCCCCCCCCAAACAACAAGATACCAATTCACCCACATTGCAAGGGAATAGTTAATGCTAGTCAGGGTTTTCACCATATAAAGGTTTTGGACTGGAGATAGTCCTAAACCTGGACACAATTATGATGTGGGGTGGGGAGGACACTCCCCTCAGTTAGTGCATATGTTGGCCATCTATTTGAGACACTCTCCACTGTAGTGGAGGCAGTGAAGAAGCATCAGGCTACAGCATCTACTAACAATTATTGTCAGTGAGTTTTAGTAATGTGAGGGGATGGTATCTTTTTTTTAATAATAAAAAAAAAGGGTTTTTCCCAAACTTCAAGGCGCTTTAAAGGCCCATATAAGATCTTAGAGAGGGTCACAGAGGTGCTGTATCGGGTGCCCCATGTAGGAGGGGGCAAACGAGCAAACCCCTAAGCCCTCGTCCAGGTCCTGCGCTGCTCCGGGTCGCGACCCCCCCGGGCGCGGGCCCCCCCCCGGGGGGGGGGTGGGGCGGTGTTGTTGTGACCCCAAAGGGGCCCCCGGCCCCGATCTAATTTTTTTTCCCCCCCCCCCGGGGGAAGGTCGGGTCAAAAGGGGATGAAGGTTTTGCGGCCCCTTCAGGAATGGCTCCCGTTTTCCAAAAGAAATGCTTTATTTTCCTTAGGGGGCTTCATTTCCGGGGGGCCCGGTTTGCGTTTTTTTTTTTTTTTTTTTTTTAAGGGACGTCCCTTTTTTTTGGGGGGGGGGGGGTTTTGTTGTATTGTGGGGGGGGTGGTTTCTCCTGGCGGATTTGTAAGAACACCCTCGGTTTGATTGATGATTTTCACCTGTGTGTGGTTGTTAGGAGGCGGAGTGATAAAGGAGGGAGATTGAATGGTTGGGGGTGTGTGAGAGACGAGACTGGTTCCTGTCGTGGCTGTGGCCGGCACGGTGCGGGTGGGTGCTGTTCGCAACTTGTAGTGTTGCCGGCAGTGAAGACAGCAGACAGGGGGTCCGTTCCTGCGTTAGGAGGGGAGGCTGGATGCCTCCTTTAGGTAGAGAGGGACTGGGGTTTAGTTGCGGCCTCGCCTGAGCTACAGAACGCTTCGTTAATCCTCGTGGATGCCTCACCTCACGCCAGACTGAGCTGCTTGCCGCCGCTGCTGAGTGCCGCTGTTGCTTCCGGAGAGCCCGGGGGGTCCTGCCAGCGTCAACGGACGGGTCCATGTGTGCACCCCCACGGGGGGGTCTCGTCGCCAGGGGGGCGAGATAAGTCTCGAACAGTTCCACTTTAAATGTCTGTCTGTCTTGCTAGACGCTTCTTCACCTTGCAACCTTTAGTAGCTGTTGCAAACTAGCTTTTAGGTAATTGACTTCGGGCAGGGACTGTGGGGGGGAATTGTTGGTGGCTGAGGCAGCCCTCCGCCTCCCCCTAGTGATAGTGGTGGGTTGCGCCGGTCCATGTGCTAGAGCGCTCACGTTTTGGTTGCAGTGAATTGGTACTGATTTCCTGTTCCCTTTGAGTGCTGTGAATTATTGGTTGCGTGTTTTACCAGGGTGTGCTGTGTAGTATCTGCAGTATATTTTATTGGGGTGGACTGTGTGGTAGCTGCAGTGTGTTTACCGGAGTGCTGTGATTTACTTGCAGAGCAATCAGCCATAGGGTGCCAGGTGCATGCAGGGGTGTACTTGGGACGTCGGGGGGTGCCTAGGCCCCTGTGGTTGGCCCCCATCTAGTCATCCTGTCCTGAGAAGTCAACATTTTCAATGAATTAGTCCCTTTAATAAAGTTGCATTGCATATATTCTATTCCTGTGTTTGTGGTGATCTATTCTGGCCTCTGACACCGGACCACACCGGGCAACAAAGGTGGTGGCAGCTGACGCCATTTTGCAACCTCTAAAATACAAAGTTTATTACACTTTGTATCACCTTAAAGTTGAGCTACAGTTAGATTAACTGATGCTCACATGACTGTGGTGATCATGGTAAGCTGGAATCGAAAACACAATACGACTGGGAAGAACTTATGATACATAATCTGTGCTCTTTAATTAGTTAGTTTCGATTATAATAAATCTGTAGCTGTTAGGGCCCTTGATGGACAAAGTAACTCCACTCACTCATTCACTCATTTTCAACTGCTTATCCCTTCTCCATCCTCTAAAAAAACTCAGTCCGGCTCCCTTGTGTATGAAAGAAAACATTCAACAAAGACTGCAATAAAAAATATTACCTATTAATGTTTTTGACAGATTTTATACAAATAGCTCAATGTGGCTTCCTCATTTATACAAAACACATGCAATAAAGACTTACTGTTTTGTTCAGATTTTTTTTTTTTTTTATGAATACTATCATCAACTTCACTCTTCATCATGCATGTCAAATATTCATTCCTTTTCAGATTTTTAACCCTTTAAATGCCAGTTTTGTGATGGCAATTGAATTTTTATGGGAAAAAATGCACAAAAATGGAAATATTTTCAATATATTGAAAGGAAAGTTGATTGTTTTATCATAAGTATCACAGCCTAGGATATGTCTTTGATGAGCAATTACATTTATTTTCATGTGTTTTTTTATGTTTTGTGCAATACCAGGCTACAGGCGAGAAATAAGCAAAAATACATGTTTATTTTGAACAACACCAATTCACAACTTGTTGCGCCTGATTGTCCCAACCAAATCCAACACTGTCATCCTCAGCAGATCCATTCCCAGCACATGAAATGTAAATAAAGTTGTCGGTGGTAACGCTGTTTCCCCTGAGACCGGTAATCAGGTCCCCTGTTTCCCTGTTGCTTCTCTGGCAGAGCATCGCGGTGCGCTCTGCCTGCATAGGGCTGCGTGTTCCAGGCATAAACTGTGGAGGCTCCAGCATGTCCAGACCATCCTGTATTCTGCAGGACTGCTTGGCAGATACTGCCTAAAAAGACAGCGTCCTTTGAAACTGACCACGCACATTTCTTCACCATCTTAGCAGCCACGCCAGCCATTTGTCCCCACGCCCCAGATCGGAGCCAGTTTGTGAGGTTTAAGTCATCATGGACATGATGGCACGTAATATATCCCCCAGCCCCCCCGACAGGTTTTGGGCTGATTCTCCCCGTAACCGATGCACATCCATCGGAGCACGATTGATAAGGAGCCCGATGCAGCAGCGCTGCCGTCAGATCCACGTCCCTCCAGTCATCGTGAATTGAGGGCTTCTGTTGTGCTGTAGCGGTGTCTGCTCATCTTGACGAAAGGAGGATGAAATGAGCCCAGATCCAAGTGACATATATGTATAATTTCCCTGCGATCGTACCTGAATAAACAAATTCAGACTTTCGTAGACTTTGTCTTGGTTCGCTTCGTGTGTAAGCTTTTGAAACCTGCAAAATGTATGATATTTTTTATCATTTGATCAGCTTGGCATGAAAAAAAATATTAAAAAAACAAGAATCAGTCTGCAAATTCTGGGTGTTCAAAAAATGTGATTTGAATTGGAGTCAATTTTTTTATACATAAAAGGCGAAGGATTGCTCTAAAAAGGTTCATGAGTGTTTTAAAGACTTTTAAACAAACCTGAAATATCAAAATTCTCCACAAAATGCACACCCTGACCAAAATTCATACCATATGCATCAACACACCCAAATTTATCCACAAAGAAAAACTCCAGATGTATAAAAAAGTACCTAGGGGTGGAGAAGGGTTATCCGGAGTTGGGTTGCTCTCTTATCCAGGAGGCGCTGGGGGGTATGGGGTGAGGGGGTCACTTCTCAGGGCCATCCAATCTCTTTACTCCCAAAGCGAGAGCTTGTCGGGGTTCTCTGCATTAAGTCAGACTCGTTTCCGGTGGGGGTTGGCCTCCTGCCAGGGTTGCACCTTGTCTCCAATCCTGTTTGTGATATTCATGGACAAGATATCGGTGTGTAGTCGGGGGGGAGGAGGGTTTGCAGATGAATGTGCTGAGGATCACGTTGCTGCTTTTTGCAGATGATGTGGTCCTGCTGGCATCATCGGTCTACGACCTCCAGCACTCACTGGATCGGTTTGCAGCCGAGTGTGAAGCTGATGGGATGAGAATCAGCACCTCTATATCTGAGGCCATGGTTCTCAATCGGAAACCGATGGGTTGTCCACTCCGGGTAGGGAATGAGTCTTTACCCCAAATGAAGGAGTTCAAGTACCTCGGGATCTTGTTCACAAGTGAGGGAACAATGGAACGTGAGATTAGCCAAAGAATCGGAGCAGCAGGGGCGGTATTGCAGTCACTTTACTGCACCGTTGTGACGAGGACAGCAGAGCCAGAAAGGCAAAGCTCTCTTGTTAAGAAGCATTTAAAGGGCAAGATTCAAACCTTTTTCCAAGATACATTTTCAACAACAGCCCACCTGAACTTGTGATGTCTTCACTTATCTAGTTGTTGTTGTACTACAGGTCCTTCAAAACTAGTGAGCCTACCAAGACTCATGGAAGGTGTAGAGTTTTTATTTCTTCCTTAGGTTAGCTAAAGGATAATGTGTTCAGATATTATACCACAGTAAGCACACTTGCAGATATGGACAGAAAACAACAGGAACAGTTTAAGGTTTTCAGTACGAAAGATGGAAGAAGCCCTTCCCTGAAGAGCCAGGAGAGGGTGCTGGATCTGGTCTCTCTGTATGTGTGAAATATATACCAGTAAAGGTGGAAAACTATCACGTCAAATTATTTATTACTGCATGTTTATAGGCTATTACACTGTAAAACAAAAATAATAAGGAAAAGAAATGTGACGTTCATTGTCAGCCATTTTTGGAGGATAAAGGGAAAGAGCTGCTATCACCCAGCTGTTTACTGCAAATGTCAAACGCTAACACAAAACACTGCACAGTGAATAAGATTCACAAACTTAATTGTAGTATATATAGTATACAGCCAGACACAAAGGCAGACTAACATTATGGGTTTCATTTTACAAGATTAAATATGTAGTATTAGGCATTGTTTATTAGTATTCCATTAGCATAACATTAGCTATCTTATCTTTGTCCGGATGATTGTGCAGTTAGCATTTGGCTTGTAGATGTTAATGTCAAATGCCTACCCATTTGTAAATTGGACATCAGTCTCCAAAGATTTACATATTTTGAACTCCTGAAAGGTGTCCACAAATGTCAAAACACATCAGTGACCATAATGAGTGTTAAGCTGTCAAGGTCCTCCTAATTCGTAAGGATCAATATTTGTAATATATTGCCCCTTTGCCTTTGTCAGCCTCTATTTATATGGGTATTTGTCTTTCACACATACTATATACAGTACATTTCTGATGATGAAGGACTGACAGGTGAATAGACCAGTTACTGATAATGTATGCTACCCTCCAAAAATGGTGGCGCACCCCAGAATGTTCCCGATTCCTGTTCCCTATGACCACATGGGATGTGTAGATTTTTTTTATTCTTATTATTTAGTTAAATAAGGTGTTAAAATGTTAGACTATAGTCAGTACACTTGACTTTCAGATATGGACAGAAAACAACAGGAACAGTTTGAGGTTTTCAGTAATAATGAGAGAAGCCCACCATGAGAAAACCCACCGATAAAGAGGCCTACATGTGAAATGTATCTAATATAAGATACCACTGAACAGTGTCAAACTATTTGTTAAGTGGCATCCAACAGCAACATGCTACACTTTGCTCTTGTGGCAGTGTTTCAGAGCATCTTTCAGTGCTGCCAACACCATGTCGACATTGGCCTTGCTGCTGTTATATCCCATCAGTCCAACACGCAGCACCTAAAAAGACCAAGAACAACTGTAATTTAGGCGGCGCAGGACTTTGGTGACCTGGAAGCGATCGCCTTTACAAGCAGAAGAAAACTATTATATCATGTAATTGACCAAATTTTCTCTTACCAAGCCAACAGATGGTCCAAGCCCTCCAGAAATCTCTAAATTATGTGTTTTCATGATGTAGGTTGTGATCTCTTTCCAGTCATATCCATGTGGAGCAACAATAGTATTAATAGTTGGGAGTCTTGCTTTCTGTGAAAAACATTAAAGACAGAAGTGGTCATTTTTTTCTCCCTTCATGTATTTTTTTTTCAGTTTCAGCAACATTGCAGTTTAAACAATAACATACAACCATTATCACATTTGTATTTTCATAACAGTCTGCTTTCTATATAATGTACAAATTCTTCAATAAAAATCAAAAGGGGATAAAAAGAAAATCAATAAATAAATAAAATAAACACATAAATAAATAATGGGACAGTATATAGGTAAATACATAAAAATAAAATGTTATTGTAAAAAAAAAGCGATATTTAAAATAAATAGATCAAAATATAAACAAATAAATGTGGTGAAGGGGCCGAGGAATAATCCGTGAAAGGGCATATGGTATGTGACTGTATGTATGATGTTTGAGCGTGGTCCGGCCTACATGCAGATATTCAGGCCACCAATCAATGTAGTAGTGTGGTCATGGCTGGGCTCCATCTTTTAATAAATACATCTTTTTGGAGTCTTAGGGAGTACGTTATTTTCTCCATGTGGTATATCTCCCATACCTTCTCAATCCATAAATTATACGATGGAGCCTCAGGTTTTAGCCAATTAATAGTGATGCATTTAATTGCTGCTTTTAGAAAAGTCTGCAAGAAGTATTTTTTAGCTCTTCCATCAATGCCATCTGGTGTCCTCTGTCCTCTGTCCTATTCCTTGTGCTTTGTTCGAAAGTCCCTTAATTGTAGATATCGCAACCGTAAATTCGAGTAAATTCCTCCCTCAGCTGCTGAAATGACTTAAGCTGGCCATCCTTTACAAGTTGGTGTAGGTTAGTGAGCCCATGGTCTGTTCATTTTCTAAAACCTACATCTAGGCGGGAGGGAATAAAACCCTCTAAGGATCCTATATTAGTTAATGCTGAGATTATTTGGGCAAGTCCAAATGATAATTTTATTTTTCTCCAGACCGCTAGTGTAGTTTTAAGTCCATTCACTCAACTTTGTTTCTCGTAATGGGACATCTAAGAAAGGCAAAGTACATAGGGGTCTCGCACACATGCTTTTTTCTATATTAAGCCAGCGTGTATGTTTACAGATTCATGTTGTCAAAGGTTTTAACTATGCAACCCAAAAATAATATCTTAAATTTGGGAGTTTGAGCCCTCCATTTGGTTTGGATAGCTTCAATGTTTTTAGCCTGATCCTAGGGCGCCTTCCTTGCCAAATAAATCTGGAAATTAGCCTGTCCAATTGATCAAATATCGGATTAGGAATATCAATGGGCAACATCTGAAATAAATAGAGAAACTTAGGCAGTGCATTCATGCATACACTCTCGATTCGTCCCAACAGAGATAACGGAATTGTTGACCATCGGTCCAAATCCTTACTAACGTTCTGAATCACATTTTTGAAATTTGCATCTAATAAATTTTCCACTGATTAAAGTATCTGAATGCTGAGATATTTGATGCCATCTTTAGGCCACCTGTTTTTTCCAGATTCACTTTATAACCAGAGAGGTACCCATAATTGAAGATATGATCCTTCAAGTGTGGAATTGTTGTTTCCAGTTCTGCTAAGTATAGAAGCACATCATCTGCATATAGGGATAATTTATGCTGTTCGCCATTTATTGTTAGTCCGTTTATATTGTTGTCATCTCTGATGAGCTGTACCAAAGGTTCGATACTAATGTTGGTTCGATAAAATTGTTGTTTAAATATGAAATTAGACAGGATTCAGCAGGAGCACCAAAAAGTAGGTCCTACTCCATTTCTGGCTTGCTTTATCATATTTTTTTAGGATCATTATTCTGTTTAGATTCCACCACAGGTTATAATAACAATTAAATGGTAGTGTTGAAACTTGAACTTACTTTTTCCTTGACAAAAAGTTTGAGTCCCATGCTCTCTAGGCCAGCGTGGAAATACTCTGCAACTTTTTGATGTCTTTCCCATGACTTCTCCAGACCCTAGCAGAAAAGGGCATAAAAAAAGACATTATAGAATAGCTGACGCATAATCTATATTTTCATTTTGTACATATTCATTTGCAATGCGAACCGTCTGCCTCTACCTCAAGGCGAGCAGCTCTGGGAGGCTGTTCTTGGGCACAGTGGAGCTAAATGCTTGAGCTATGCTAACATACTCACAACGCTAATGTTAACACGCTGATATTTCGCAGGTGTAACGTTCACCATTTTCATCATCTTACTGTGTGTTCCAGTACCCATACTACCATACTATTTAGTGTACCAGAAAAAAATATAGTACATAGTGTATCAAATGCAGTTTGCCTACCAGGAGCAGTCACATTTTGCAGTATTCAAGAGGGCGTCAAAGTTCAAGGCACAGTGTTGTGACAGATTTTTAGCCTGTGTCCCAATTATATGCATACTGCATGCAACAGTATGTACTCTATAAGGGCAGCTTACTAAAAGTAAACAAAAAAATATGTGATTTGGAACGTAGCCCAGAACAGCCAGAAAGGCTGTGTGATGAGCTGCGCTACATGTTGTTTTTCATTCCGGCATCCATGTTAACGGGTTAGAGCTGCTACATTGCTTGCATGAGACGCACTTTTCCCGCTCAGCTTCATCTCAGCTGCGTCGCTTCTAGAGATTTGAGGTCTCACCTAGTTTGACACGTGCCGCATGCGTTTCACGGCAGCAACAGACAGTGAAAGGGATCGTTTGACTGTATATTGACATCATATCAGCAACGTAACTACACGTTCGATGTCTATATATCTGTAGAAAATGTCACGGACATGAAAAAAGTAAAGATCCATTTTTAAATCAACACTTCCTGCTTTCATTTCAAAATTGAACCCCTCAAGTTTTGTTGACAGAACTCCTTCATTTGTTAACACAAGGCTTTTATTCTGAAATATATGCAGGGCAGTGCTGTAGAACATGCAGGGCTCCATGAATGTAGAATGGGATTTTAAATAGTACAGTTATTTACAAATTACCACATGTTTCTTGACCTTTCTCTGCCTAAAGTAAATATAAATGACATTTATAATGACATGAAATGGCCATTATGAAAGTCAAACTCTGTGTAGAAAGAGCAGCTAACGCGCAGCTAACCCGCAGCTGGTGTGAACAATGGACGTGTGAATCACGCAGCCGTGAGGTAACGCAGCCGCCACGCGCTCGTCAGGCGGCTGGTCTGGTCCACTTTTATCATACACAGCTGAGATATTTCAATCTGGACCAAAGTGGTGGTATATGACCTAAGGAGGTGGTATATTTTTGTCACTGTAAAACTTTTTCAATGCTATCTAGGGCTGTCAATTGCATGATTGTCCATCATTAATCGCGGTTAATCACACAGTTTTTAACGGTTCTAAATGTACCTTAAAGGCTTAGTCTTAGTTCTTAATACTCTTATCAACATGGGAGTGAGCAAATATGCTGCTTTATGCAGACGTAGGTATACTGTAAATTTAATATTGGAAATCAATTAACAACCCAAAACAATGAAAAATATTGTCCAGAAACCCTCTCAGGTACTACATCTAGCATAAAAAATATGCTCAAATCATAACATGGAAAACTGCAGCCCAACAGTCAACAACAGCTGGCAGTGTGCTGACTTGACTATGACTTGATCCAAACTGACTGTAATAACATATCATAAAGTGGGCATGTCTGTAAAGGGGAGACTGGTGGGGACCCAGAGAACCCATTTACATTCACATATCTGGAGGTCAGAGGTCAAGGGACCCCTTTGAAAATGGCCATGTCTAGTATGACATCATGCATCCTTAGGATTTCTAGGTTCATATGATACAAGTATCTTCACTTTAACTTTAAAACTGAGCCCACTACAATCTCCGAAAGATCATATTGAGTTAATGCATTAAAAAAGGTCAGTGGTGTTAAAACAAACTGGCATTAACACATTATTATTAAACAGCCGTCACAGGTTCAAATCCTACCCGGAGCCCTTTGCTGCGTATTATCTCCTCTGTCTCCCCATTTCTCCGCTATCACTATCAATCGCTATCTGTCACTACTTTAAAAACAGCCCAAACTCTAACTCTTCCCACCTCTTCAGCAAGGACAGCCAGGCTCTCCCTCAGGGAGTAAAAAGCAGTGACTGGACCTGTGTGATGATATCTGTAGAGCGGAAATGGAAAACAATTTTTGAGCAATATTTGAGCAGTAATTGTGCAAGTATGGCGGAAACTGAGAGCACAGTTTGAAATCTAATCAGTCCCTGTCTGCAGGAAATAAAAAGATGTCTTACACTCTTGACGGCTTGCCATCACATCCCCAGTAGTTTGCAAGCCAACTCAAATCCAAGAAGAATGACACAGGCTTTGTCCTGCGGTTGAATATCTTCTGGCTGTGGGCAGATTAATCCTTAAATACATGTATTTATTTACATATATCTTGAACTATTACTTTTATACATATTTCTCACCATGCTCTTTCACTGAAGGAGATAGGTGCTGTACCCGGAGGAGCATTCAGAACCTTCTGGGAGCCTGTGTATAAGATGTCTATACCTACAAATACAAACATTACCAAAAAATGTAAATTTGGTGTCACCAATACAGATAATGTAACACAGTAAATCGCTTCCTAAGCTGTCCCAAAGAGACTGGAAATCAATCAGGAGTTGATACTAAACCTTGCTGGTCCATGTACAGAGGGGTTCCTCCCACTGACGCCACAGAGTCGACCAGAAACAGACAGTTATACCTGCAGACACAAATCATTACACAACTATTATCTGCCCTTATTATCGTTACAGATGTGATGATGACAGAGGTAGTGAGCGCTGCATCTTACTTATGGCACAGCTGTCCGATGCCATCCAAAGGATGCAAGACCCCTGTGGAGGATTCTCCGTGTGCAAGGAAGAACACCACTGGTCGGTATTTTGATAAGGCCTGTGATGACATAACGGTACGATCACACAGACTGCAGCTTTGACAGGATTCATCTGAGCAACGTGACAACTGGAGAGTCAGAGTGATACCTGCTCAATTTCTGCATTGGTGAAGAAACCACCAGGGGGCGCCACAATGGTATTTACTCTGGCACCTGTTGGGTTAACACACACCATATTCTGTGGTTGAATTACCTCAGAATCATTTTCCCTCCATCAATTACTGCAGATGAGAGAGGCAATGTTATGAATGTTTTAGGGCTGTCAATCTATCAAAATATTTAATCGCAATTGTGTGATTGTCCATAATTAATTGTGTTTAATTGCAAATTAATTAATTATTTTTTTAAAGGGAGATTTGCGAAGTATTTAATACTCAATCAACATCAATTACGCTGCTTTATGCAAATGTATGTAAACATTTATTATTGGAAATCAATTAACAACACAAAACAATGACAAATGTTGTCCAGGAACCTTCACAGGTACTGACTTTAGCATAAGAAATACGCTCAAATGATTATCATAAAGTGGGCATGTCTGTAAAGGGGAGACTCGTGAGTACCCACAGAACCCATTTTCATTCACAAATCTCGAGGTCAAGGGACCCCTTTGAAAGTGGCCATGACAGGTTTTCCGCGGCAAAATCGTTTTCGCATTATTTAGCGACAAGCTAATATGACATGTTAGTTCCAATGAATTCGTGAGGTTTTCTAGTTTCATATGATACCGGTATCTTCACTCTGCTACAGCTCGCTACAACCTAAAAATCACATGTTGCATTTATGTGTTTAAGAAATTACTGCACCCTAGCCCTAGTATTTATTATTACGGTCAACAAATCAAATCAAAATGAGCCACATCATTGCACTAAGTGACATGTTCACTGCACTGCAGTTGTAAATACTAGCACGCCAAATGTCTATTTATTCGCGGCCGAAAACAGACCCCAACAAATGCACCATTTACTCCCATTTAGGTGTAACTTGTACTGTTATTGTTTGTACTGTTATTGTTTGACTGAGAATCTTTCAAACTAAACTATGTAACTCTGTTTTTAAAGATTTACATGTTCAGAAGGAACCAAATATCAGGACAGGGAAGACAGAAAATATTGAGAGCTGGGCTAAAGCATTGTCACTTTTGGTTTTGGTTTCATGGCATTTGTTGACGGAAGAGTTCGGTCTAGAATACGACCAGCCTTACCGATCCTCTCGGCCATCTCAGCGGCTCGTTCTCCCCATATACCGTTGACTGCAGCCAGTACGCTCTCGCCGGCCTCCACCGCGTTGAAGATGGCACACTCCATAGCAGTGTGGCCTGTGCCGCTCACAGCTAAAGTCATGTTGTTCTGAGTCTGGAACATGTACTGGATTCCACTTTTGATGTCATTCATTATCTGTAACGTAAAACGAGCAAACATTGAAATATATCTTCTCGATAATATTACCTAATGGTCTTCAATGAGTGGCAGGCTGAGAGTGGTCCTATACATAGGCTAGCTGCAGCCCATTCAATGATCAATCACATGGGAAAATGTATCAGCAACATTTCTGATAACTGAGTCAGTTTTAAGAAAAAAATGCCGCAAATTCACAGGTTCCAGCTTCTCGGATATGACTATTGACTGGTTTCCTTATGGTCTTCTGTGATACTACACAAATTTCACTTGGGTTTTGGGCTGTTGCTTGAACAAAACAAGACATTTAAACATGTCAACCTGAGCTTTTAGAAAATGTGACGGGCATTTTTCACTTATTTCCGACATTTTATGGACCATACAGATTAATCGGGAAAACTGACAAATTAATAAATGTCAGTTGCAGCCCCAACAACGATAGTTTAATCGAAATCAGAATCAGTTTTATTTGCCAAGTACAGATATGCAGGAAATTTGACTCCGGTTTTACGTCTCTCTCTAGTTGTACTTACACAGAAACAGAAAAAAGCTGGGCAAATAAAGGAAAACAGACAGGACTGTTATGTGCACACCTGGTGATAAAATAGGTGTGTGTATATAAAATATTATAAATATAAAAGCATTAATGACCAACAATAAAATAAGAAATAGAATAAAACATCTTACATACAAGTCAAGTGTTGTACACAATACAAATAGTGCAAAAAATAAATACTGAATGGATATACTACATGGACTGAAAGATTTCTATATACTGTATGTACATTAAGTACTTAGATCCTTAAATGAGTAGAAGCAAAGTGTAGAAATACTCTATTAAAAGTAAAATTCCTGCATTCAAAATATATTACATAAAATGTGAAATGTATGTACATTATCAGAATCACCCCTTTCAGAGTGTTGTATTGTTATATATGATAATATTTTATTATCATTTCTGATGCATTAAAATGTACGCAATATTTTAATGTATAACACCTAGGTGGAGATCATTTTAACTGCACTGTATATTCTATAAAGTTGAATTTATAAAATGCATTATATTGTAATCGCTGATCATGTGCTTTGTCTGTAAAATCTGAATCTGCAAAGAAACCAGTGTATAAAGCTGTCAAATGAACACGGTGGAGTAAAAAGTACAGTTTCCCTCTGAAATGTAGTGAAGTAGGGCCTGTGAAGTAGCATAAAATGGAAATACTCAAGTTAAATTTTACATTAAAATGATACTTATACAGTGCACAAGTAAATGTACTTAGTTACAATATACTGTATGGTACATGCTACATTTTTCAAATGGAGTACTTGCTTTTCTGTACACAGTGAAGATGTTGAACACCACTGTCAAATTTTAAATAAATATAAAATAAGCAGGGTGATTAAGAATATACTCATCCCCATCCTCCCCATTACAGTGTAAATAGTTCTACATTGTTTGGGGTACTCATACAAGTTTTGTCCTGTTGTGCCTCTATTTCTTCATTTACATCACTGAGTTACCTGGAATATCTCTGGATGCATGTGTCCGATGACAGGATTGGTCCCGGCCTCCAAGATTCGTGGAGGAACGTTGGAAGGTCCCGGTCCAAACATGTGCCGATGAGGGACTGCCAATGATTTCTGCAGACATTTTGGTGGGGGTACAGAGAGAGACGACATGTTCCCGGCAGTGCGGCGAGCGCAGTGAAACCACAAACAGCTGTGGAAACCGGTGAAGTAAAACCTGAGCCGAGCACACCCCTCTGTCTGACCAGTGATCTCCTCAGGTCTTCAGGTCAGGAGTCTGTCACAACACTGTCTGCTTTTATCTCTGGCTTATTCTGTCAATGCTTGTCTTCTTCTTGAGCAATGAGTAGCTGGATGCTTTCCCATTTTAAAGATAAGGAAGTCACCCAACATGTCCTTAAATGTTAATCATTGACCCACCAGAGCTATGCTTTTGCTCCAGTAAACAGGATGACCTGTCTGACATGTTTTCCACAACTTACAAGAGTAAATGCTCTTGTTAGGCTATGTTGTATATTATTAATTATACGTTCTGACTAGTTATAGTTTATAAGATTCATAGGTTTCACTTATAAATATGGGAACAGTGTATATAAGCTCAAACAATGTTGGAAGGTCTGGAAAAGTTTAGTAATATGTAATAGTTAATTTGGTGTTGCCTTTGGTGATCCATCCATCTGTTACTGCTTATCCCCTTCTGGAGCCGATCCCAGCTGGCATTAGGCGAAGGCGGGGTTCACCCCGGACAGGTCGCCAGTCCATCGCCAGGCTGACACATAGAGACAGACAACCATCCACGGTCCCATTCACTCCTACAGGCAATTTAGAGTCATCAGTTAACCTGCATGTCTTTGGACTGTGGGAGGAAGCCGGAGTACCTGGAGAAAACCCACGCTAACACGGGAAGAACATGCGAACTTCACACAGAAGAGCCCCAGACCGGATTCAAACCTGCAACTCTCTCGCTGTGAGGCGACGATGCTAACCACTGCACCACCGTGCAGCCCGCCTTCACACAAAGATTCAGATGAGGACTTCTTCTTAAAGATAAGTAATTCTAGTACATTGCTTCAGTTGGATCCACATGCACTGTACATCCAGTCTGTTAACAGTAATAACTGTAATAAGTGTGTATGACATGCTTTTCCATAGGCTGGTAGGGGTTTTCAGACAGACTCTTTACAGGGGAGAAAATATTCCAAGGTACCCCAGATTATGCCTACCACCATCTGTACTCTAGATATCGTTTGAACTATTTGTATCCTAAAACTTTTTAAACTAAACACACCATACCTGTATTCATAGTGATAAAACAGAAATACATGTCATGAAGAAAAAATGAGAGCTGCATCCGGTCAAGAAACTCGATGTTGGAATTGTTGAAGTAAAAAAAATCACGCTTATCATGGATGGGGCAAGTAGTTAAATAACAATGTAATATATACAATATATAAAACAGAGACTGTCCAGCTAACTTTGACAGGAAGTCCTTGGTATGTGATGCATCCGACGCACTCTGATTGTGAATTAAAAATCCTTATTTAAGACATGGATAACACCCACCAACGAACTCACCAAGTCTTCAGTTTGACTCATGTTATGATTTTGTTAATTATTCCCACAGTGGGGAGATTTGCAATGTTATTGAATATTAATACCACTGATATACCTTAAAACAGCATTTGGACTCAATTTTACAGCATTTATAGCCTATATTTAAAGTATTTGATCTAAAAAACTCTCAGACAGTGAACAATAGTAAGACTGGCATAGTCCTAATGAATCCAGTTACCAGTCTAAAGCTAAATTTAGAGTTATTACCTCAACTTAAAAATAATGGTGTGTCACAAACTTATCAGAGATAATACTGGCCCAAAGCTAATGTGGTTGGTAGTAATGGACACAAAATGCTTGTTTAATTGGTGCAAACGGTTCCTGCCTGTCGATGTGCACATTGTAATGTTAATTTTATCATTCATAAAAAATTATTTTGCAGACACCCTGACAGAGAGTGGACCTCACTTTGAGAATCACTGGGCTCAAGCTTTGTGGAGGCTAATGTAAATCTACAGGATTCATTTCTGTGTCATTGTGACCATCACTGAAAGTAAGATTTGATCCCAGCCCTGAAATACATCACATCTCACTTATCTATAACTACAGTAAAAGCCAAAGATGAAACTTGTTTTCTTTCTCTGTGCTATTGAGGTTTGTAGAGGCAAACATTTTCAGAAAACAGACGGTGTGTGATTTGAGAAGTGAATCCTGTCTTCTTTTGTTTTGCACATACTATGATAATTTAAGAGTCAATTTTCCATGAAATGGCGAAACAAAACCCCAAAATATTCTGGTGTACAAATAATCAAAAATTGGACTGATTGTTTAATTGTATTTGTCTCAAAGGCCTGAATAAAGAAGGCACTATTAAATTATTAATATGCAGTATAATGTAATGATTTCAACATTTTGGTCGATAGTTAGCCCTTAAATCAACTTTCTGACACTATTACAAGGTTATAAAAAAGTGCTGACTATCTGTTAATCCATTAAGTGTTCCCGGCTTTATAGTTGTGATGTAGATGATAAAATGTAATGGTGTGCGACAGATGAAGAAAACAACATGGTGCACTCTTAACAGGTCCAGACAACACAATAACTCGGATATGTTGAGGTTTATTACAGCTTGTTGTTATGATGCTTCACACTTGGGCTTGACTCGTCCTCTGAGGGATGAGGAGATGCTTCCCCAGAGGCTCCGGGCTGAAGGAGCCCTCTCTGAACACCAGCTGCCCCCTGACCATGGTGGCACACACCACTCCTCGCAGTGTGATGCTGAGATAAGGAGTTAGCTGCACACACACACACACACACACGATCATAAGCTCAGTCATATAAAAAACATGCTCCTTACATTCTTTGCTCATTCAATGTGGTTTACCTTGTTTTTATGATGTACGCTTGCCTCTTTAATCTGTGAAGCATGACAAAAAAAACAAAATGAATATATAATATACAGCTTTCTTTGTCCTAAATAAATAAGCAGTAAGGCTGTCAAAGTTAACGTGTTTAAGCAAATTTGTTTGAACGCCATTAATTTCTTTAACACATTAACACACCTTGGGATTTTTAGGTTGTAGTGGGCTCAGTTTTAAAGCTACAGTGACACTGGCAGCATATGAAACTAGAAAACCATTACGCTCCAAACTTGCATTAAATTTTGGCGAGGAAATGCTAAATGTAGTACCTGTGAGGGTTTCTTGTCAATGATTGTCATGATTTTGTGTTGTAAATTGATTTCCAATAATAAATACATACATAAATTTGCACAAATCAGCATATTTGTCCACTCCCATATTGATAAGAGTATTAAAGACTTGACAAATCTCCCGTTAAGGTACATTTTTAACAGATAAAAAATGCGTGAGTAACTTTGTGTGTAAGTTTAAACCGTTATTTGACCTCAACAAACTAGTAGTAGTTTTTACACTAAATGCAGTACCTGTGAAGGTTTCTGGTTATAATATTGTCATTGTTTTGTGTTGTTAATTGATTTCCAATAATAAATATATGCATTTGGATACAGTAAAGCAGCATGTTTGCCCACTACCATGTTGATAAGAGTATTAAATACTTTACAAACCTCCCTTTAAGGTACATTTTGAACAGATGAAAAATGTGTGATTAATTTGTAATTAATCGTGATTAAATATTTCAATTGAGTGGCAGCCCTATAAAAAGACTAGGGTGTTATGGATTCCTCATACTGACTTCAAATTCTCTCTCTGGGTCCCATATGACCAGGTCGGCATCATAGCCGGGGGCGAGGCTGCCCTTCTGGTTATCAAGACCACTCAGCTGGGCTGTTTTCTGGCTGAGGAGTCTCACCACATCAGACAGCTGGAAGCCTCTCTTACTGGCTGAACTCCAGAACAGCGGCAAACCTGCAAACAGTTAAAAAAAAAAAAAAAAACAATGTGAGAACTGAGTTGACACCTTCAAATATTTATGAGGTTTTTCATAGTTTGTCTCCTGCATTTGTGAAGTCTGTCCTGAAGTGCCATGCGTCTTTAACATTGTGGCTCAGACTTTGACCTCCCTCGCTGTGTCTGAACAGTAAATGATTGCTCTGTTCTCTAAACTGGCACTCAGCTCTTGTTTACCCCCTTGTAAACTTTGCCCAGTCTGTGTGATTGTCAGAGGGATTATGGTTGGGAGGAGGGGAGGGCGGGAGCCTTTAATCCACCCTAAAAGAAAATTTGCATATAAATTCCCTTTAATGTTGCACAGACCAGGTTTTAAGTGGCGAATTTTAGCCAGTGTCTCCTTCAGGCTGAACAGCAGAGAGGATTTGTCATGTAGAGATAAATCCTGGAGCGGCTCCATAGACAGCGAATAATGTGAGAAGAGCTGCTGTGACTCTGTGACAGCAGCCAAAATCTGACAGTGATGCTGGTGGCGTTGGTGCATTATCCGATTCACAGCTCAAAGCCCTGTATTCAGATATTAAAATACTCACTGGAATGTAAATTCAACGAAAACAAAATCATACAGTAAACGGTAGAGTATGTAAATGCCAGTAAAATGAGCAAACTGGTGCACTGATTACAGATTGAGTGAAGACGGGACACTGACGAGTCAATGACCTTTGACACAAACCATGATATGTCACATCAAACATATCCCCCGGGGTTAGGTAAGCCCAGATGTAACCAGTGATTGAAATAAAAAAGTAAAGTTTAAACACCACACAGCATTTGCAGCTGTAACAATGGCTGTTAACAAATTACACCAGCCAAAAGCAAACTTCAGCTTTTTACTGAGCTGAATCTGCTGTATGGCAGCAAAACAAGCTGCAAAGACAGCACTAACTAATTATTGCATTATAACATTGCTATGGCAAACATGGCCGGCACACCTGGCACCACCTTCAGGCCTTTCTGGTAGAATGACTTTATTTACTTCACTACTTGACTTTATATATGCAAAAAGCCATCTGGCAAACTCTCCCACATCTACTGTATGCATCGTGTTGCAGAGACACCTACTGAAATAACCATGCTAACCAGCTAGCCCCAGCCCATCCTGTCTTGTGATACCACTTGTACCCAGACTGGATATAAGAATGCCACCCATTGGTTTTGTGGACTGCCATTTTGAATCCTCAAAATCAACATTTTGGCCGTTGCCATCTTTGTTTTTAACCGTCACCATCTTGGTTATGACATGAGAGGGTGGAGAAAAGTAAAACCAAACACTGAACACATTTTTAGGTGACCAAAAAGGTCTGATGTAGGTTTGGCTGTAAAACCAAAACAATGAGCTGAAAGAGGCTAAAACGCCCTGAGAAGCTGAAGAGAATTCATATTACACATAGTCATTTAACAAGTAGGCAACCTCCGAATCTGAGAAGTGAAGCCAAAGCTGAAGTGCCTTAAACCTGCATTCTTTCTAATAGCCAGCAGGGGGCGACTCCTCTGGTTACAAAGAGAAGTCTGATTGTATAGAAGTCTATGAGAAAATGAGCCTACTTCTCACATGATTTATTACCTCAGTAAACATATACAATGTTTACTGAGGTATACTTCATATATACAGAATAAATAAACAAAAATAAAACTTCATATATACAGTCTATGTATTTAACACACGGTTAAAAATATTGGTTAGTTTACCTTTAACTTTTATTGACATTGACTTATCAAAGATGTTGGCTAAGTTGCCATTTTGGCATCATTTTGTTGACACTTTTTTGTTGGTCTTTCCACCAAGTGAGAGTATCGTACGGTAGTCATCAGATCAGATCAGACCTGATCTCCTAGTCATAATTACAACCTCAGGGCTGTTGTTTTTCATCTAGTTAACTGCTTGTATTTATTGTCTCTATGACATGACATGAACGCAGCATGGTGGTTACACTTCCGGTCAGTGATGATAGTTTTGACATTGCTCTCTGGGCTCTTTCGGTCACCATGTGCATAGTTACCAAATTGCAGAGAAGAAATTCCTCCCCAAGCCTCAGTGAAGTCTCCATTATCCAGTTTCTTCAGATCAGGGGTGCAGGGCGAATGATCCGACACCACCATGTCAATCTGCCCAGCTTTCAGCGCGGACCATAACTGCTCCTGTGGGGACAAAATCAATCAACCAGTAATAATCAAAGAATAATACAGCAGATGTAGCCCAGTTTTATGACGAGGCTCACATTGAAAAACGTGCGATTCACCATCTCCTGTTTACCTGGTTAACAGATCCTCTGATGGGGGGGCAGCACTTGAACTGTGTGGCCCCTGCAGGTATGTTCTCTGCACACAGGCTGAGGTAGTGGTGAGTAGTCTCCACCGTCAAGGGGGCTCCGGCCTGCCGTGCTTCCTGGATCAGTTTCAATGGCTTTGCAGAGGACAAGTGAACTATATGGCACCGCACCCTAGAGCAAAGAGGGGTTATGGCATCAGTGCTACAACTGCAACCAAATGCTATCCAGAATTATGATATTATGATGATCTGTCACCATGCTGATGCTCTTACTGGAACTGGAGGCAGAGCTCTGTGACGGTGCGAATTGCCTCTTCCTCCATGACATCTGGTCTGGACCGGAGAAAGGTGGAGTACTGAGAAGGGTCTAACATGGGACGTGGTGTAGGCCGAGGTATGGAGTATAACAAACCAGATTAGGGCAGAATATCAATATGATATCTACACTGTCATTATGAACCTTGACGTATGGATTAACAGATATATCTTAAATGCTGCTATTTATTGGTCCTAACAGTTAAAGGGGATGTATCACGTTCTTTTTCAGGTTCATGCTTGTATTTTAGGTTTCTACAGGAACGGTAGTTCCCAAAATAGTTTCCTTGAAGCCCCTACTACTTGTATCTACGAAAAGCTGAGCCATCACCCTTAAAAAATACAAATCCGTGATTCGGTGTATTAAATGTGTTTTGGCTTCCTCTGTTCAGTCTTGACGGATTTGCCAAATCACTGCAGGAACATAATATGATTTTTTTTGTTACAACTTGATTAATTTTCTATATTAGTGTTAGAGCTGAAATAGACTTTTTAGTTATTGCAGTTAAAAAAATAATAATAATAATAATACAGGCGTAGCCTCCCTTTGTGTGTGGCAAGTGGGAGAATGAATAGTTTTTTTTACCCTAGTTAAAATATTATTTTTCAAAGGCTAAACACCAACACATATGCACTGAAACGGAGATGGAAATGAGTAAATATATCATTTTTTCAATACATTTTGAATTTTGTTTTTTTTTTCACACAAGTCTGAAATAATCCTACACAGCCACCACTGGACTCTAGTTTTACAAATAGTATAAAACTATAAAAATACTAGCCTGATCTTTATCTACAACTGTGCAGAAATACCAGGTTTAAACAGAAGGTGGCCAACTAAGAGGCAAAAAAATAGAGCTTTTTAAATAGTTTTATATACAGACTACAGAGAAGTTTTCCAGTAAGTGTGTTGTTATGGTTTCAGCTATATATGTGCAAATCAAATTTTGAAAACCTCAGAGTAGACAAATCTTGACGCCCCCCTAAGGGGGGTGCGGACCCCAGGTTGGGAACCACCGTTATAGAACATGTTTACATGCTTTAATGTTCAAAAAACACATTATTTTTCTCACACACTCTGCTTGAATATACCTGTATTCACCCTCTGTAGCTGTAAAGGTAGCTCTCAAACTGTGGACGATATATTCTAATGAGCCTATATGTGACAGAGGAAGAAGAGCCAAACCTGAATGGCGAGTTAAATCACATTTTTCTGATCTAGACAGCCCATAGAAACTGACAGCTTTATCTGATTTCACAATTTGTGTGTTAGAGACTCAAATGCATCAGCACAAGCAGTGAAAAGGTGAGATTTTTATGATATGTCCCCTTTAAGTGATACCGATATTCTGATCTTGTTAGACACCTAAAAAAAAAATCCAATCTGACAACTGTGTAGTTGATTGTTTTATAGGGTCCCATACATAACAGCCACTGCAAAAGATAAAATGGGATACGAAATTATTGTTACCGGCATTCTCCTCTTTCGTCTGCTGAACATCCCTCTCTGCGTGAAACTAGACAAGGCAGAACTATTTCAGTTACGTTACAGTACTTTATTAGGACATGTTATGGAAGATGCTCAGGTGGTGAGTTACCAGCAGGACACTTCCTGTGCCTTGCAGCTGCTTCATAGCTGTGTGCAGATCACAGTCAGTCACATGGGGGAACTCCTCCACCCCACTATGGATGAGGAAACACTTGAAACCAGCCACTCCCGCCTGGATCATGGGCCGAAGTTCTAGCTATAAGGAGACATCCGTCGTTTGTGATTGGTCGTAATTCAGCACAGTCTGGCTGAGGATGTTGTCCACTGTTGTCCAAACTGTTCCACTGTACCTCATTTCCGGGGATTACGCCTCCCCAGAAGGCCGTGTCCACGAAACACTTCCCTGTCGCCTCCCTCAGCTTCTCGTGGAAATTGACAAGTGTGGTAGTTGGAGGGATGCTGTTTCTGTGGGAATTTTAAAGGGGACCTATTATGCTTATATTCAGGTGTATACTTGAATTTGGGGTTTCTACTATAACATGTTTACATGCTTTAATGTTCAAAAAACACTTTACTTTTCTTGTACCGGCTGTGTTGGAGCACCTCTTTTCACCCTCTGTGTGAAACGCCCTGTTTGAGCTCCTGCCCCGCCCTCCTGAAAGGTACAGTCTGCTCCGATTGGTCCACCGGTCCACTGGTTTAATTGGTCAACCAAACCAAACCCTTCAGACTCTTACTAGCTTTGTTTGAGGGTGTGTGAAACTGTAGCTGCCAGACAGGTTTTACCTAGTATGCAAATATGTTACTTGATGACATCACCATGTTACAGAAGAAAAGGCAGGACTTCAAGCGAGGTGTTTCAGGCAGTGTAGAAGTGTTTCTGTGGGGGAGAGTAACTCCCTTTGGTGTAGACTTTGGGCTTTATAACTTTGCAGACATTTTACACGCACAAAAAACTATATAACACAAAAAAATTCACAAAAGCATTACAGGTCCCCTTTAGCACATCGAAAACTAAAGAAAACTCTGGTGGCAACTTCAAATCTAATGTCCCCAGAATATTATTTTCCTTGGCCCCATGTGTCAAAACCACTACCATACTGTATACTGTAACTATCAACATAAAACCCCTTAAAGAGGCATCTGTAAGATTTCACCGACCAGATCACAACCAACCAGATCTGAGCTGGAGCCTTGGCGTCTCTAAGCAGCTGTCAGTCACTCACAAACTCAGATTTCTCTCAGAAGCGTTCAAACCAGGCGGCGCTGATCAAATATAAATTAATATTTGATTACTGTAATGCCGTAATACTGTAATACTGCAATATTTCTCTCCTCAAATGTTTTCAGAAACATCTTGTAGTATACGGTTTAGCTGTAAAATGACAAAGTTTGTGCCCTGGCCACCATATTAAGATTAACTAAAGAAATACCAAGCACCGCCCACCAGCTGGAGCAAACATGAAATAAGCATAACAGAATATTGATTCATATTTGATCAGCGTCGCCTAGTTTGACCTTTTGATCAGTTTGTGAGTAACTGACAGCTGCCTCCATTGAATGAACAGCCAATAGGAAGGCGTTTCTCTCTGAAATGACCTGTGATTGGTCAAAGTCTTCCGTCACAGGCTATATTTTTTAAAGCCTGAAAACAGAGCCATGAGGATGTGCAGAAGTCTAGTTTTCTCTCAGAATAGTTAAATTATAATATGCTGAAAGGTTATTATGAATTTTTTGCCCATTGATGCTAAAAACATTCAGCCTACTGCTAGAAGAGAAGAGTTATCTGTTTACTCTCCACCGGTGACCCTGTAATAAGGTCACACTGTGGGTTTTGGTTGATTTTCTGAGGGGGAACTTACAGCGGCATGTCCACAATGGTTGTCACCCCTCCGGCTGCAGCAGCCCTAGTGGCGGTCCAGAAACCCTCCCAGGAGGTGCGGCCTGGTTCGTTCACATGAACGTGGCAATCTACAATGCCTGGCATCACCACACTGTCGCCCACGTCCAACACCTGCCGGCACAGTTGGGTTACATACAGGATAACAGATTATTACGAGTGTTAAATCAATGCATATGACTTTATAAATGCAGAGACAGATATCTGTCATTGTGTTATTCCACCAGGGGAGATATTCAAAAACCAGTGAGAGCCAGCTTACCTCCCCGGCAACATCCCCAGAGAAGTCGCAGTCTGAGAGGATTTGATGGATCTTCCCGTCCTTTATTACGATGACAGCAGGACGGACTTGGTCACCGAGCAGCACACTCTTACTCCTTACAGCACCAACCGCTGCTCCGAGCTCCATGTCTGTCTTTTGTTTTGTATTGAGAGGCAATGAGTGCAATACGTTCTCCTAACACTGCTTCTGCACAATCTTTGCTGGCCAACAGTCAGTTGCAGAGGCACCACCCCTGCTAAACTAAACAGTTCAAAGGAGGAGCATTTGTTGACTTTGACCTGTCTGTGTGGTTTGCTGAACTTCAGATCCAAACATGCACAGCAGGTTAGCTCACACTTCACACGTCAGGACTATTGAAATGTGCGTGAATGGTGAGGACGGGCTGACAGTGTGGTTTTCAAACGGGATGTCTGAGGTTTCATCCTGAACCTCAGCTTGTGACACTGTAATACACAGTGTGTAGACAGGCTGGAGCACAAATGCCATATCATACTATATATTCTATAAATTCACTTTATAAGAGAAAAATTAAACTTCATTTACTGCATAACTTAAGTCGTTTTGCAGTTTGAGATGTTCATATTGATATTGTAGTGTTATACAATAGAATCAATGGCCAATTTAAATCAGCAATGACATAAATACATTTATAATTATATTCTAATTCATTCAGTCAAACAGGATGATGTCAATATAATTGTGAGGTATAATTCATATTTTAGGGATTTTATCTATTTATTTGTTTACTTTCATTATTTGTAATGAAATACACAATCCATTATCCAAAAACCTATGTTTGGATAATAGCAGACTAATTGTAGACGGTTCCTACGACAGATATGGACCACTTGTAATTGTGTTCGTACTTGAGAGAAAATTCAAAGTATGAGAAAATTGGTGAATGTGGCAACTTCTAAATCATTCATTAAGGTCACTTCAGAGCCGATCTGTTGGTACGAGTTGCTCTGGCATCAGGCTCAGTGACTTAGCCTGAGTCACTGGGTCTCTTGTAAGAACACTGGGGTTCATCTGAGATTACTGAGGGTGCACAGGTTGTCCACCGATGAACAGATTATATACTGGAGCACAGCTGTAATGAGTCCACTGGGTGTTACTCTGCAGACTGTTGAGGGCAGTGATGGCAACTGTGTGCTGCTATGGTGATAATGTCAATGAAGGCTTGGACGTTGGAGTAGATAATACTACTTTCTGTAGGAACATTTGCTTTCCCTTTAAATACATTTGTAGGTCTCGACTTGAACTGTGCCTCTTTGTTTTCACTTTTCTTTTTTCTCACACATGTAGACGAACCCTCTGCCCCCTATCACACCAACTTTTGGGATCAATCACAGCTAGCACTATGAAATTACATGACTTTAGGTGTATAATCTCCCATTTGGCCTGGCTTTATTTTGCACTTCTTTTACTCATGGGGTGTGCCACAGTATCTGTATATTTAACCACTTTTTAAAGATTTTCATACAAGAATCCACTTCATATGAAGGAGACATATAAAAAAACCTTTGTTGCAGATATGGAGTGAAAGCGGGGTACATCTCCAGACTATCACAGGGCTGACACATAGAGACAGACAACCATTCACGCTCACAATCACACCGACGGGCAATTTAGAGTCTAGCAGGAGCCAATTGTTGGTTGTGGCTGATTGTAGAAATCTCAGAGTCCAAGAAGTGAGGGCTTCAGGGAAAAATGGGATTTCCCTGATCTAAATATGAGCATTTTAAGACATTTGGGAAGCAAAAATTCAATAACAACAGCTTTAACACCATGACAGTGGGAAATAGCATCACTGATCTGTCAAGCAGTAACATATGAGACTACTACCACCTACTGAAAGAAAAAAGAAACAGAAACAAACATAGGGCTACTATGGCAGTGACTGTTTCTTAGCCTACTGTTTGGCGATTTTTTTCATTAAATCATTAGTTATTCATTATTGATTATTCGAGGGTGCATAATATTAAATATGGTGCATTGCATGCTTTGCACCCTTGTAGAACCGGTTCTGCATGAAGATGAGCGACCTATTTCTAAAACGTGGTGCAGCTGCAGCTCCTCACCTGTCTGTCTGGGTCAGTGTCGTCAGTGTGACTGCAGGTGGCTCAGTCTGCGCGTCTATTGGCTGCTGGCTGGAGGAGAGGGGCTGGGTGTCGAGCCTTTGGGTGCGGAGGGAGGGAGGGAAGGAGTGTGCGCGATGGGAGCTGACAGGATGCAGCTTCTCCTCAGCGGGCCCTCCATCCCTCCATCCTCCCGGCGATGCGCCGTGCGTTATGACGCCAGGCCGTTTTGACGTGGGACTGGCATACAGAGCAGCACAGCAGCCTGGATCCTCGTTATGTAATGCATCGGAGGCTCCTGGAGAACAGCAGCGGCTGGAAAACCAAACCGACGGATGGCTGATTTAGTGACATATATCGGCGTGTTAGCTTATGACTGTACGCACAGCTGTCAGCCAGAACGATGCGAAGTGTAAATCGCAGGAGCGCAGCAGAGTGAGTGCGCCCGTCTGGGCATCAGTGGCCTGTATCTATCCTCCCTGAAGGGGCTCAGACGTCTGGAGCCTGCGGAAGCTGCTCCGCCTTTTCTCTCACAGTCGACCAGAGGCGCGTCTCCGTTTAAATTCGCCTCCTATATCAGCGGAAACAAACCAATGCGGGTTTGCTTGAGAGAAGAATCGGCTTCATATCCAGTTCTCCATCGCACCGGTGTAATCCGACAGCCACTGCGCTGTGGCGTAAACAATGGCGGGTCCCGAGCAGTCCCAGCAGCAGCAGCAGGTGGAGGAGAAGGCAGAGCACATAGATGATGCTGAGATGGCCCTGCAAGGTATCAACATGCTGCTCAACAACGGATTCAAAGAGAGCGACGAGCTCTTCAGGAGATACAGGTACATCATTTTGGGATTTATCCACATGGTGATGTGTTGCAGTATGTTACTAAACCTCAAATATCTGCAAGGGAAAAATAATCTCCAAGAAAAATGGATTAAAGTGATTTATACATGATCAAAGTGCAAATCAGAGCACTGTATTACTACTGTACTATACAAACAGCGAAAACTTTGCCTTATATACTGTACATAAGAGCATAATTCAAATAAGTTGCTTGATTAATTCAGCTTATTCATCAGTGAGTAAGGCACTGTGGCCTCCAGGTGTCTGTCTTAGTATTAATATACTGTACCAGCTCTGATTTTATGTTTCTAACAGCAATATAACATCTTCTTTTGAATATTTTTATTAGGATGCATTTGCACATCATATTTCATTTCACATATTCAACAATAAAACACAAACGGCACCAGGAAATAAGTGCAAAACAAGATAAAAACAAAGACAGGCAACCATAAAAATAAATAAACAATAATAATATTAAAAAAAACACATTGGCTTTGATTATCTGTTGTTACCGAGTACCGATCTGATACCAGTGTGGTGCAGTGGTTAGCGCTGTCACCTCACACCAAGAGGGTCGCAGGTTCGATTCCGGCTTGGGACTCTTCTGTGTGGAGTTTGCATGTTCTCCCCGTGTAAGCGTGGGTTTTCTCCGGGTACTCCAGTTTCCTCCCACAGTCCAAAGACATGCTGTTTAGGTTAATTGGTGACTCTAAATTGCCCGTACATGTGGATGTGAGCGTGAATGGTTGTCTGTCTCTATGTGCCCTGCGATGGACTGGTGACCTGTCCTCCAGCCCCCCCGCGACCCCCAACAGGATAAGCGGTTGACGATGGATGGATGGATATATATATAGTGAATTATTTCTCATTAAAATAATAAATCATACATGTGCAAGTTGGTAAAAAAATGTTTAAAATTAACAGGAATCACAATTTAGGTGTAAACCTTTTTAATGCAGAAACAAATTGGTCAAAACAACAGAAACAAATTTTCTGTGTGGAGTTTGCATGTCCCCCCCATGTAAGCGTGGGTTTTCTCCAGGTGGTCCAGCTTCCTCCCACAGTCCAAAGACATGCTGTTTAGGTTAATTGAATCACTCTAAAATAATTAGCCCGTAGGTGTGGATGTGAGTGTGAATGGTTGTCTGTCTATATGTTGCCTGTCTCTATGTGCCCTGCGATGGACTGGCGACCTGTCCAGGGTGAACCCTGCCTTCACCCAATGCCAGCTGGGATCGGCTCCAGCCCCCCCGCGACCCCCAACGGGAAAAGCGGTTGACAATGGATGGATGGATGTGAATGTGAGCCTGAATGGTTGTCTGTCTCTATGTGCCCTGTGATGGACTGGCGACCTGTCCAGGATGAACCCTGCCTTCGCCCAATGCCAGCTGGGATCGGCTCCAGAAGGGGATAAGCGGTAACAGATGGATGGATCACCAAAGGCAACGCCAAATTAACTATTACATATTACTAAACTTTTCCAGACCTACCAACAACTGACCCCTAACGGGATAAGTGGTTGATGATGGATGGATGGAGATTGGCCCCATTGTCACTGATATCCAATCCAGTATCGGTTCATCCCAACAGACAAGAGTCATGACCTTTTCATCATGGAGAGCAGCTGTGACACTGTTATTATTTGTGCACCTATAGGTGACCAGAATGTCACCCTGCGCACCAGACTGATTTTTGAAAGTATGTTTTTGGGGCATTTTGCCCTTAAAAAAAATAAAAATTGATGGTGGATAAAAGGAGATGGTGCTCCACATCAAACAGCTAGTAGTTGGGCGTTACATTAGGCTGACAGCTGAGCGTGGGGATCGTGGCTGCACCTGCTCCTGAGCACGCTCTGTCTGTTCCTGCTGGAAAAGTTGCCGTCACTCCTTTCAGTTATGCATATGATTCATTCACTGGAGCATTCTGGTGTGCCGCCACTAAAAGATTGAGATGTTGTAATTACAGTTTTTCAACCGAATATTCAGCCGTTTTCTTCTCTACTTCCTCCTTCCTATATCCTCTGTGTAGGACTCAGAGCCCGCTGATGAGCTTCGGGGCCAGTTTCGTCAGTTTCCTGGTGAGTTTCCTCTCAGCTGGTGCTAAAATCATCAAACGAAACACCAGAGAGAAATATCAGTTTGTGTTAAGAAACAGCAAAACAGGGATTAATATGATTTTATAATCAACATAGCAGAGTGAGTTCAAGCCAATACCATCACAGTTCAGAAGGAAAGCACTCAGTATCACCTGAAATAACCCAATCTGTCAAACTGGCTGCTATCATTGTCACCGCTGGCATCCTCCCCCATGCTTTTCCACCCATTAACATAATGGATGCATCTTCCTCTCAACAACAGCACATTACTATAACGCTGCGTCCACCACTGATGGGTGAGGGAGATTTTTCTCACTGTGATGATAACACACTTCCACTCTGTTGCTGCCCCTGTGATGACACTCACACCATGAAGCCAAACATGATGTCATCCTCTGTTCCCAGATAGGAAATGGCCCTGAAGGCACGAGTGGAGGTGGTGACATCTGATTTGACCATCATGGTGGCCATTCACACATGCACAGAAATGCAGCATAAATGGAGAGAATGCCTCCGTTATACACAAAAATACCAAACTGTGAAACTCATCTGTAAATGTCACTCAAATATCAGTGCATTTTGTACTGCCTGCTTCATTTATGTGTGATTATTTCCTTCAAGGTGATAAGAGGAGGTTTCAGCAGCGTCAGAGCCAAGATTTTCCGATTGTGTCGGCCGTGTAGCATCTTAACAGCTCCACAGCTGGGCAGATGTCACCATGTTCCTCCATTCATTGTTATGCAGAGAGAGCCCTTTGTCCTGTTCAAGGCTATTACATAACACTCCTTCCCTCTCATTACATGATGCTTCTGTTTGTAAGCCAGCTTAAGCATAGATCTGCTCTGTAAAACAAGACAGTGTGATGTTTGAATAATAATGCAGGACATTTTTTCCTGCATTGCATTGCAGAACGCCATGATGACCTTTGAGGAGGAGAAGATGCAGATGGCCTGTGACGACCTGAGGACCACTGAGAAACTGTGTGAGAGCGACAGCGCCGGAGTCATTGAGACAATCAGAAACAAGATTAAAAAAAGTGTGAGTACCAAACTATGGACAATTCAAAAAATATATTTTATGGATGTCAGTAAAGCAGAGGTTTTCAGTCTTATTAGAGAATATAGCAGGGGCCCCCTCATGTACGTCCCTTGGAACAATTTGATGTATAGCCTATGTTTTTACACATCTGTAGTCGTAGTTATGTGATGAAACGACACAAGAAACGTACTAGAAAGATTAGACAGTGATACATATTAAAGATATTTGTAGATTCTGTGAGTTATAGTTTGTTAGATTACAATATAATCCATGAACTAATGTTGCCTTCAAATGAAATGACATGAAAATGCTTGTGTTTACAACATGAGAGGACGTGTTCACACTATGTTTGGAGTTCAAGTGGGTAGGTCGTGAAAACGCCGCTGCTAAGCAACAGCAATATTAATGTTACTGTCGGCATCTAGAAGTCACAGTGGTTAACAATTTAGCAAGCTAGCTTGTGGCTAACATAATACAGGCAATGCAAAGGCATAATGACAGGAGAAAGATGAGGTCGTTAAGAATATCAATATTTTCCTCAGACATATTATTAAGTTACGAAGAAAAACAATATATGACTAAAATTATAATGTATTAATTTATTATGCACCGAAAAATCAACTTCCACAGCAAATCGGAGCTTTCAGAAACTTTCCACTTACTTGGTTGCAAATACCACAAGAGGGGGGCGTTCATATCGAGTCTTCCCATGAACATGGTAAACACCACCCCATTTGAAAGCACCATATTATACTGTAGATTTAAAAATGTAAATATATATAAGCTCCTCACCATGCACGGAGGGTTTCACCCTAAGTCCAGCACCCTAAGACCGGAGTCCTAAGAGGGAGGCAGAGGACTAGTGAGCGTCAAGACCACAGTCCTGGATGAAAATCAATCAATCAAAAATCCAAGAATACATCAAGAAAGTGGCTCCAAAGGATGAGCTGCTAAATGACTGTCTCAGGCAGCTGAACCCCAATGAGAGAGCAGAGGAGGACGAGCAGACAACCTGGAGGGACAAGCCCCTTCATGGCATGCACCACCGTCAAATCAAGTGGCTGATATCAAGACGAAATACCAATGGCTGGAAAGCGCTGGACTGACAGACAGCACAGAGGCACTAGTCATGGCAGCACAAAAACAGACCTTACAAGAGCCATATAGGCCAGAGTCTACCAGAGTAGATCAAACCCAAGGTGCAGGCTGTGCAAACATGCCCCTGAGACAGTCCAGCACATAGTAGCAGGGTGTAAGATGCTAACTGGATCAGTGTACATGGAGAGGCACAGCCAAGTGGCTGTAATAGTATACAGGAAGATCTGTAACCAGTAAGGAATAGAAGTGCCCAAATCCCAATGGGCCATGCCATCCAAAGAGCAGCTGGAACGGATGTGGAAGGTTAAGGCTAGCGTGGTCCCCCTGGTAGTGGGAGCGCTCGGAGCAGTAACCCCCAAACTGGGAGAGTGGCTCCAATAGATCCCAGGAACAACATCTGAAGCCTCAGTCCAGAAGAGCGCAGTCTTAGGAACAGCTAAGATACTGTGCAGAACCCTCAAACATATATATATATATATATATATATATATATATATATATATATATATACAGGCAGAGTGTCACAGACCCCCGGGGGTCTCTGGACCCCACTTTGAGAATCAGAGCACTAAGGCACTGTGAGACTAGCCTAGAATAATAGTGTTACTGTCTAATAGTGTCAGTATCAATTGTAAATTTCTCCACTGTGGGACTAATAAAGGAATATCTTATCTTATCTATCTTATCAATACTGAATATCTGATTCATATCTGTTTCAATTCTCATTTTCTGCAGTATTGACACACGACTTTCTCTTCTCTCTGACATCGAGTTCACACGCACATTGCTAGTTATCGTCTAAAAAAAATCCAAAATATGATGCCCATAATTTGTCAATATTTCCCGATGGTATCAAATATTGATATTTTACAAGGTATTTTATTAAAAGTTAGAGATTCCGGTATCGTGACAACACTACTGTGTTGAGCAGCAAAAACAGCAATTTACACATTTTCACATATTTTTCATGTAGTTTGTGTGAAAAAACAGGATTCCATCATCACTAATATCGCTGCCAGAACAGGCGGTTGTTGAGATAACAATGTTTATATCCTGGGCATCAGGCCTAATGATGCAGGCAGCAGTGAGATCATGCCAACCCCACTCAGATTTAATTATTGCTTCTGTGAAATGTAATCAGCAAACTGCGTGAGGAGTATCGGGGCTGTTAAGTAGCTCCAGCAGCTTCTGGGTGAAGTTCCAGGTTGTGTGTATTGCTGCATATTGAATTTGTGTGTGTGCTCCAGATGGACTCCCAGAGGTCAGGCGTCGTGGTCGTGGACCGCCTACAGAGGCAAATTATTGTCGCTGACTGTCAGGTGTACCTCGCCGTGCTCTCCTTCGTCAAGCAGGAACTCTCAGGTAATCAAATCTAACCCACACGCCAAAGAGTGTGACCTTTCTGTCTCTCATAGCAACCGGTATTCAGGCATTATGTCATCATGACAGTGTGTCTGTATGACTGCATGTAAACCATAGACTACCTTCTTTTGAATGGCATAACTCAAGAATAAGACATGATAGAACTGCCATACTAGAGTTAAATAGTACATCTATACATGTTAGAGGTACAGTGTGTAGGATTTGGTGACATCTAGTGGTGTGGTTGCAGATTACAACAAACTAAATACCCCTCCGCTCACACCTTCCTGTTACTGTAGAAACATTTTGGAGCCACATGGTGGACTCTGTGACGAGAACGCTCCCTATGTAGAGCTGAAAGGCTCGTTCAAATGGAAACACAGTGATTCTTAGTCTCAGGTGATTATACACTAATGAAAACATAGTTATGAATATTGTATTCCATTTCTGCTAATAGATCCACCGAAATGTTCCACACTGTTCCTTTTAATGAGGATTTACCGAATTTGTAATGAGTTCACATTATTATTGCATACAGTAGGTGGTCAGGTGTGTCAGCAGAAACATACAGTATTTTCTTTAGAAGAAGAAGAAGAAGAATCTTTATTAATCCCTGGAGGGAAATTCAATTTTTACACTGTTGTTAATTTTCACACAGTACATGCAGACCTGAAATACATACATGCACAAACAGGACCAATATACCTGCATTAACGGAGAGATGTCAGAGTGAGGGGGCTGCTCCTGAGAAGCTCCTGAGGTAAACTGGCACCTCTCCAGCTACCAGTTCACACTCAGTTCTTGGTCCATGTCGGGACTTGAACCGGTGACCCTCCGATTCCCAAGCCAAGTACCTACGGACTGAGCTACCGCCGCCCCCCGGCATCATTATCATTATCATTTATCTTTATCTGGTGTTGGTGCTGAAGTGCTGATCAATTGAGCAACAAATCAAACTTATCAAAAACTATTTTTGAGCTAAATGCTAAAGTCAGTATGTTAACATGCTGATGTTCAGCAGGTGTGGAAGTATCAGTGGTGGAGGAAGTATTCAGATCCTTTGCTTAATATACTAATACCACACTGTAAACACTGTTACAAGTAAAAGTCCTGCATTGAAAATGTTACTTAAGTACAAGTATGTAAGTATAATCATAAAAATGTACTTATTGAAAGTATAATAGTGTACTCCTGTGACTGTTGGACTGTTATATTATGTATTATCATTGGATTATTATTACTCATGTATTAATGTAAAAGCAGGACTTTGCTGTTGTAGTTGATTGAAGTGGAGCTCTTTTTAAACTGTCAACTAATTATTATTTTTTATTATGGATTAATCTGCTGATTATTATCTGAGTGATTGATTGTTTGGTTTCTAAAAAATCTTGCTTTGACCAACCAATAGTACAAAATTCTTAAAATAATCTTAAGAATTGCTATGATCAATGAGTATAATATAATAAGTACTTGTACTTGTGCATACTGTTGGGTATTTTCACAAAACATCATATTTTGTAATCTGTTCAGATATGTTTTGTATGTAAAATCTTGATTTGTGAAGTTGTCAAATAACTTACGCACAATAGTACAACATTAGTATATTAGTAGAGCAGAAGAAGAAAGTAGCATGAAAAGAAAAGTACACATACTTCAAATTTGTACTGAAGTCCTTGAGTATGTGTACTATTCCACTTTGCCTGCTTACTTTGCTAATTAGCACCATAGACTATAGACATATAGTGTATAGGTGGATGACATGACAGCTCCCCAAAAGTGAAGCTAAAACATCTGGATTGCCCCCTGGTGGCTGGCTGCAGTATAGGTCATAAATCCAACCCCCTGCATAGTAGCGGATGGGACATGGGCTAAACTGAATAGTCAAAGTACATGTCAGATACATTTTTCCCAAAGATGGCTTCTGTCATTTTTCTCATGCTGATGTCTGTTCAAGAGTTCATTTTTCTTAGACTCCTGGTTTTAATGAGTTATTTGGTGCTATAAAAAGGGGATGAGACGTCATGGTTGGCAGCTGTGAGTCGCTGTTGCTGACAAGCTGCCGTCGTGCTCAGATCTCGACTGAAATCTGAAGGTGGCAGCTCACCTATTCAGGATATTTTGGCTTCACTTCTGTGGCGATGCGTCGTCCATCTATATATGCAGTCTATGATTAGCACTGATGAAAAGTCGAGGGCTCACCCAAGTTATTACAGTTCATCCTGAGGGGAGCATGAAGATGTGTAACAAATTTCCATTAGTTGTTGAGATACTTCAGTGTGGACTAAAATGGTGGACCGACTGACAGACGTTGCCGACCCGAGAGCACCACTGCTAGTGGGGCTAAGAAAAGATCATCAGATTAATTGATCATGAAAATGCTTGTCAGTTTCAGCCCTACATCAGTAATAATGACCTTATTATAGACCAATGATGGTCTCGTTCTTCCACTTTAGCACCTTCATTTAAAACCTCATCAAAAATATATATTTTCTTGTTTCCACTAACAGCTTATATCAAAGGAGGCTGGATTCTACGTAAGGCGTGGAAAATGTACAACAAGTGCCACAGTGACATCAGCCAGCTGCAGGAGGCCTGTCAGCGGAGGTCCTCTGTCCACCAGGAGTCCCTCTCGACGGACAACGCCAACCACAACGCGCCGGTGGAGAACTGCGTGACGGCCGAGGCCCTGGACCGGCTCAAGGGCTCCGTCAGCTTCGGTTACGGCCTCTTCCACCTGTGTATCTCCATGGTGCCGCCGCACCTGCTCAAGATCATCAACCTGCTCGGTTTCCCTGGTGACCGTCTCCAGGGCCTGTCCTCCCTTATGTATGCGAGTGAGAGCAAGGACATGAAGGCACCACTAGCTACGTGAGTAGACACCCATTGTATCCTCTTTTTATTACAGATAGCATTGAGGGAGGGGTCGATCTGATTTGTCTTATTGCTTTGTCAAATAAACTGTAACTGTAATTTAAGACTTTAAAGCTGCCATAAGCAATATTTTTATGTTTACGATCAGTCAAATGACTGTGTGTATTGTAACAGATGTTGCTCATAGTGCCAAACCTACAGATCACTATCACCCCACTCTGCATCAGTTAATACAGGTTCAATAATAGGTGAAAACCAAGAACCCTTCACATTACTGTAGATCCTGGGAACTTTGAGTTTGAACTAGAGTACATCAGTGGTTCTCAGTACTATTGTCTGGGAAGTATTTAGAATTAATTCGTACTGGCAACTGTATACTGGCCTGTATATAAAAAGAGGACCGAGGACCGCTGTATGCGAGGCACAAATCTTGTTGGTTAATAATCGGTTAATGAGGGTCGATTATCGGTTAAGATTTATTTTCAAAATTATCATCCCTATTTACAGTGTTCACTGAGGTAATGAATCAAGTGAGAAGTAGGCCCGTTTTCTCATAGACGTCTGTACAATCCGACTTCTTTTTGCAACCAGAGGAGTCGCCCCCATTAGGAAGCATGTAAGTTTAATGTACTTCTTCGTCGGCTTCCCTTTTCACCCGGAGGTCGCCCACTGCTAGCAATCCATTAAAAAATTTAAAATAACGTCATTAAAATTAGACATAATAAGAGTATACATCTTTAATCCAATGGATTATGCTGATCCTGGCCCCCATTATTAGAACCCTCTGCAGAGCATCATCTCTGCTAACCTTATGTTTTTACTCTTATGCTGTATAGTAATGTCACAAAATATATTTCAATTAAGTACCTTTGTGTTTCACATGTAAATAGGGCATGGGCATGGTTCACATACTAATGTACAATCTTTAACCTGTCATCAACTGCTTTTTCAAGGTGAAGGATAAACTTTTAAGGTCAGCTAGAGTGAGTCTGATGGCAGGCTGAAGGTCACACATTAGTGTGTGAACCAATATGTCCAGCCTTTTTCACATGGGAAACACAGACCCAAGAGCTGCATAATTATCTTTCATAAATATTCAGTGTAATACAGATCTTGATTGATCCCGCCTTTCAGACTGACCGAGGTGATTGTGTCCTGTTGTGTTGCTCAGGTTGGCCCTCTTGTGGTACCACACAGTAGTGCTGCCGTTCTTTGCCCTTGATGGCTCTGATACACATGAGGGGCTGCTGGAAGCCAAAGCTATTCTGCAGAGAAAGTCGGTGGTTTATCCCAACTCATCCCTCTTCATGTTCTTTAAAGGACGGGTTCACAGACTAGAGGTACGTGCTGCAGGTTCAGAGCTGCTAACAGTCAGTGACAGATGAACCAAACTATAACAAGTCTGTTGAAGCTGTAAGTGGTTTATTTGTGTTGGTAAAAATGAAGAAATAGAAGAAATCAAGCACATATTATTAAATGGCGACACGCTTTGTAATGCTCCTTGATTTCCTATACATTTGAGGTGAGAAATAGGCATTACAGTAACAGAAACTTGATTCATATTTGATCAGCGCTGCCTAGTTTGACCTAATTTGCGAGTTTCGCGAGTAGAGATTGACAGCTGCTTGGAGACTGCTCAGCTCTGATTGGTTGTTGCAGTTCAGAGTACAGAGTTTTTTGTCACAGATTATCTGTCTCAGGCTGTACTGTCAGGATATAGTGACAGTTTTAGAAAATAACGTTTTATCATATTTACTCAAAGTTATCTACTGCAGTTTTAAACTACCAGCATTTAACCCACCATCTATTTAACTAATTCTTTCATTCAACACATGCATGTAGTGTGTGTCTAACATAACTACCGTTACCTGTTGGTGTGTGTCCTCTCTCCTCTGTCCCCAGTGCCACATCAACAGTGCTTTGGCCTGTTTCCATGATGCATTAGAGCTCGCATCAGACCAAAGAGAGATCCAGCATGTGTGTCTCTATGAGATTGGTACGTTGTTCACTCATCACGTTAGTTGTGACATACTGACACTTGGCGTACAGCTCAGGGAGGGATGCATTTCACTCTGTGTGCTTGTCTTTCTCTCAGGTTGGTGTAGCATGATAGAGATGAGTTTTGAAGATGCATACAGGTCATTTGAAAGGCTGAAGAATGAGTCGCGTTGGTCGCAGTGCTACTATGCCTACTTGACCGGAGGTAAGCTTGTCACACACGAACGTATGCTTAAACTGCTGGCTGCTCTGTATTTTATGTCGTATTTTTTGTGTTTTTTTCAGTGTGTCAGGGTGCTTCGGGTGACCTGGATGGAGCAAGTGGCATTTTCAAAGATGTCCAGAAGCTGTTCAAGAGAAAAAACAACCAGATAGAGCAGTTTGCTGTCAAAAGGGTGAGTTTTTCACTGCACTACTCAGCACTTTTTTTCTTTCTTTTGAAAGTCACTCCAAGTGTGTCACAAAGTTTTTGGATTCTTATCTGCAGGCTGAGAGATTGAGAAAGATCTCGCCCACCAGAGAGCTATGCATCCTCGGTGTAATTGAAGTGCTGTATCTGTGGAAAGCGCTTCCCAACTGCTCCTCTTCTAAACTGCAAATAATGAATCAGGGTGACTGTAACCTTCAGGTTTCACCGCAACATAACACAAGTTAGCTGCAGCCGGATTTCAAAGAATGTCATCTTTCCCCGTGTGATAAATCCCTCTTTATGTCTGTTCAGTGTTACAGAGTTTAGATGAGGCTTCGTGCAGAGGCCTGAAACACCTCCTTCTTGGTGCCATTCACAAATGTCATGGAAATATGAGGGATGCTCTTCAGGTACCAGTCTACACTGAGCGCTGAACGACTTTGCAGTTGATCGACACTTTGAACGTTACTCAGCTTGCCTTCCTATCCGTTTTATCTCTGATCCAGTCGTTCCAGCTGGCCGCTAGAGACGAGTACGGACGACAGATCAATTCATACGTTCAGCCGTATGCAGTCTATGAGCTCGGATGTATACTCCTCGCAAAACAGGAGGTCAGTCTGCTTCAGACACACAGCATTCAGATTTTTATTCTGCCACATTTTGAATTAGATTGTAATGATGTGACCACATACTCAGTTACAACCTTGTCATTTTTCTATCGCAATCCAGACTGTGGGAAAGGGGAGATCATTGCTACTTCAAGCCAAGGTAAAATGTTTACGTAGCAATCATCTAAATTATAATTCATTTTCATTTGATGATGTTAAAAATATACTACACATTACAAGTGACTGATTCCATTTTTAAATTATCTACATTTATGTATGTTTTAGGAGGATTTTACAGGTTACGACTTTGAGAACAGGCTTCATGTCCGCATCCATTCAGCCCTGGCTACTCTGAAGGAAGTAGTGCCTCAGTGACTGGTGAAGGGAAGCTACAGTGGCTAAAGCTATGCTCATGGCTTTTTACACCAAGTTTTAAGCCATTTAAAATAACTGTTTGACATCCCAGTGAACAGACTCCTCCTGTGTTTTTCATTGTTAAAAGATTTGGGGAAATACTCTTTTTTTTGTCATCTTACCCAGTGAATTTGATATGAAGTGTCATCTCTGTGCATTTTGTACAGATAGGCCTGCTGTAGGCCTATATGGAGATGTGCTCATACGAGCTTCTACTATTATTATTATTATTATGCTATATGCTTTACTTGGCGCAGTTAAAAACTATGGCTAAAAACTCCAAAGCTAAGAAACCTGCACAGACTCGTCTTGTTAGCCAGCAAGCTGTAGTCACCAATACATCAGTACCATAGATAATACTGTATATAAACGTATCTCCACTTCCTCCCACATTACAGAAGTGAAGCCAAAATATCTCAGATATGGGAGCTGCCATCTTGTGCTTTTGATATCATTTGGAGTCCGTGCAGTATTATCAAGGTCCCGCCCATAGACCTGTCCGAACCAACCGCGAGACGAGCTTGTTAGCAAGAGAGAATCACAGCTGTCAATCATGACGTCTCACCCCCATTTTATAGCATCAAATAACTAATTAAAACCAAACTAACCAGAAAAAGGAACACTTGAACATACACAGCACAAAAAACCACTAAAAAACAGAAACAATCTGTAGGAAAAATTTATTGGATGTTGACTTTTCAGTTTGGCCCATGTCCCGTTTGTTAGCATGGAGGGGGCGGGGGGTCATGTGGTCCATATTTATATACAGTCTATGATCCATAGCCTACTTTGGATTTATTATTCTAGTAAACCGGCTAAGCCCACTAATACGACAGGAGTGTTGAGATGATGCACAGCATAAAGCAGCTGCTGGTTGCATGTAAAACCACTAGGTTTTGCATTTCTGTTTTATGGCGTGTTCATAAATAGTATACAGTGTTTAAATAAGACATCTTTGGTGGAAGGTGCATTTTTTCAATTTGGCTAAGCTAAGCTAGCTGTTCCCTTTGATTCCTGCCCTACCAGCTCGTGCTAAACTAGGCTAAACACTAAATTAATATCAATCCTTGACTCTGGGCAAAACAACAAAAAAACATATTTCCCCAAATCTCTAACTGTTCCTTTAAGTGTTTCTGCACCCAGATGTATTAGCTAGCTAGTAACAATTTTCCTTATTAACTTGTGTATTTGGAGGGTCTCAATAATGCCTCCTCCCCCTCCCTTCAGCACATAAAATTAACATTTGAATGAGATTATATTTCCCTCAATAATAACCTTACAATGAGAAATAAAAGATACAGGTATCTTTCTTCAACAATAATCACAAATCATGAAAAAGATAAGGGAAATAGGCAGTCAAATTTAATAGTTGGTTTTATATATTCTTATAAAGGACTTCATACTCCATGGGTGCTTTTCCTAACTCAGTTTTCAGACATCCGCTTGTCAAATTGCAAATGGGTCAAGTCATATCACAAAGGGGCCACTTACTATAGGATATTCACAATAGAAATTAAATGACAAACATGTTAAAATTAGTTACCATGGGAATAGTTAAATCACGCCTAAAATCACACATACAGTAGTTATAATGTGGCTGCTGTGACTTAGTTATCCACAGTGAAGTAGTTAGACGTCACAGACAACATTTATAGTAAATGAGAAATACACCACACTTCACAATGTCCCAATGATGTTTTTAATGTGAAAACACCGGGCATTGATCCTGTGCACTATGCATGGTATGGCAGGGTAACAGTGGCTTTAAGAAAAGCATTGAAGTTAACTGTACCTGTATGTCCATCCCTGCAAATACATATATAAGGTATTATAATACCATCGAAAGGTGCTGTTAAATGTCAGCCTAATAAACATATATTACTAGTGACTTATTTTAATAGTGTTTTAGTGATACAAGCTTTTGAATTAGTCCATAATAGTGGCAAGTTTATTTATTACATTAAAGAAGTTGTACCTTTAGCCAGTGTCATTTACAGTATGCTCTTTTATTTTGAAATCCTGTGGTGGCCAGCAGGATAGACTGCAGTGTTGTGATCAAGCTGATTCAAAAGTCTGATCTTGAATTGGACAAAGACTAATATTTCTGTGATAAGAGTGAGTTAAACAAATTTCTCCACCCAGTTTTACGCTGTACATATGAATCATTTTGTGCAGGGTATTGCCTTTTATTAATGAGCACTGTTTTTGTCATGCGAGCAATATATAAGTGAAAGGAGGTCGTCTTACAGTAATTTACAGAGGCTTTCAACAATCTGTGTTTTTCATCCCATGTTCGAGGTTGTGGACATAAAGGCTTGTGTTGCTCGCGCTAAGCTGGTTAGACAAAGCCAGCCATCCCCTGTGGCTGTGATGGATGTAGACTGTGGTAAATGTTGACGTGGCCGCTGTGCAAGTGGTCGGTGCGGTTCAAGTAATGTGACGGTGAAATGTCAGTAACCTACCTGCTGTACCAAATACTCCTGTCACTGAAAGAGATTTTTCCTTTTGTCATGAGGATTTTGTTGAAATTGAGTTTACATGTCAGGATGATGGTGTTTTCCAACGACATGATGGTGTTTCCAATGTGTCACTGAACTCTACAATAAACTGTTCTCCATTAATCTAGCCATTTGGTTGTTATTATGTTGAATGCGTCAGGATGGGCACGGTAATGTGCAGGGATTCACATGAAAAAACAATTATTTATTAGGACCACTCATTGTAAATCCTATCTAATTATAAACCACTGGGTCTCCTATTGTCTGAGATTCCTCTGCTCTGCCATACCTGCAGAGAAAAATCTAAGTATTTGCCCTGGAGCAACTGCCACCAACCCCACAAATGGGGGGTAATGTGCAAACCAGACCTAGCAGAGTTGCAGGTTGGACCCCATCAAATAGTTTTGACGTAAAAGTAAAGCAAAGGCTCTGAGCTGATGTGTCAGACAGAGAATTTAATGTACCTTTTTAATTGTGGTTAAAGGTTGTTTTTACTTGTTTTCAATGTATAAATACTACAGTGTCCATTTATTTTTAGTTCCACCAGAAGGAGCTAATCTCACAGGCAAGAGCCCACACCTTGATTCTGATGACAGCAAGCCACCAGCTAAATCATTTAGGTTAGTCGGCTCAGTCAGGGGTCCTTGAGGGTCTGGGGACCCACAGGGGTCCTTGAGGGACCTCCACATCCACATCCAAGACTCATACAAGTGACTATTCTGACACTTTCACTTCCTGCTGAACTTTAACAGACAACTACAATGCTGGTCTTGATATCTAACAACCAAATCCCTTTCAGATGGAGGTCCCTGAAGAGAAATCTTATCAAATGGGACTTTAAATGTGTATCAATTTCAGGGTCCTTGACACAAAAAATGCTGAGAACCACTGATATAGGTGACAATACCCAATGGTGGAAAGTAAATACATTTACTCGAGTACTGTATTTCACTGTAGTTTTGAGGTATTTGTACTTTACCTGAGTATTTCCATTTAATTCCATTGTATACGCTACATTTCGGTGGGAAATACTGTATTGTACTATTTACCTCACCACGTTTATTTGACAGCTTTAGTTACTTCAGATTATTAACACAAAATCTAATCATCAATTAGAGATTATGATGATGAAGATCATTATTATGACGATTATTACAGATTAAACCATGCAGCATTATCTAAAGTAGTTAAAATTAGCCCACAACATTACTGTGATGAACACATTAATGCATCAATAATTATAATCCACTTATATAATATTTTTTTATTTTAAATGGGTACGCATTTATGAGACTTTACTTTTTGTACTTTTGAGTACATTTTAATGTTAGTAATGAAGTAAAAAAAAATGGACTACCACCACTCAGAATACCTGTTAGTTAGATATACAAATGATCCCATGCAGGTTCCTGAGTGTGTGTGTGTGTGTGTGTGTGTGTGTGTGTGTGTGTGTGTGTGTGTGTGTGTGTGTGGAAAATTGGTTATTAGTTAATTGCTGCTGCTGTATGTCATTATACAATTACACTCTTAGATTTCTTATTTGTAATGTTTAAATGTAAAAGTATGATTTTTTAAATCTAAATTTCTTGATATCAGAAATCTGCGATAAAATAGAAAAACACACGTTAATCTTATAATCTTTTCCGATCAAAATTAGCAGCTACTGACCAAGACTAGAGGAATAATCCATCATTCAGTGGATTCTTTTCACCATCATTTCATCATTATTTATAATTCAATTCATGTTTCCATGTCGAATGTGATTTGGGTGTTTGCTCTACATGCTTTGATAGACAGACACACACACACACACACACACACACACACACCCAAGAGCGTCTCTTTAAGAAAACATGTCTGTCACACCAGGCTCAAGGCAACAGCTCGCTCAGCCA